>OX451738.1:319306117-319906117 GCA_948472305.1 Vicia faba | reverse complement strand
GGTGAAGATGATTGCGAAGTGCCTGGTGAGCTTGCAAGACTGTTACTCCAGGAAGAGAGGACCATTCAGCCGCATGAAGAGCCGGTGGAAACGGTAAATCTGGGTACTGAGACAGATAGAAAGGAAGTTAAGATTGGTACCAATCTAGAGCTTAGCGTGAAACAACGGTTGGTTCAGATGTTGCATGATTATGTGGAAATATTTGCCTGGTCCTACGAAGACATGCCTAGGTTGGATACCGACATTGTGGTCCATCATCTGCCTACTAAGGAAGACTGCCCTCCGGTTAAACAAAAGGTCCGCCGTATGCGTCCAGAGATGTCTGAAAAGATCAAAGCTGAGGTTATGAAACAATTCGATGCCGGGTTTCTAGCAGTGACTTCTTACCCTCAGTGGGTTGCCAACGTGGTTCCGGTGCCAAAGAAAGATGGTAAGGTCAGAATGTGTGTCGATTACAGGGATTTGAACAGGGCCAGCCCCAAGGATGACTTCCCTCTGCCTCATATCGACGTTCTGGTTGACAATACGGCTCAGCACAAGGTGTTCTCCTTCATGGATGGTTTTTCAGGTTATAATCAGATCAAGATGGCTCCTGAAGATATGGAAAAGACTACATTTGTTACTCAGTGGGGCACCTTCTGCTACAAGGTCATGCCATTTGGACTGAAAAATGCTGGGGCAACCTACCAACGTGCCATGGTTGCTTTATTTCATGACATGATCCACCATGAGATTGAAGTGTATGTCGACGATATGATTGCAAGGTCCCAAACTGAGGAGGAACACCTTGACCATCTGCAAAAGCTGTTTGACCATCTGAAGTTATACAAGCTGAGGTTGAATCCAAATAAGTGCATATTTGGGGTAAGATCTGGAAAGTTGCTAGGCTTCATCGTAAGTGACAAAGGTATTCAAGTGGACCCTGCCAAGGTTAAAGCCATACAAGAGATCCCAGTTCCCAAGACAGAGAAAGAAGTCAGAGGCTTTCTAGGACGTCTGAATTACATTGCCCGATTCATCTCGCACCTAACTGCTACCTGTGAACCAATCTTCAAGCTGCTGAAGAAAGATCAGGTAGTACGTTGGAACGATGAATGTCAGGCCGCTTTTGACAGAATCAAAGAGTATCTCCAAGAACCACCCATTCTTATGCCACCGGTTGAAGGGAGACCTCTAATACTATACTTGACAGTACTTGACAGCTCAATGGGGTGTGTGATGGGGCAGCATGACGAGTCTGGCCGAAAAGAGCACGCCATCTATTACCTTAGCAAAAAGTTTACCGACTGTGAGATCCGATACTCACTGCTCGAGAAAACTTGTTGCACTTTGGTATGGGCTGCTCGCCGGCTGAGACAGTATATGCTGACTCACACGACTCTGTTGATTTCAAAGATGGATCCAATAAAGTACATATTCGAAAAGCCTGCTCTGTCTGGAAGAATAGCAAGATGGCAAATGATCTTGAAAGAATACGACATCCAGTACACAACTCAGAAAGCCATCAAAGGAAGTGTATTGGCAGACCACTTGGCACACCAGGCAGTAGACGACTAGCAGTCAATGAACTTTGAATTTCCTGACGAGAGCATCATGGTAGTAACTGATTGTGAAGTACCTGGACCGGATGAAGGACCTGAGGAAGGATCCCGATGGTCTATTCACTTTGATGGAGCCTCCAACGCTTTGGGTAACGGCATCGGCGCTGTGATCATATCCCCTCAAGGCACTCATACTCCACTCACTGCCCGGCTATGTTTCAACTGCACCAACAACATGGCGGAGTATGAGGCATGCATCATGGGTCTTCAAGCTGCGATTGACTTAAGGATCAAGTTTATGAGTGTCTTTGGAGATTCCGCTCTCGTGATCAATCAGATCAAAGGCGAGTGGGATACGAAACACCCAAACCTTATTCCTTACAAAGAGTGTATGTTGACATTGATCCTCCATTTCACAGAGATAACTTTTGAACACTTCCTGAGAGAGGAGAATCAGTTGGCGGACGCGTTAGATACAATGTCTTCTATGTTCAAAGTCAAGTGGGACAATGAGCTCCCCGGATCATTATCTGGAAACTGGACGAACCTGCATACTGTTGTGATCTTGAGGCTGAGGTAGTAACTGAAAAACCCTGGTATCATGAGGTGAAAAGGTACTTAGAAGCTCAAGAATACCCTGAAGGTGCATCCATCAATGATAAAAAGTTTCTGAGAAGGTTCGCAGCAAAGTTCTTCCTCAGCAACGGCATTCTGTACAAGAGAAACCATGATTCGACCTTACTACGTTGTGTGGATAAGACTGAAGCAGAAAGGATCATGGCAGAACTGCATGAAGGTACCTTCGGAACACATTCCAGTGGACACACCATGGCAAAGAAGATCCTTCGGGCAGGATATTTCTGGTCCACAATGGAAGCTGATTGTTACCAACATTCTCGGACATGTCATAAGTGCCAGATATATGCAGATAAGGTGCACGTTCCTCCAGTTCCTCTGAATGTCTTGACAGAACCTTGGCCTTTCGCAATGTGGGGCATTGATATGATCGGCGAGATTAAACCTACAGCATCCAATGGGCATCGCTTCATCCTAGTGGCGATCGATTACTTTACAAAGTGGGTTGAAGCAGCTTCCTACGCCACTGTAACCAAGAATGTCGTGGCACGGTTCATTCGGCATAACCTGATCTGTCGATACGGCGTACCTGAGAGGATCATTACGGACAATGGTACCAATCTTAACAACAAAATGATCACTGAGCTCTGCGAGCAATTCAAGATACAGCACCACAACTCTTCTCCTTACCGGCCGAAGATGAATGGGGCTGTAGAAGCAGCTAATAAGAATATCAAGAAAATTGTGCAGAAGATGACAATGACTTATAAAGATTGGCACGAGATGTTACCGTTTGCTCTTCATGGATAGCGTACCTCGGCAAGAACGTCAACCGGGGCAACTCCTTTTTCTTTGGTCTATGGCATGGAGGCAGTCTTGCCGATTGAAGTCCAGATACCCTCTCTCCGGATAATTAAGGATGCAGATCTGAGTGAAGACGACTGGATCCAGACTCGACTTGATCAGTTAAATCTAATTGACGAAAAGAGACTCACTGCTATTTGTCATGGTCAAATGTACCAAAAACGGATGATCAGGGCATTTAACAAGAAAGTCAGACCACAAGAGTATCAAGTTGGGGACCTGGTAATCAAACGCATCATTCTTCCCCAAAGTGATCCCAGGGGAAAATGGATCCCCACATACGAAGGGCCATTTGTGGTTAAACATGTGTTCTCAGGAGGAGCCATGATTCTAACCACCATGGATGGTGACGACCTTCTTCACCCCGCCAATGCAGACATAGTAAAAAGATACTAAGCATGATAAAAGACCCACTAGGTTGACATACCTAGGAAAAAATTAGGGCTTCCCGGCGAACCAAAAGGGTTTGGGCAAAATGAGGGATGAAATAAATAAAAAATCTGTACACCCGGCAAGTCGAAAACCTGAAAAGGCGGCTTGGGCAAAAATGGGTATCCTGGTGGACTGAAAACCCGAAAGGGCGGTCCAGGCAAAAGTTAGGGATAAATCGTAATACTATGTCTCATTGGATCACCTTGCATCCAGAATCCGGTATAAACATCAAGTTCAGACGGCATCAATCAATCAGCTTCATCTTCAACCAAGCAGCCGAGTGATGAGACGCTCGAAGATATAAAGGCGATAGCAGAGTTGGAACCCAGTGGGATTATTCTTTTCACATAGCTGTTTTGTTTTCCTTTTTCACAAATTGTATAAACTCTGTTGTTCGGCGGTGTTCTCTTACTAGGACGTCAGCCTCTTGTACATAAACGCCTATTTACGGGCAAATTCAAAAATCAATACAAATTCACTTTTCAGACCAATTGCCAATTGTTTTTTCCTTTTTCTGTTTTGTTTTGCGAAGAACGTCCAATGTTCAATTGTGATATATGCATTTGACACTAATTGCTAACTCATAAATATTTGCATACGGAACAAAGGATTAATTACGGGTAACATCAGAAACAGGGGCAATAAGGAGTTGTCTAAAGCGATCTAATTGCTCTGTCCACCAAGGTACCAAGGTAAGTCTGGCTGAAGAGTGTAACCAAGATATCTTAATTCCCCAGAGAGTGAGCCAGCAAGTCAACGATACTCTCCCCAAGCAAAGTTAATATATTGTCAGCCTTAAGGAAATTGGGTACCCCCAGAAGATCTCAACATTCCTCAGCGGAGTATACAAACATTCTTAACAAGCATCCCCGGCAGTCTTGATCTAAGATTGTTCCCCGGCGGTATACCAGACGTTCAATGGAGCCATTCCCCAGTCCAATCTGAAAAGTTTCCCCAGGAAAGTGGAATCCATCTCCCCAGCAGGTCTTGAAGCTTATCCCCAGTAGATTCTGGAAACTTGTCACCTTCAGAGTACGAACGCTCCCCCGACTTTATTCAAAGGTTATTCCCCCACCAGGATATAACTGGGTTATCCTCAGCCAATTGCCATGGAAAGATCGTCCCCGACGAAGCCTTCCTATCCCCAGCGGAGTTCATTTCCCAACAAAATCTATCAATGGTATCCCCAGCGGAGTTATCATCAACATCTCAGCAAAGTACATCTTTTCCCCACAGAGCATTCCCCGCAGAGTAATCTATTCGCCAAGTTTATTCCCCAACGGAGTCATCTTCTCCTACTGGTATTCTTGCAACCATCATCCCCAGCAGAAACCAAGAATTCTATTCTTCAACATCAGCCCAGGAGTTAACTTCCCGACACCCGTCAAGGATTTACTTCCCTAGACAAACATACATTCATAAACATCGCATCTTCATACATTATAGCATGCACATACGCATCATGAACATACAATCTCATTTATTCTGAGAACATCACGCATGTCATACATCATGACATCGCATACAACTAACGTTTTGTCTTTTCAGGACAAAGGTCAATACAAAGATGATTACTATCAACGGTCGCAACTAAAGATCCGATTCCTGTATCTTGCCAGGGTGTATCTGTTGACGACTAATTCCAGACTCGATTCCTGTATCTTGCCAGGGCACGTCCGAAGAGTTCGAAGATCCGATTCCTGTATCTTTCCAGGGTGTATCTGTTGACGACTAATTCCAGACTTGATTCCTGTATCTTGCCAGGGCACGTCTGAAGAGTTCGAAGATCCGATTCATGTATCTTGCCAGGGTGTATCTGTTGACGACTATATTCCAGACTCGATTTCTGTATCTTGCCAAGGCACGTCTGAAGAGTTCGAAGATCTGATTCCTGTATCTTGCCAGGGTGTATCTGTTGACGACTAATTCCAGACTCGATTCCTGTATCTTGCCAGGGCACGTCTGAAGAGTTCGAAGATCCGATTCCTATATCTTGCCAGGGCACGTCTGAAGAGTTCGAAGATCCGATTCCTATATCTTTTTGTGCAGCAAATTCACTCATTATATGCTAAAGATTTCGTGCATCATCCAAGGGGACAAGATCATCCACATTTGGCAAGATTTCAATGAAAAAAAGATTTAAAAAGATATGGAAAAAAATCAAATATTGAAATCATCAATTCATGGATCTTTGGGCTTGTTTTTGACCTAATTTCGTTCATATACTTATGCAAGACCTAACCTAATGCAAGCATACACGAAAAATTGCTCATAAACTCAGGACAAAGTTGCAACTTTTCATCAAAAACTTGGAATCTGAAATCACATTTGCAGGACGTTTCAAAGTATAAAAAGTATTCCAACACGTTGCTGGACCTTCCAGGAAACTATTGGCATCAAGAACAAGTCCCCATACTCCAAGAATTGGTAGAACTGAGTCACGTTTATCACAAACATTTCCATAATCGGTTTTTAATTTTCACGCATCATTCATGTGTTTTAATTGTTGATTTATGTTACTAACATCATTCTGAAGCGATTGGTAATGTTTAATTGGACTAACACTGCCTGTAGCCAAATCCACCATTGATGAAACCTAGGGTTTCAGAAGCTCCAAAATAGGGCTTTCCTTGTATGGAAAAATTGGACCTTGAGACCTATGCCATTGAATTTAGGAGCTCCATACGAATCGAATGATGACCTCGCGCCCTTTTTATATTTAGGCATCTTCTAATCGCTATTTTTACAGTTTCCATTTAGTGGGGGTTTAAAACCCCCTCTACTTGTTTTGTATTTACAGGAACAACGAAAAAGAAGCTAGCGTGTCATCACAGGGTTGGAGCGTTCAAACATCTGGCGCGCTTTTTTGTGTTATGCCATTAACTTTTATTGTTTTATTATAATATTTATTTTCCAGGGATATGCTTGGTAAACGCTGGGACCTGGGTTCGATTCCCAGGTCCCCCCACATAAATTCATATTTTTTTCTTTAATGTGTTCCCATGCAGCGTTTACTCAAAGGACTACCCCACGTCCTAACATGCTGGCTTGCCAAGTGCCCCCTGATGTTCCATCCAATGGCCAGATAATGCAGTCCATGGTACACGCTAGTCAACCCACGTGCACTCAACCAGGGAAGTCAAACAAGGCCTATGCTGATGGGCCAGATTGCTCCAAAAACCTCCCTTTGGGCCTGAAAACCCCCCTTGGTTTGTATATTTTTCAATTCTATTTTCTTTTCTTTTTCTAATTCTTTTACTTATTTTTATTTAATTCACTTAAAATAATATTCTTTTCATAATAAAACCAGAAAATCAAAATACAAAAATATGTTTAATTATTTATTAATTTACTCATTAATTTATTTTTGTAAATAAACTCTAGCAATTAATTTAGTTTAACTTAGGTTTTACTTTAATCTTTTCTTAATAAATAAAATATGTAGAATTAGGTTTTTTTGACATGTTCATCTTTTTCATAAATTAAACTTTTTCCTCATTATTTCTTATTTATTATTATTATCATTATTAATTGTTAATTTTGTAAATAAATATGTAAATTAACTAATTAGTGTAAGTTAGGTTAACATTAATATCTTCTTAAATAATTAAAAATAACTTAGAATTAGGGTTTCTTTTAATTTTAATTTTCTTTATTTTCATAAATACAAAAATATAAAAAAACAATTTCTTTTCTTTAATTAAATAATAATTAGACTTTAATTTCAATTTAATTTCAAAAGGGTCAAAACCCTCGGACGTCCTAACTTTTATTCTTTCGCACGTTATTCTTTTTTTTCTTTTCGAATATTATGTAACTGCTCAAGGCTTGTAATAGTAATTAGGTCTTTTTACTTTCCGCATTTTATCAAAACGGGTCTTTGTACTTTGGCGATGTATAGACCCGCGCCTTGTAATAGCGTAGGATTTATCTTTCCGCATTTAAATTTCCGCACTCTTAAATTCTAAATTGCATGAAAGAATGTATGGTTAATTAAAAACAAGCGTAGCTCACAATGCCCTGATCAAAGATAATTGCTTAACATGAAAACAACACACAAATTCACACACCACTTCTAGGGTACGCCTCACCTGTTGCCTTCGAAACGTGGTCGTCAAGTATAGGACGTTTTAGTAAGTCCTTGTGTCCATGATCCAGTTGCCTCAAAACAAGTTTCCTCGAAACGGTTGCCTCGGAATAGTTGCCTCGAAACGGTTGCCTCGGATTAAAAAAGGATCAAGGACATAAGGGTAGCTTCTAAGGTGTCCTAAATGTTGCTTCGGTGACCACACTGTCCCTAACACTCGAATTGACCCGAACACCTCCAATGGTGGTGCTACTTACCTCTCAATGGTGGGATGGCACTACCTTAAGGACATTTACACAGCCTAATTCCTTAGGATAGGTAGATGACTCATAGATACTTGCTCTCTTCAAAAACAAATCAAAACTCTTTTCACACCGACACTTTCAAAAAAGCTTTCAAAACAATTTTTCAAACACTCTTGAGGACTGATACAAGAGTTATTCTGAAATCTTTCAAAGAAACTTTTTTCAAACCCACTCACATTTTGAAAAGCAAACATTTTGAAAACACAATGAGCAAGTATCTAAGAGCCCATGGATAACCATGGATAGAAAGGGTGCTAACACCTTCCCTTTCTATAAATCTACCTCCCGAACCGAGAAACTATCTCATAAGGAATTTTGCTGTGCTTTTGTCCTGTCCATGTTGGAGAAAATAAAAGACGGTGGCGACTCTTGCTTCCGTGACATTTCGCGAACCAGCGTTAAACAGTCAGTTCTAAATCCACCGATCACACCCTTGTTCGGTGACTATGGGGGACATGCTATGGTTCAATCATGCACTAATATATCTCAGAAAAACATTAATATCATTAATATGCCTTAAAATAATATGAAAACTAAAATATGAATTTGCAAAAAATAATGATATCGAAGATGTATGCGTGTAGGTTTTGTGTGCTTTGGATCATCAAGTTTGATCCATTCTCACCCTACTGTGCTTCAGGAAGTGAATGGAAGTGTTAGTTTGCTTCGAGAGTGGTTGCAATTAGGGTTTTCAAGTTGCCCTAGTTCTTGAGAATTTTGAGGTTTTGGAATGTGTTTTTGCTGCAAGGGTTCGTGTGCATGCTTGTTTGAATTGATGAGATTATATAATGAGGAAATTAGGTCAAACAAATAATGGGCTTGGACCTTTGTAAGAAGCCTTGGTTTATCCTTTTAATTTTGACTTTAAATTAATAAAAATCAAAATAAATAGAATAAAAATACATGGGGGTGTATGAGTAAGTTATGAGGTTCACAATGAGGTATATATCACACGTGGACCTTGAAATAATAGCCCAATAGCCCAAAAATTCAAGTTTGATCACTTTTGGTTTCATGCATTTGCTAAAAATTTTCCAACATGCACCAATCATAACTCTCTCAATTTTTATCATTTGAAGGTGAAATTGAAATTTTTGGAAATCTCAAGATGTCCTCTACAATCTATATTTTGATCATTTTTGCATTTGAAGATTTTATCTTGATGTAAGTTGCCTTAACAAAGAGTGTCTTTTTGTTGACTTTTGAAATGACATATAATGTATTGACCCATATCTCTCAAATGCAGCATTTTTTGGACTTGATCTTAGAGATTCAAAGTTGTAGAGAATTGAATTTCCTTCAAAATGAGCTTTGGCTAAGGAAAATCTGATGAAGCATGTGAAAGTCATGCCTGGTCAAAGTTCAGTTGACTTCTCCTTAAAAAAACCCTAATTTGGAAACTTTTGACTTTTGATGAATTGAGAGTTTTCTTGATGAACAATATAGTTAATTTTCAATCATATGAACAATTGACTGAGAAAATTTATGATGTAAGGCTTGAAACTTGATGTGAGGATTTTTTGAAGCATATGAGAAACCATGAAATCCACTTGAGGCATTAGAAGTCCAATTTTCCTTGAGAAAACCAAAACCCTAATTGTAGGCCATTGCTTAGGAGTAGAATTTATCTGATCAATTCTAGAGAAACCTTGAGCAATTGAAAACCCTAGGAGAATGAGAAGGTATCTTGAAGAAAATGGGAGGGTAAAATTTGGGGTACAACAGTTGCCCCAATTCAATCTTCTTAAACCCGAAGAGTTAGATTGGCATGTCTGCCATTCGTGATCTGAAGGTGGAAGAGGATTGAACACTTATGAGCCCAGAAATTTGCACTCATCGGTGCATGAAGTAACCTTGTTGGTTGATAGTAGTGCTTGAATGGGCTTAAAGATACCATTCAGAGAAATGATAGAATACCGATAAAGATGGGCTTAAAGATGCCATCCAAAGTGACTATTAATAGGAGTATCAAAATGAGTCCACGCTTGACTTGATCTGATGGAATGAAAATTTCCGAAGAAGAATGCTTTTTAGAATGAAGGTTATGAATGAGATGCTTTTCAGAATTCAGTCTCCGAAGGAAATCATTTGGTCATGTAGATAGTCGCCCCGTCATGTTTCGAGAATTGATCTCCAATCTATTCTTCATTGGTAAACCCATCCTGTTTCGAGAATTCATACCGCTTGGTCGTATAGATGGTTGCCCTGTCCTATTTAGGGAATTAATCTCTGACCCGCTTTTGTGTTGGTAAACTCGTCCTGTTTCAAGAATTCATACCGCTTGGTCGTATAGATAGTTGCCCCATCCTGTTTTGGGAATTAACCTGAGACCTATTTTTTATTGGTAAACCCGTCTGGTTTCGGGAATTCGTACCGCTTGGTTGTATAGATAGTTGCCCCGTCTTGTTTCAGGAATCAATCTTTCGCCCACTTTTGTTGGTAAACCCGTCCTGTTTTGGGAATTCATACCGCTTGGTCATATAGATAGTATCCCCGTCTTGTTTCGGGAATTAATCTCTGACCCGCTTTTGTTGGTAAATCCGTCATGTTTCGGGAATTTATACTACTTGGTCGTAAAGAGAGTTTCCCCATCTTGTTTCGGGAATTAATCTTTGACCCATTTGAAAGTTGCTGATGATATTCATCTGTTTGCAGACTAACCTGGAAGAAACAGAGATAGTTTTATGCAATGTTATGATGTATGTAATGCATTGCGTAATGATGTTCTCAAAATAAATGAGAGTGTCGTATGTGTTTCGTATGCATATGTTATGATATTTTGTAAATGATGTATGGATATGAGATGTTGCTGACGACAATGTTAGCTTTGTATAACATCTTTGGATGGGGAAAATAAACCCCTGACTATTGCTGGGGATGAAGGATACGAATCTTCCCTCTGCTGTGAATAATTTTTCTAGGGATTCTCGCTTTGTTTAAGGATATTCCGTTGGGGATGTTTGACTTCCGCCTGGGGATAGAAGAATTCCAGAACGTTAGTCGTTCATCGTTCTCTTGAAGGATTTGATTCTTATATATGCTGACTGGGGCTTAAAGAGATAGTTAATCCTAGGACGCAGGGACTTCCACTCTTATGGGGTGGACAAAGTTGAATGACATATGACCTGGGAAGAGAATTTTGTGGGGGAATTGCGATAATTGGAGAAATAACCTCTGTTTGGGAAATAAACCCTGTTGTGGAAATAAATCTTGTCGGGGAAATAAACCCTACTGGGGAGATAAATCTATTGGAGAAGAGAATTATGTCGGGGATTTTACAGCGTTGGAGAAATAAACTCCACTAGGCAATTAAATTCCTATAAACTGTGCTGAGGGAATCATTTCTGACGGGATTTGGAATTTCATAGGCTGTGCGGAGGAAGTTTCCATAGCATGTTGGGGAAATGATCAAACTTCCTTATCCGCTAGGGGACCTACGGGGGGAGATGATCATGTGAACTACTAGAAGATGCCTCAATTCTCGTCTGAATGCATATTTAGACTTGCTGAGGAATGTATCTCTGTCGAGGATGAGTTTGTAAAGTTATCTCTACGGAGATTCCTTTCTGGATATTTGTGGACGACTTGAACGTTATCCCCACTCCTAGAGTCTTTAGTAAATGCTAACTCTATTTTTATGCACATATTTGTTAACAGTAATCACATTCATATTCATATGTTCATTCAATTTAGTCACTGGACGTTTTTGCAAACAAAACAGAGAAAGTGAAACAAATTTGAAATTGAAATTGACTTTGTATTGAAAGTTTGCCTATAAACAGGTGGTTTTGTACAAAGAGACAAAGATCCTAGTAAGAGGAAGTCGCTCTAAAATAAAAAGAGTACAAAGTAAAATAGAGAAAAACAGCTATGTGGAAATGATCCCATCGAGTTTCAACTCTGCTATTGCCCCTATGTCTTCAAGCATCTCATCCCTCGCTGTCGGAAGAAGTTAACAGGATCAATTTGTACCATTTGAACTTGACGTTGATAATAAATTTTGTCGTATGTACGTGATCCAACGGGACATATTCGTACGCTTTAATCCCTAAATTTTTTCTAGACCGCTGTTGTACCCCAAAATTTTCCCTCCCATATTCTTCAAGGTTTGCCAAGATCAAGGTTCAAAACCTCCCAAGGGTTGCACAGTCCAATGGACTCCTAACAGTCAAAAATTAGGGTTTTGGTTCTGACAAAGAAATTGAAGTTTCCAAGGGACCAATCAAGTCCCACATGCCTATAAACATTGTCAAGCATCCATATGTCAAGTCTCAAGACTCACAACACAAAATTGCACAGTCAAAAACCCTAATTGCTCAACAGTCAACTGCAGGGGCAAAATGGTCATTTGACAGTCAAAAGTCAAAATTTTTGGTCAACATCTTATTTTGAAGCCACAAACATCATTTTATCAATTCTTGATCATGATTCTTAAAGCATGGCTCAAAAAGTCTCAAGATGCAAAAGTTTCTATTTTTGGACAGTTGAAAAAGTCAACTGCAAATTGGCCAGGGCATAACTTCCACATGGTTTATCAGAAAAATTCCATCCAAAGCTCATTTTTAAGATAATGACATTTCCTACAACTCATCTTCACACTTCAAGTCCAAGATATGCTCTCACAAAAAGTTATCAATCTCAACATTATAGGTCATTTTCAAAAGTCAACAAAAAGGGATTTTAAGTCAAAGACCATAACTTGAGATTGGTAAATTAAAATGACATGGGACCAAAGGCATTGGTTAGAGGATTTCAAGACCTTTCCAAAATGTCCAAGAACATGATCAAAGCTTAAAAATTGAGCAAGATATTCCTTGTGGAATTTGGGAAATTTTTGGGAATTTTGAAAAGTCAACTTTGCTTCAAATGCCTCAAAATTGCTAATGGGCCTCAATTTCTTCCATGAATCATTACCCAAAGGCTATGCACGATCCATTAACATCCAAGGGAGTTATTTTATCATTTTTGATTAATTATTTGAATTATTATTATTATTATTAATTCACTTAATTTAAATTAAATATGACAAAAATAGCAAATCATGTTTTCCAAATCTTTTTGTGCAGCATATTCTCTCATTAAGACCTAAATATTTCGTGTACCACATCAAGGGACCAAATCTTCCAAATAGGCAAGTTTCTATGACAAACAAGGATTGAAAAAGATGCTTGAAAATCAAATATTGAATCATTGAATACATGGATTTTGGGTCGGTTTTTCTAACCTAATTCATTCACATATATGTGCATATTGCAAACCTAATGCTAAGAATAAGAAAGCTGCGCTGAAACCTCAAGATCAAACTTGCATTTTTGACAAAAAAATCTCAAAACTGTTTTCATAGCTAGAGGGTAATTCAAGGCCTCAAAACTATTCCACAAGCTTGCCAAGACTACCAGGGATCTTTTCCAATCAAAGCCAAGTCTCCATACTCGAAGAAGTGGTAGAACGCAATCGCCCTGTTCATGAAAATTTTCTTAATCGTATTTGAATTTACATGCATTTTCCATATGTTTTAATGTTTGATTTATACTAATATGATGATTCTGAAGCTAATGGCACAATTCAATTGAAGAATGCCTGCATGTATAGAAAGTTACCATGAACGTTGCTTAGGGTTTCAAAGTTCCAGATTTGGGGTTTTTCGCCTAAGGAAAAATTAGCCAACCAAAATAGTGCCATTAGAATCAGGGCATATGGACGAAACAATTGACCACCTCGCACTCAATTTATGATGGATTATATGCTAATCGCTATTTTTTGTGTATTACAATTAGTGGGGGTTTAAAACCCCCGCTATCTCTTGTTTTATTTCCAGGCAAACAAAGAAGACGCTGAGTTGTAAGGACATGGTTGGTTAGTTTGAATCTGGCGCGCCTTTTTGTTGGTTCCATATCATAAGAGTATATTTCATTTACATTATTTATCTTTCATTATACTAACGAATGTGTTAAATGGCTCAGTTGGTGGAAAAGGCTAGTTGCAAGCGTTGGGACCTGGGTTCGATTCCCAGGTCCCCCATATTCTCAATATTTTTTCTTGTAATGCATTCAGGTACACTTGCCCTCCTGTGGTCCACCAAACGCCTTGCCTGAGGAATAAGGTGCAGGACCTTATTGATGCAAAGGAGATACAATTTGAGGCGCCTGAGAGGCCAAATGTTGTGACTGCTCCTATGCCCCAGCATGGAGTGAATGTCGTTGATGAAGATTTGTATGCCGTTTCTGTGAATGATGTAGCTACTCCTCTATTGACTGTTAAAAGGAACCTGCTGCTAGCCGGTTTATTTCCGAGTTGTGGCGAGGGTTGCCTTTTGTGTGTTGTTTCCCTTACTGGTTGTCCGTTGCTGAAGTTAGGCATCCAAGGCCTGATGGATAGCAAGGAAATTCTGTTCAAAAAGATCGTTGTTCCTTTTGTTCCTATGGAAGAAGTATTTGTCGTTACAATTTTCAACAATCCAATTAAGGCTCCCCCGAGGAAGCCAGTTAAAATCATGACTGTCGCACCCATTGTTATTACTGTTCCGGGGCCCCTCCCCTATGAATCTGATAAGGCTGTCCCATGGCACTATGGGGCAGATGTATATGTACTTGGAATAAAGCAAGAGTTCAATACCGGTACCAGCATCAGCAATATTACCGGTCCAGCTAAAGTTACCCGCAGTGGCAGGCTCTTCTCGCCTGACATTGCACCACCAGCTATTCGAAGACCTCTCATTATAACACCTGCAAGTGCGCCCGTTTCCACTTCTGATCAAGTTGCTTCCCTTGCTGCCGAGTCATCTAATACTCGGGGCAAAGGGATTGATGATGAGCCTGCCCGGATGGAGGCACCAAAATCCGTGAATGTTGAAGCCTCCCAACAAGAGATGGAGGAAATTCTAAAGATAATCAAGAAGAGCGACTTCAATGTCGTTGAACAGCTGGGGCATACACCCTCCAAGATCTTTATGCTCTCATTACTACTGTGCTCAGAGGCCCATGCTAAGGCCGTGATTTCATTTCTAAAGACGGCCCATGTGCCACAAGAGACATCTGCGGACCAGTTTACTGATTGCGTAGCCAATTTGACAGCCGACAATGGTTTGGGTTTCTCGGATGCTGACCTTACTGCTAAGGGAAAGAACCATAATGATGCCCTGCATGTCTCTATAGAATGCAGGGGAACTACTCTCGCGCACGTGTTGGTGGACACTGGTTCTTCCCTGAATGTGTTGCCCAAAAAGGCCTTAGACCGGTTGGATTGTGAGGGCCTGGAATTGAAACCTAGCAACATCATGGTTCGAGCCTTTGACGGATCGAAGAGGATGGTTCATGGAGAAGTAGACATTCCTATTCGTGTGGGTTCTCAAGTATTTGACTCAACTTTCTATGTGATGGATATTCGTCCATCTTATTCCTGTTTACTAGGTCGACCTTGGATTCACAAAGCTGGGGAAGTGACCTCTACCCTACACCAGAAGCTCAAGTACCCTGTCAGAGGGAAGATTGTCACTGTGCAGGGGGAGGAGGAGTATATGGTTAGTCACTTGATATCCTTCCGGTATATTGAGATGGACGGGGAGTTTATTGAAACCCCCTTTCAGCATTTTGAAGAGGTACCTCCAACATTGGCAGCAGCGGAAACAGTGGTTGAAGAGGACTTTCCCTTGAAGATGGCTTCCTTGAAGGACGCCCGGGCTGTAATCGAGAAAGGTGAATGTGCTAACTGGGGCAGGCTCCCTGATTTCACTCCTAAAACTGACAAGTTTGGACTGGGTTTTACTGCAGAGGCTCAGAGGGCTGTGTGCAAGGCTAGGATCGGAAGACCTCCTGTGCTCATCACCAATCCAGGAGTGAATGCTATTGGGGATGAAGACGAAGTGGAAGAATTAGAGTTCGATAACTGGATCTACCCGACAGCTGATGGTGGATTAAACAATTGGACCGCAAAAGATCATACTCCTATTACTTTTGTTACGCAATAATGAATTCCTTTGTTTTTGTTATTTGTAATAAATAATGAATTGAAACTTTATGGCCCGGTGTCTTACCCGGGGCACCGTTGGCTTCATTTGTGAGGGCTTATAACTGTCATTTCCATATATCATGAATAAAGATCTTGGACGTTTTTCGCATTTCAAATCTTGTGCTCCCTTTCTTTCTTTCTTTCTTTCTTTAGATATTGCAAAACAGCTGTATTTACACACACTCACCTACACAGGTTTCAATCCACTCTGGATCTCACTGGTAACGACTCTGCTACTGCCAGTTATGACTTCGAAAATCCGATCAACTTAGCCGAAGACGAAGGTGAAGATGATTGCGAAGTGCCTGGCGAACTTGCAAGACTGTTACTCCAGGAAGAGAGGGCAATTCAACCACATGAAGAGACGGTGGAAACGATAAATCTGGGTACTGAGACAGATAGAAAGGAGGTTAAGATTGGTGCCAATCTGGAGCTCAGTGTGAAGCAACGGTTGACTCAGATGTTACATGATTATGTGGAGATCTTTGCTTGGTCCTACGAAGACATGCCTGGGTTGGATGCCGACATTGTGGTCCATCATTTGCCTACCAAGGAAGACTGCCCTCCGGTTAAGCAAAAGGTCTGTCGTATGCGTCCAGAGATGTCTGAGAAGATCAAAGTTGAGGTTATAAAGCAATTCAATGCCGGGTTTCTTGCAGTAACTTCTTACCCTCAGTGGGTTGCCAATGTGGTGCCAGTACCAAAGAAAGATGGTAAGGTCAGAATGTGTGTTGACTACAGGGATCTGAACAGGGCCAGCCCCAAGGATGACTTCCCCCTACCTCACATTGATGTTCTGGTTGATAATACTGCTCAGCACAATGTGTTTTCTTTCATGGATGGCTTTTCAGGTTATAATCAGATCAAGATGGCTCCTGAAGACATGAAAAAGACTACCTTTGTTACTCAGTGGGGCACCTTCTGCTACAAGGTCATGCCATTCGGGTTGAAAAATGCTGGGGCAACCTACCAACGTGCCATGGTTGCTTTATTTCATGACATGATCCATCATGAGATTGAAGTGTACGTCGACGACATGATTGCAAGGTCCCAAACTGAGGAGGAACACCTTGACCATCTGCAGAAGCTGTTTGACCGTCTGAAACTGTACAAACTGAGGTTGAACCCGAATAAGTGCACCTTCGGGGTAAGATCTGGAAAGTTGTTAGGCTTCGTCGTAAGTGAAAAGGGTATTCAAGTGGACCCTGCCAAGGTCAAAGCCATTCAAGAGATGCCAGTTCCTAAGACAGAGAAGGAGGTCAGAGGCTTTTTAGGACGCCTGAATTACATTGCTCGATTCATCTCGCATCTAACTGCTACATGTGAGCCAATCTTCAAGCTGCTGAAGAAAGATCAGGTAGTACGTTGGAATGATGAATGTCACGCCGCTTTTGATAGAATCAAATAGTATCTCCAAGAGCCACCCATCCTTATGCCACCGGTTGAACGGAAACCTCTGATACTATACCTGACAGTACTTGACAACTCAATGGGGTGTGTGCTGGGGCAGCATGACGAGTCTGGCCGAAAAGAGCATGCCATTTATTACCTTAGCAAAAAGTTTACCGACTGTGAGACCCGATACTCACTGCTCGAGAAAACTTGCTGCGCTTTGGTATGGGCTGCTCGCTGGCTGAGACAATATATGCTGACTCACACTACTTTGTTGATCTCAAAGATGGATCTGATAAAGTACATATTTGAAAAGCCTGCTCTGTCTGGGAGAATAGCAAGATGGCAAATGATCTTGACGGAATACGACATCCAGTACACAACTCAGAAAGCTATCAAAGGAAGTGTATTGGCAGACCACTTGGCACACCAGGCAGTGGATGACTATCAGTCAATGAACTTCGAATTTCCTGACGAGAGCATCATGATAATGACTGATTGTGAAGTACCTGGACCAGATGAAGGACCTGAGGAAGGATCCCGATGGTCTATGCACTTTGATGGAGCCTCTAACGCTTTGGGCAACGGTATCGGTGCTGTGATCATATCCCCTCAAGGCACTCATACTCCCCTCACTGCCCGACTATGTTTCAACTGCACCAACAACATGGCGGAGTATGAGGCATACATCATGGGTCTTCAAGCTGCGATCGACTTAAGGATCAAGTTTCTGAGTGTCTTCGGAGATTCCGCTCTCGTGATCAATCAGATCAAAGGCGAGTGGGATACGAAACATCCGAATCTTATTCCTTACAAGGAATGTGTGTTGACATTGATCCCCCATTTCACAGAGATAACTTTTGAACATTTCCCAAGAGAGGAGAATCAGTTGGCAGACGCGTTGGCTACGATGTCTTCCATGTTCAAAGTCAAACGGGATAATGAGGCTCCCCGGGTCATCATCTGGAAACTGGACGAACCGGAATACTGTTGTGATCTTGAGGCTGAAACAGTGACTGAGAAACCCTGGTACCATGAGGTGAAGAGATACTTGGAAGCTCAGGAGTATCCTGAAGGTGCATCTGTCAATGATAAAAAGTTTCTGAAGAGGTTCGCAGCGAAGTTCTTCCTTAGCAACGACATCCTGTACAAGCGAAACCATGATTCGACCTTACTGCGTTGTGTGGATAAGATTGAAGCAGAAAGGATCATGGCGGAGCTGCACGAAGGTACCTTCGGAATGCATTCCAGTGGACATACTATGGCAAAGAAAATCCTTCGGGCAGGGTATTTCTGGTCCACAATGGAAGCCGACTGTTACCAACATTCTCGGACATGTCACAAGTGTCAAATATATGCAGATAAGGTACACGTTCCTCTGGTTCCCCTGAATGTCTTGACAGCACCTTGGCCGTTTGCAATGTGGGGCATAGATATGATCGGCGAGATTAAACCCACAGCATCCAATGGGCATCGCTTCATCCTAGTAGCGATCAATTACTTCACAAAGTGGGTTGAAGCAGCTTCCTACGCCATTGTAACCAAGAACGTTGTGGCAAGGTTCATTCGGCACAACCTGATTTGCCGATACAGCATCCCAGAAAGAATCATTACGGACAACGGTACCAATCTTAACAACAAGATGATCACTGAGCTCTGCGAGCAATTTAAGATACAGCACCACAACTCTTCTCCTTACCGGCCGAAGATGAATGGGGCTATAGAAGCAGCAAATTAAAATATCAAGAAAATTGTGCAGAAGATGACAGTGACCTATAAAGATTGGCACGAGATGTTACCGTTTGCTCTACATGGGTACCGTACCTCAGCAAGGACGTCAACCGGGGCAACTCCTTTTTCCTTGGTCTACGGCATGGAGGCAGTCTTACCGATCGAAGTTCAGATTCCCTCTCTCCGGATAATGAAGGATGAAGATCTGAGTGAAGATGATTGGATCCAGACACGACTTGATCAGCTAAATCTAATTGACGAAAAGAGACTTGCTGCTATTTGTCATGGTCATACGTATCAAAAATGGATGATCAGGGCATTTAACAAAAAGGTCAGACCACAAGAATATCAAGTTGGGGATCTGGTAATCAAACGTATCATCCTTCCTCAGAGTGATCCAAGGGGAAAATGGACCCCTACGTACGAAGGGCCATTTGTGGTTAAACATGTGTTCTCAGGAAGAGCCATGATTCTAACCACCATGGATGGTAACGACCTTCCTCACCCCGCCAATGCAGACATAGTAAAAAGATACTACGCATGATAAAAGACCCGCTAGGTTGACATACCTAGGCAAAAATTAGGGCTTCCCGGCGAACCAAAAGGGTTCGGGCAAATTGAGGGATGAAATGAAAAAAATCTGTACACCCGGCAAGTCGAAAACCTGAAAAGGTGGCTTGGGCAAAAATGGGTATCCCGGTGGACTGAAAACCCGAAAGGGCGGTCCAGGAAAAAGTTAGGGATAAAGAGTAATACTATGTCTCATTGGATCACTCTGCATCCAGAATCCGGTATCAACAACCGAGTTCAGACGACATCAATCAATCAGCTTCATCTTCAACTAGGTCATCAAGTGATGAGACGCTCGAAGATATAAAGGCAATAGCAGAGTTGGAACCCAGTGGGATTATTCTTTTCACACAGCTGCTTTGTTTTCCCTTTGTACAAATTGTATTAACTTTTTGTTCGGCGACGATCTCTTACTAGGATGTCAGCCTCTTGTACATAAAATGCCTATTTACAGGCAAATTCAAAAATCAATATAAATACACTTTTCAGACAAATTGCCTTTTGTTTTTTCCCCTTTTCTGTTTTGTTTTGCGAAGAACGTCCAATGTTCAATTTGTGACATATGCATTTGACACTAATTGCTAACTCATAAATGTTTGCACACGAAACAAAGGACTAATTACAGGTAACACTAGAAACAGGGGCAATAATGAGTTGTCTAAGCGACCTAATTGTTATGTCCACCAAGGTACCAAGGTAGGTTCAGTTGAAGAACATAACCAGTATATCTTAATTCCCCAGAGAGTGAGTCAGCAAGTCAATACACTCTCCCCAAGCAAAGCTACATTATCAGCCTTAAGGAAGTTGGGTATCCCTAGCAGATCTCAACATTCCCCAACGCAATATACAGACATTCTTAACAAGCATCCCCGACAGTCTTGATCTAAGATTGTTCCCCGGCGGTATACCAGACATTCAGTGGAGTCACTTCCAGTACATCTCAAATTTCCCCAGGAGAGTCCAGCCCAAAGATTTCCCCAGGAAAGTTTGAATCATCTCCCCGGCAGGAAGCTTATCCCCAGTAGATTCTGGAAGCTTATCCCCTGCAGAGCACGAACACGTCTCCCAGCTTTATTCAAAGGTTATTCCCCTACCAGGGTATAACTGGGTTATCCTCAGCCAAAAGCCACGGAAAGATCGTCCTCGGCAAAGTCTTCTTATTCCCAGCGAAGTCTATTAATTCCTTCAACATAACATAACAATGCTATCCCCAGCGAAGTTATCATCAACTTCCCAACAAAGTACCTCTCTCCCCACAGAGTATTGTTCCCAAATAAGATCGCTAGAATATTTTCTCCCCGCAGAGTAATCTATTCGCCAAGTTTATTCCCCAATGGAGTCATCTTCTCCTACCAGCATTCTTGCAACCATCACTCCCCAGTGGAAACAAAAGCTCTACATCAGCCCAGGATTCAACTTCCCGGCACCCGTCAAGGATTTACTTTCCTAGACAAAAACATACATTCATAAACAAAACATTTTCATACATTACAGCATGCACATATGCATCATGAACATACAATCTCATCTCGCATGTCATACATCATGACATTACGCACAACTAACGTTTTTTCTTTTCAGGACAAAGGTTAACACAAAGATATTCGCTATCAACGGTCGCAACTAAAGATCCGATTCCTGTATCTTGCCAGGGTGTATCTGTTGACGATCGATTCCAGATCCGATTCCTGTATCTTTCCAGGGTGTGTCTGAAGAGTTTGAGGATCCGATGCCTGTATCTTGCCAGGGTGTATCCGTTGAAGACTAACATTACCAGATCCGATTCCTGTATCTTTCCAGGGTGCGTCTGAAGAGTTTGAGGATCCGATGCCTGTGTCTTGCCAGGGTGTATCCGTTGAAGACTAACATTACCAGATCCGATTCCAGTATCTTGCCAGGGTGCATCTGAAGAGTTCGAGGATCCGATGCCTGTATCTTGTCAGGGTGTATCCGTTGAAGACTAACAATACCAGATCCGATTCCTGTATCTTGCCAGGGTGCGTCTGAAGAGTTTGAGGATCCGATGCCTGTGTCTTGCCAGGGTGTATCCGTTGAAGACTAACATTACCAGATCCGATTCCTGTATCTTGCCAGGGTGCATCTGAAGAGTTCGAGGATCCGATGCCTGTATCTTGCCAGGGTGTATCCATTGAAGACTAACATTACCAGACCCGATTCCTGTATCTTGCCAGGGTGCGTCTGAAAGATTCTATCATCGTTACTGTTGAGGTAGTAATCGCCCAAGGTTCTCTCATCGTTACTATTGAGGTAGTAATCTCCCAAGGTTCTCTCATCGTTACTGTTGAGGTAGTAATCGCCCAAGGTTCTCTCATCGTTACTGTTGAGGTAGTAATCGCCCAAGGTTCTCTCATCGTTACTGTTGAGGTAGTAATCATCCAAGGTTCTCTCACCGTCCCGTTGAGGGCACGTCTGAGGATTTTAAAGATTCGATTCCTGTAACCAGCCAGGGCGCATCTACATAAAAAAATTTGAAGATCAACTCCTGTAACAGGCCAGGTAATTATCTTTCTTTTTCAGGTACGCAAATTCTCGCTAAGGAAACTCTTACGCGATCGACACCCAGATGGCATCTATAAGCCTATCTTCCCATCCATCAATCTCCAAATGGCATCTGTAAGCCCATTGCCACCATCACACTGCTAACATGTGAGCGCAAATTTCTGGGCACTCTAATGTTCAATCATCTTCCACCTCCGGATTACGAAAGGCACGCCAGCCAATCTACATCCTCAGGTCTAAGAAGATTGAACAGGGGCAACTGTTATACCCCAAAATTTGCCCTCCCATATTCTTCAAGGTTTGCCAAGATCAAGGTTCAAAACCTCCCAAGGGTTGCACAGTCCAATGGACTCCTAACAGTCAAAAATTAGGGTTTTGGTTCTGACAAAGAAATTGAAGTTTCCAAGGGACCAATCAAGTCCCACATGCCTATAAACATTGTCAAGCATCCATATGTCAAGTCTCAAGACTCACAGCACAAAATTGCACAGTCAAAAACCCTAATTGCTCAACAGTCAACTGCAGGGGCAAAATGGTCATTTGACAGTCAAAAGTCAAAATTTTTGGTCAACATCTTATTTTGAAGCCACAAACATCATTTTATCAATTCTTGATCAAGATTCTCAAAGCATGGCTCAAAAAGTCTCAAGATGCAAAAGTTTCTATTTTTGGACAGCTGAAAAAGTCAACTGCAAATTGGACAGGGCATAACTTCCACATGGTTTATCAGAAAAATTCCATCCAAAGCTCATTTTTAAGAGAATGACATTTCCTACAACTCATCTTCACACTTCAAGTCCAAGAGATGCTCTCACAAAAAGTTATCAATCTCAACATTATAGGTCATTTTCAAAAGTCAACAAAAAGGGATTTTAAGTCAAAGACCATAACTTGAGATTGGTAAATCAAAATGACATGGGACCAAAGGCATTGGTTAGAGGACTTCAAGACCTTTCCAAAATGTCCAAGAACATGATCAAAGCTTAAAAATTGAGCGAGATATGCCTTGTGGAAGTTGGGAAATTTTTGGGAAATTTGAAAAGTCAACTTTGCTTCAAATGCCTCAAAATTGCTAATGGGCCTCAATTTCTTCCATGAATCATTACCCAAAGGCTATGCACGATCCATTGACATCCAAGGGAGTTATTTTATCATTTTTGATTAATTATTTGAATTATTATTATTATTAATTCACTTAATTTAAATTAAATATGACAAAAATAGCAAATCATGTTTTCCAAATCTTTTTGTGCAGCATATTCTCTCATTAAGACCTAAATATTTCGTGTACCACATAAAGGGACCAAATCTTCCAAAATAGGCAAGTTTCTATGACAAAAAAGGATTGAAAAAGATGCTTGAAAATCAAATATTGAATCATTGAATACATGGATTTTGGGCCAGTTTTTCTGACCTAATTCATTCACATATATGTGCACATTGCAAACCTAATGCTAAGAACAAGAAAGCTGCGCTGAAACCTCAAGATCAAACTTGCATTTTTGACAAAAAAATCTCAAAACTGTTTTCATAGCTAGAGGGTGATTCAAGGCCTCAAAACTATTCCACAAGCTTGCCAAGACTACCAGGAATCTTTTCCAATCAAAGCCAAGTCTCCATACTCAAAGAAGTGGTAGAACGCAATCGCCCTGTTCATGAAAATTTTCTTAATTGTATTTGAATTTACATGCATTTTCCATATGTTTTAATGTTTGATTTATACTAATATGATGATTCTAAAGCTAATGGCACAAGTCAATTGAAGAATGCCTGCATGTATAGAAAGTTACCATGAACGTTGCATAGGGTTTCAAAGCTCCATATTTGGGGTTTTTCGCTTAAGGAAAAATTAGCCAACCAAAATAGTGCCATTAGAATCAGGGCATCTGGACGAAACAATTGACCACCTCGCGCTCAATTTATGATGGATTATATGCTAATTGCTATTTTTTGTGTATTACAATTAGTGGGGGTTTAAAACCCCCGCTATCTCTTGTTTTATTTCCAGGCAAACGAAGAAGACGCTGAGTTGTAAGGACATGGTTGGTTAGTTTGAATCTGGCGCGCCTTTTTGTTGGTTCCATATCATAAGCGTATATTTCATTTACATTATTTATCTTTCATTATACTAACGAATGTGTTAAATGGCTCAGTTGGTGGAAAAGGCTAGTTGCAAGCGTTGGGACATGGGTTCGATTCCCAGGTCCCCCATATTCTCAATATTTTTTCTTGTAATGCATTCAGGTACACTTGCCCTCCTGTGGTCCACCAAACGCCTTGCCTGCTTGCCTGCCAAGTGTCCCCAGGGATCCATCCAAGGGCCAGAATGTGCTAACTACCATGTACGCTAGTCAACTATCCCACATACGCGCTGGAAAGTCAAGGCAGGCCCTTGCATTCTTGGGCTAAATTACTTCAACAACACCTCCATAATTGGGCCAGAAACCCCTCTTGTTTGTATTTTCTTTCCCTCTTTTTTATTCTCTTTTATTTATTTTAATTATTTTAATTGTTTTAATTAATTCACCAAATAATAACATAAAACCAAAAAAAAATCATAAAACAAAAAAATATGTTTTATTAATATTAATTTCTATTAATTTTGTAAATAAATCTTAATAATCAAATTAGTTTAATTTTAGGTTTTCAACTTTAATGTTTTTTTTCTCAAATAAACTAAAAATGTAGAAATTAGGGTTTTAGTGTTTTTATTCTTTTTCTTAATAAATAACTTTTTTATCCTTATCATTATTAATTATTAATTATCTTGTAAATAAACTTGTAATTAATTAATTAGGGTTAAATTAGGTTAAACTTAAACAATTTTTTAATAATTAAAAACAAATTTAGAATTAGGGTTTTATTTAACTTTTAATTCCAATTAATTTTCTTTATTTCCATTAAATACAAAAACATCAAAAAATAAGTTCTTTTCTTTATTTAATCATTAATTAATTTTTAATTTCAATCTAATCTTTAAAGGGTCCAACGCCCTCGCACCTTCGATTATAATTTCTTTTCGCGCGTTTGCTTCTATTTTTCATTTTAAATTTATGTAATTGCCCCAAAGCTTTGTAATAGTAATTAGGACATTTACTTTCTGCACTTTTATTTCAAAATCGGGTCTTTGTTAGTTTGGCGATGTATAGACCCGCGCCTTGTAATAGCGTAGGACTTTTATTTTCCGCATTTTAATTTCTGCACCTTTTAACTGCTAACTATTGCATGAAAGAATGAATGGCCCAAATAAAATCAAAGCGTAGATCACCAAAAGCATGTACAAGATAAAACATAATTGAAAATGATACACAATTCACACACCACTCTTAGAGTACGCCTCACTGTTGCCTTGCCCCTCGAAACGTGGTTGTCGAATATAGGACGTCTTAGTGAGTCCTTATGTCCCATTGATCTAGTTGCCTCGAAACGGTTGCCTCGAAACAAGTTGCCTCGAAACAAGTTGCCTCGGAATAGTTGCCTCAGAATAAAAAGATCAATGGCATAAGGGTAGCTTCTAAGGTGTCTTACTGTTGCTCGGTGACCACACTGTCCCTACAAACTCGAATTGACCCGAACACCTCCAACGGTGGTGCTACCTGCCTCTCAATGGTGGGATGGCACTACCTTAAGGACATTTACACAGCAGAATTCCTTAGGGTAGGTAGATGACTCGGAGATACTTGCTCTAATTTAAAAAACAAATCAAAACTTCTTTTCACACCGACACTTTTCAAAAAGTTTTCAAAACAATTGTTCAAACACTCTTGAGGACTGATACAAGAGTCGATCTGAAATTTTCAAAGAAACTTTTTCAAACCCACTCATTCTGAAAAGCAAACACTTTTGAAAACACAAATGAGCAAGTATCTAAGAGCCCATGGATAACCATGGATAGAAAGGGTGCTAACACCTTCCCTTTCTATAAATCTACCTCCCGAACCGAGAGATAATCTCATAAGGAATTTTTCTGTGCTTTTGTCCTTTCCTTGTTGGAGAAAATAAAAGACGATGGCGACTCTTGCTTCCGCGACATTTCGCGAACCAGCGTTAAACAGTCAGTTCCAGATCCACCGATCACAACCGCCCTTTCAGGTTTTCAGTCCACCGGGATACCCTTTTTTTCCTAAACCTCCTTTTCAGGTTTTCGACTTGCCAGGTGTACACTTTTTATATATATCCCTAATTTTTGCCCGAACCCTTTTGGTTCGTCGGGATTCCCTTATTTTTGACTAGGCAAGTCAACCTAGCAGGTCACTTTCATGCGTAGTATTTTTTTGACTATGTCTTCATTCACAGGGTGTGGGAAATATTCACCGTCCATTATGTTCAGTATCATAGCGCCGCCAAAAAATATCCTCTTAATCACAAATGGCCTTTCATATGTGGGAGTCCATTTGACCCTGGGATCACCTTGTGGTAAGATGATGCACTTTATTACCAAGTCGCTAACCTGGTATACCTGATGTTTGACTTTCTTGTTGAAGGCTTTGATCATGTGCTTTTGATATATCTGACCATGAAAGACAACCACAAGCCTCTTCTCGTGGATCAAATTTATCTGGTCCAGCCTAGTCTGAATTCACTCGTCTTGGTCTAAACCTGCATCTTTCATGATCCTTAGATAAGGAATCTGGACTTCGACAAGTAAGACAACCTCCATACCATAGACTAGAGAGAATGGGGTTACCCCAGTAGATGTATGTATGGAAGTGAGATAGCCATGAAGAGCGAATGGTAACATCTCATGCTAATATTTGTATGTCACTGTCATCTTCTTATAATATTTTTGATGTTCTTGTTGGCGAATTCCACTGCATCATTCATCTTCGGTTGATATGGAGAGGAATTATGATGTTTAATCTTGAACTGTGTACAAAGTTCCGTGATCATAATGTTGTTAAGATTGGTACCATTGTTTGTGATAATCCTTTCGGGGATGCCATACCGACAGACAAGGTTATGCTTAATGAATCGGGCCATAACATTCTTGTTAACGGAGGCGAGCGATGCTGCTTCAACCCACTTTGTGAAGTAATCAATAGCGACGAGGATGAAACAATGCCCATTAAAGGCCGTAGGCTTAATCTCTCCAATCATATCAATTCCCCACATTAAAAACGACCAAGGAGCAGTCAAGACGTTCAAAGGAACCGAAGGCACGTGTACCTTGTCAGCATAAATCTGACATTTGTGACAAGTTCTAGAATGGCGATGGAAATCAGTTTCCATGGTCTACCAATAATAACCCGCTCTTATAATTTTCTTATCCATCATATTCCCGCTGGAATGAGTACCAAAGATACCTTCATGCATATCTTCCATAATCTTCTCTGCTTCCTTCTTGTCTACACAACAAAGCAGAGTTGAATCATGATTGTGCTTGTACAAAATTCCATTACTCAGAAAGAACTTAGTAGAGAACCTTGGTAGAAATTTCTTGTTGTTAATAGACGCCCCTTCAGGATACTCTTGAGCTTCGAGGTATCTTTTCACTTCATGGTACCAAGTCTTTTCCTCTACTCCATCGGTATCAACTTTGTAGCAATGTGCAGGTTCGTCTAATCTCTCAATAGTGATTAGAGGAGCTTCATTGTCCCATATGACTTTGGACGTATATGACATGGTAGCTAATGCATATGTCAACTGATTCTCTTCTCGTAGAATGTTCTCAAAAGTGATTTCCTAGAAGTACGAAATTAATGTCAACACATGATCTCGATAAGGAATGAGATTTATATGCTTCATATCCTATTCTCCCTTAATTTGATTGATCACTAGGGCCTAGTCCCCGTATACATCCAAGAACTTGATTCTCATACCAATAGCGGCCTTGATACCCATGATGCATGATTTGTATTCGGCCATGTTATTGGTATAGTTAAAACATAATCTGGCGGTGAAAGGCGTATGGCAACCTTTGGGAGAGGCGATCGCAACACCGATTCCATTGCCTAGCACGTTAGAAGATCCATTGAAAACCAAAGTCCATCAGGGTCCCGACTCAGGTCCTTCATACGGTCCATGTTCTTCATAATCTGTAACTAGCATGATATTCTCATCCGGGAACTCGAAATTCATAGACTGGTAGTCATCTATAGCTTGATGAGCCAAATGATCTACCAGTACACTTCCTTTGATTACCTTCTGAGTGGTGTACTGAATGTCCTATTCTGTTAAGACCATTTTCCATCGGGTTATTCTTCTAGAGAGAGCGGGCTTCTCGAATATATACTTTATGGGATCCATTTTAGAGATCAACAAAGTGGTATGAGTCAACATATATTGTCTTAGTTGGCGAGCAGCCCATGCCAAAGCGTAACAAGTTTTATCAAGCAGTGAGTATCTTGTTTCGCAGTCAGTAAACTTTTTACTAAGGTAGTATTTGGCATTCTCTTTTGACCAAACTCGTCATGTTGGCCCAATACACACCCCATTGAGTTCTCTAACACTGTTAGCTACATGATTAAAGGTCTTCCTTCCACTGGTGGCATCAGAGTTGGAGGTTCCTAGACGTACTCCTGTATTTTATCAAAGGCTATCTGACAATCATCGTTCACTTTACTACTTGATATTTCTTCAGCAACTTGAAGATTGGCTCACAAGTAGCCGTCAAACGGGAAACGAATATGGCAATATAGTTCAATCATCCTAAGAAACCTCTGACTTCCTTCTCAGTACGGGGAGTTGGAATTTTTTGGATGGCTTTGACATTGGCAGGATCCACCTCAATACCTTTACCACTAATGACAAAACCTAGGAGTTTACTGTATCTTACCCCAAAGGTACACTTGTTCGGATTCAACCTCAGCTTGTACTTCTTCAGTATCTCAAACAACTTGTGTAGATGATCAAGATGTTCTTCTTCAGTATGAGACCTGGCTATCATGTCGTCTATGTAGACCTCTATCTCGTGATGGATTATGTCATGGAATAAAGCTACCATAGCACATTGATATGTTGCACCGACGTTCTTCAAACTGAAAGGCATAACCTTGTAAAAAAAGTGCCCCACTGTGTGATGAAGGTAGTTTTCTCCATGTATTTAGGTGCCATCTTAATTTGATTATAAACTTAGAAACCATCCATAAAAGAAAATACTTTATGTTGAGCGGTGTTGTCAACTAGAACATCAATATGTGGAAGCGGAAAGTCATCCTTGGGGCTTGCCCTGTTTAGATCTCTGTAATCTACACACATGCTCACTTTTCCATATTTCTTTGGTACCGGGACCACATTTGCAACCCACTGCGGATAGGATGTAATAGCTAAGAAACCTGCATTGAATTGCTTCATAACCTAAGCCTTGATCTTCTCGGACATCTCGAGACGCATACGACGAACCTTCTGCTTTATTTGAGAACAACCATCTTTCATCGGTAGACGGTGAACCACAATATCAGTATTGAGCCCTGGCATGTCTTCGTATGACCAAGAAAAGATATCAACATAGTCATGCAAATCTGGATTAACCTATTCTTGACACTATCCTCTAGGTTGGCACCTATCTTGACTTCTTTCATGTCTTCTGCAGTACCCACATTTACAACCTCGACTGGCTCTTTAGGTGGTCGTATAGACTTTTCTTCTTGCAATAGTAGTCTAACAAATTCTCCCGATACTTCATAATCTTCCTCACCTTCGTCCTCGGCTTGGTAGATCGTACTTTCAAAGTCATAAGTGGAAATAGTAGAATTATTGTCAACGGGATCTAGAGTGGATGTGGATCTGCAATTTGTCGTGTGGGTGTGTGTAAGAACACATAGCTATTTTGAAAGTAAATAAAAGAAAGACAAAGAGCGCAAAATTTGAATGCAAAACGTCTAATGTTTTATTGAATGAAAATATGTGAATGAAATGACAACCCTAACAAATGAAACATAGTACCCCGGGTAAGACACAAAGCTTAAAGTTATTATTTTAAAATTACATAACCAAAACTTGAAACCAATAAAGTAGAAAGTAGCATTTACTCCTGACTAAAGGAGATTGAGATAAGGTATTTAGTCTTCCAGTTACTGAGCCTGTTTTCGATGGTGGGAAAAATCCAGCTGTCTAGGTCGTAGTCACTATCAGCATCTTCTATAGCATTGACCCCATTGTTGCTGACGCGGAATGGTGGTCTTCAAGCACGAGCACGACGAACAACCCTCTGAGCCACTTCTTCTACTACAACTCTAGTATCCTTTAAAGGATCCATTCTAGGTGGAACCCTGGTAACCTTGGGAATAGTAGAAACGTCTTTAGTGGCAGTAGTCATCCGGGGAATAACCCCAAAAGTCATACAGGGAGTTTTGATGAATTCTCCGTCCATCTCAACATACTTGAATGAATTCAAGTGACTCACCATATATTTTTCTTCACTACAAACTGTAACAACCTTTCCTTTCACAGGATATTTCAACTTTTGATGTAGGGTTTAAGTAACAGTGCCTGCCCAATGAATCCAAGGGCGTCCAAGTAAATAGGAATAGGCTGGTCAAATATCCATTACATAGAAGGTGAAATCTAATACCTATGAACCTACTCTGATCGGAAGATCCACCTCTCAGTGTACCATCCTTTTGAACTGTTAAAGGCTCTAACCATAATATCACTGGGTTTTAGCATAACCCTTTCACAATAAAGTCTGTCTAGAGCACCCTTCGGCAAAACACTCAACGAGGAACCCGTGTCAACCAGCACATAAGCTAAGGTAGTTCCCCTGCATTAGATAGAGACATACATGTATTTATTGTGGTTTCTTCCTTCAAGAGTTAGATCAACATCAGGAAAACCTAGCCCATTATCAGTCGTTAGGCTAGTAACATAACTTTCAAATTTACCAACAAAGATTTCTTGCGGCACATGTTCAAATTTCAAGAATTTCACTAAAGACTGGGCATGGGCTTCATAGCACAATAAGAGGGATAACATGGAGATCTTTGAGGGAGTTTGCGCCAGCTGTTTAACAATCTTGTAATCACTTTTTCGGATAATTTTTAAAACCTCCTTCAATTCTTGCCTGGAGGTATCTTCAGCTATAACTTCTTTAGGTGCCTCCATGTAGGCAGGCTCCGTCACTTGTCCTTTGTCCCGAGTCTCAGTAGTTGACTCAGTAGCGGTAACAAGAACTGGTGTGGCGACATTATTTGGAGAGATTTCGGGAGAGAAAACCCTTCCACTTCTAGTAACTTTAGTGGTCTGGGCAATATTGTCAATAGTGGGATCAACAACATTAGTACTTTCATTCTCAACAGTCAATGGTTCTTGTTTGATGCCATGGTAGTAGACGTTGGCTCCATAGTTCCAAGGGATAGCTTTTTCAAGGAATATGGAATAGGTCCAGGTGCAGTTATCGGAGGAGTAATTCGGGGTTTGGAAGTAATCTTTACAAGACCCTTGGAAGTGATCCTGATAGGAGTGCCAGAAATTACATATACCTCTTCAAGCTCTAAGTCTTGAAACAAATTCTCAACAACAGGAATCTTCTCAACTAGAATCATGTGGTTGTCCATCAGATGCTGAATACCTTCTTTCAGCAGTTTGCAGCTGTGATACAGTGGGAGAACTGACTTGAGGTGTTTGTGTTTTTATCGCATTTGTGCGGATAGCAAGAGTCGCCACCGACTTTTCTTTTATCCAAAAGGAAAGGTAAAAAAGCACAGGAAAGACCTTTCGAGATTATTTCTCGGGTTCGGAGGGTAGATTATGAAGAGGGAAGGTACTAGAACCCTTTTCATCCGTAGTTATCTACGGGCTCTTAGTTACTCGCTAGATCAGTTACTTTTATTTTGACAATGTGCTTGTGGTGTGGGATTTGAAAATATTTTGAAAATATCTTTGTAATGGTTCTTGTTTCTATAAGAATGCGTACAAAGTTTTGTTTCGAAAAAATAGTTCAAAGATGTGTTTGTGGAATGTGTTTTTGAAAGTGGTTTTTAAAAGATGTTTTACAATGGTTCTCGTCTCTATAAGAACGTATACAAAATGTTTTGTCTTTTTGAAAATGTTTTTAGATGGAAGTTTCGGTGTAAAAATGTTTTTGTCGTGAGCAAGCGAGTAACTAGGAGCGAATATACCTACTCGAAAGGTCCCAAATGCTCTTTTCTTCCTCCTTTAGATGTTGCTATCTTACCATTGATTTGGTAAGAATCCCCATCGTTGGATGTGAAGGGACAGGCGTGGGTCAATTTTACAGTCATCGAAAGCAACTTATGAGACGCTTTAGCAATTTTTCGTAAGGGACTAGATTGTTTTATCGAAGGCAACATCGAGGGTAATCGAGGGACTACTGTTGTACCCTAAAATTTTCCCTCCCATTTTTCATAGAAAGCACAACCCTAGGGTTTCTCAGATATTCAAGATTGGCTCAAGAATTGATCAAACAGATTTTCTTCTGTGGCAGTAAACCAACAATTAGGGTTTTTTCTTGCAATTCTCAAAAGAAATGAATTCTCAAAGATCCAATTGGCTTTCACATGTTTTCATGCTTTCTCAAGATTACTGAAAAAACAGTGTTTGTTTTCAAGGTTAACCAGATGATTTGCGTCTTCTAAAAACATTTCCTTGTTTAGGAATTGGAATAGACAATGTGTGTTTTGATTGAAATGCAGTTGCAAGATTACATAATTATTGGATTACTTGGAGTTTAAGTTATCAGATGGGAACATTTTGTTTCAATTATCTTGATTGGGAATCTTTAAGATTTAGTTAAGGTGCGAAGAGAAAATTGTGAGTTATTGACAGTAAAGGATTTTAATGGACATCAGAATATCTCATAAGACTTTCTCCATTTATTTAAAAAGTTGTTACAAAACAATTTATTATTTAAATACTTTAGGTTTTACAACTTATCGTATTGGAAAAATAAATTAGTACAATTGATTGAATGTTTCTCTCTAAATTACAAAGAAAAGAAAATGAATCTAGGCCTAAGGTTGACTGAGCTTCCATTGCTTCCCCTGCTTTGCCACCATCCAGTTGTGCTCACATGAAAACAAAAGACAGAAGAAATAGTTAGTACAAAAATTATTTGGGCATAAGCAAGAATTTTCAAAGGAAAGAATGGTGTTCATCATTAAAGTTTGCAATTTGGAATCAGAAGGCTATTTTTAATTCATCACGTTTTTATTTTTCTATTTGCAAATCACAAGAAGATTATTCTTGTTGGTTCACAAAAAAAAAAGAGAAAGACAAGCAAATTGTCCAAATGCAACCAGGCTGTCCAAACAAGAAATGCAACAAGGCTATCCAAACAAGAATTGCAAACAACAGCCAAACATATTCCAAACTGAATGCAGCAAACTGAGCCAAACAAAATTTGCAACAAACAACATAAACTAGACAGCAGCGCATCACCAAACAAACAATGCAGCAAATTGGACAAAATACAAATAGCAACATAGCAGTAGGAAGCAGGCAGCAACAAAAAGAAAATATAACAATATGGTAAACTAAGTCAAACAAGCAAGAGGCTTGTTCAATAAGCCATTTTTCATCATTTCCCATTTATTTGCAAACTTTTCAGAAAAAAGGTAAAAGAGAATTTGGCTCTTAGGGTCATTGAGAGAGAGAGAGGAAAGAAATCACCTAGGGATGCACAGCCCTGCTGCCCTGCGGTCACAATTGCACAAGAATTGCTAGAAAACAAAAACTGCAAGAAAAAGAGCATGAGAACAATATGCCAAATATTCAAAATTTGGTGGTTTTCCCACCATTTTGAATAAGTTGTCAAACCAAAGCAACTAATATAACAATAGACAGGGCTCAAGAAAAAAAAAGTTAGAGAAAAAATTATCAAACTTCATAAAAAAACTCAAAAGAACCAAGTTTTCAAAACTGTAAAGTTCAAAAAAAACCTACAAACTGTAAAACCATTTTCAACACCAAACCTGCATAACCAAAAAACATGCATAACCAGAAACTCATCCAAACCAACAGCAACATACAAAATCGTCAAACCATCTTCCACCAAACATATAACCAAAAACTATCAACAAAAATACCAAAACCTCCAAACTTGTTAAGGTCCAAAACTGATAAACCTCAAGTTTTCAAAACATACAAACCAATATTCAAATCTGTCCAACAAGTTCAAACCACAAAAAACCTCAAACCTGCAAACTGTAACAACCATCATCAAACCATCATCCATCAAACCATTTTTCCAAACTGTCAACATATCCAAAACAACGAAAACATTCAAAACCATAAACATATCCAAAACCAAAACCAAAGGAAAACAAACTGTCAAGATTTCCAAAGCCTCAAATCAAAAACTTTCAAACTGTCAAGAAAAACCATAAGCCAACAAGCCTAAAAACCACAAAAAAACAACAAAGTTTCAAACTGATAGAACAACATATCCAGTCACAAAATCCAGAAGAACAACATCATCATCATTTCAACAAGGGAAACAAGAGAAGGTTACCATTAAAGAGCACCTTCAATCTTCATTTCTTCCCCCCCGTCTCCGGCCACCAAGGAGCGTCACTTCCCTCAGTCTCACTATCCTATTCCATTCCACAAAAATTCCAAACATGTATGACTACTTTACATTCCTCATAACATTTCCTACATTGCAATGGATAGTACAATAGGTTAACAGAAAAAAAACATGAACAAGATAAAAAACAACAAAAATCGTTCAAGCTTCAAAGTTACAGAACTGTACCTTTCAGAAACAAAGCCGTTAGCACTTGGTTAGGAGGTGAGGTTGAGAGGAACTCCGACAACGGAAGGTTGAGTGGAAGATTAGATAAGCGATTTCAAACCTCTTAAACAAATTCATTTCCGACCCTAGGTTTTTTCAGAGAAACGCGAATCACGGTGAGATGAGGAGAGATTAGGGTGTTTCGTCCATGAGCTTAAGAGGTTGAGAGATTTCAGAGATGGAAAGATGAATGAAATTAGAAGAGAGGTAACGAACAGCGCCACTGTGGACGAAAAGGGGTTCCAATAACCCTAATTCGTTTTCACATTCCTAATCAAACGCGTTAAACAACTTTAATGCATTGGGCTCTGCTTTGTTACAAACTCCTTAAGCCTATCTGCCATGCGTTTTGCACCCCCTTGGCTCGTTTTTGCTAACTGATACCTTTTTCTCTTGGGCCTCACCCCAAGTCAAACTCCCTAAGCCCATTTCCTTTTTGTAATTGGTTCTTCTTCTTATTTTTTATTTTTATTATACAATATTACTAACATAACTTAAAACCTTTTATTAAATTAATTTAGGTTTTAGTCATTTAATTTTTTTTTATATAAACTTTTTATTTTTATTAATTTTCTACATTTAATAAAACATCAAAAAGAATTACCTAGTTTGTCTTCTTTGTTTAAAATTTATTTGTGTGATTAATAAAAATACAAAAAAATAATAATAAAGATTTTTTAATTTAATCAATTTCTTTTTAGAATAGGTTTTATTTTTCTCTTTTCAAGTAAATACATACATTTCATATTTTGTTGACTTTATTTCATAAACTGTCATAGATTTATATTAAATCGCACAACAATTCGATTTGGTTGTATTGTTTGATATTTGGACATTGTTATTTTCATTTGATTCATCCCCATTTGTAACAATTACCCCCATTCCCGAATACTTTTGTAATAGCGTAGAATTTCAATTCCCGCAATTTACTGTTTTCCATATACTGTATAGTAACTAGGCATGTATGGCAAGATTCAAAAATCAATCGCTAGATGACCTAATCAAAGAATAAATAACTTGAAACCAACACACTTTTCACACGCGCACCTCTAGGGTAACCTTGCTCGTTGCCTCAGAAATACAATCATGTCCCTCGAATATGAGACATTCTAGCAAATGACCCTTCGATAAACAAAGATCGTAGACCCTCGATGACCCTCGATGTTGCCTTCGATTAAAACGATCTCGTCCCTTACAAAAAATGCTAGAGCGTCTCACAAGTTTCCTTCAATGATTGTAAAACTGACCCGCGCCTGTCCCTTCCTATCCAATGGTGGGGCTTCTTACCAAATCAGTGGTAAGATAGCACCATTAAAAGGAAGAAAAGAACAACTTAAGACCTCTCGAGTAGATAGATTCTCTCTTAGTTACTCGCTTGCTCACAACAAAAACTTTTACACCTACACCTCCATTTCCAAACAATTTCAAAAAGTTAAAACGTTTTGTATACGTTCTTATAGAGACGAGAACCATTGCAAAACCTCTTTTCAAAACACTTTTCAAAACACGATTCACAAACACATATTTGAACCATTTTTTGAAACAAAACTCTGTATACGTTCTTATAGAGACGATAACCATTACAAAGAGATTTTTCAAAATACTTTTAAAGCCCACACCACAAGCACACAATCAAACAAAAGCAAGTGATTTAGCAGCCTATGCTACTGCTACCTTTGCTTGTTTCTGCCTTTATTGATGTTGTTCGTCGTTGTTGTATTGTGCGTTTGGCAGCTTTTTGACTTGGCATCTTTGGGTTGTTGTATTGTTTGACAGTTTGCTGGCTTTTGCTTGTTTGTTTTGTGAAGCTGTCTTGGGCTGTTGCATTGTTTGGCAGTTTGCTGGCTTTTGCTTGTTTTTTTTTTGTGATGCTGTCTTGGGCTGTTGCATTGTTTGGCAATTTTGGACTGGGCAGCTTTGGGCAATTTTTTTCTTTTTGTGAACCAAGGCCCAAACCTTGTGATTTGCAAAAAATAGGAGAAGATTGAATCATGATAAAAAAATAAACCCTTTTAAACTGATTCCAAATGCAAATCCTCATGATGAGAAATTTCTTGAAAATTTTGATTTTATGCTTAAAGTTTCATGTTTCTAACATTTTTTTCTTTTTTTCTTTCATGTGATGAATGTTGACTTGGAGGTGAAGAAGACAAGGCAAGGTTTAAGATTGATGCTAGGTTCAAAGCAAAATGAAGAATTGAAAATGAAAAAGCCATAATTGGAAATCAAATGAAGCATGGAGGATTTTAGAAGCAAGTTAGCATATGCTTAGGGAGGGCTTTAGGTTTCCATGTACAAAAACTTGTGTAGTTTTCTTGTAACTTGTAATTTGAAGCTTGGAAAACATGAATTAAATTTGTATTTTTTGTGTAAAATTGAGTTAAATTGAATGAAAATGAAATCTCGAATGATTTTGTGAAGAGACCTTCGAATCAAAATGGATCTTAAACCCTTGATGAATTGAGTTTGCATCGTGAAATGATGAACTTTGAATGATGAATGCACATGAACATTTGAGCGCCTTGATTCTTCAATGAGCCTTCGAAATCATAATGGACTTGAGCTTTGTATCTTGGCTTCTAAGTAATTCAACCATATTATTTTCCATCCTTTAATCTCAAATCAAATCTCTGAATAAAGTGAATGTCCTATGAGCTTAAACATGTCCAACATCGATCCAATAATCATCATTGTTTCAACACCAATGATTCACAATTCCAGCATCAAAATGATTAATGAATTTTCAACTCAAACTTTCCATTTTCATGAATTATCCCGACATAAGAATCAATTTTTTTTGAGAAAAAATGATTACGACATGAACAAAATCTAGAAGTTAAGAGCATTCAGCATCAAGCAAATGACCTATGACGATTCGATAATTTTCAAGGTCTTCAAAGCACAATTTTCCTTTGATCCTTGAAGAGAATTTGCATATGGCATTGCATATGACAATATGCAAGAATAATCGCCTCAAGATCTTGAAAATTGAGGAAATTACAAGTCTTGGAAATTAGGCATAGTTACTTGAGATTAGGTCAAAATCCATGATGCAACTTCTAACGTATTCGAATTTTGGTGATCTTTCACGCGTAACCAGCTCTTGATTTGTGAAGAGGAAATGGAGAGGACATCAAGGAGAGTCATACGTAAAAAGAATCGTTCAAAAATATTGAATAATGAAGAAGTTACAATCGTTTGAACTTGATACTGAAAAGGCTGACTTTTGTAGTTGATTTTTAGTCATCTGAACCATTGACTGAGAAAACTCACGATACGAGGCTTGAAACTCGGCACAAACATCCTTGAGAACACATGAAGGACCATAAAGACCATTTGAAACTTTTGAAATTCAATTTTTCTTAAGAAATACCAAACCCTAGCTGCTGACTCAATGCCTAGGAAGAGGATCTGTCTGACCAAATCTTGTGCCAAATTGAGTGTTTGAGAAACCCTGGGATAGCATCTTGAGAGAAAAATGGGAGGGAAAATTTTGGGGTACAACAGCTGCCTCTGTTCAATCTTCTTAAAATTGAAAAGTGAGATCGACGTGTTCGTCGTTTATGGCTTGAAAGTGGAAGATGATTGAACACTAGAGTGCCTAGAAATTTGCACTTGATGATGCGCCGGTTGATTGTGTAATGAATGGGCTTAAAGATTTCATTTGAAGAAATGATGGAGACTTGTCGGAGATGGGCTTATAGATGCCATCCAAAGGTGATTGTTGACAGAAGTGGACGAAGTCTGAACTTGACTTTAACAGAAAAGAAATCAGAATAAACCTTTGGTCGATTTAAACTGGAGCTAGCAGAAGTCTTGAATGTCTGTTGGGAAGAATCAGAATATCTTTTGGAGCGATTTAAACTGAACCAAAAGATATCTTGGATTAATCTTAACTTGAAAGCATCAGAATAAATCTTGGTGCAATTTATCTGAACCAGAGAAAATTGTCGGTGGGGAAGAATCAGAATAAACCGTTGAGAGGTTTAAACTGAAACAGCAGTTCAGAGAAGAATCAGAACAAATTGTTGAAAGATTTATCTGAACCGGCAAAATCTGGATAAGAATCAGAATAAATCGTTGAGAGATTTATCCGAACCAGCAAAAATCTAGAGAAGAATCAGAATAAATCATTGAGAGATTTATCTGAACCAGCAAAAATCTGGAGAAGAATCAGAATAAATCATTGAGAGATTTATCTAAACCAGCAAAAATCTGTAGAAGAATCAGAATAAATCATTGAGAGATTTATCTGAACCAGTAAGAATCTGGAAAAGAATCAGAATAAACCGTTGAGAGATTTATCTGAACCAGTACGAATCTGGAAACGAATCAGAATAAATCATTGAGAGATTTATCTGAACCAGTAAGAACCTGGAAATGAATCAGAATAAATCATTGAGAGATTTATCTGAACCAGTAAGAATCTGGAAACGAATCAGAATAAATCGTTGAGAGATTTATCTGAACCAGTAAGCATCTGGAAACGAATCAGAATAAATCATTGAGAGATTTATCTGAACCAGTAAGAATCGAGAGAAGAATCAGAATAAACCATTGATAGATTTATCTGAACCAGTAAGCATCTGGAAACGAATCTGAATAAATCGTTGAGAGATTTATCTGAACCAGTAAGAAACAACCTTTTCTCGGGAACTGATATGTATTTGACTTATTGAAAATATTTGTCTGTCAGGAATTTGTTGATGATAATTTCCTATTGATTGATTCTTTCCTGAAAAGGTGAAGAGTTAATTGTATGTAATGCTTCGATGCATGCAATGCATGGTATAATGTTGTTTCCCAAAATAAATGAGATTGCACTGTATGTATTTGCATTGTCAATACTATGACGTATGAATGTAATGTATGGACATAATAATTGTCCGTGCCGTAGTGTTGCTGGAAACGGGGAAAATAAATCCCTGAGTACTGCTGGGAAAGAGGAGTGTAAGTCTCTATACTTTGTTGAAGTTTGAAGCGTTGATGGGTGAGTTTCCATTTATTAGAGAAATAAACTCTGTTGTAGAAGGGAAAATTCGGACATTGCTTGTGGACTTCGTGAAATCCTGTTGGGGAATCCTGAGAAGTCGGGAAACTTTCACCGGGGAACCTTTGGAGCGGTAGTTGGAGGTTTTGCTTTGTCAGGGATATGAGAGCTCTTGATACCATTAGGTTACGTATTGGAAATACGTTAGCGATTCTATAGTAGGATGTCTTTGCTTCTGCTCTTGTTGGAGAAGGTACCTGCGGGGATTTTATGGAATGGCCTATAGATATTATTCTATTTCTTAAAGCCATTAGTAATTATCTTTCCGTTTTCTGTTCATTTGTAAACAGTAATCACGTTCAAATGCATATGTTCAAAAATAAATCATTGGAAGTTTTTGTAAACAAAACACATAAATAAAGAAAAACAGATGGTTTTGCACTTTCAAAAGGGATATCTTTGTATTAACTTGAATAAGTCTTTTTTTGTACAACGAGACGAGCATTCTAGTAAGAGAATGTCATCGTAAAAAATGAAAATTGATACAAAGAAAAGATAGCTATGTGAAATAATCCCATGGGATTCCCATTCTGCTATAGTCTTCGTGTCTCTGAGTGTCTTGTCTACTTGTCGCCTCGGCGAAGCTAATTGGATTGATTAGAACCGTTTGAGCTGGTTGGTCAACGCTGAAGATTGTCTGCAAGATGATCCAACGGGACATATTCATATGCTTTAATTCCCTAACTTTTTCCTGGACATTCCTTTCGGGTTTTCGATCCACCGGAATACCCCTTTTTGCCCAAGCCGCCCTTTCAGGTTTTCAGCTTGTCGGGTGTACAAATTTTTTTTTTTTTGTATTTTATCCCTAATTTTTGCCCGAACCTTTTGGTTTGCCGGGATGCCCTAATTTTTGCCTAGGTCAGTCGACCTAGCGGGTCCTTGTTCATGCGTAGTATCTTTTAACTATGTATGTATTTACAGGGTGTGGGAGGTCGTTGCCATCCATAGTGGTCAAGATCATTGCTCCACCAAAGAATATGCTTTTGATTACAAATGATCCTTCATATGTAGGAGTCCATTTACCCCTGGGATCACCTTGTGGAAAATGATACGCTTGATTACCAAGTCACCGACCCTATATACCTGACATTTGACCTTTTTGTTAAAAGCTTTGACCATGCGTTTTTGGTACATCTGACCATGACAGATAGCTGCTAGTCTCTTCTCATCAATCAAGTTCAACTGGTCAAGTCGAGTCTGGATCCAATCTTCTTCGTTAAAACCAGCATCCTTCATGATCCTTAGAGAGGGGTTCTGGATCTCAATAGGTAAGATAGCCTCCATGCTGTATACCAGAGAATAGGGTGTTGCCCCAGTTAATGTGCGAGTTGTGGTACGATACCCGTGGAGAGCGAATGGTAGCATCTCATGCCAGTCTTTGTATGTGACTATCATTTTCTGTATGATCTTCTTAATGTTTTTGTTAGCAGCTTCTACAGCGCCATTTATCTTTGGCCGGTAAGGGGAAGAATTGTGATGCTGGATATTGATTTGCTCGCACAAGGCGATGATCATAGTGTTGTTTAGATTCGTACCATTATCAGTGAGGATTCTCTCTGGGATACCATACCGACAGATGAGATTCTGTTTGATGAACCGGGCAACAACATTCTTGGTAACGAAAGCTAAGGAAGCTGCCTCAACCCATTTTGTAAAGTAGTCGATAGCCACTAAGATGAAACGGTGTCCATTGGAGGCCGTTGGCTTGATTTCCCCAATCATATTGATTCCCCACATAGCAAAGGGCCAAGGAGCCGTCAAGACATTCAGAGGAACCGGAGGTACGTGCACTTTGTCAGCATAAATCTGAAACTTATGGCAAGTCCGAGAGTGTTGATAATAATCTGCCTCCATGGTAGACCAATAATAGCCTGCCCACAGGATTTTCTTTTCCATTGTCTGCCCGCTAGAATGGGTGCCAAAAGTGCCTTCATGTAATTCAACCATGATCCTTTCAACTTCAACCTTGTCTATGCACCAAAGTAATACAAAGTCATGACTGCGTTTGTACAAAATGTTGTTACTAAGGAAGAACTTAGCTGAGAATCTTCTTAGGAATTTCTTGTCATTCACTAAAGCTCCTTCTGGATATTCCTGAGACTCGAGATACCTTTTAACTTCATGGAACCAAGGTTGATCCACTACTTCTTCAGTACCGATCTCATGACAGTAGGTTGGTCCATCCATCCTGTGATACGGTGGAAGAACCGACTGTTTGAATGCTCGTTTACATTTTGCGTTTTGTGTTTGCAAAATGTCGCGGTAAGCAAGAGTCGCCACCGACTTTTATTTCATCCAATCGGAAAGGAAAAAAGTACAGAAAAAAAATCCTTTTTCAAGATATTCTGAGTACAGGGGGTAGATTATAGAAAGGGAAGGTGTTAGCACCCTTTCTATCCATGGTTTTCCATGGGCTCTTAGGTACTTGCTCATCTTTTTAAAATTTCTTGTGTGTGTGTGCTTTATTCTTTTGAAAAGAGTTTTAACTTCGTGATAACCCTTGTATCAGTCCTCAAAGGTGTGACGAAGTTTATTTTGAAAGTTTGTTTGAAAAAGTGTAAGTGTGAAAAGTTTTGATTTGAGCAAGTACCTACTAGCATCTCCCTACTCGAAAAAGGATCGTTTCTATTCTTGTTTCCTTTAGACAATGCTATCTTACTATTGAGAAATAGGTAGCACCGTCATTGGAGTTGTAAGGGTCAATTCGAAAGGGACGTACGATCACTAAAGCAATATTAGGACAAATTAGTAATAACCCTAGAGTCTTAAGATCATATTCGAGGCAACATTTCCGAGGCAACATTTCTGAGGCAACATTTCCAAGGTAACACTCGAATGGGACGTTTGATCTTTTTCAGACAGGATGGCAACCACTAAGACACCCTATACTTAATGATTGTTTACCGAAGGCAACCGAAGTGAGGGTTACCCTAAGAGTGATATGTGCGAGTGATTTGTTTCAGTTATTTTTCTTTGCACATTAGGATTTTCTAACCGTATTAATTTGTCATGCATTCTTGTCATACAATCCTATTAGAATACATCTAAACAGTTTAAATATTTGCAGGAATTAAAAATGCGAGAAAGTAAATCTACGCTATTACAAGGCTTCGAGGAGGGGGATTAATTACATAGCCAAAAACCCGGGGAAAAGCGATAAGTAAAAGCCCTAAATTAACTATTACAAACCAGTCAGCAGTTACAAAAATATTGGCAAAAGTAATTAACACGCGCGCGATGAATCAAGTGCGAAACGACTAGGGTTTTGACCCTTGACTAGACCTATTTGCGATGGACCAAAAAAATGTTTTTTTATCATGTTTTATGATTTAAGAAAATAATGACATGATTAAATTGAAAAGAAAATCCTAAACTCTAATTGATTTTAAATTAAGGAAAATACTTTAATTTATTCTAAAACCTATTTTTTTTGTATTTTTATTTTATTTGAGAAAGAAAGAAAAATTAAATCAAGAATTAACCTAATTTTCTAATTGAATTTTAATTATGGAAGAAATTAAAGTTGCCCTAAATTAACTAAACTAATTAATTAGAACAAACATTTATTAAGAAAAATAAATCTTTTTTGCTATCTTGATTGGTTAATTTAAAATAAAATAATTTTTGTGTTGATTTAAAAAAACAACATAATTAAAGAAAAGGAATTAAAGAAAAATAGAAAATTAACCAAACGAGCCTACTGTCAGCAGATCTGGTTCTGGCTGATGGATCCAGAAGAAGGTGGCCCTTAGAAGATGGGGGCACTGGATCTGATCCTGGCTGGTGGATCCAGCAGATGATGACCCTCAGAAGATGGGGGCACTGGATCTGATCCTGGCTGGTGGATCCAGCAGATGCTAAACTTCAGGAAGTGCACGTGCTGGATTTGGTTCTGATTGGGATCTAGAAGATGATGGCCCTCAGAAGATGCACGTGCTGGATCTGGTAAAAACAAAGGAGAAAATACCAAGAGCTCACGCCTGGAATCAAACCCAGAATCCTGAGCTTCTGACTTCCTTCTTATGACCAACTGCGCTGAATGTTAACTTGTTAACATAATGAAAACAAACAATATATCAGAACAAACAAGTTTCTGGCCAGAAACGCGCTAGAATTTAAACTAGCCAGTCAGGTTGTGACACGCTGTTGTCTTCTTCCTTGGAACTGTTGTTTTAAGTTCTGATCTTTTACCCACAGACGCAGGTTTGTTGCTGAAACCTGTGAAATTCAAGATTCAAGCATATGTGTGATACAGTGGGAGAACTGACTTGGGATTTTGCGTTTGTGTTCGCAAGTGTTTCGGTTTAGCAAGAGTCGCCACCGACTTTTTTATTTTATCCTAAGGAAAGGTCAAAAAGCACAGGAAAGACCTTTGAGACGTTTTCTTGGGTTCGGGGAGTAGATTATAGAAAGGGAAGGTATTAGCACCATTTCTATCCATGGTTATCATGGGCTCTTAGTTACTTGCTTAGATCACTTGCTTTACTTTTCAATTGTTTGAAATGGTGCTCTTCAATTGTTTGAAATGGGGCTTTATGTGTGGTTTTTGAAATATGTTTTGAAAAGAGGCCATCGTTGTGGCAACCTTTGTAATGATTCTTGTTTGAATGTATACAAATGTGTTTTTTGTCTTTTGAAAGTTTTCAATGTTTGAAAGTAGGGTTTTAAAATTGTGTTGTGAGGTGTGTTTTGAAGATAGCAAGGATGTTTTGCAAGCTTTGATCAAGTAACTAAGAGTTGTCTACCCTATTTTACTCAAAGATCTTTCTTATGTTTTTAACCCTTTTAACAGTGTTGTTTCACCATTGTGTTTGGTGAACAACCTTGTGTTAGGATGTTAAACGGGACAGGCGCGGGTCATCGTATAGACCATGATAGCAATAGTGTCAAGTGTTTTTGGCAATTTTCTTGAAGGACTTGATCATTTTGTTTAGGCAACTCAGATAGCGTCATCGAGGGACTATGATCTTTGTTTTTTTGTTTTGCCAAAGTACTTGACATGCATATCATGGCCCATTATTGAAGGCAACAAGTGGAGTGTAACCCTAGGGGTGCAAGTGTGCATTGTGTTTGTTTTACATGCATTTTTATCTTGGATTAGGTCAAACTATTTGTTAATTTGATTTTGCATACAAACCCTAAGTCTAATCATGGCATATTTGAAAGCATTTAAAAGTGCGAGAACTTAAATCTACACTATTACAACATGATATAGGGAGGGGGGTACAAATTTGAATTGGGGATTATTTAGACAAGAAATTAAATTCTAAATTATTACAACCAAATTGAATGTGTAAGGCATAACAATTAAATGTAAAATATTTAAATAAATACAATAAATAAATATTAAATAGAATGTATTATGCAAAAAAGTTTTTATATATGTAAAAAGTATTTTTTAATGTTAAATGTAAATAAATAAAAAGTCAATTTTAATTATTTTTGTTTTTAGGGCAAAAACCCTAATTTCTTAAATAAATAGTATTATTTATTATTTATATACAATAATGCATCAATTTGTACAAAAATAAAAGTATATTGAAAAAAGGTATTTTTAGTATAAAATATTAATAAAAATGAAAATGTATTATTTTTGTGTTTTTTTTTGTTCTAATTTTTTTAATAAAATATAGTATATATATATATATATATATATATATATATATATATATATATATATATATATATATATATATATATATATATATATATATATATATATATATATATATATATATATATATATATATATATATATATATATATATATTTAAATATATTGAGTGTGTATAAAAATAAAATAAATTATTTATAAAAATGTATATATTTCAAGAAAATATTTTCAAATGTGTATAAAAATAATAAATGGAAATAAAAGTGTTTTTTACATTGTTTTTAAATATAAACAAAATGAATATAAAGTATTTAATGTATTAATACTAGAAATAATCAAAATAAATACCAAATAAATACAAAAATTTTATGAAAATATTTTTTAGTATTTTTTATATTAGAAAATAAAATGTCAAAATCAGAAATGAAATAAAAATGTCAAAATGACAAATATACAAGAAATGGGCCAGGGGGTGTAAAACTGAAAGTGGGGGTGCCAAAAGCAAGCCTGTTCAGGCCCAGCCCAAAACCAACTTCATCTTCTTCCTCTAGACAGAAACGCGCACCTGCTATGTACAAAATGCTATCTCCTGATTCTGTGCTTTTTTGACAAAACTCATAACATGAAACTTGTAGAGCATCAAACAACGAATCTAACCATATAAAAAACTTAAGTTAACTCTCAAAGACCAGAGAGAATTTCTCTGGCCCTAATTTTTAACCTAGTTTTTTCAGAAAGTTCATGAACAAAATTCTCCTAGCACGATTAATATAAATGAAAACTAAGCACATGTATGGTTTCAGGGCTATGAATATAACATCTTTCATTCACAAACCTAAGTCTAACTATTCCCAAATAGAGAGATAGAAGTTCATGAAATACCTCTTTCAGTTGAGCTCGAGCTGGACAATGCAGCAACTTCCAAGGGTGCTTGAGGTTCTTTTGAGCTTGCCTGATGTCCACTAAAGCTTTCCCAATGCTTGGCTTGTTTTGAAGTAGCCTGAATCGTGCTACAAAACTCAACCTGCAAAGCTTCCAAACAAAAATGGCAATGTGTGTTAATGGAGTTACATTTGGCAATGGAGGTCTGGAATAGTTTAGGTGAGTTGAATGGAAGGTATTGGAACAAGTTTGAGGCAAAACGCACGAGGTAAAGTGGAGATGGAGGTGGTTCTGCAGGGCTTGCCCTGTTTTGCAGAAAAATGGTGATTTTGTGTACAAGGAGGTTTGAGTGGTGAAGAGCTCGTGTTTTTGGTTCAAAGGGTTGTGTGAAATATGTTTGCAATATTTGTTTTAGCTATCATGGACTGGTTTTCAAGTTTTTAAGGTTTTGACAAATTTCTTCTTCTTGAAGCAAGAATGTGTAACTTCTCAATGCAGGCCTGTACACTCTATCTTGTATTCTGCATACAATCTCCTTGATACTTGCAATTTATGGATTTTATCTTGCTTCATAGATATGGCCCCATGCTTCAAAGATCATGGTTTGACATAAAGCATATCTTTTGCAAAAATGGAACTATGTCTTTTACCATTTAGGGATTAAACTTGTGTACAATACCCTAATGACCAAGACAATGCATTATCTCAATGGATTTGCATTAAATTAAGGAGTACAAACTGGTTTTGAGGCCTGTAATTGTGTACAAAGCTAGCTTGGTCAGATTTGCAACTTGGTATGAACATGTATTGGCCATGGATCAAAGTGAGTTTTTGCCAACTTCAAGCATTCGATTCTCCCTAACCACAAAGGTGTTTGAGGAGTTCTTGGACAATTTGGAAAGCTTGCAACATGTACTATAATCCATCTTTGAAATGAAACTTGAAACTCCAAGTGGAACTATGTGAAAAATGGCCAAGAAGATGGGTCAAAATTCTGCCTAAACTAGGGCAAAATTTCTCTAAGTTAAAAGTTTTAGGTACCCTTGTTCCAAAAATCATAACTTGAGATCCAAGCTTCTTTTTAGAAAACTTTGTGAATATAAGTTGTAGACTTTGTGATGGACTACAACTTTCATGTTGCAAGTTTTGTTTGAATCCATTTTCATCTTGGTGAAACAATAGGATAAAGTTAGGAAAAAATAAGAAAATTTCATAACTTAGAAAATTTCTAAGTTATGAAATTTTTCCATTTTAAACCCTAATTTGCATTTTTGGGTTTCTTGATGAACAAGTTTCATAATTTGACATGTCTTGATGAAAAATGATCCTTGGAACTTGATTTTGACCAAAAAGTCAAAGTTTGACTTTTCAGTATACAATCAAATTTTGATCAGTTGACTGAAAAATCCATCTGTCAATCCTATGCGTTTGGGATCTTTTGAACTTGTTGAATGGGTCAAGACAATTTCATTGAGTCCTTGTGTCCATGGTTGAGCTTGACTTTCCATTGGCTAGGTCAAACAGTCAAAATTTGCTTTTGTACAGTCAAAACCCTAAAAATGACCATTTTACCCTTTTGGTGATCTGATCAAATTTCTTGTGGAATTGTGATCCAAACTTGATCAAATGGTTCATATGAGTTTATAATGTTGATGTAGGTCAAAATTTATGAGGTTTGACTGTCAATTGGCCACAGTTGACTTTTTCCCCAATATAGCTGATTTCTAGGTCAACTGTCCAATTGACTGGGCAAAGATTTGAATCAAGGCTTGAAACTTGGTATGGACAAACTTGTGAGTCCAACATGAAGTATGAAAGTAATTTTGGGCATTGTGGGTCAAAACATCCCTGTGCAAACTCAAACCCTAATTTAGGTCAACAGTGCAAGGAGGTGTCTTGAGCAGAGCAAACCCTAGCTTGATCTTGAGTTCCAAGAGTCTTGTGATGAGAAAATGAGAGGGAAAATTTTGGGGTATAACAGTTTCCCCTGTTCAATCTTCTTGAACCTGAAGAGTTAGATTGGCAAGTTTGCCTTTCGTGACTCGATGGTAAAAGAGGATTGGACACTAGAGTGCCCGTAAATTTGCACTCGTCAAAATATGGTTGAGGGAATGGGCTTAAATATGCCATTTAGAGATGGTAGAATCTTGCTGGAGATGGTCTTAAATATGCCATCCATGAATGTTTGTTGAATTACAATGTTGTAGGTCAGAAGAATGAGCATCAAAATGGTATATGTGTCTAGAATGCATTTGAACTGTATCTGGAGACTGAGTTTGTATGAGTAAAAGAATGGCGTCCGTGTCTAGAGCGTATCTGAGCTATAACTGTATTTGGACTTTGAATGAATATCAGAATGACTGCCGTGTCTGGAGTGTATCTGTATTGTGGATGGGTAACAGAGAAGCATCTGTGTATGGAGCAACTGTGTGCTGGGGAGAAGTTCTGAATGAGTGACAGAATGGCAACCACGTCTGGAGCGTATCTGGACTGTATCTGAAGTTAAGATCTGTATGAGTAGCAGAATAACTTCCGTGTCTGGAGTGTATATAGAACTGTAACTGGGATCTGGGTAAGTGACAATGATTTACGTGGCGACTGCACTGGGGAGAATCAAACTGCTGGTGTAAAGGGCCAGAATGGCATCCGTGTTTGGAGCGTATATGAATTTGTAGTTGAATCTGAATGAGAGATAGAACGGCTGCCGTGTTTGGAGCGTATCTAGTCTGTATCGGATTGCTGAAGTCTGAATGAGTAGTAGAATGACCGCCATGTCTGGGGTGTATCCGTACCGTATATTGACTTGGAGTTCTGAATGAGTAATAGAATGACCGTCGTGTTTGGGGTGTATCCATACTGTATCTGAATGATTGTTAACGATAGCCTTTTAATCTTATCCTGAAAAGGGTAAAATGTTAGCTAAAACACAAAGTTACGTTGCATGATATTTATGATGCATTGAACTGTGTTTCATCAATGTTTATGATATATGAATGTAATGGTTATGCATGTAAACTGAGTAGCTGTCTTGCTGAGGAAAATAAATCCTTGATGACTGGAGACAATAGAATCCTTGACTGCTGCCGGGGAAAGTGAATCTTTGACCAATGCTGAGGATTCAAAAATCTTTGATTGCTGAAGATGAGAAATCCTTGCTGACTGCTGCTGGGGATTGAAAATCCTCAGTGATTTGTGGGGATTTACAAGGGTTCTGACAACTTCTACAGGGAATGAGGATCCTTCATGACTTTCCTGGGAACTAAGGAAAATTCTGAAAATCTCTAACTGGGGAGTTGGAACCTAGGAGGCTTCTGTTTGGAGAAATGGGACCGAGAATCCTCGATCTGCTGGGAGATAACTCTGTGGGGAGAATGTTCACTCGGCCGGTGAAATCAAGAGATTTGGGTTGTATGCCAAACTACTGGGGAAATTGGGGAAGTTGAACAGTTCTCACCGGGGGTTGATAGTTGGAAATTTGACTTCGTCGGGGAAGAAAGTTTAGAATATTCTGGCTCCGCTGGAGGATGGGTTTTTCAGGGTTTTCGGGCTCCACTGGGGATCGGGAGTTTGAATTCTGGTGGGAACTTCGAAACTTAACTCAACTGGGGAATCCAGTTTAGAATGTACTGGCTCTACTGGGGATCTTGAAGCTTAACTCCGCTGGGGACTTGTACTCCAAGGTTTTAACTTTGTTGAGGATCTGAACAAAGTACTGTAGGGGATTTCTTCTGGAATGGCACAAAGATATTTTCCTACACCTTCAGCCTATCAGCAATTATCCTTTCTCAATTTTGTTTTATTTGTAAGCAGTGATTATATTCAAATGCATATGCCTATTTAACAAAACATTGGACGTTTTCAAATAAAACATAAGTGTAAAAAGAAAAGAGAGGTAAACAAATTTCTGCACTTTGAAGCATCTTTGTATTAACTTTTATAAGTATCTTTGTACAAAGGAGACAGACATCCTAGAAAAAGAATGTTGTCATAAAATTGAGAAAAATTTTATACAAAAGGAAGATGGCTATGTGTAACAATTCCATGGGGTTCCCATTCTGCTATAGCCTTCACAACTCTGAATATTTTGTCCATTCGCTGCTTCGTCTGCCGATGACTGGATTGATTAGTAGCTTGGAACTTTGTTGGTGAAGAGATTGTTCTTAAAGTGATTCGACGAGACATAGTCATACACTTTAATTCCCTAACTTTTGCCTGGACCGCCCTTTCGGGTTTTCGATCCACCGGGAAACCCTTTTTTGCCCCAGTCGCCCTTTCGGGTTTTCAACTTGCCGGGTATACATATTTTTTTGTTTTATCCCTAATTTTTTCCTGAATCGCCCTTTCGGGTTTTCGATTCACCGGGATGCCCATTTTTGCCCAAGTCGCCCTTTCGGGTTTTCAACTTGTTGGGTCGTTTTATGCGTAATATCTTTTGACTATGTCTACATTCGCAGGGTGCGGCAAGTCGTCACCGTCCATGGTGGTCAGAATCATTGCCCCGCCATAAAAGATACTCTTGATCACAAATGGTCCTTCGTAGGTAGGAGTCCACTTGCCCCTGGGATCACTTTGCAGTAAGATGATCCGCTTGATTACAAGATCTCTGACTTGATATACCTGACGTCTGACTTTCTTGTTGAAGGCCTTGATCATCCGTTTTTGATACGTTTGACCATGACAAACAGTAGTAAGTCGCTTCTCGTCGATCAAGTTAAGTTGATCAAGACGGGTCTGAATCCAATCGTCTTCACTTAAACCGGCATCTTTCATAATCCTCAAGGAAGGAATCTGAATTTCCATGGGTAGAACAGCTTCCATGCCATACACCAAAGAAAATGGGGTTGCCCATGTTGAAGTATGTGCCGTGGTACGATATCCATGCAGATCAAACGGTAACATCTCATGCCAGTCCTTGTAGGTGACTGTCATCTTTTGGATGATCTTCTTAATGTTTTTGTTCGCGGCTTCAACAACACCGTTCATCTTCGGCCGATAGGGAGATGAATTATGATTATAAAATCTTGAACTGTTCGCATAGAGCGGTGATCATGGTATTGTTCAAATTTGTACCGTTGTCTGTGATGATCCTGTCGGGGATACCATATCGGCATATGAGGTTCTGCTTGATGAAGCGGGCAACCACATTCTTTGTAACTGAAGCATAGGAAGCTGCCTCGACCCCTTTGGTGAAGTAATCAATAGCCACCAGGATGAAACGATGTCCATTGGATGTCGTGGGCTTGATCTCTCCGATCATGTCGATGCCCCACATTGCGAATGGCCAAGGAGCTGTTAGAACGTTGAGAGGAACATGAGGAATATGTACCTTGTCGGTATAGACTTGGCATTTGTGGCAGGTACGGGAATGTTGATGACAATCAGCTTCCATGGTAGACCAGTATTAGCCTGCTCTTAGAATCTTCTTAGCCATCGTATGTCCGCTCAAGTGGGTACCAAATGTGCCACTATGTATCACAGTCATGATCAACTCTGCTTCAACCTTGTCCACACAACAAAGTATAACATAATCATGGCTGCGCTTATAAAGGATGCCATTGCTTAGGAAGAACTTGGCAGCAAATCTCCTTAAGAACTTTTTGTCGTTCACGGAAGCTCCTTCAGGGTATTCTCTAGTCTGGAGATACCTTTTGATTTCATGAAACCATGGTTGTTCCACTACTTCTTCGGTGTTAATCTCATGACAGTGTGCAGGTTCGTCCATTCGCTCGATGGTAATTTGGGGAGCCTCGTTATTCCAGTTGAGTTTAAACATAGAAGACATTGTAGCCAGAGCATTTGCTAACTGATTTTCTTCTCGCGGGAAATGCTCGAAGGTAATCTGCTCGAAATGAGGCAACAACGTCAAGACATGTTCCTTGTATGGGATAAGATTAGGATGTTTGGTGTCCTACTCTCCTTTGACTTGACTGATAACCAAAGCCGAGTCCCCAAATACGACCAAAGATTTGATTCCCAAGTCTATAGCAGCCTTGAGACCAAAGATGCAAGCTTCATATTCAGCCATGTTGTTGGTACAGCTGAAGCAGAGTTGGGCAGTGAAGGGTGTATGACAACCTTCCGGAGAAATGATCACCACACCGATACCGTTGCCAAGTGCATTTGAAGCACCATCAAAGTACAGGGTCCATCGGGATCCTTGTTTAGGTCCGTCATACGGTCCGTTACCTTCAATGTTGTCCAATGTCATGATGTCCTCGTCAGGGAAGTCGAATCTCATAGATTGATAATCTTCGACGGCTTGATGAGCTAGATGGTCAGCTAGTACACTCCCCTTTATAGCTTTTTGGGTAGTATACTGGATATCATACTCAGTCAGGATCATTTGCCATCTAGAGATTCTTCCGGATAAAGCAGGCTTCTCAAAGATATACTTGATCGGATCCATCTTGGAAATCAGCAAAGTGGTATGAGTCAACATATACTTCCTTAACCGACGAGCAGTTCATACCAAAGCGCAGCAAGTTTTCTCGAGCAGTGAGTAGCGAGTCTCACAGTCGGTAAACTTTTTGCTAAGGTAATAAATGGCATGCTCTTTTTGGCCAGACTCGTCATGTTGGCCCAGTACGCACCCCATTGAGTTATCCAAAATAGTCAGATACATGATTAACGGCCTTCCTTCGACAGGTGGCATCAGAATAGGAGGTTCTAGTAAATACTCCTTGATCTTATCAAAAGCAACCTGAAAATCATTATTCCATTCAACTGCCTGATCTTTCTTCAATAGTTTGAAAATTGGCTCACAGGTAGATGTCAGGTGAGAGATGAACCTTGCGATATAGTTTAAGCGTCCCAAGAATCTCCTAAACTCCTTTTCAGTACGGGGGGTAGGCATTTCTTGCATAGCCTTTACTTTAGCTAGATCAACCTCAATGCCTTTGTTGCTGACAATAAATCCCAAAAGTTTACCAGACCTAACTCTAAAAGTGCACTTGCTTAGATTTAGTCTGAGCTTATACTCCTTCAACCTGGAAAACAGCTTTTGCAAATGCTCAAGGTGTTCTTCTTCTGTTTGTGATCGAGCTATCATGTCGTCTACATAAACTTCAATCTCATGATGTATCATATCATGAAACAAAGACACCATGGCGCGTTGATAGGTTTCCCCTGCATTCTTCAGTCTGAATGGCATCACTTTGTAGCAGAAGGTACCCCATTGCGTGACAAAAGTAGTTTTCTCCATGTCCTCGGGGGCCATTTTGATCTGGTTGTACCCCGAGAATCCATCCATGAAGGAAAAAACCTTGTGTTGAGTTGTGTTGTCGACCAAGATGTCGATATGTGGCAGTGGAAAATCATCCTTGGGGCTAGCCCTATTTAAATCCCGATAGTCCACACACATTCTGACTTTGTCGTCCTTCTTAGGCACGGGCACAATGTTAGCAACCCATTGTGGATAGGAAGTAACAGCCAGAAAGCCAACGTTGAATTGCTTCATTACCTCAGCCTTAATCTTCTCAGACATGTCAGGCCTCATTCGGCAAACCTTTTGCTTGATCGGTGGACAATCTTCTCTTGTATGGAGACGGTGAACCACGATATCTGTGTCTAACCCTGGCATGTCTTCATAAGACCAGGCGAAGATTTCAACATATTCGTTCAACAACTGCACTAAGCGCTCCTTGACATTTGGTTCCAGGTTGGCACCCACTTTTACTTCTTTCCTGTCTTCCTCTGTCCCCAAGTTGATGGTTTCTAGCAGCTCTTCGTGAGGCAGAATAGCCCTCTCTTCTTGTTGTAAAAGTCTGGCTAACTCTCCCGGCACTTCACAGTCTTCGTCGACTTCGTACTCAGCATGATTGACCAAGTCTTCAGAGTTATCGAAGGCTAAAACAGAATAGTCACCCATGGAATCCGGAGTGGATGGGTACCTGCATTTGTGAGTGTGGGTGTGTGTAAGGGATAGCCATCCTTAAATAAAACAAAAATGCAAAAGGAAAGAAAATGAACACAACAGTTTATGAAAACGTCCAATGATTCATTAAAACATGGCATATAATAATGAAGAAAATCAAGCCCTTACAAATGCACCTACATGCCCCGGGTAAGGCAGGAGGTGAAAATAGTGTATGAATTGTTTTAGTTATTACAGACCGAAATAAGAAATTGTTCAAAGATAAAATTACTGGTTGATAAAGGTGATGGGAATGAAATCCTTTGCTTCCCAGTTGCTTAAACCCCCTTCGACGGTCAGAAAAATCCAATCTTCGAAGTTGCTCTCTTCATCTTCATCTTCAACAACAATAACTTCATGGTGAGTGATCCTTACAGGTGGCCTTCCAGTCTTGGAGCGACGCATAGCTTTTTGTCCTGCAGCTGTAAACCCTAGTCCAAATTTGTCCGTCTTATGGGGAAAGTTAGGCAATTGCCCCCATACTGTGCTCTTCCCTTCTTTGATCACCGCCTCTGCGTCCTTGAGAGATGCCATCCTAGGCACATGCTTGGGAACGATAGGCACCTCAACCATTGTCTTTACAACTGCTACCTCAGGAGAAACTTCCTCAAAATGTTGGAAAGGCGTTTCAATGAACTCTCCATCCAACTCCACATAGCGGAAGGAATTGAGATGACTTATCATGTACTCTTCCTCGCCGTGCACTATTATAATCTTACCCTTAACAGGATATTTCAGCATTTGGTGCAAAGAGGAGGTAACTTCCCCAACATAATGGATCCACGGTCTTCCTAACAAACACGAATATGACGGAGGGATGTCCATCATATAAAAGGTGGAGTTGAAAAATTTTGTGCCTACTTTGATAGGAATATCAACCTCTCCATGAACCATTCTTTTGGACCCATCAAAGGCCCTAACAACGATGTTACTATGTTTGAGGGTCAATCCTTCACAATCCAAACGGTCTAAAGCTTTCTTCGGAAGCACATTCAAAGAAGAACCAGTGTCAACTAAGACATGGACGAGGGTGGTTCCCCTGCATTCAACTGAACCATGTAGCGCGTCGTTGTGTTTCCTTCCTTTGGGAGTCAAGTCAGCATCGAAAAAGCCAAGGCCATTATCAGCAGTAGGACTGGCCACACACTCCTGACACTGGTCAACCGAAGTCTCTTGGGGTACATGTGCCGCCTTCAAAAATTTGATTAGGGCCTTAGCATGGGCCTCAGAACAGAGTAGAAGAGCCAACATTGAAATTTTAGAAGGGGTCTGCCCTAACTGTTCCACGACGTCGTAGTCACTCTTTCTGATTATTTTCAAGATTTCATTCATTTCTTTCTGAGTGGTTTCGGGGATAACCACAACATGAGCCTTCGTCCTGACAGGCTCTTCCAGTATCCCCTTACCCTTATCGGTATGGTCAGCAAATGGTCTTACTTCAGGAGTATCCAACTCTTCAATTATCGGGTCTCGCACAGATGACTTAACAGGTGCAAAAGCTTTCGAGGGTCCAAAAACTGCTCGGGGGAGAGCAATCTCCGGAGAAAAGATCAGGCCACTGCAGGTTATCTTTCTTGTACCCGCAATGTTCCCTATATCAGGGTCTTCTTCTTCAGAAATATCTTGAACTGTTTCAATCTGTTTGATACCATGATAGAAGATTTCTCCTCCATAGTTCCATGGTATCGTTTTGCTAGATTGATACGGGACAGGTCCCGGCATGGTGATTTTTAATGGTACAAATTTAGGGTCGGGCGTAATCCTGACAGGCCTTTTGCAAGCCTTGGTAGGATTGTCGGAAATGGTTATGATTGCAATATCATTGGTTGAAGTAACAAAAGCAGTAGGGGTAATAGGAGTATCAACAGGGTTTTTTGGAAGAGTATCTCTTGGGTATCCATCAGGCGTTGGACACCTGACTTCAACATTGGGCAAACACCTCGTATGTTCAAACAAAAATAGCAGTCTTTTCCATAACCAGGAAAGATCCTGGCTCTCATCAAATTCTCTTTAATCACAAGTAACAAAGTCAAAAGGTCAGCAACATCAGTAACATGAAGGTCCTCCATAACAGCATCAACATTATTACCGTGCTTGGGCATTGGGGCAGAAATCACATTTGGCTTTTCGGGTGCATCGAATTCTACCTCCTTGGCGTCAATCAGGTCTTGGATTTTATTCTTAAGCGCCCAACAATTATTAGTATCATGCCTAGCACTGTCAGAGTGGTAAGCACACTTAGCATTGGAGTGGTAGTATGGAGAGGAGGTGTTAGGGTTCTTTGGCGCTTCCTTCAAACTGGTAAGATTCGGCTTCAATAAATGAGGGAGTACTTGAGCTGGCGTCATGTTGATTTAGGTGAACTGCCGTTGTGGCCTTTCTACTCGTTGTTGATTAGGTCTTGACTGATTGTTACGAGGTTGATCATTTGAAGAATTTTGAATCATCATAGCCCCTACAGTTGGCCGGCGCTCGGTTCTTCCCTGACTTTTCTGAGAGTACACAGCAGAGGCTTCCTTCTTAGCCAGGAAGGCTTTCTTGACAGCAGTGGACACGGAGGTATCTTTCTGGATCTTACCACTTTTAATACCGGCCTCGACCCTTTCGCCGGTCAAAATTAGTTCAGTAAATCCCGCGGAGGAACTCCCGATTAGATGATTGAAGAAAGGGCCAAACAGGGTCCCTAGAAACATGTTAACTAGCTCTCTATCTGATAGAGGTGGCTGCACCCTTCCAGCCAGATCACGCCACTTCTGGGCATACTCTTTAAATCCTTCATTGGAAGCCATCCCCATACTTTATAACTAAGTACGAGTGGGCGCAAAATCAACATTGTATTGGTATTGACGGTAAAATGCAGCAGCTAAGTCTTCCCAATTGTGAACCTCTGATCTCTCGAGTTGATAGAACCAGTCTAGTTGCATGCTTGACAAACTGTCTTGAAAAAAGTGTACCCAGAGGTCTTTATCAGATGAGTGGGGTTGTATCTTTCTGACATACGATCTCAGATGCATCTTTGGGCAGGACAGACCGTCATACTTAGCAAATGTTGGTACTTTGAATTTGGGAGGGATGATGATCCCAGCGACCAACCCTAGTTCTTCAAAATCCAAACCAGGTACCCTCTGCAACTCCATGGCTGCCAATCTATCCTCAAGATTCTTGTATTTATCATCCTCCGGGGGATACTGTTGTTCGGAGTAATCTTCCTCTTCTTCCTCTTCCTCTTCTTCCACTTCAGATTCAGAAGGTACCGCAGCCCCTTTTCCTTTACCAGCCCCTTCATCAGACGTTGAGGGGAACTCAAGAAATTTTCTAGAGTTGCTTTCAAACCTTCTTCCAAAAGTGGCTACTCCAGGCCTCTTCTTCTTTTTCTTTTTATTCTTCTCCAACAGTGCTTTGAGGTCCTCTTGACCCTTTGCTAAGGTCATGAGGAGTTGCTGGAATTGAGAATTTTGTGCTTGCAGATCCTTAACCGTCTGCTCCAAATCCATCTTGCTAAAATAAACAACAGAAAGATAAGGAAACCTGGTGTGAATACCTGTTTATGCATATGATGAATGATATGTTATTCATGTAATGCATTCAAGGATTCAGAAATTCAAATTTGTTGCAAACAAAAAGGAACACACGTCATATTAAGAAGAAATTGTTAGTACATAAGTGCCCCATGGGCAAAATATTACAAAAATCTTAATGTAAAAAGACATTGCGCATCCTCTTTGTGTGATGTAAGTGTTGAGAATTTACTCCTCATGAAGTCGGCGGGTGAGCTCCAAAACCTTCTTCTCACTGGCATAGAAGCTGGCTTCAAAAGTATTTTGTTCTTCCTTGAGTTGGATCCAACTCTTTTGCATTTCTTCCCATGATGTTGGCATGTCAGGATGTAGGATGGTGTATGGAACCTCTCCTTCCATAACAGGCTCTTTAATCAAGGGGAGAATGTGAGGGTATGGCATCATAAGATTCTGGGTGCGGGTTTGTACCCACTTGAGATAAGGCTCAAGAGGGATAGAATTCTTGTGCCCCAGTGTCTTACTATCCACTTTGTTGGGCATCCTCCAAGCTCTGATGAACCTTTGTCGAAGTCCTTGCATATCATTGTCGAAGTCAAAAACTAGGTCAGGAATCAGCATGTCATGAGGGCCATCCCTCCGAGCATATCCAAACTGTCTTAGAGCTAAACAGGGGTTGTAGGTAATACATCCCCTAATGCCAAGTAGTGGGACATTAGGGAATTCCCCACAATGATCAATGAGGATGACATTTTCTCTGGACCGAGAACACCAATGTACATCAGAATGTGTGAGGGTCATCAATCGTTGCGACCACCTTAAACACTGCTCATTCTTCAAAACTGATTGTGGAAGGTGAGAAATAAACCACCTTGCTAGGAGAGGAGTACAGCACATAAGAACACCTCTTTTCCTCATTGTTCATGTGTAAAATGGGTGTAGGATGTCCCCAAGCAATGTAGGTATAGGATTCCTGGATATGAAAATCTTGAAAGCATTCACATCTACAAGTTGGTCAGGGTTTGGGAACAGGACCAACCCATAGATGAGGAGTGCCACAATCTCTTCAAAGGCTTGTAGATCAAGAGAATCCCAGCAGTCTTGTGCCTTCTCAAACAGAAACTTTTCCAAGAAACCCTTGACACCACTTCTGGTTTCCCAATGTCCCTTGATGTCAGATGGTTGCAAGTGTAATGCTTGAGCAACATCTTCAGGCTTTGGTTCTTTTTCTGTACCGTTGTAGGGTAGTTGATGTAGAATAGGAATTCTCAGGAGTTGAGAAAATTCCTCCAAAGTTGGTACCAGTTGGTAATCAGGGAATGTGAAACAGTGGTGTAGGGGGTCAAAGAACTGGAAGAGAACTTTCACCATGTCTTCTTCAATGTTGGAGTTGAACAGGTTAAGAAGTCTACCATGTCTTTCACTGAAGAGAGAATTCTCTGGGATCCTGGAAGTGAGCTCCTTCAGTTGAGGAGGGATTCTCACAAGGTTGACTTGAATTGTTTTCCTGCAAAGAGATTCCATGACCTACAAAACAAGAACAAAGATGAATATCCAAACCCTTGAAATGGTTAGTGGATGCATATGATGCTTTATGATGTTCATGATGGATGCACAAACACATGTACAAGCAAATCACACAACCGTAGTTTCAGGCTTGCATGAGGTTTCATAGGTAAATACCCTCTTGAGTTTAGTTGGCTCAAACCTGTCCTATAAATAGTAACCGGGTTCTAAGGAGCTCAATATCACTGGATTGTTTTCTATGTTCATTGTTTTGGTTTAGCCACTTAACTAGCGACCAAAATATTCTAAGAAAACAACCCTCAATGAGTGTAGTATCGAGTATCTACCAACTTCGGACTGCACCAAAGCCGGTCATCTCACTACCCCTAATAAAAGGCCAAGATGGTCAAGTAAGGTTCTATGAGTTCATTAGTGCTTCATGACATCACTCAGTGGCCCCGTATTCTCTTTGATTGACTCAAAGGCTACCGGTACTCACAAATATGTCGCACTAATATAGCTATTGCTTCAACCATGTCGGTATACCCCACACAGTTTCCACAACGTATTGCTATTTACCTATGAATGTTTCCCAAATCCGGGTAGAGGATTTCAAGCCCAAACAAGAGAACCAAATGTAAATCAATCAAAGCAAACAATATAATCATGCAAAGGGTGAACTAAGCCCTAAGGTTACTCCACTTTCAGCGGTCCCCATCAGAGTCGCCAGTTCTGTGATACGGTGGGAGAACTGACTTGGAATTTTGCGTTTGTGTTCGCAAATGTTTCAGTTTAGCAAGAATCGCCACCGACTTTTTATTTTATCCTAAGGAAAGGTCAAAAAGCACAGGAAAGACCTTTGAGATGTTTTCTTGGGTTCAGGGAGTAGATTATAGAAAGGGAAGGTATTAGCACCCTTTCTATCCATGGTTATCCATGGGCTCTTAGTTACTTGCTTAGATCACTTGCTTTACTTTTCAATTGTTTGAAATGGTGCTCTTCAATTGTTTGAAATGGTGCTTTATGTGTGGTTTTTGAAAGATGTTTTGAAAAGAGGCCATCGTTGTGGCAACCTTTGTAATGATTATTGTTTGAATGTATACAAATGTGTTTTTTGTCTTTTGAAAGTTTTCAATGTTTGAAAGTAGGGTTTTAAAATTGTGTTGTGAGGTGTGTTTTGAAGATAGCAAGGATGTTTTGCAAGCTTTGATCAAGTAACTAAGAGTTGTCTACCCTATTTTACTCAAAGATCTTTCTTATGTTTTTAACCCTTTTAACAGTGTTGTTTCACCATTGTGTTTGGTGAACAACCTTGTGTTAGGATGTTAAACGGGACAGGCGCGGGTCATCGTATAGACCATGATAGCAATAGTGTCAAGTATTTTTGGCAATTTTCTTGAAGGACTTGATCATTTTGTTTAGGAAACTCAGATAGCGTCATCGAGGGACTATGATCTTTGTTTTTTTGTTTTGCCAAAGTACTTGACATGCATATCATGGCCCATTATTGAAGGCAACAAGTGGAGTGTAACCCTAGGGGTGGAAGTGTGCATTGTGTTTGTTTTTCATGCATTTTTATCTTGGATTAGGTCAAACTATTTGTTAATTTGATTTTGCATACAAACCCTAAGTCTAATCATGGCATATTTGAAAGCATTTAAAAGTGCGAGAATTTAAATTCTACACTATTACAACATGATATAGGGAGGGGGGTACAAATTTGAATTGGGGATTATTTAGACAAGAAATTAAATTCTAAATTATTACAACCAAATTGAATGTGTAAGGCATAACAATTAAATGTACAATATTTAAATAAATACAATAAATAAATATTAAATAGAATATATTATGCAAAAAAGTTTTTATGTATGTAAAAAGTATTTTTTAATGTGAAATGTAAATAAATAAAAAGTCAATTTTAATTGTTTTTGTTTTTAGGGAAAAAACCCTAATTTCTTAAATAAATAGTATTATTTATTATTTATATACAATAATGCATCAATTTGTACAAAATAAAAGTATGAAAAAAGGTATTTTTAGTATAAAATATTAATAAAAATGAAAATGTATTATTTTTGTGTTTTTTTTGTTTTAATTTTTTTAATAAAATATAGTATATATATATATATATATATATATATATATATATATATATATATATATATATATATATATATATATATATATATATATATATATATATATATATATATATATATATATATATATATATATATATATATATATATTGAGTGTGTATAAAAATAAAATAAATTATTTATAAAAATGTATATATTTCAAGAAAATATTTTCAAATGTGTATAAAAATAATAAATGGAAATAAAAGTGTTTTTTACATTGTTTTTAAATTTAAACAAAATGAATATAAAGTATTTAATGTATTAATACTAGAAATAATCAAAATAAATACCAAATAAATACAAAAAATTTATGAAAATATTTTTTAGTATTTTTTATATTAGAAATTAAAATGTCAAAATCAGAAATGAAATAAAAATGCCAAAACGACAAATATACAAGAAATGGGCCAGGGGGGTATAAAACTGAAAGTGGGGGGTGCCAAAAGCAAGCCTGTTCAGGCCCAGTCCAAAACCAACTTCATCTTCTTCCTCTAGACAGAAACACGTGCGTGCTATGTACAAAATGCTATCTCTTGATTCTGTGCTTTTTTGACAAAACTCATAACATCAAACTTGTAGAGCATCAAACAACGAATCTAACCATATAAAAAACTTAAGTTAACTCTCAAAGACCAGAGAGAATTTCTCTGGCCCTAATTTTTAACCTAGTTTTTTCAGAAAGTTCATGAACAAAATTCTCCTAGCACGATTAATATAAATGAAAACTAAGCACATGTATGGTTTCAGGGCTATGAATACAACATCTTTCATTCACAAACCTAAGTCTAACTATTCCTAAATAGAGAGATAGAAGTTCATGAAATACCTCTTTCAGTTGAGCTCGAGCTGGACAATGCAGCAACTTCCAAGGGTGCTTGAGGTTCTTTTGAGCTTTCCTGATGTCCACTGAAGCTTTCCCAATGCTTGGCTTGTTTTGAAGTAGCCTGAATCGTGCTACAGAACTCAACCTGCAAAGCTTCCAAACAAAAATGACAATGTGTGTTAATGGAGTTACAGTTGGCAATGGAGGTCTGGAATAGTTTAGGTGAGTTGAATGGAAGGTATTGGAACAAGTTTGAGGCAAAACGCACGAGGGAAAGTGGAGATGGAGGTGGTTCTGCAGGGCTTGCCCTATTTTGCAGAAAAATGGTGATTTTGTGTACAAGGACGTTTGAGTGGTGAAGAGCTCGTGTTTTTGGTTCAAAGGGTTTTGTGAAATGTGTTTGCAATGTTTGTTTTAGCTATCATGAACTGGTTTTCAAGTTTTTAAGGTTTTGACAAATTTCTTCTTCTTGAAGCAAGAATGTGTAACTTCTCATTGCAGGCCTGTACACTCTATCTTGTATGCTGCATACAATCTCCTTGATACTTGCAATTTGTGGATTTTATCTTGCTTCAGAGATATGGCCTCATGCTTCAAAGATCATGGTTTGACATAAAGCATATCTTTTGCAAAAATGGAACTATGCCTTTTACCATTTAGGGATTAAACTTGTGTACAATACCCTAATGACCAAGACAATGGATTTTCATTAAATTATGGAGTAAAAACTGGTTTTGAGGCCTGTAATTGTGTACAAAGCTAGCTTGGTCAAATTTGCAACTTGGTATGAACATGTATTAGCTATGGATCAAAGTGAGTTTTTGCCAACTTCAAGCATTCGATTCTCCCTAACCAAAAAGGTGTTTGAGGAGTTCTCTGACAATTTGGAAATCTTGCAACATGTAATATAATCCATCTTTGAAATGCAACTTGAAACTCCAAGTGGAACTATGTGAAAAATGGCCAAGAAGATGGGTCAAAATCCTGCCTAAACTAGGGCAAAATTTCTCTAAGTTAAAAGTTTTAGGTACCCTTGTTCCAAAAATCATAACTTGAGATCCAAGCTTCTTTTGAGAAAACTTTATGATTCAAAGTTGTAGACTTTGTGATGGACTACAACTTTCATGTTTCAAGTTTTGTTTGAATCCATTTGCATCTTGGTGAAACAATGGGACAAAGTTAGGAAAAAATAAGAAAATTTCATAACTTAGAAAATTTCTAAGTTATGAAATTTTTCCATTTTAAACCCTAATTTGCATTTTTGGGTTTCTTGATGAACAAGTGTCATAATTTGACATGTCTTGATGAAAAATGATCCTTGGCACTTGATTTTAACCAAAAAGTCAAAGTTTGACTTTTCAGTATACAGTCAAATTTTGATCAGTTGACTGAAAAACCCATTTGTCAATCCTATGCATTTGGGATCTTTTGAACTTGTTGAATGGGTCAAGCCAATTTCATTGAGTCCTTGTGTCCATGGTTGAGCTTGATTTTCCATTGGCTAGGTCAAACAGTCAAAAATTGCTTTTGTACAGTCAAAACCCTAAAAATGACTATTTTACCCTTTTGGTGATCTGATCAAATTTCTTGTGGAATTGTGATCCAAACTTGATAAAATGGTTCATAGGAGTTCATAATGTTGATGTAGGTCAAAATTCATGAGGTTTGACTGTCAATTGGCCACAGTTGACTTTTTCCCCAATACAATTGATTTCTAGGTCAACTGTCCAATTGACTGGGCAAAAATTTGAATCAAGGCTTAAAACTTGGTATGGACAAACTTGTGAGTCCAACATGAAGTATGAAAGTCATTTTGGGAATTCTGGGTCAAAATATCCATGTGCAAACTCAAACCCTAATTTAGGTCAACAGTGCAAGGAGGTGTCTTGAGCAGAGCAAACCCTAGCTTGATCTTGAGTTCCAAGAGTCTTATGATGAGAAAATGTTGATAAAATGAGAGGGAAAATTTTGGGGTACAACAATATGCAATATAAATTCAATTGGGGATCATGAGTCAGCTGGGTTTGAAACTCTAATCATCATGGTACCCATTATCAGGCCTAATTTTGCTTGAACACCAAAACCCCAAATTGGAATACGAAAACCTAACAGTGGCAGAAGCTTGTTCCTGCACTGTGAATTAAATCAAACTATCCAGAAACATTGAAAACATGATAATGAACATAAATATGTAATTTAAACATGCTGAATACGCAAGAATTTCAGTAATTGAATTTAAATAATTGTGCAAACCATGTGAATGATAGGAGGGGATTCTGGATGTTCTGATGTCTGCAAGCGATTGGGAATGCTTCATGAAACGCCAAGGAATTGATTTCTGGCCTTGAATTGCTCCCAAAGGTCCTCTACTCTGAAATCAGAACTTCACTTTTTGTCAAGATTTTTGAGTTTTGTTCTTACAGTCTCACGCCTCCAGCCTCCTCTTTTGATATGCCCAGCTTTCTTATATAACCTAGAGTGAATTAGGTTAACAAACTTGGATTAAATCTTTGCATTTATCCAAGATTTGATTTTATTTTCAATGCATATGGTATCTTTCTATTTTCATGCCAATCATGCCTTTCTTGTACCAATTTCCATTTATATGATTTGATTCTGATACGCCAGCACTGTGAGCTCGTGATTTTGTTCACAAATCCAAACAAAACAAATCTTTACTATCATTTACCAATTATTTGATTTAATTTAATTTTTAATAAATAAAAAATCAAAATAAAATAAATAATGAAGCAGATAACATGTGAATGCACATTTGGGTCGTGTACCACATTATAAGTGAAGTGTTGGCATAAAAAGTTAGGTCCATTTAGCAAAAATGCAAATTTGAGCACATTTGACTTTTGGCAATTTTGCAAAAATGGTCAACTTGGCTAATGCATAACTCTCTCAATTTTGAACCTAGAGATGTGTTCTTGGACTTTTTAGAAAGCTTAGGATGTCCCCTAAGAAACCCTTTTGGTCTCATCTCAATTGAGTCTTCCATGTTCATGTATAAAGTTTTGACCCAAAAGGTGTTTTTGTTGACTTTTCAACATGACCTATAATGTAAAAATTCATATCTTTTTGTGAGTGCATATTTTGAACTTGGGAACTGAATATGAATTGTAGGGAATTGCATCCTCTTCAACATGAGCTTTGGATGGGTCATTTCTGATGAAGTATTAGAAAGTTATGCTTGGTCAAAGTTGAGTTGACTTTTCCTACAAAACCCTAATTTAGCAGCTTTTGGGTTTTGATGAATTGTGAGCAATCCTTGAGGAATCATGATAAACCCTTGATCAAATGATGGATAATACTTCAAAATGAGGATGTTGACAAAAAATATTGAAGTTTGAATGCATGTGGGCCACAGTTGACTTTTGACCTAGCATAGTTGATTTTCAGGCATTTGAGCAATTGACTGAGCAAACCTCCTCTGCAAGGCTTGAAACTTGACATGGATGATGTTGAGAACATATTAGGACCTTGGAAGGAATTTGGGATTCTTTGGACTCAAACATCTTAATGAAAATAGAATCCCTAATTTGAGGTAGACTGCCTTAGGAGAGAGCTTGTCTGATCAACTCTTGACCTTCCTTGAGAAACTTGGGGACCTCACTTGCCATGTGTTGAGAAATGTGGGAGGGGAATTTTGGGGTACAACAGCTTCCCCTGTTCAATCTTCTTAAACCTGAGGATGTAGATTGGCTCGTCTGCCTTTCGTAATTTGAAGGTGGAAGATGATTGAACACTAGAGTGCCCATAAGTTTGCACTCGCATGAAGTGATACTTGATTTGTGATATCGGGAATGGGCTTATAGATTCCATTCGGTAGTTGCTAGAGAATTGTCGGAGACGGGATTAAAGATGCCATCCGAAGAAGTGTCGATCGCATAAGAGATTCCTTTGCAAGAAACCATATACCTGTTGTTGAGGAGGACTTCGTTGGGGAATGTTGATCTCTGTCTTGAGAGAAATAGAGTTTTAGGAGCTTCAATTGTCCGTTACTCTACTGGGGAATAATTCTGGTTTGGGAAGCGGAAGTGAACTATGTGTTTGGTCGGGGTATATGCTGCACCGCGACTTTCTGGGGAAATGTGAAATCAATTATGTTTGACCAGGTCCCGGTCTTACAGTGCTGTGGACTGGTGTCTGAGGATAAGAGAGGAAGAACCCGTATAGTAAGGTTATGAGAAGGAACATGGATGGTAGGGTTACTTTGATATGAAATCCTGGATAGTAGGGCTGTGAGAAGGAACCTGGATAATAGGGTTACTGCGATATGAAAGTCGGGATAGTAGGGTTGTGAGAAGGAACCTGTATAGTAGGGTTACTTCGATATGAAAGCCTGGATAGTAGGGCTGTGAGAAGGAACCTGGATAGTAGGTGTTGCACCCCAAAATTTGCCCTCCCATATTCTTCAAGAAATTGCTAAACCAAGTCACAAAATTCCCCAAGGGTTGTGCAGCTCAACTGTCTCCTATACAGTCAAAACTAGGGTTTGTGTTCTGATCAAGAAATTGAAGGTTTCAGGAGCCCAATCAAGTTTCATATGCCTACAAATGTGGTCAAGCATCCTCATATCAAGTTTCAAGGCATTCAGCTCAAAATTGCACAGTCAAAACCCTAGATTACACTACAGTCAACTGTAGGGGCAAAATGGTCATTTGACAGTCAAAAGTTCAAATTTTTGGTCAATATATCATTTTGAAGCCACAAACATCATTTGATCAATGCTTGATCATGATTCTCAAAATTTGGCTCAGAAATCATCAAAGATGCAAAAGTTGCTATATTTGGACAGCTGAAAAAGTCAACTGAAATTGACCAGGGCATAACTTTCACATGGATTATCAGAAAAATTCCATCCAAAGCTCATTTTGAAGAGAAAGACATTTCCCACAATTCATCTTCATGTTCCAAGTCCAAGAAATGCTCTCACAAAAAGTTATCAATTTCAACATTATAGGTCATTTTCAAAAGTCAACAAAAAGTGACTTTAAGTCAAAGGCCATAACTTGAGATTGGTAAATCAAAATGATATGGGACCAAAGGCATTGGTTAAAGGACTCAAAGACCTTTCCAAAATGTCCAAGAACATGTGAAAAGCTTAAAAAATTGACCAAGTTATGCCTTGTGGAAGTTGGGAAATTTTTAAGAATTTTGAAAAGTCAACATTGATGCAAAAGGCCTAAAAATGCAAATGGGCCCATTTTTCTTCCAAATTTCTTCATGCCAAGCCTATGCACGACCACTAGGCCCAAAGGGAAGTATTCTCATATTTTTTAATTATTTATTTGAATTAATATTAATTTATATTCATTTAAATGATTTTAATTCATGAAAAATATAAACCTTAACCTAAAAAATCTTTTTATGCACATTATAGGCTCAATATTTCGTGTGAAGGCAAATGAGGAAAGATTTGGTATGATTGGAACTAATTGACATCAAAAACCATGAAAAAAGATTGGAAAAAGATATTAAGCAAATCAAATCTTAAACCATTGAATTCATGAGATTCTATCCAACTTTGTTGACCTAACATGTTCTATACATACTCAGTACCACAAACCAAAACCCTAGAGACTGCAAGCGGCGCCCTAAGTACACTCAAGCAACTCCAAAAAACTCACATCCAAAGTGAATTCGAAATCCAATTTCCAGAGGTTCTTGATCAAAACAAAACACGTACATACCTTACACGAGGTCTTCTGAAGATAATCATACAATTTTCCGAGTCTGAAAGTACATGAAACGCAATATTGCATCTTGGTTTTCTTGTTTTTATTTTTGAATCGGTTTCATCGTTTCATGCATCTACACATCATAAAAATTACATATTATTCATCCTTGAGTTCGTGCGATCCTGTATATATATATATTGTTGAGTTTCGTGCAGGATTGAGAGAGCCACCATTAACGACCTAGAACTTGAGGTTTTGGGGTCTTCTGAATCTGGAACAATTGGGACGTGTAAATGCTATAATTGAGATCGCAAGAACACATAGAACTAATCTAGGCAAGAATTTAAGATTGATATCGTGTGTTCTGGCCTAACGATTTTCGTAGGATTTTTGGGTTTTGTGTTTCGCAGGTATTTCCGCAGCTAAAACTGCAAGTGAATCCGCAGGAAATCTTAAACCCCATGAGGAAGACGCTGAGCTGTAGGCGTGGGAGTGGTGCATTTGAATGTTAGCGCGTTTTTCAGCGCTTCAGTTAACGCTCATGTTTTTTTTATTATATTACTTCCGTTTCATTTAATAAACAAAGCTCGCGCCTGGCACAAGTGGTGGATGTGCTGTCCTATAACCACTGCGACCTGGGTTCGATTCCCAGGTCCCTATACTTCTCCAATGCATTTTGTTTATATGTGATTACATGCAGCACAAGCGCTGGAGACTACCATATGCCATCATAACTCCAGCATACACGTGGCCATCAGAGACTATCCAAAGGTGCACAATTGATGAACATCCTAGACCATGGTCAACGTGCCATAAAATGCTTGGAAAAGTCAGTAAATTCAAGGCTTAGTGGGCCAAAATTCCAGGCCTGAACCTCCCATTTGGGGCAACACCCCACTCTGGTTTGCCTTCTATATTTTTTTTATTTTTATTGTGTAATTTATTTTATTGCTTTAATTAATTAATTTTCTCCTTTTTACAAGATAAAAAAAAACATTCAAAAATTCAGAAAAGATCAAAAAATAATATTTACTTTATTATAATTATTTCCCTAGCATGTAAATAAATTAATTTCAAATTAGGTTTAATTTACATTTTTTTCATAACTAAAAATCCAAAAAAACATAGAATTAGGTTTATTGATAATGTTTATATCTTTTTTAATTTTTTTTCTTTTTTTTATATATTATTTATTATTTTATTTTATAATTAAATGTACATGAATAAATTAGGTTTAATTTAGATCTTAATTTAATTCTTTCTTAATAAATAAAAATATTAGTATTAGGGTTTAGCATTTTAATTTTAATTAATTTCTTTTCTTTTTTTTCTTTTAAAATCTAAAAAACACAAAAATATCAAAACATTTAATTTTTAACTTTAATTCTCATCAATTTAATTATTCTTGCAAAAAAGGTCCGACGCCCGTCGCTTTCAATTATTAATTTCGCACCATCTATTTTTATTGCTTATTTTGTAATTGCCCCAAAGCCATGTAATTTATTTATCGCACTTTTATCGCTTTATTTATTTTCCGCTAAATCGGGTCCTGGAAATTTTGGCGATGTGGACCCGCGCCATTTGTAATAGTCTTAGATTTATTTTTTCCGCACTCCTAACTGTTAACAAAAGCATGAAAGAATGTATGGACTTAAATAAAATCAAGCGTAGATCACAATGAACATGACAAGACAAATATCAATGAAAACGACACACAATTCGCACACACCACCCCTAGGGTACGCCTCACTGTTGCCTTTCGAAAGGTGATCGTCGAGTAGAGGATGTCTTAGTAAGTCCTCATGATCCGGGAACCTGGCATGAGGGTAGCTTCTAAGGTGTCTTCCCATTACTCTGGTGATCACCATGTCCCTAAAAAACGAATTGACCCGAACACCTCCAACGGTGGTGCTACCTACCTCTCAATGGTGGGATGGCACTACTTTTAAGGACATTTACACAGACGAATTCCTTAGGGTAGGTAGGTTCTCAAGGATACTTGCTCTAATCTCAAAACAAACTCAAAAAGACTTTTCACACCAACACTTTTCAAAAGCTTTCAAAGCAAATTTTTCAAACACTCTGACGTACGAGTCGAACTGAAATTTTTCAAAGAAACTTTTTTAAACCCACATTGAAAAGCAAACAAACATTTTTGAAAACACATTGAGCAAGTATCTAAGAGCCCATGGATAACCATGGATAGAAAGGGTGCTAATACCTTCCCTTTCTATAATCTACCTCCCGAACCGAGAGCAATCTCTTTAAGGAATTTTTCTGTGCTTTTGTCCTTTCCATTTGGAGAAAATAAAAGACGGTGGCGACTCTTGCTTCCGCGACATTTCGCGAACCAGCGTTAAACGGTCAGTTCCAGATCCACCGATCACAGAACTGGCGACTCTGCTGGGGACACTTTTATAAAGTGAGGTGTACCTTAGGATTAAGATCACTGTGTTTTCAATTGTCTTCTTTGCTTGCTTTACTATTGTGGGTTGTATCGGAGTTACATAGATCCTAACCCGGATCTAGGGATACCCTGTTTAGGTAGCATAAGCTGTGAGGGACCTGTCCGGCGTATACCGACATGGGTGAAGCAGTGGCTACGTTGGTGTGGCACCTTGGTCTGTACCGATATCCCTCGTGTTGAAACGAGGAGAATATGGGTCTTCTAAGGAGTCATTAAGCACCAACAACCTTAGAACCTTAATTGACACAACTTGGCCTTTAGAACAGTAGCAGTATGCTACGCCCGTTGAGACTAAACTCTCGTGATGGTTCTGGCCGCAAGAAAAGATTGCGATGCTGGAGTTATGACCGATTGAGGGTAGTCAATGATATTGGGATCCTATAAGAACCCGGTTACTTTTGATTAGGACAGGTATGAACCAACAAGCTGAAAGAGGGTAATACCCAGACCCCATGCTGGCCTAAACTCTAAGGGCTCTTTTGTGTGACTTGTGTGCCTTCGTACTTGACTATTTGCATGCTTGTCATCTAACACAGGAACTACTTGCAGGGTTTGCTTATAGTCCTTAATTGGGACTCATAGCAGGGTTTGCTAAGTTTTTGCAGGTTTTGTTTATAGTCCTTAACTAGGACTCATGACAGGGTTTACCAAATTTCTTGCAGGTGTTGTTTGTAGTCCTTAACTAGGACTCATGACAAGGTTTACTAGATCTCTTGCAGGTTTTGTTTATAGCCCTTAATTGGGACTCATAACAAAGTATACTGAATTTCTTGCAGGGTCTGTTTATAGTCCTTAATTGGGACTCATAACAGAGTTACTCACATTACCCCATGCATAGCATAACATCATACCATTGCATGCACCCTGCATACATCCTAACCCATTTCAAGGGTCTCAAGGGCTTGTGATGCAGGTCATGATGAACAACTATCCCAGCAAGGGGCAAAGAGGATTTATTTTCCTCTAGCCAAGGTTGTCAGGGGCTATGACCCACTGGATATGGTGAGCCTTTGACCCTTGATGAAGGACTCTCAACAATATGCAGTGCCTTCAGTCAAGCTACCGGTTCCAAATGCTAACAAAGTTTCTCTGTTTACCCCGCGAGGTCCTTGAAAACATTACATGCATATCATACATCTCATTGCATTGCAGGTATCCCTTGACAGGTTGCTTACCCTTCTCCGCTGTTTATTTCAGCCGCTCGTCATGAATCCGGAACCATCAGCCGAGCAGACTATCAAGGACCTCCAGGCTCAGAACGCCCAGTTCCAAGAGCTGATTATGAATCTGACCCAGGGGCAACAAGACCTGAAGGCTCTCCTTTTGAAGAAGGACAAGAAAAAGAAGAGGACTGTTCTATTCAGCCCTAGACGCAGATCTGGGAATACACCGCAAGTTGAAACTGAGAGGACAACCCCATCTGTGGGAAAAAGCAGTCATCATGAGAGAGAGGTTCCCAGTCCAGTGGTCTCCGACAACGAGACAGATTTTGATGAGGAGCAGTACCCTCCTGCTGATGACAGATATAAACAATTGGAGGACAGAATGAAAGCTATGGAGGTTCAACAGGTACCTGGGCTGGATCTCGGAGATCTGGGTTTGTCAACTGGTGTGGTTATCCCCCATAAGTTCAAAGCACCACCCTTCTCTAAGTACGACGGGGCATCTTGTCCCAAGCTGCACTTAAGGTCCTATGTTCGGAAGATTCAACCATATACTGTGGACAAAAACTTGTGGATCCACTTCTTCCAGGAAAGTCTTTCAGGGACTCACCTCGAATGGTTCTATCAACTGGATGGGACCAAAATTCGTAACTGGGAGGAGTTGGCAACTGCTTTCTATAAGCAGTACCAGTACAATGCCGACCTTGCCCCTACGCGTACCCAGCTCCAGGGTATGTCGTTGGGATCAAGTGAAGGTTTCAAAGAGTATGCGCAGAAATGGAGGGACCTTGCTGGAAGGGTACAACCACCTCTGACTGATCGGGAACTTGTGGACATGTTCTTGGGGACCTTGTCTGGTCCATTTTATAACCACCTGATTGGAAATTCGTCTGCTGGATTCACAGATCTTATCTTGACTGGGGAGAGAATTGAAGCCGGCATCCGGTCTGGGAAAATTCAAGAGGCTATATCTTCTGATAAGAAGCCTCATCATGGAAAGAAGGAATCCAATGCTGTGCACGGTAAAAAGAGCCGTCATGAGGCAGGGGCAATCCAAATCTCTAATCCCGGACCTGCTCAACAAGGACAGGGGCAACAGCGCAAAGAGAAACGGCAGTACACCAAACTCAACATGTCGTTGGATCAAGCACTGCAACAACTGTTGAAGACAGGGCTGATCACCTTAAGGGCTCCTCTTCGGAATCCGAACACTTCTGCTCCCAACTATCATCCCAACGATAGGTGTGCATATCATTCAGATAGCCCGGGACATACTACAGACAACTGCTGGCCTCTCAAGAATAAGATCCAAGATATGATCGACGCTGGGGAGATTCAATTTGAGGTGCCAGAGACTCCGAACATAATCAATGCTCCGTTGCCCAATCATTGAAGCCTTTTGTTCATTTGAATTTTTGAGTTGTACCTTTCTTTGCTTATACAAACAATTAATGTCATAGCAAACTCTTTTATTCTATTAATGCATCGCATATGTCTGTTTTGGAAATTAATACAATTGTTTTCATTATGTTCAAATTTCTTTTCATATTTTTTCTGATGTCAACTCTTGGTTAAAAATTCTAAGCCTCTCGAGGGAGGATGACGAAAACGATACCACAATCTACAGTATGCTTTTGAACAGACCCCGCTGATGAGGTACAGGCATTGTTTCAATTCCTAGACACTGGAGTAATAAGGAAGATAATCCCTCGTCAACCCCTCTGAGCCAAAGAAGTAGGAGTTTTTTCTTTTCGAAATTCAAAACCCTTAATCATAACCTGGGGGCAGGGTAGTTCTCTCAGTTGATCCAAGTGCATAACGAATGGCACCGAGGAGATCTTTACCAAACGAGGAAAGACAGTGATGGTTCAGAACAATCAAAAGGACAGGCAATCATCATCAAAATTCATAAATGAAAAGCCCAAAAAGTCTAAACCTATAAAAAGGAGACTTACAAAACTGGGGCATCCCGCTGACTGTAATTCCAAAAAAGGAAACAGTTCAGGCAAAAAAAGAAAGGGATAACAAAAAATCAAGAAAGAGGTCTTACAAACCCTCAACAAAAAAAGGAATGACTGCCTATTCAAAATAAGTTAGCAATATCCGAACCATCACTGGAAAAGCAAAGCAAAGACTCAAATAAGGTCTAACGTATGATCAACTGAGTTTAGGTTTGGAGAACATCACGAAGAGCGGGTGGGTACAAATAAAATTTGAGCCTTTATCCTTTGTTTCTTAAACCGTGAACCAGGCCACGTTATAACCCTTAAAAGTCCTAGCTGAAGCATGGGTTAGTTCGAAAGCATACTGTTACGAAAGGTATCCTGACTCCTGAAGGCCTACGGTAAATACGGAGTTGACATCACGTTTTACAAACATTAATTTGTTTTATGAAAAGAGGAACGCATTTTCAAAATCTTCAAGACAGACATAAGTTTTGCATTTTTGACATAACTTTGTTTGCATATGATTATTTGTTTGAACAGCAGGGAAATTCGCACGAGAAATGCCTAATGAACAAAAGTATTTCCAATCAAGGGGCATGACATGACTATTGTCCATCATCTGGGGCAGTCCAATCAAGATTCGGAGAATCTCTCAAAAGGCCAACCAGCCTGGGGCAAATCTCCACCTGAGTCACTTGGGGCATCTCAACAACAAATCTCGCCTGATCAAACACCTTCTGGTGACAAAACACTTCTAAACAGGGGCAATTCCCTACATTCTAAGAGCGTGGACATAGTCGAAAATACTACGCAAAATCAAAGACCCGCTAGGTTGACATACCTAGGCAAAAATAAGGGCTTCCCGGCGAACCAAAAGGGTTCGGGCAAAATGAAGGGATGAAATAAAAAAATCTGTACACCCGGCAAGTCGAAAACCTGAAAAGGCGGCTTGGGCAAAAATGGGTATCCCGGTGGACTGAAAACCCGAAAGGGCGGTCCAGGCAAAAGTTAGGGATTAAAGCGTACGACTATGTCCCGTCTTCTTGTCATCTGTCTGCCAGAAGAAGGTTTATCTCTCAACAACTAGCAGCATCCCACAAGTGCCTCCCCCATAGAAACTGGGGCAATAAAAGTTGGTCTGAGTAGTCTGATCGTTCTATCCTCCAAGGTATCAGGGTAAGCTCCGTTGAAAAACATAGCCAACGCAGTTCAAAACTTCCCCAGAAGAGTCCAACCCAGCTTCCCCAGCAAAGTTGGAATTCAAATCCCCAAGCAGTAAGCTTATCCCCAGTAGATTCTGGAAGCTTACCCCTCGCAGAATACGAACGCGTCGTCCGGCTTGATTTAAAGAGTTATTTCCTTAACAGGATATAACTGGGTTATCCTCAGCCAAAAGCCACGGAAAGAGCGTCGTCGACAAAGTCTTCTCATCCCCAGCGAAGTCCATTCATACTTCCAATACAGCAAGGTATCCTCAGCGAGTCATCCTCAACAAATTCAGCAAAAGCATCTCCCCACAGAGTATTTCTTCCCAGCATGGTCGCTAGAATATCTTTTTCTCCCCGCAGAATCCTCCATTCGCCAAGTTTATTCCCCAACGGAGTTATCTTCGTCTATTGGAATTCTTGCAACTATTCCTCAACATCAGCCCAGGATGCGACTTCCCGGCACCCGTCAAGGATTTATTTTCTTAGACAAACATACATTCATAAAACGTCACATACATCATTATAACATGCATATGCATCATACTACACGAATCTCATTGATTTTGAAGACATACGGTTCATGCATTATGATTTTGCATACAATTATGGTCTACCTTTCCAGGAAAAAGATCAATGCAAAAATGACTACTATCAACTAACGCAATTCCTTCTAGATATAGTTTCAGATGTAAGCCCAGCGATGGTGACGTTCTGATACTGCTTCAAGAATTCCTTCTAGATATAGTTTCAGATGTAAGCCCAGCGATGGTGACGTTCTGATACTGCTTCAAGAATTCCTTCTAGATATAGTTTCGGATGTAAACCCAGCGATGGTGACGTTCTGATACTGCTTCAAGAATTCCTTCTCGATATAGTTTCGGATGTAAACCCAGCGATGGTGACGTTCTGATACTGCTTCCAGAATTCCTTCTCGATATAGTTTCAGATGTAAGCCCAGCGATGGTGACATTCTGATACTGCTTCCAGATTCCCTTCCAGATATAGTTTCAGATGTAAGCCCAGCGATGGTGACGTTCTGATACTGCTTCCAGAATTCCTTCTCGATATAGTTTCAGATGTAAGCCCAGCGATGGTGACGTTCTGATACTGCTTCCAGATGTCCTTCCAGATATAGTTTCAGATGTAAACCCAGCGATGGTGACGTTCTGATACTGCTTCCAGAAGTCTTATTGATATTCTCCTCTCCGGCATGAGCGTGAGGTGATATTCCCCTATGGTCCCCTCTCCAACGGCGTGTGAGGTGGTAATTCCTTCTTCAGATGTTTCCCTCTCCGGCATGAGCGTGAGGTGATATTCTCTTATGGTCCCCTCTCCAACGGCGAGTGAGGTGGTAATTCCCTTTCAAGATGTTTCCCTCTCCAACGGCGAGTGAGGTGATATTTCCTTTCAGATTATAATTTCCTATAGTTCCCTCTCCAACGGTGAGTGAGGTGACTCCCTTTGAGATTATAATGTCCTTTGGTTCTCTTCCTGACACTACGAAGATGGTAATTCTCACCAAGATTTTCTCAACGAGCGTTGTTGAGGTTGAAATCATTCAGGATTCTCTTACCATTCACGCTAAGGCAGTAACCATCCCTGGTTCATTCATCAGCGTTTGAAGCTCCAGACTCAGCTCCTGTAACCAGTCAGGACACATCTATACCAAGCATCTAAAATCCAACTCCTGCAGCGTGTCAGGTACTCATTTTCTGTTTTGTAGGTATGCAGGTTCTCGCGAAGGAATCTCTGACGCGATCAACATCCAGATGGCATCTATAAGCCCATCATCCTATCCAGCAATTTCCAAATGGCATCTATAAGCCCATTCCCCCATCACTGCCACTATGTGAGCGCAAATTTCTGGGCACTCTAGTGTTCAATCATCTTCTACCCTCGGATTACGAAAGGCACGTCAGCCAATCTGCATCCTCAGGTCTAAGAAGATTGAACAGGGGCAACTGTTGCACCCCAAAATTTGCCCTCCCATATTCTTCAAGAAATTGCTAAACCAAGTCACAAAATTCCCCAAGGGTTGTGCAGCTCAACTGTCTCCTATACAGTCAAAACTAGGGTTTGTGTTCTGATCAAGAAATTGAAGGTTTCAGGAGCCCAATCAAGTTTCATATGCCTACAAATGTGGTCAAGCATCCTCATATCAAGTTTCAAGGCATTCAGCTCAAAATTGCACAGTCAAAACCCTAGATTGCACTACAGTCAACTGTAGGGGCAAAATGGTCATTTGACAGTCAAAAGTTCAAATTTTTGGTCAATATATCATTTTGAAGCCACAAACATCATTTGATCAATGCTTGATCATGATTCTCAAAATTTGGCTCAGAAATCATCAAAGATGCAAAAGTTGCTATATTTGGACAGCTGAAAAAGTCAACTGAAATTGACCAGGGCATAACTTTCACATGGATTATCAGAAAAATTCCATCCAAAGCTCATTTTGAAGAGAAAGACATTTCCCACAATTCATCTTCATGTTCCAAGTCCAAGAAATGCTCTCACAAAAAGTTATCAATTTCAACATTATAGGTCATTTTCAAAAGTCAACAAAAAGTGACTTTAAGTCAAAGGCCATAACTTGAGATTGGTAAATCAAAATGACATGGGACCAAAGGCATTGGTTAAAGGACTCAAAGACCTTTCCAAAATGTCCAAGAACATGTGAAAAGCTTAAAAAATTGACCAAGTTATGCCTTGTGGAAGTTGGGAAATTTTTAAGAATTTTGAAAAGTCAACATTGATGCAAAAGGCCTAAAAATGCAAATGGGCCCATTTTTCTTCCAAATTTCTTCATGCCAAGCCTATGCACGACCACTAGGCCCAAAGGGAAGTATTCTCATATTTTTTAATTATTTATTTGAATTAATATTAATTTATATTCATTTAAATGATTTTAATTCATGAAAAATATAAACCTTAACCTAAAAAATCTTTTTATGCACATTATAGGCTCAATATTTCGTGTGAAGGCAAATGAGGAAAGATTTGGTATGATTGGAACTAATTGACATCAAAAACCATGAAAAAAGATTGGAAAAAGATATTAAGCAAATCAAATCTTAAACCATTGAATTCATGAGATTCTATCCAACTTTGTTGACCTAACATGTTCTATACATACTCAGTACCACAAACCAAAACCCTAGAGACTGCAAGCGGCGCCCTAAGTACACTCAAGCAACTCCAAAAAACTCACATCCAAAGTGAATTCGAAATCCAATTTCCAGAGGTTCTTGATCAAAACAAAACACGTACATACCTTACACGAGGTCTTCTGAAGATAATCATACAATTTTCCGAGTCTGAAAGTACATGAAACGCAATATTGCATCTTGGTTTTCTTGTTTTTATTTTTGAATCGGTTTCATCGTTTCATGCATCTACACATCATAAAAATTACATATTATTCATCCTTGAGTTCGTGCGATCCTGTATATATATATATTGTTGAGTTTCGTGCAGGATTGAGAGAGCCACCATTAACGACCTAGAACTTGAGGTTTTGGGGTCTTCTGAATCTGGAACAATTGGGACGTGTAAATGCTATAATTGAGATCGCAAGAACACATAGAACTAATCTAGGCAAGAATTTAAGATTGATATCGTGTGTTCTGGCCTAACGATTTTCGTAGGATTTTTGGGTTTTGTGTTTCGCAGGTATTTCCGCAGCTAAAACTGCAAGTGAATCCGCAGGAAATCTTAAACCCCATGAGGAAGACGCTGAGCTGTAGGCGTGGGAGTGGTGCATTTGAATGTTAGCGCGTTTTTCAGCGCTTCAGTTAACGCTCATGTTTTTTTTATTATATTACTTCCGTTTCATTTAATAAACAAAGCTCGCGCCTGGCACAAGTGGTGGATGTGCTGTCCTATAACCACTGCGACCTGGGTTCGATTCCCAGGTCCCTATACTTCTCCAATGCATTTTGTTTATATGTGATTACATGCAGCACAAGCGCTGGAGACTACCATATGCCATCATAACTCCAGCATACACGTGGCCATCAGAGACTATCCAAAGGTGCACAATTGATGAACATCCTAGACCATGGTCAACGTGCCATAAAATGCTTGGAAAAGTCAGTAAATTCAAGGCTTAGTGGGCCAAAATTCCAGGCCTGAACCTCCCATTTGGGGCAACACCCCACTCTGGTTTGCCTTCTATATTTTTTTTATTTTTATTGTGTAATTTATTTTATTGCTTTAATTAATTAATTTTCTCCTTTTTACAAGATAAAAAAAAACATTCAAAAATTCAGAAAAGATCAAAAAATAATATTTACTTTATTATAATTATTTCCCTAGCATGTAAATAAATTAATTTCAAATTAGGTTTAATTTACATTTTTTTCATAACTAAAAATCCAAAAAAACATAGAATTAGGTTTATTGATAATGTTTATATCTTTTTTAATTTTTTTTCTTTTTTTTATATATTATTTATTATTTTATTTTATAATTAAATGTACATGAATAAATTAGGTTTAATTTAGATCTTAATTTAATTCTTTCTTAATAAATAAAAATATTAGTATTAGGGTTTAGCATTTTAATTTTAATTAATTTCTTTTCTTTTTTTTCTTTTAAAATCTAAAAAACACAAAAATATCAAAACATTTAATTTTTAACTTTAATTCTCATCAATTTAATTATTCTTGCAAAAAAGGTCCGACGCCCGTCGCTTTCAATTATTAATTTCGCACCATCTATTTTTATTGCTTATTTTGTAATTGCCCCAAAGCCATGTAATTTATTTATCGCACTTTTATCGCTTTATTTATTTTCCGCTAAATCGGGTCCTGGAAATTTTGGCGATGTGGACCCGCGCCATTTGTAATAGTCTTAGATTTATTTTTTCCGCACTCCTAACTGTTAACAAAAGCATGAAAGAATGTATGGACTTAAATAAAATCAAGCGTAGATCACAATGAACATGACAAGACAAATATCAATGAAAACGACACACAATTCGCACACACCACCCCTAGGGTACGCCTCACTGTTGCCTTTCGAAAGGTGATCGTCGAGTAGAGGATGTCTTAGTAAGTCCTCATGATCCGGGAACCTGGCATGAGGGTAGCTTCTAAGGTGTCTTCCCATTACTCTGGTGATCACCATGTCCCTAAAAAACGAATTGACCCGAACACCTCCAACGGTGGTGCTACCTACCTCTCAATGGTGGGATGGCACTACTTTTAAGGACATTTACACAGACGAATTCCTTAGGGTAGGTAGGTTCTCAAGGATACTTGCTCTAATCTCAAAACAAACTCAAAAAGACTTTTCACACCAACACTTTTCAAAAGCTTTCAAAGCAAATTTTTCAAACACTCTGACGTACGAGTCGAACTGAAATTTTTCAAAGAAACTTTTTTAAACCCACATTGAAAAGCAAACAAACATTTTTGAAAACACATTGAGCAAGTATCTAAGAGCCCATGGATAACCATGGATAGAAAGGGTGCTAATACCTTCCCTTTCTATAATCTACCTCCCGAACCGAGAGCAATCTCTTTAAGGAATTTTTCTGTGCTTTTGTCCTTTCCATTTGGAGAAAATAAAAGACGGTGGCGACTCTTGCTTCCGCGACATTTCGCGAACCAGCGTTAAACGGTCAGTTCCAGATCCACCGATCACAGTAGGGTTACTTCGATATGAGAGCCCGGATAGTAGGGCTGTGAGAAGGAACCTGGATAGTAGGGTTACTTCGATATGAGAGCCTGGATAGTAGGGTTATGAGAAGGAACCGAGATAGTATGGTTACTTCGATATGAAATGCCTGGATAGTAGGGCTGTGAGAAGGAACCTGGATAGTAGGGTTACTTCGATATGAGAGCCTGGATAGTAGGGCTGTGAGAAGGAACCTGAATAGTAGGGTTACTTCGGAATGAGTTTGTGTACAACTGCAGAGGGAACCTGGGTAAGGTTATTCTTGTCGCGCCGATGATTACTCTGTTTAGCTTCGAGTGTTGATCATGGACCTGCTGGGAATTGTTGATACTAATTGTCTTTCCTGAATGAAATATAAGGTTAGTTATGCGCGATGCATGAGATGCATTGTATGATGATGTTTCTCAAAATAAATGAGACCATGCTATATGTAATGCATGTACATGTCATGATGTATGAACATGAAATGCTGATGTAACAAATTGAGTCCGGGAAGATAAATCCTTGACTGCTGTTTGGGGAGTATGAGAAATGGTATTCTCGACTGCTGTAAAACCATAGTTCCTCTGCTTTTGTTGGGGATGGTGAACAAAGATGACTACACTGGGGATTTTCCCCTTGTTTGCGGATATTTTACCGAGGAGAGACTCTGCTTGAGAGAAATTTTGCGGGGAATAACTCTGTTGGAGAGGAGATACTCTAGTGATAGATCTGCTGATTTGGAGAAATAAACTCAGCTGGGGATGAATTTCCGTTGCTGGTGATAATGACTTCTGATGAAGATTGAATTTCTGCTTACTCTGCTTGGGGAAAAATTTACTGACTCGCTCATGATTGTGAACCTCCGCTGGGGAGAGTTATGTTCTGCTTGGGGACCTAAAGATCGGACTTTGGTTGTCTCGGCTCTATGGGTGAATATAGGTATCACTGGCTTGTATATGATAATGACTTTGTTTCCAAATGTCTTTGCCCCTTGTACCATGCTGGAAAAAAGTACATGCCAAGATTTTGTGGATGGATCTGTATCGTGATTATACTTGAACATTTTTGTACCCAAAAATTTATCCTCTCATTTATCAAAACCTTTCTCACAATATCTCTTTGACTCAAGACTAGATTAGGGTTTGGTCAGCTCAAGACATCTCATCTTGCACTGATAACCCAAAATTAGGGTTTAGGTTTGAACAAGGATTTTTGGACCATCATTGCTTCATATGACTTTCAAACATCATTATGGATCCCTAAGATCACTCATGACAAGTTTCAAGCCTTGAACCACATTTTTTATCAGTCAATTGGACAATTGACCTAAAAATCAACTATATTGGGGAAAAAGTCAACCATGGCCAATTTACAGTCAAACTTCATAATTTTTTATCCACATCAACATTTTAAACTCACATGTATCATTTGGTCAAGTTTGGATCACAATTCCTCAAGAAATTTGATCAAATCACAAAAAGGGCAAAATGGTCAAAATTAGCGTTTTGACTGAGGAAAGGCAATTTCTGATTTTTAACCTAGCAAATGATCAATTGAGCTCAAACATGATTTCAAGGTTCCAATGGCATCATCTTGACATAATTACATGGCTCAAAACATCTCAAGTTCATTGGATTGATAGATGAAATTTGCAGTCAATTGATCAAAAGTCAATTGTACACTAAAAAGTCAAACTTTGACTTTTTGGTCAAAATCAAGTACCAAGGGTCATAATTCATCAAAACATTTCCAAATGTGAAACTTGTTCATCAAGAAATCCAAATTTGAAAATTAGGGTTTGAATTTGAAAATTTTCATAACTTCGAATTTTTTTAAGTATGAAAAATTTCTTATTTTTTCTCAACTTTAGGCCACTTTTTCACCATGATGCATATTGATTCAAGAAAAGTTCCCAACAGGAAAGTTGTATATCTCCATGAAATCTACAATTTTGTTTCACAAACCTTTCCCTAAAGATGCTTGGATCTTAAGATATAAATTTTGTGAATACATGATCATGAACTTGTCAACTTAGTGAAATTTTGCCCTAATTTAGGCAGGTTTTGGACCCAACTTCATGGAAATTTTTCACCTAGTTCCAAGAGGTATCTCAAAATTCATTTCAAAGATGAATTATATAGCACATTGCAAGCTTTCCAAAATATCGAAGAACTCCTCGAGATCATTTTTGAGTAGGGAGAATCGAAGAGAGGAAGTTGGCAATTTCTCACTTTTTATCCAAGCCATTTCATGAAGAACAAAGTTGCAAATCAATCCTATGCTGGCTAATTCATCCAAAGATAGGGTTGCTTACCAAATCAATGGTAAGACAACAATGTCAAAGGAATATAAAATGCATAAGAAAGACATTTGAGTAGGTAGATAGCTTCTAGTTACTTGCTCCCTTTCAAACAACAAATCCTTGCTATTTTTCAAAATAAACACACACACATTTCAAAACATCTTACAAACATTGAAAACATTTTCAAAAGACAAACATATTTGTATACATTCTTACGAACGAGAATCATTACAAAGATTTCCTAAACGAATGGCCTCTTTTACAAATACTTTCAAAACCACACCAAACACAACTTCAAACAAACAAAAGCAAGTGATCTAAGCAAGTAACTAAGAGCCCATGGAAAACCATGGATGAAAAGGGTGTTAATACCTTCCCTTTTCATAATCTACCCCCCGAACTCAAGAAACAATCTCAAAGGTCTTTCCTGTGCTTTTTCACCTTTCCTTTTGGATAAAAGAAAAGTCGGTGGCGACTCTTTCTAACCGCAACATTTGCGATAAAACGCAAAACCTCAAGTCAGTTCTCCCACCGCATCACAGAACTGGCGACTTTGCTGGGGACTATTATAAAAGTGGGGTTACCTTAGGGTTTAGATCACATTTATTTTCTTACATTGTTTGACTTGTTTGCTTTACATTATGGTTCTTTGTTTGGGTTTGAATCCTCTACCCGGATTTGGGAAACATTATAGGTAAATAGAAATACGTTGTGGAAACTGTGCGGGGTACACCAATATGGTATAAGCAATAGCTATGTTAGTGTGACATATTTGTGGGTACCGATAGCCTTTGAGTTAATCAAAGAGAATACGGGGCCGCTGAGTGATGTCATGAAGCACTAATGAACTTCTAAAACCCTTTACTTGACCAACTTGGCCTTTAGGATGTAGTGAGATAACCGGCTTTGGTGCAGTCCGAAGTTGGTAGATACTCGATACTACACTCATTGAAGGTTTGTTTCTTGGGATATCTCGGTCACCATTAAAGAGGCTTGAGCTGAAACAATGACCAAGGAAACAATCCAGTGATATTGAGCTCCTTAGAACCCGATTACTATTGTTAGGACAGGTTGAGCCAACTAAACTTCAAGAGGGTACTTACCTATAAAACCCCATGCAAGCCTAAACTAAGAACTTGTTTGACTTATTTGTATATTCATACTTATACATAACATCATGGACATCATGAACATCATATGAATCCACTAACCATTTCAAGGATTTTGGAGATTCATCTTTGTTCTTTTTTTGTAGGATATGGATTCACTCCGCAGGAAAACTATCCAAATCAACCTTGTAAGAATTCTTCCACAACTCAAGGAGCTAGCTTCAAGGATCCCTGAGAACTCTCCATTCACCGAGAGGCATGGTCGTCTACTCAACTTGGTCATCTCCAACACAGAGGAGGATATGATGAAGGTTCTCTTCCAGTTCTTTGACCCTTTGCATCATTGCTTCACATTTCCTGACTATCAGCTTGTGCCTACTTTGGAAGAATATCTCAACTCTTGAGGATTCCTATTCTCAATCAACTACCTTTCAACGGTACGGAAAGAGATCCAAAGCCAGAATAGATTGCTCAAGCCCTGCACTTGCACTCATTTGATGTCACAACTCATTGGGAAACTAGAAGTGGTGTCAAAGGTTTCTTGGCAAAGTTTATGTTTGAGAAAGCCCAAAGCTGTTGGAATTCCCTAGACTTGCAAGCTTTTGAAGAGATTGTTGCCCTTCTTATCTATGGGATAGTCTTGTTCCCAAATCCTGACCAACTCATAGATGTGAGTGTCGTCAAAATCTTCATGTCATGCAATCCAGTGCCTACATTACTAGGGGATATCCTACACTCTTTTCACACTCGTACAATGAGGAAGAGAGGGGTCCTTATGTGTTGCACTCCCCTCCTGGAAAGATGGTTTATTTCTCATCTTCCCCAATCAGTCTTAAACAATGAGCAAGGATTAAGGTGGTCACAAAGGTTGATGACGCTAAAGCATTCAGATATTCATTGGTGTTCTCGGTGCAAAGAGAATGTTATCGTTGTTGAACATTGTGGGGAATTCCCTAATGTCCCTCTACTTGGCATTAGGGGAGGCATCACCTACAACCCATGCTTTGCTCTAAGACAATTTGGTTATGCCCGAAGGGATGGCCCATATGATATGCTGATTCAAGGCTTGGTATTTGACTACGACAACGACGATCAAGGGCTTCGCCGAAGATTCATCCGAGCTTGGAGGATGCTAAACAAGGTGGATAGCAAGACTTTGGGACACAAGAATTCCATCCCTCTTGAGCCTTACCTCAAGTGGGTACGAACCCGCGCTCAAAGTCTTATGATGCCTTATCCTTCCATTCTCCCAATAATTATTGAGCCTGTTAAGGAAGGAGAAGTTCCATACACTATCCTACATCCTGACATGCAAACATGTCTTGAAGACCTACAAAGGGATTGGATACAACTCAAAGGAGAGCTAGATACTTTCAAAGCCCAATTCTATGCAAGCGAGAAGAAGGTTTTGGAACTCACTAGGCTACTTCATGAGGATCGGACTCTGAATACCTACATAGCACCAAAGAGGATGCACAATACGTTTTTATCTTAAAATTTTAGATTATTTTGCCCAAGGGGAATTGATGTACTCAAGTTCTATCTTATTAATATAACGTGTGTTTCTTTTTGTTTAAAACAAATTTGAATTTTTAAATCCTTGAAAGCATTACATGTATACATATCATTCATCATGACATAAGCAGGTCTTTTGCAACCAGTTTCCTCATATCTCTACTATTTATTTCAGTAAGATGGATCTCGAACAGACGGTCAAAGATCTTCAAGCTCAGAACACGCAGTTTCAATAAATGCTCATGACCTTAGCCAAGGGGCAAGATAAATTGAAGACTCTGTTAGCTGAAGAGAGAAAGAAGAAACCAAAGAAAACCACTGGGGTTTTGAATATGGGAAGAAGATTTCAAGGACAGACTAGAAGAACCTTGAATTTTGCAACCAATTCCGGAGAAGGAGAAGGAAAAGGAAAAGAAACAGCGGTACCATTCGAATCTGAAGAAGAGGAAGAAGAGGAAGACTACTCTGAGGGTTTCAAAGACTACGCAGAAAAATGGAGGGATCTAGCTGGGAGAGTGCAACCCCCTCTGTCTAAAAGGGAGTTGGTAGATATGTTCTTAGGTACTCTATCGAGACCTTTCTTCAACCATTTGATTGGGAGTTCATTTGCTGGATTTACTGAGTTAATATTAACCGGAGAAAGGGTAGAGGCTGGCATAAAAAGTGGAAAGATTCAGAAAGATTCATCTGCCTCTGCAGCTGTGAGAAAGTCTTTCACTGGAAAGAAGGAGGTATCTGATGTTTATCCATAAAGGAACCAAGGGAGATCTGAACGCCGACCCATGGTAGGGGTCGTTATGATCCCAAAATCTGCATCTGATAAACCAAGAAGTAACAAACCAAGGGTGGAAAGGCCAGTCCGGCAATTCACCAGACTTAATATGACTCTAGCCCAGATTTTACCACATCTGCTGAAATCTAATCTAGCGACCTTAAAAGAAGCTCCAAAGAATCCCAATATGGCGTCCCCCCATTATCACCTGAATGCAAGATGCGCATACCATTCCGAAAGCCCGGGCCACGACACCAACAACTATTGGGATTTGAAGAACAAAATTCAAGACCTCATAGATGCAAAGGAAATTGAGTTTGAAGCGCCAGAGAAACCAAATGTCATTTTTGCTCCCATGCCTAGACATAGTCACAACGCCAATGCTATCGAGGAAGATTTGTTTGTGGCTACAATGGAGGAACTCTTAACTCTGCTCCCGATCATTAAGACAAATTCGTTGAAAGCTGGTATATTCCCAGGTTGTGATAAAGACTTCCATCTTTTTTTATCCTCATCATTTGATTTCCCTCTGCTGAAGACAGGTATCCAACGCCTGATTGACAACCAAGAAGTTCTGTTTGAGAATGATCCTGTTTCACCCATTCTAATTAAAGACGTTTCAATCATAACCATCTCCGCCAATCCTTCCAGGGTCCCCAAAAGACCCGTTAGGATTACATCAGTTCCGAAGACTACTCCTCTCATAATTACAATGCCCGGGCCGGTCCCATATGAATCGGATAAGATAGTACCGTGGAATTACGGTGGAGAAATCTACTACCATGGTATTAAACAAGATGGGTTGGCCACCGAAGAAGAAAATTCCGACATTAGCAATATTGCCGGAACTAGCAAGATTACCCGTAGCGGTAGGATCTTCTCTCCAGAGATTGCCCCTCCAAAGGCAGTTTTTGGACACGTGGTCGTTCCGAAGATTACCTCTGTACCAATAACCATACCTCCAAGTGCACCTACCAACAAAGATGACGCGACCCCTGTTGTTATCCCTACCAACACCTCTACTACTGAAAATCGAGGAAAAAGCATTCAAGAAGAGCCTGTCCGGACGAAGGCTCAATCACTAGCTATCCCCAAAACATCCAAGAAGGAAATGGAAGAGATCCCGAGGATAATAAAGAAGAGTGACTATAATATGGTTGAACAGTTGGGGCAAACTCCCTCCAAGATCTCCATGATAGCCTTGCTGCTGTGCTCTAAGGCACATGCGAAAGCTCTGGTAAAATTTCTGAAGACAACCCATGTGCCACAAGAGACGTCTGCTGACCACTTCTAAGACTGTGTGGCCAGTTTGACAGCTGATAACGGCCTAGGATTCTATGATGTTGATTTGACACCCAGAGGGAGAAAACACAACGAGGCATTACATGTCTTTATGGAGTGTAGAGGAACGACTCTGGCCCATGTCTTGGTGGACACGGGTTCATCTTTGAACGTCTTACCGAAGAAAGCTCTTGACAGATTAGATTGCAAAGGGTTGACTTTGAAACCTAGTAACATAGTTGTGAGAGCATTTGATGGCTCGAAGAGGATGGACCATAGGGAGGTGGACATCCCCATAAAGGTGGGAACTCAGATTTTCAATTCGACCTTCTATGTGATGGACAGCCGTCCCTCTTACTCCTGTCTGTTAGGACGCCCCTGGATCCACAATGTCGGTGCCGTCACCTCCACACTACACCAAATGTTGAAGTACCCGGTCCAAGGAAAGATCATAACTGTCCATGGATAAGAGGAGTACATGATTAGTCATCTAAATTCCTTCCGATATGTGGAGTTGGATGACGAGTTCATTGAAACCCCTTTCCGACATTTTGAAGAAGTCTCTCAAGAAGTAGCAGTGACCAAGGCGGTATCCTCGATTCCCAAGATCACAAGACCTCCTATTTGGATGTCATCTCTAAAGGACGTTAAGGCAGTAGTAGAAGAGGGTGGATGCACCATCTGGGGGAAGCTTCCAGACATCCCGTATAAATCAGACAAGTTTGGCTTAGGGTTTACTTCAACTGCTCAGAAGGTTGTGCGTCGTGCCTGTACTGGAGGGCCACCTTTGAAGATTAGTAACCGAGAGGTCAACGCAGTGGAAGATGTTGAAGAAGATGGCAGCTTAGAAGATTGGATATTTCCTACTGTCAATGGAGGACTTCGCAAATGGGAAGCCAAAGACTTTGTCCCAATAACTTTCATCTCTCAGTAATTTATCTTTTACATTTCTGTTGGACTTGTAATATTCACAAACAATTTGCACTTTAAAAACCTTGTATCTTACCCGAGGCACAATGGTCCATTTGTAAGGGTTTTTATTTCATCTTCATATGACATTCAATGAATCATGGACATTTTTCCACATACAAACCTTTTGTGCTCATTGTCTTTCTTTTACATTTTATTGTTTAAAGGTGGATATACCCTTACACACACCCACACTCACAAATGCAGGTACCCCTCCATTCCGGATCCCATGGGTAACGATACTGCTATAGCCTTCAGTGACTCTGAAGATCCAATCTATCAAGTCGAATACGAAGGTGAAGAAGATTGTGAAGTGCCAGGGGAATTGGCCAGACTACTACAACAAGAGGAAAGAGCTATTCAGCCTCATGAAGAGCCGTTGGATACAATCAACTTGGGTAGCGAGGAAGATAAAAAGGAAATCAAAGTGGGTGCCAACCTAGAGCCGAGTGTCAAGGAACGTATAATTCAGCTATTGCATGATTATGTTGACATCTTTTCCTGGTCATACGAAGACATGCCAGGACTTGATACAGACAGCGTGGTACATCGTCTACCCACAAGAGAAGACTATCCACCAGTCAAACAAAAAGTCCGCCGCATGAGACCTGACATGTCAGAGAAGATCAAAGAGGAAGTCATGAAGCAGTTCAATGCTGGATTTTTAGCCGTCACTTTCTATCCTCAATGGGTTGCCAACATTGTTCCTGTTCCCAAAAAGGACGGAAAAGTAAGAATGTGCATGGATTATAGAGATTTAAACAAGGTCATCCCTAAAGATGATTTTCCACTTCCCCACATCGACATCCTGGTTGACAATACAGCTTAGCACAAAGTATTTTCCTTCATGGACGGATTCCCAGGTTATAACCAGATCAAAATGGCACATGAGGACATGGAGAAAACTACATTTGTCACACAATGGGGCACATTCTGCTACAAAGTGATGTCATTCGGACGGAAGAATGTTGGGGCAACCTATCAACGCGCCATGGTAGCTTTGTTTCATGATATGATACATCATGAGATAAAGGCCTACGTAGATGACATGATAGCCCGATCACAAACTGAAGAGGAGCACCTCGATCACATGCAAAAGTTGTTTGTGAGATTAAATGAGTACAAGTTAAGATTCAATCCAAACAAGTGTACATTCGGAGTCCGATCCGGTAAACTCTTAGGTTTCGTCGTCAGCAACAAAGGCATCGAGGTTGATCCTGCCAAGGTTAAAGCGATACAAGAAATGTTTGCTCCTTGCACTAAGAAGGAAGTCAGGGGATTCTTGGGACGCCTGAACTATATTTCCATATTCATTTCTCACCTAACAGCTATTTGTGAGCCAATCTTCAAACTATTGAAGAAAGATCAAGTAGTCAAATGGAATGATGAATGCCAGGTTGCTTTTTGACAAAATCAAAGAGTAATTACAGGAGCCTCCTGTTTTGATGCCACCAGTCGAGGGAAGACCACTGATCATGTATCTGACTGTTTTAGAGAACTAAATGGGGTATGTATTGGGGCAGCATGACGAGTCTTGCCAAAAAGAGCACGCTATTTACTACCTGAGCAAAAAGTTTACCGACTGTGAAACCAGATATTCACTACTCGAGAAAACTTGTTGCGCTCTGGCATGGGCTGCTCGCCGGCTAAGACAGTATATGTTGACTCATACCACTTTGTTGATATCTAAGATGGATCCGATAAAGTACATCTTTGAAAAGCCTGCTCTGTCTGGAAGGATAGCTAGATGGAAGATGATCCTAACAGAATATGACATACAGTATACTACCCAGAAAGTCATAAAGGGCAGTGTGTTAGCTGATCATCTTGCTTATTAAGCTGTAGAAGATTATCAGCCCATGAAGTTTGAATTCCCGGATGAAGACATCATGACATTAGACAATTGTGAAGAAATCAGACCATATGAAAGACCTGAACAAGGATCCCGATGGACCCTGTTATTTGATGGGGCATCCAATGCACTTGGTAATGGTATCGTCGTTGTACTCATATCTCCGGAAGGGTGTCATACTCCCTTTACTTCCAGACTTTGCTTCAACTGTACAAACAACATGGCGAAATACGAAGCATGCATCTTTAGTCTCAAGGCTGCCATCGACTTGGGAATCAAATATTTAGATGTGTTTGGAGATTCAGCTTTGGTCATCAGTCAGATTAAAGGAGAATGGGACACCAAGCACCCAAACCTTATCCCTTACAAAGAACATGTCATGACATTGCTACCACATTTTGAGCAGATCACATTCGAGCATTTCCCGCGAGAAGAAAATCAGCTAGCAGATGCTCTAGCCACAATGTCATCTATGTTTAAACTTAATTGGGATAACGAGGCTCCCCAGATCACCATTGAACGAATGGATGAACCCACACACTATCACGAGATTAATACTGAAGAAATAATGGACCAGCCTTAGTTTCATGAAGTCAAGAGTTATCTCGAGGCTCAAGAATATCTAGAAGGAGCTTCAATCAATGATAAAAATTTCCTAAGGAGATTCTCTGCTAAGTTCTTCCTGAGTAATGACATCCTGTACAAGCGCAATCATGACTCCATTCTACTCCATTGTGTTGATAAAATTGAAGCGGAAAAGATCATGGTTGAATTACATGAAGGTACCTTTGGCACTCACTCCAGTGGGCATACGATGGCGAAGAAAATCCTACGGGAAGGCTATTATTGGTCTACCATGGAAGCAGACTGCTATCAACACTCCCGGACCTGTCATAAATGTCAAATTTATGCTGACAAGGTGCATGTGCCTCTGGTTCCTCTAAATATCTTGACAGCTCCTTGGCCCTTTGCTATGTGGGGAATCAATATGATTGGAGAGATCAAGCCTACAGCCTCCAATGGGCACCGCTTCATTCTAGTGGCCATTGATTATTTCACAAAGTGGGTCGAAGTAGCTTCCTTCGCATTCGTTACTAAGAATGTTGTTGCCCGCTTCATCAAGCAGAATCTCATTTGCTGGTACGTTATCCCAGAAAGGATCATCACTGATAATGGTACAAACCTTAACAATACTATAACCACCGCCTTGTGCAGCAGTTCAAGATTCAGCACAATTCATCCCCCTATCGGCCAAAGATGAATGGTGCAGTCGAAGCTGCTAATAAAAACATTAAAAAGATCATGCATAAAATGACGGTCACGTACAAGGACTGGCATGAGATGCTACCATTTTCTCTCCAAGGGTATCGTACCACGGCTCGCACATCAACTGGGGCAACACCTTATTCTTTGGTTTATGGCATGGAGGTTGTCTTGCCCATTGAGGTTCAGATCCCCTCCTTGAGAATTATGAAGGATGCAGGTTTGAATGAAGACGATTGGATCCAGACTCACCTTGATCAACTAAACTTGATTGATGAAAAGAGACTCACTGCTGTTTGCCATGGTTAGATGTATCAAAAACGAATGATCAAGGCTTTCAACAAGAAAGTCATACACCAAGTATATCAAGTTGGAGATCTTGTGATCAAACGTATTATCTTACCACAAAGTGATCCCAGGGGCAAATGGACTTCTACCTATGAGGGATTGTTTGTAATCAAGAACATCTTCTCCGGTGGGGCAATGATCTTAACCACCATGGACGACGACGACTTGACACACCCTGTGAACACGGACATAGTCAAAAGATACTACGCATAAGAAACCCGCTAGGTTGACACACCTAGGCAAAAAAGGCATCCCGACGAACCAAAAGGTTCGGGAAAAAATTAGGGATAAAAATAAAAAAAATATGTACACCCGGCAAGTTGAAAACCCGAAAGGGCAACTTGGGCAAAAAGGGGTTTCCCGGTGGACTGAAAACCCAAAAGGGAGGTCCAGGAAAAAGTTAGGGAATTTAAGCGTATGACTATGTCTCGTCGGATCACTTTAAGGACAATCTCTTCATTAACGAACTCGGAGCTTCAGATCAATCCAATCATCTTCGAACGAAGCAACAAATAGATAAGATATTCGGAGATACATAGGCTATTGAAGAATCGGAACCCATGGGATTATCACACATAGTTGTCTTTCTTTGTATAAAATTTTTCTTACTTTTACGGCTCCATCCTCGTACTAGGATGTCTGTCTCCTTTGTACAAAATACTTATTCAAAGTAAATACAAAGATATATCTTTCAATTATAGAAAGCTATTTGTCCTTTTTCTTTACACTTGTGTTTTATTTGCAAAAACGTCCAATGATTCGTTAATGAACATATGCATTTGAACATAATTACTGTTTACAAACAAACAAAATGAAAAAAGACAATTACTGAAAGATTGAAAGAATAGGAAAACGTCTTTAGGCTATTCCATGAGCAATCCCCACAGTATGTCACTTAAATCCCTAGTGGAACTAAAACTTCAAACTATTAATCCTCGACAGAAACCATCCAGTTCCTCCAAATTCCCCAGCAAGTCATTTTGAAACTTGAAATCCAACCGGAAAACAGTTAACTTCTGATACTCCGTAACGGAACAAAGACTCCCATTTATCCCCAATAGAAGTCATCAAGGTTCTCTGGATTCCCCAAACAGATTCCCCAAGTAGCATACGACATTGCTCTAACAACGGAATTTTTGTCATTACTCCAGCTTCGAGACATGAAGAATTTACATATCCTCAGTAGCATTCAAGGATTTATTTTCCTTAGCCAAACAGCAATACATCAAATCAGCTTACATGCGCATACATTACATCCATATATCATAAACATTAATAAAACACATATATTGCATCATACATTTCATGCAACATAATTTTGTGTTCCAGCTAACATTTTACCCTTTTCAGGATAAGATTAACAACTACCGTTAAATGATGTGCAATCATGATACAATATGGATACGCTCCAGACACAGTTGCTATTCTGTTACTCATTCAGATTCAGCTTTCAGATACAGTACGGATACGCCCCAGACACGGTTGCTATTCTGTTACTCATTCAGATTCCGCTTTCAGATACAGTACGGATACGCTCCAGACACAGAAGCCATTATGTTACTCATTCAAATTTCAACTTTCAGATACAGTTCGGATACGCTCCAGACAGGGATGCGGTTCTGTTACTCATTCAGATTTCAACTTTCAGATACAGTTCAGATACGCTCCAGACACGGATGCCGTTCTGATACTCATTCAGATTTCAACTTCCAGATACAGTACAAATACGTTCTAGACGCGGACACCATTCTGATACTCATTCTTCCAGCTTACAAGTTACATTTCAACAAACATTCATGGATGGCATCTGCAAGCCCATCTCCAACAAGATTCTATCACTTTTCCAAATGGCACCTTTAAGCCTATTCCCTTAACTACACATTGCCGAGTGCAAATTTATGGGCACTCTAGTGTCCAATCATCTTTCACCTTTGAGTCACGAACGACAAAACTCGCCATCCTAACTCTTCAAGTTTAAGAAGATTGAACATGGGCAGTTGTTGTACCCCAAAATTTTCCCTCTCATTTATCAAAACCTTTCTCACAAGATCTCTTTGACTCAAGACTGGATTAGGGTATGGTTAACTCAAGACATCTCATCTTGCACTGATAACCTAAAATTAGGGTTTGAGTTTGCACAAGGATTTTTGGATCATCATTGATTCATATGACTTTCAAACATCATTATGGATCCCTAAGATCACTCATGACAAGTTTCAAGCCTCGAACCACATTTTCGATCAATCAATTGGACAGTTGACCTAAAAATCAACTGTATTGGGGAAAAAGTCAACCATGGCCAATTTACAGTCAAACTTCATAATTTTTTATCCACATCAACATTTTAAACTCACATGTATCATTTGGTCAAGTTTGGATCACAATTCCTCAAGAAATTTGATCAAATCACAAAAAGGGCAAAATGGTCAAAATTAGGGTTTTGACTGAGGAAAGGCAATTTCTGATTTTTAACCTAGCAAATGACCAATTGAGTTCAAACATGATTTCAAGGTTCCAATGGCATCATCTTGACTTAATTACATGGCTCAAAACATCTCAAGTTCATTGGATTGACAGATGAAATTTGTAGTCAATTGATCAAAAGTCAACTGTACACTGAAAAGTCAAACTTTGACTTTTTGGTCAAAATCAAGTACCAAGGGTCATAATTCATCAAAAAATTTCCAAATGTGAAACTTGTTCATCAAGAAATCCAAATTTAAAAATTAGGGTTTGAATTTAAAAATTTTCATAACTTAGAATTTTTCTAAGTATTAAAATTTTCTTATTTTTTCTCAATTTTAGGCCACTTTTTCACCATGATGCATATTGATTCAAGAAAAGTTCCCAACATGAAAGTTGTAGATCTCCATGAAATCTATAACTTTGTCTCACAAACTTTTCCCTAAAGATGCTTGGATCTCAATATATAAATTTGTGAATACATGGTCATGAACTTGTCAACTTAGTGAAATTTTGCCCTAATTTAGGTAGGTTTTAGACCCAACTTCATGGCAATTTTTCACCTAGTTCCAAGATGTATCTCAAAATGCATTTCAAAGATGAATTATAGAGCACATTGCAAGCTTTCCAAAATTTCCAATAGCTCCTCAAGATCATTTTTGAGTAGGGAGAATCGAAGAGAGGAAGTTGGCAATTTCTCACTTTTTGTCTAAGCCATTTCATGAAGAACAAAGTTGCAAATCAATCCTATGCTGGCTAATTCATGCTGTACAGGTCCTAAACTTGCTCCACACTCCTTAATTAAATTCTTACTCAGTTGACAAAGCCTCTATCCATGCTTTTGAACCTTTATCCAACTTGTAATTCCATTTATGGCAAAAAGGTTCCATTGCCATTTTGAAAAAGAACCACTTTTGCAAACTTTACAATTTTGAGCTTTGAACCTGTCCCCTTGATGCATACAAACCAAATAGGTCTCAAGTAAGGTTTACAAACTCATACCAACCCTAAGCAAGCTGGTACAAGCATGTGAAGCTTTGGTCTTGTCACTTTGCTTCAAGTACAAGAAAGTTGGCAAAAAGGCTAGCATTTGCACAACTGATAGAAAGCTGGCCTAAAACCATTTCAATACTAATATAAAAAGAATATGCAACACATAGCACGCTTAGCCAAGACCTGAAACACTCCCAAACTGAAAAACACCAAAAACCTGTCCAAAACACATAGTTTCTGCACAAGCACCCCCATCTTTCATTTGGCTCGTGCGTTTTGTGTTTAGATCATTCAAACACCTTACATACTTGATATCAAACCCATCCAAACCATCATCCTTGTTCTGTAATCATTTCTCCACCATCTTCCATTGTTGAGTTCAAAGCTTGCAGTTGGACTTGGTCAGGGAGTTCTAGCCACTTTCAGAGCAAGGCAAGGGTTGGAATAGATTCAGGGAAGCTCAAGCAAGCATCAGGCCTCCATTAAAGTCACTACATTTCCATACACGATTCCAGCTGAAGGAGGTAAATTTTCAAACTTTATCTCTTTGTACAGGCAACCATAGGCCACGATTTGTGAATAAAAAATGTAGTCCTCATCATAACGAAGTTGTACATACCATTATCTTGCATTGATTTTACTTGTGCTAAGAGAATTTGGAAGTTGAAATCTCTGAAAATATTAGGTTAGAATTTAGGGCTTTTAAAATTCTCTTTGATCTTTGATAGTTAGATTACATAACTTAAATGGTTGGAATCGTGTGCTCAAGTGCTATATTTTTCATGTTATAAGTTTTTATTTTCATGGAAGTATGAGGAAGTTACAGGGGATCCGGCCAAGGCTTGAGGAAGAAGATGAAACAGGGCATAGGGCGCGTTTTGTAATATGTTATTTTCATTTCAGTAAAGATAATGGATGTATGGCCACCCCAGTGGTAAAGCAGCGCGCTGGTTAGACTCATGTCCTGGGTTCGAACCTGCGCGCTACTTTTGTTATTTTTCACTCTTTTCTTTTCCATTTTCCACATTTTTTTGCGGGCTTGGCTATTGGGCCAGTGTTTTTTTTGCTGGCATCTCACCACCAAATCTGTTTCCTCACACCTCTTACTAACTTTCATATTTTCTATTTTTATTTTGTTTTATTTTAATATTTCACATATTAAATATTTTCCCTAATGTATAAAAATCCCAAAAAATATAAATTGATAATATTACACTTTCATTTTATTTTTTTTCTCACAAAATATATATTTTTTATAGGATATAATTCATTTTCTTAATAAACTTGTAAATATAATTAAATATATTTAGTTTAATTTATTTTTCATTTCATACTTATAAATCCCTATTTTTGCATACATATAAAATTTTATATTTTATTACAATATTATTTATTATTTTTATACAAGAAAATATACAAAAATAATAGATATAAAAACTTTATTTTCTCTTAAACAATAATTAGGGTTAAACTTCTTTCAAAAAATTATTTTCTTTACCTTATATTTTTAGGTTTAGGTTAAAATTTTATTTTACATAAAAATGAGACATCAAAAATATTTTAGATGGACATTGCATTGCATTACATTTTAAATATGGCTTTGTATTTATCTTAAATTCGTACAAATTCGATTTGGTTGTAATAATATATTTAGCATTATATTTGTGTAAATCCCCATTCAGACTTGTATTCCCCCTCCCCTAAATTGTTGTAATAGCTTAGTATATTTACATTACGCGATTTATCGCTTTCATATGCCATGATTAGTAATTAGGGTTTGTATGATAAGAACAAAACAAAGCAAAATAGAAAACCCTAAATACAAGACAAAATCAAAGCATGAAAATGATACACTTGCACACAAGCACCCTTAGGGTTTTCCCCACTTGGTTGCCTAAAACAAAAATGGCCATGTTACGCATGCGAAGTATCTTGGCAAAACAAAACAAATATAAGATCATAGTCCCTCGATGACGCTATTCAAAATTTGCCTTATAAAATGATCTTGGTCCCTCAAAAATGCTAAGATACTTTGCAAACATTGCTAATCATGACTATACGATGACCCACGTCCGTCCCATTTACATCCAAAGATAGGGTTGCTTACCAAATCAATGGTAAGACAACAATGTCAAAGGAATAGAAAATGCATAAGAAAGACATTTGAGTAGGTAGATAACTTCTAGTTACTTGCTCCCTTTCAAACAACAAATCCTTGCTATTTTTCAAAACAAACACACAAACATTTCAAAACATCATACAAACATTGAAAACATTTTCAAAAGACAAACATCTTTGTATACATTCTTACGAACGAGAATCATTACAAAGATTTCCTAAACGAATGGCCTCTTTTACAAATACTTTCAAAACCACACCAAACACAATTTCAAACAAACAAAAGCAAGTGATCTAAGCAAGTAACTAAGATCCCATGGAAAACCATGGATGAAAAGGGTGCTAATACCTTCCCTTTTCATAATCTACCCCCCAAACTCAAGAAACAATCTCAAAGGTCTTTCCTGTGCTTTTTCACCTTTCCTTTTGGATAAAAGAAAAGTCGATGGCGACTCTTGCTAACTGCAACATTTGCGATAAAATGCAAAACCTCAAGTCAGTTCTCTCACCGCATCACAAACATGTATTTAATGAGTGTCAGAATGACATCCGTCTTGGGATCGTCCCTGAACTGTACTTAAAAATATGTTGAATGAGTTTCAGGATGTCATCCGTCTTGGGATCGTATCTGAACTGAACTGTTTCTCAATGTATGAAAATCTTTGAATAAGTAGCAGAATGACATCCGTATCTGGATCGTATTTGAACTGTTTCTTGATGTATGAAAATCTTGAATAAGTAGCAGAATGACATCCGTATCTGGATCGTATCTGAACCGTTTCTTGATGTATGAAAATCTTGAATAAGTAGCAGAATGACATCCGTATCTGGATCGTATCTGAACTGTTTCTTGATGTAGTGCTCTTGATGACTGTTGACCAAGGTGCTAAGTCTTCCACGGATAGACAGGTAACAGGACATAGCCATACGTTTTAAATCCCTAACTTTTGCCTGGACCGCCCTTTCGGGTTTTCAGTCCACCGGGATACCCTTTTTTACCCAAGCCGCCTTTTCAGGTTTTCGACTTGTTGGGTGTACAGATTTTTTTTGTATATCCCTAACTTTTTCCCGAACCCGTTTTGTTTGTCGGGATGCCCTTATTTTTTCCTAGGCCAGTCAACCTAGCGGGTCTTTGTTCATGCGTAGTATTTTTTACTATGTCCACGCTCTTAGGATGTATAGAGTTATCATCGTCCATAGTGTTGTGTTGTCAAAAATGTTTTCTTGATGGTACATGAGTCGTCGCTGGAATGCATGCGCAATGCCCCAAGTGATTCGGATGGAGATTTGCCCCTGGTTATTTGGAACCTTTGGAGAGACTGCCCCCAGGTGTATTAGACACCATGTCCTGCCCCCTTGCTTATGGCAGACTTGTTTATCGAAAGTGTCCTCCATTTGTAGTAATTATGGAGAGTTTCCAATCATCGAATCTTCTGTCATGAGAACTTCTCTGCTGTCAAACAAATAGTTACATGCAAACAATGGTATTTGAAGAATGCAAAGCTTATGTCTGTCTTGACATTTTTGAAAATTCGTTTTTTAGTAAAACAAGCAAATTTTGTAAAATGTGATGTCCACTCAGGATTTACAGCAAGTCCTACAGGAGTCCGTATACCTTTTGTAACAATATGCTTTCAAACTAACCCATGCTCCAGCTAGGACTTTTAAGGGTTATAACGTGGCCTAGTTCGCGGTTCAAGAAACAAAGGATAAAGGCTCAAAATTTATTTGTACCCACCCATTCTTCGTGTTGTTCTTCGATCCTATGCTCATTTAATTGCGCGTTTAGAATCCCAGTTGAGTTCTGGAATATTTTCCTTGATGTTTCGGTGATGGTTCGGATACTGAAAGTTTACTTTGAATAGGCAATCATTTTTTTGTTGAGGGTTTGTAGAACCTCTTTCTTTAGTTTTACTATCCCTGTCTTTTTCCTGAACTGTTTCTTTTGTGATTATAGTCAGCGGGATGCCCCAATTTTTCTCTTAAGTCTCCATCGTAGATTTTGACTTAGTGGGCTTTTATTTCGAGAGATAATGACTTCTTGTCTTGACGACTATACGGAACCATCACCGTCTTTTGTTCTGGAAGGACGTCTTCGATGCCATTCATTGTGTACGAAGCGGCAAATTGTGACTGACTGCGTCTCTGAATTAACTGAGAAAACTACCCTGCCCCAGGTTATGATTAAGGTTTTAATTTGTGTGAAAAGAAAAACTCCTACTTCTTTGGCTCAAAGGGGTTGACTAGGGATTATCTTCCTTATATCTCCAGTGTTTAGGATTTGAAAAAATGATTGTACATCGTCAGCCAAGTCTATCCAGAAGCATATTTTATGGAACATGGTATTTTTCGTCATCCTCCCTCTAAGACTTAGAGTTTTTTAATCGAGAGTTGAACATCACAAAAAATAAGTAAAAACATAGTTTAAATATAATGAATTACTTGAAGACAAACATATGCAATTCATTAATGGGAACACCAAAGTTTGACATTATAGTAATTGTTCGAACAAGAAAAAAAAATTACAATTGAAAAATCACAAATGAGTTGGACACTCTCAATGATTTGGCCTAGGAGCAGTGATCACTTTATGAGTCTCTGGAGGGTCGAATTAAATCTCCTTGGCATCAATCATATCCTGAATTTTGTTCTTCAGAGCCCAGCAGCCATTCGTATCATGTTCAGGACTATCGGAATGGTATGCACACCTTTCGTTGGGGTGATAACTGGGAGCAGAAGTGTTGGGATTCTGTAGAGGAGCCTTTAACGTAATCATCCCTGACTTAAACATGTGTTGTAACGCTTGTGCTAGTGACATGTTGATCTTGGTGAATTGCCTTTTAGGTGCGACCTTCTTACGCTGATTCCCCTGTTGATGTCGTTGCACAGGCGTAGGATTAGAGACCAGCACTGCCCCCGTAGATTGGTGGTAATCTGTCTTGTTACGACCCTTCTAGCCATACACAACATTGGCTTCCCTCTTACTCGTAAATAACTTCTTATCAGCATTAGAAGATGCAGCCATCGTGATCTTCCCACTCTTGATACCACTTTCAATCCTTTCTCCAGTCAGGACCATATCTGTGAAACCGGATGAGGAACTCCCAATTAGCAGATTAAAGAACGGGCCTGTCAGAGTGTCCATAAACATGTATACTATTTCTCGATCATTCAGAGGAGGTTGTACCCTGCCAGCTAGATCCCTCCATTTCTGGGCATAGTCTTTAAAGCCTTCACCTGCACCCATGGACATATTCTGGAGTTGAGTAAGAGTGGGAGCAAGGTCGGCATTGTACTGATATTGCTTGTAGAAAGCAGCAGCCAGATCTTCCCTGTTTCGGACATTAGCTCCCTCCAACTGATAGAACCATTCAAGTTGAGTCCCTGACAGACTATCTTGGAAGAAATGTACCCACAAATTTCTATCAGCAGTGTGGGGTTGGATTTTCCTGACATACGAGCAGAGATGGAGTTTTGGGTAGGACGATTCATCATACTTGGAAAAAATCGGAGCTTTGAACTTATGAGGGATGACCACTCCCGATACCACTCCCAATTCCCTGAAATCCAAACCATGTATCTTCTGAACTTCCATAGCACTCAGACGGTCTTCTAATTGCTTGTACATATCCTCAGCAGGAGGATATTGCTCATCATCGTAATCAGTATCGTTGTCAGAAACTGTAGGAATGGGGTCCTTTTCCCTTTCTTGGTTCTCCCCTTCTTTGGATGAAGAGGTCAGGTCAGTTTGATACTTCAACCTTTCTCCAAATCTTCTACCCATATTTAGAATACCAGTCTTCTTATTCTTCTTCTTCTTCTTCTCTTTCAGAATAAGGGTCTTCAAATCCTCCTGCCCCTTAGCCAGACTTATGAACATCTTTTGGAACTGGGTGTTCTGTGCCTCAAGATCTTTGATGACTTGATCGGAAGACATTTCTGCTGAAATAAACAGCAAAGAAGATGAGAAACCTGTAGTGGTACCTGTAATGATGTGCATTATAATGGGATGCGCATGTAATGATTTCAAAGACTTTGGAAATTTAAATTTGCAAACCAAAATAAACGAAAACTTTATTAGTTTAAACTTGAAGGGTTCCACAGTGCCTTTAAGGCGTTACAAAGAAGTAAATAAAACAAATCTAAAACTAGTAAAAATCAAAATCAAAAGTCCCATGGTTGCTTCCTCTTTGTGCTGATATAGTCATTGATCACTCTTTCTTCCTCGAGTTGTCTGGTGAGTTTCAAAATCTTCCTTTCTCGCTCATTGTATTGTTCCCGGTAAGTATCCCGATCATTCCTCAGCTAAATCCAAGACCTCTGTAACTCCCCAGGATCAGTGGGCATGTAAGGATAGAGAACCGTGTAAGTAATGCCTTCTTCATTAGTGGGTTCCACAATCACTGGTAATACGGCCTCATAAGGCATCATAAGCTTCTGGGCACGAGCTCGGACCCATTGGAGATAAGGTTGCATAGGAAGGGAAGTCTTCGGTCCTAACTCTTCGGGGTCAGATCTGTTTACCATGCCCCAAGCTCGTATAAACCCCCGACGATGCTCCTTAACATCCTCCTTATAGTCAAATACAATGTCCTCAGGAAGTAACTCATGGGGACCATCTCTTCGAGCACGACCAAATTGTCGCAAAGCTAGACAAGGATTGTAAGTTATACCTCCTCTGATTCCAAGCAATGGGACATTAGGGTATCCCCCACAGCCGTCAATAACAGCGGTATCTTCCATAGCCCGGGAGCACCAAAGAATATCTGTATGAGCAAGTGACATTATTCTATAGGACCAACCCAAACCTTCTTTGTTCTTCAGCACAGACTTAGGGAGGTGCGAAATAAACCACCTCGACAGCAACGACATGCAACACATAAGAGTTCCTCTTCTCCTCAGAGTACGAGTATAGAGAGCATGTAAGATATCTCCCAGCAAGGTAGGCACAGGTTGCGAGAAAGGAAAATCTTGACAGCATTCACATCTACAAAGGAATCTGGGTTAGGGAAGAGAACCAAACCATAGATAAGAAGAGCCAAGACATCTTCAAAAGCCTAAAAATCCAAATCATCCCAGAATAGCTGAGCCTGGTCCATCAGAAATTTGGCTAGAAAAGCTTCGACCCCGCTTCGTGTTTCCCAATTGGATACCACATCAGCCTGTTTCAAATGCAGAGCTAAGGCAATGTCTTCTGGTCTAGGAACTTCTTCCATACCTGTGAAGGGTACCTGTTCAAGAATGGATATGCCCAATAGATGAGAGAAATCTTCCAAGGTGGGTACCAGCTGGTAATCTTGAAAGGTGAAGCAATGATCTCGGGATCAAAGAACTGAAATAGTATGCTCATCATCTGTTTATCGAGATTTGAAGTAACCAGGCTGAGAAGTTGACCGTGTCTCTTAATGAACATAGAAGTCTCAGAAACTCTTGAGGCTAGCTCTTTAAGTTGGGCAGGTATTTGCACAAAGTTGACTCGGATGGTATATCTACGCGCGGAAGCCATGATCTGCAAAACAGAACAAAGATAAATTCCCTTGGTCTTTGAAATGGTTAGTGTAATGAAGCATGAATGCCATGTTATGATGCATGATATCATGATAAACCACAGGTATAGCAAACACAGATATTGCAAACACAGTAAAATCACACAAAGCCCTTAGGTTTAAGGCTTGCATGAGGTCAAAGGTAATACCCTCTTGAAGTTAAGTTGGTTTCAAACCTGTCCTAGCAAAGTAACCGGGTTCTAGAGGATCTCAATATCACTGACCATCCTACATCGGTCATGGTTTCAGCTCACGCAATCTTTTCTTGCGGCCGAAACTATCTCGAGAGTAGTGTCTCAATGAGTGTAGCATCGAGTATCAACCAATTCTCAGCTTTACACTGAGGCCGGCTATCTCACTACTTTCTAATGGCCAAGTTGGGCGATTAAAGGTTCTAAGTTCAGTTGATGCTTAACGACACCATGCAGCGGCCCCGTATTCTCCTCGTTTCTCCACAAGGGATACCGATACCAACCAATGTGCCACATCAATGTAGCTACTGCTTCAACTGTATCGGTCTATGCCGTACAGTTTCCTCGGTCTATTGCTACTTACCTAAAAGGTATCCCCAGATCTGAGTTAGGATCTATAGTAACCCAAAACAAAAACCTTAAAAGTAAAGCAAACAAAGCAATCAAGAGAAGCAATTATGATGAACTAGATCCTAAGGTATACTCCACTTTATTAAGTCCCCAGCAGAGTCGCCAATTCTGTGATACGGTGGCAGAACCGACTGTTTGAATGCTGGTTTGCATTTTGCATTTTGTGTTTGCAAAATGTCGCGGTAAGCAAGAGTCGCCACCGACTTTTATTTCATCCAATCGGAAAGGAAAAAAGTACAGAAAAAATCCTTTTTCGAGATATTCTGAGTACGAGGGGTAGATTATAGAAAGGGAAGGTGTTAGAACCCTTTCTATCCATGGTTTTCCATGGGCTCTTAGGTACTTGCTCATCTTTTTAAAATTGCTTGTGTGTGTGTGCTTTGTTCTTTTGAAAAGAGTTTTAACTTCGTGATAACCCTTGTATCAGTCCTCAAAGGTGTGATGAAGTTTGTTTGAAAAAGTGTAAGTGTGAAAAGTTTTGATTTGAGCAAGTACCTACTAGCATCTACCTACTCGAAAAAGGATCGTTTCTATTCTTGTTTCCTTTAGACAATGCTATCCTACTATTGAGAAATAGGTAGCACCGTCATTGGAGTTGTAAGGGTCAATTCGAAAGGGACGTACGATCACTAAAGCAATATTAGGACAAATTAGTAATAACCCTAGAGTCTTAAGATCATATTCGAGGCAACATTTCCGAGGCAACATTCGAATGGGACGTTTGATCTTTTTCAGACAAGAGGGCAACCACTAAGACACCCTATACTTAATTATCGTTTACCGAAGGCAACCGAAGTGAGGGTATACCCTAAGAGTGATATGTGCGAGTGATTTGTTTTAGTTATTTATCTTTTCACATTAGGGTTTTCTAACTGTATTAATTTGTCATGCATTCTGAAATTATGGCTGCAGATACTTAATGTCACAGTGAATGTTATGACACCGTATCTGACACTCTTCAAGACAGTAAAACTAAAAGAAGTAAATAACACAGTCAATTGTTTACCCAGTTCAGTGTGTAACAACACCTACTCTGGGGGCTACCAAGCCAGGGAGGAAATCCACTATAAGAGATATTAATTCAGGAATAAACCAACTAGTTTATCTCCTTCACTTAAGACCTACCCAATGCAACTTCAATCTAAGTTCACCTTAAACCTGAGTTCCTACTCACTCCCCCTCAATCACAGCAGTGACATTAAACAATTTACTAATGAAATAATGAAGACACTCTTCAGAACATACACTTGATTTTGCTTCACAGCTTTTAATCAAGTAACACAAACACTCGTGCTTCAAAGCTTTGAGTGATACACAACCCTAACTTGACTTTGCTTCAAAGCTTTTATCAAGTGACACAAACACTCGTGCTTCAAAGCTTTGAGTGATACACAACCCTAACTTGACTTTGCTTCAAATCTTTTATCAAGTGACACAAACACTCGTGCTTCAAAGCTTTGAGTGATACACAACCCTTACAATCAAATCCTACTCCAAGTCACTTATCATAATGATAATTGCTTGGATTACAGTAGTTACAACTATACAGTCTCTTATTGATCTTCTATCAAAAAGTATCTTCCACCAACACTCTTCATGAGGAATATATAGGCTGCTATTCTTCAGTTAGGGCTTCCACTAAAATAGCTAGGGTTAATTAGGTTTAACCTCAAGACTTGGTCATGGGACTTTAACAACCAGATTAGGGTTAAGCAAAGTTAACCTAAGTCCACGTGATAATCTGATCTGGACTGAATAACCAGATTCCTGAAACTTATCAGAAAATAATAAATCTGCACAAGTGTTAGTTCAGTACAGGATGTCTTAACATTGGTTATGACAACAAGAATCCTGTTTACAGATTTTGGTAGAATGCAATAAATATGATCATTGCATAATGATCAGCTAAACACTCATATTGAGCAGCTCCTGTATGACATTCTTTTTCTGCAGAATGTGCCTTGTGTCCCAGAATGATATGACATCAGTCATGACATTCACACAACTGGTTTTACCAAAAAACATGCCAACATCCAAACACTTACAAACTTCCCCTTTGGCAAATTTTTGGCTAAAACCCCCAAACAATCAGAGATTAGAAAGCAGCAGAATTAATAATATCTACCAAGTCTAATTCTACCAAAATAAATTATCACACAAATTCTTCTCCCCCTCTTTAGCCATAAATAGGCCAAAGATACATGTACTTTTAGGTTATACAGTCATCCAAAAGAATAATAAAAACACAGAGAAAAAATTCAAAAGTCATTTGCAGCATCAGGTACCAGCAGCAAACTTTTCAACTGCAAAGATCTTCAAGCACTGTCATCTTCAGAGGAAGCACTGTCTTCAGCATGAAGCTGGTCTTCAGCAGCATCCTCTTCCCTTCTTTGTCCTTTAATCTCCTCCTGTTCTAGTCTAGCAATCAGGTCCTCAAGAGTCCTTTTCCTTGTGTCAAGCTCTTTGCAGGTTTCCTTCAGCACAGCTATAACATCAGTTTTCTTGGAATGAGATTTCACAGTTGATGTCTCAGCTGATGTCATGACAATGTCAGGAACATGTGTTCCCTGAAATAGCTTATAGTGCAACCCAAGAGCAGGGGCTCTTTTGCATACAGTATCTTTTTCAACTAGAATGTCAGGATATTGAGCAAGGACTATACCACATAGGAGAGAGGGAAAGGCAATAGGGCCTTTAATAGCATAGCTTCCAGCATGTTTTAAAGTTTGATCAAAGATATACTTACCATAGTCAAGGTTTGTCCTGGTTCCAACAACATAAATTAATCTTCCCAAGCCTATGGAGATGGTTGATTTATGGTTGGTGGGAACCCAGTTAGCTGAACCAATTTTGTGCAGAATGGCAAATTTCATGCTCAGCTTGCTTGCATTCAGTTTCCCTTTTAAGGGCCAGCTATGACTTGGTTTGCAGTGATGGTTTGGCACACTTGGTTGTCAATAACCTCTAGCTCAGGGCGAGCATCATCTGGTCTTCCTAGGAATTTGTTTATTTCAGAGGGAGAGAATTTTACCTTCCTTCCTCTCACATATACACACTTAAAGTCAACTGACTTTCCATCATCACACCCTTCAGATAAATTCACTATGAATTCTTTGACAAGAACTTTATAGCAGTTGGTAAACTTTACCACAATATTTATTAGACCAGCAGTTTTGATTAGATCCATGATCTCTTTACATTCCATGGCACTGGTGTTCAGTTCTATTTCCAAGGCTATCCTTTTCAAACTTACATACTTCCACCTGTTTGCATTCTCAGGATGGTGAAAGGAAATGTTGTCAGTGGGGACTTCAGGGACTTTAGGCATTTTGCTTGAGGAGAGTTTCCTTTTGAGAGGAATGTCTTCAACATCAAATTCAAATTCTGATTCCTCATCAGATTCAGAGGGTTCAGGTTCTTTCCTTTTCTTTGCTATTGGTTGTCTCACAGGTTTTGAGAGATTACCAGTAGGTACTCGAGTTTTCACCTTCCCTTTTGACAATCCAGCATTCACAGTTTCTACTCCAGTCTTATTCTCAGACCTGGTTTTCTTATGAACAATATCAGCAGTCTTTTATTTGGAGATGCTTTTGGCAGCATCCTGCTTTCCTTTTCTGTTCATCATTCTTCTAGCTATGCTAGGGTTGATATTTGCAATTAAGTCATTATCAGAGTATTCTTCATCAACATCAATAATCGGAGGTTCAACATCCTTCTCATTAGGGTTCTGGTGATCATCAAGATTTTCAGGAGATTTCCTAATGTTATCATCTGGTGTCTCAACATTCTGAGTGACATCTGGATTTATTTTAACATTTGGACTAGCAGATTCTTGATTCAAGGGTACATAAATGCCAGGTACAGAGTGATTCTCATTTAGAATCCTAGTGACAAGTCTAGTTGTAGCTTGATGAACATAAGCTGAGCCTTCCCTATTTGCTATTTCTGAAGGAACAGAAGATGATGGTTGAGAGGGTTTACCAGATGAAGAAGCATGTGACCTCCTTGCATGTCTGGTTCGCAGCTTCTTAACCTTAGTGGGGTCAGCTGCCAGTTCACGAAGAGGAGTTATCTCCAGAACATCAGAATCCATGCAGTTTGTGATTTCCCTAGGTTCTCGATCAGAGGATGCGAAAGAAGCAGTCGTCTTTGAAGAGGATGAAGTCATGGATAGTTGAGACATTTTTAGAGTTTTAGAAAACAGGTAGCAGTAATAGTGCAGTCTTCGTTTGAGAGATTGAAGATTTTTGCAGAAACGCGAGAGGAGTGAGATATATGAGCGTCTATTCAACTTCTTAAAATCTTGGAAAGAAATAAAGAAGTAGATGCTTAGCCCAATCAGAGTAGACTTAACAAAAACATCTCTATCATCCCTTGTTTTGAGCAAAATTAATTGCTACATATCTTCATGTTGGCAAATACCCAGCTTGCCCCTCAAATTTTCAAATTGATTTGCATCAAGTGCCTTGGTAAAAATGTCATCCAATTGTAGTTCTGTGGCAACATGTTCCAGTTTAATCGTCTTCTCCTCTACAAGATCTCTGATGAAGTGATGTCTAATGTCAATATGCTTGGTCCTGCTATGCTGAATAGGATTCTTGGAAATGTTGATAGTGCTCATATTGTCACAGTACAATGTCATAACATCTTGTGTGACATTATACTCAGTAAGCATATGTTTCATCCAGATCATTTGAGAACAGCTACTACCAGCTGCTATGTATTCAGCTTCAACAGTAGATAGAGACACACAGTTCTGTTTCTTGCTGAATCAGGAAACAAGATTATTTCCTAAGAAGAAACATTCTCCAGAGGTGCTCTTTCTATCATTAGCACTTCCAGCCCAATCAGCATCACAGTAACCAGTCAGAGTTGGTTCACATCCATGAGAGTACAGCAAGCCATAGTTGTGGGTTCCACTTACATACTTTAGAATTCTCTTCACTTGGTTGATATGACTTACTTTGGGTTCAGCCTGGTATCTTGCACATACTCCAACTGTAAAAGCAATGTCAGGTCTGCTAGTTGTTAAGTATAGCAAACTTCCTATCATGCTTCTGTATAAGCTTTGGTCCACCTTGACCCCACTTGAATCTTTGGACAGCTTTAAGTGAGTAGGTGTAGGAGTCCTTTTGTGACTGGCATTCTCCATCCCAAACTTCTTGACAATGTTCTTTGCATACTTGCTTTGAGACAAAAAAATTGAGTCTTCCATCTGTGTGACTTGCAGTCCAATAAAGTAGGTCAATTCTCCCATGAGGCTCATTTCAAATTCAGCTTGCATCTGGTCAGCAAAATGTTTAACCATTTTATCTGACATTCCCCCAAACATTATGTCATCAACATAGATTTGAGCTACCATTATCTTTCCTCCTTCATTTTTGACAAAAAGAGTTTTATCCAAGCCTCATTTCCTGTATCCTTTGTCAGAGAGGAATTTTGTCAACCTGTCATACCATGCTCTAGGAGCTTGTTTCAGGCCATATAAAGCTTTCCTCAATTTGTAGACATGATTAGGGCAGTTTGGATCCACAAATCCCTTAGGCTGTTCCACATAAACTTCCTCATTTAAGTACCCATTTAGGAAGGCACTTTTTACATCCATCTGAAATAACTTAAACTTGAGGAGACAAGCAATACCAAATAGGAGTCTGATTGATTCCAGTCTGGCTACAGGAGCAAACGTCTCATCAAAATCAACCCCTTCAACTTGAGTGTATCCTTGAGCAACAAGTCTTGCCTTATTCCTGGTGACAACTCCTTCAGCATCTAATTTGTTCTTGTAGATCCATTTTGTTCCAATGATGTTTGTTCCTCCTGGTCTAGGAACCAACTCCCATACTTCATGTTGCTTGAATTGGTTCAATTCATCTTGCGTTGCTCCAATCCAGTATTCATCAGTTAAAGCTTCCTTAATATTTCTTGGTTCAATCTTAGATACAAAACAAGAGTTTGAGATGATTTATCTAGATCTTGTAATGATTCCACTGTTAGGATCTCCTATGATGAGTTCATTAGGATGATCTTTCTGAATTCTGATGGAAGGGTCTTTGTTAGCTTCCTTTGATTCAGATTCTGATAAAGTAGATTTAGGAATATCATCCTTTTGAGTTGAAGTTTCAAAGAATGTCTCAACATCATATGGGACATTTGTTTCCTCATGGTAATCATCAACTATGACATTTATAGATTCCATCATAACTTTGGTCCTGGAATTGAATACCCTATAAGCTCTGTTGTTGGTAGAGTATCCTAGGAATATTCCTTCATCACTTTTAGGGTCCATCTTTCTCCTTTGTTCACGATCTATCAGAATATAGCATTTGCTTCCAAATACATGGAAGTACTTCACTGTAGGCTTTCTTCCTTTCCAAAGTTCATAAATGGTGGAAGATGTTCCCTTTCTCAAGGTGACCCTGTTATGGACATAACAGGCTGTATTCATAGCTTCAGCCCAAAAATGAATAGGAAGTCTTTTGGCATGTATCATTGCTCTGGCAGATTCCTGTATAGTTCTGTTTTTCCTTTCCACAACTCCATTTTGTTGAGGAGTTATGGGTGAAGAGAATTCATGATTAATTCCTTCTGAGGAGCAGAACTCATCAAACCAACTGTTTTCAAATTCCTTGCCATGATCACTTCTGATTCTGACAATGCATCCTTCTTTCTCCCTTTGAATTCTTTTGCACAGTTCCTTAAATACTTCAAATACATCAGACTTTTCTCTAATGAAGTTAATCAAGGTGAATCTGGAAAAATCATCCACAACAACATAGGCATATCTTTTTCCACCAAGACTTTCTACCTGCATTGGTCCCATCAGATCCATGTGTAGAAGTTCTAACACCTTAGAGGTAGTCAGATGTCTTGACTTTGGATGTGACATTCTAGTCTTCTTTCCAACCTGACATTCACCACAGACTCTCCCTTCATCAATTTGCAACCTTGGAATCCCTCTGACTGCTTCCATGGATATAATCCTTTTCATTCCTCTTAGATGTAGATGACCAAGTTTTTGGTGCCACAGTTTCACTTCTTTTTCTTCTTTGGCAATAGAGCACACAGAAGAATAATTAGTGTTCTCAGACTCCCATAAGTAGCAGTTATCTTTAGATCTGACACCTCTCATTACAACTTCTAGTTTCTCATTTGTTACAAGACATTCTGACTTGGTGAAGTTGACCTTGAATCCTAGATCACATAATTGACTGATACTTATAAGATTAGCAGTCAATTCTTTTACTAGCAATACTTCATTTAGGTTTGGAACTCCAGGGCAGTCCAAGTTTCCAACTCCTTTAATTTCTCCTCTAGCACCATCTCCAAAAGTCACATAACTAGTAGTGTGAGGTTTAACATTATTGAGAAGATTCTTGATTCCAGTCATGTGTTTAGAACACCCACTGTCAAAGTACCAGTCTTCCTTTGCAGAGACTCTAAGGGAGGTGTGATATATCAGGGCAGTAGCCTTTTTCTTCCATTGTTGAGTATATGGTGTCTTGTTAGACTTAGGTTTGACAACTGGGGTCTGATTAAGATATCCATATAATTTGAAGCAGAATGGATTTATGTGACCAAACCTTCCACAATGATGACATCTCCATCTTTGATACTTTTTCTTCATATTTCTCTGTTCGCGATGTTGAGTGCTATGTTATGACATCTGCTTTGACATTTGTTTATCAGGCCTGATCTTCTTCTTGTCTACAATAGATTTCTTTGCTGCCACAAATCCCAGACCAGACTTGTCTCCCACATTTTGCCCAACCTGAAGGATTTCTTCTAATTTGTCAGTTCCATTTGTCAACATCTTGACATATTTGGTCATCTGGTCAAGTTTTGAGTTTAGCATTTGAACTTCCCCTTCTAGATGACTTATAGTATCAACTCCTGCCTTCTTCTCAGCCTCCAGCTTTACTATGAGTTTTGTTTGTCTCTCATTTTGCTGACAGACTTCAGCACTTCTGATACATAACTTCTTGTAGGAGTCAGCCAGTTCTTCAAATGTCACTTCCTCATCACTAGAGTCACTATCAGAGTCACAAATACCAGTTAGTGCAGTAACTAGTTTGGCAGATTCTTCTTCAGAATTAATTTCTGAGTCACAATCAGACCAAGTAACAGACATTCCTTTCTTTTATTTCTTCAGAAAGGTTGGACATTCAACTCGAATGTGCCCATATCCTTCATATCCATGGCATTGAATTCCTTTGCTTTGATTTCCCTTCTCTTCAGACTTTGGTCTTCTGCTGGAGTCATAGGATCTGTTGATGTCAGAAGGGATGTTCTTAACATTTGACCTTGACTTTGGGTCCATTCTCTTGATGAGTTTGTTAAACTGTCTTCCAAGCATGGCTATAGCTTCTGAAATATTTTCTTCTTCATCCTCCTTGTTTTCATCTTCAGTATTAGATACAAGTGCTATGCTCTTGTTTTTCTTGTCAACATTGTCACTGATCCCCATCTCAAAGGTCTGAAGAGACCCAATGAGTTCATCCACCTTTAAGATGTAAATATCCTGAGCTTCCTCTATAGCAGTCACCTTCATTTCAAATCTTTTAGGCAAGGATCTGAGAATCTTTCTCACCAACTTTTCTTCTGACATCTTTTCTCCCAATGCTCCTGAGGTGTTGGAAATTTCCAAGATGTTCATGTGAAACTCATGAATGGTCTCATCTTCCATCATCCTTAGGTTCTCAAATTTGGTAGTCAGCATCTGAAGCCTTGACATTTTTACTTTGGATGTGCCCTCATGGGTAGTTTTGAGAGTGTCCCAAACCTCCTTGGCCAGTTCACATTGATGTACTAGTCTGAATATGTTTCTATCAATTCCATTTAACAAGGCATTTAAAGCTTTGGAGTTACCCAGGGCTAACTCATCTTCTTCTTTGCTCCATTCTTCCTCAAGTTTCAGACTGATTGTCCCATCTTTCCCAGTTATGGTGGGATTGTTCCATCCTTTGTCAGCAGCTCTCCAGGCCTTTTTGTCCAGTGATTTTAAGAAGGCAATCATACGAGGTTTCCAGTAGTCATAATTTGATCCATCCATAATGGGTGGTCTGTTTCCAAAACCTCCTTCTTTGTCCATAGCGCCAGAAAATAATATCCCTAGATCTCACCCAGTAAGATAGGCAGGGTGCCTGCTCTGATGCCAATTGAAATTCTGGCTGCAGATACTTAATGTCACAGTGAATGTTATGACACCGTATCTGACACTCTTCAAGACAGTAAAACTAAAAGCAGTAAATAACACAGTCAATTGTTTACCCAGTTCAGTGTGTAACAACACTTACTCCGGGGGCTACCAAGCCAGGGAGGAAAACCACTATAAGAGATATTAATTCAGGAATAAACCAACCAGTTTATCTCCTTCACTTAAGACCTACCCAATGCAACTTCAATCTAAGTTCACCTTAAACCTGAGTTCCTACTCACTCCCCCTCAATCACAGCAGTGACATTAAACAATTGACTAATGAAATAATGAAGACACTCTTCAGAACATACACTTGATTTTGCTTCACAGCTTTTAATCAAGTAACACAAACACTCGTGCTTCAAAGCTTTGAGTGATACACAACCCTAACTTGACTTTTCTTCAAAGCTTTTATCAAGTGACACAAACACTCGTGCTTCAAAGCTTTGAGTGATACACAACCCTAACTTGACTTTGCTTCAAAGCTTTTATCAAGTGATACAAACACTCGTGCTTCAAAGCTTTGAGTGATACACAACCATTACAATCAAATCCTACTCCAAGTCACTTATCACAATGATAATTGCTTGGATTACAGTAGTTACAACTATACAGTCTCTTATTGATCTTCTGTCAAAAAGTATCTTCCACCAACAGTCTTCATGAGGAATATATAGGCTGCTATTCTTCAGTTATGGCTTCCATGAAAATAGCTAGGATTAATTAGGTTTAACCTCAGGACTTGGTCATGGGACTTTAACAACCAGATTAGGGTTAAGCAAAGTTAACCTAAGTCCACGTGAGAATCTGATCTGGACTGAATAACCAGATTCCTGAAACTTCTCAGAAAATAATAAATCTGCACAAGTGTTAGTTCAGTACAGGATGTCTTAACATTGGTTATGACAACAATAATCATGTTTACAGATTTTGGTAGAATGCAATAAATATGATCATTGCATAATGATCAGCTAAACACTCATATTGAGCAGCTCCTGTATGACATTCTTTTTCTGCAGAATGTGCCTTGTGTCCCAGAATGTTATGACATCAGTCATGACATTCACACAACTGGTTTTACCAAAAAACATGCCAACATCCAAACACTTACACATTCTTGTCATACAATCCTATTAGCATACATCTAAACAGTTTAAATATTTGCAGGAATTAAAAATGTGAGAAAGTAAATTTATGCTATTACAAGGCTTCGGGGTGGGGGATTAATTACATAGCCAAAAACCAGGGGAAAAGCGATAAGTAAAAGCCCTAAATTAACTATTACAAACCAGTGACCAGTTACAAAAATATTGGCAAAAATAATTAACACGCGCGCGATGAATCAAATGCGAAACGACTAGGGTTTTGACCCTTGACTAGACCTATTTGCGATGGACTAAAAAAATGTTTTTTTATCATGTTTTATGATTTAAGAAAATAATGACATAATTAAATTGAAAAGAAAATCCTAAACTCTAATTGATTTTAAATTAAGGAAAATACTTTAATTTATTCTAAAACCTAATTTTTTGTATTTTTCTTTTATTTGAGAAAGAAAGAAAAATTAAATCAAGAATTAACCTAATTTTCTAATTGAATTTTAATTATGGAAGAAATTAAAGTTGCCCTAAATTAACTAAACTAATTAATTAGAACAAACAATTATTAAGAAAAATAAATCTTTTTTGTTATCTTGATTGGTTGATTTAAAATAAAATAATTTTTGTGTTGATTTAAAAAAACAAAATAATTAAAGAAAAGGAATTAAAGAAAAATAGAAAATTAACCAAACGAGCCTGCTGTCAGCAGATCTGGTTCTGGATGATGGATCCAAAAGAAGGTGGCCCTCAAAAGATGGGGGCACTGGATCTGATCCTGGCTGGTGGATCCAGCAGATGATGACCCTCAGAAGATGGGGGCATTGGATCTGATCCTGGCTGGTGGATCCAACAGATGCTGAACTTCAGGAAGTGCACGTGTTGGATCTGGTTCTGATTGGGATCTAGAAGATGATGGCCCTCAGAAGATGCACGTGCTGGATCTGGTAAAAACAAAGGAGAAAATACCAAAAGCTCACGCCTGGAATCGAACCCAGAATACTGAGCTTCTGACTTCCTTCTTCTGACCAACTGCGCTGGATGTTAACTTGTTAACATAATGAAAACAAACAATATATCAAAACAAACAAGTTTCTGGCCAGAAAGGCGCCAGAATTTAAACTAGCCATTCAGGTTATGACATGTTGTTGTCTTCTTCCTTGGAACTGTCATTTTAAGTTCTGATCTTTTACCCACAGACGTAGGTCTGTTGCTGGAACCTGTGACATTCAAGAATCAAGCATATGCAATATAAATTCAATTGGGGATCATGAGTCAGTTGGGTTTGAAACTTTGATCATCATGGTACCCATTATCAAGCCTAATTTTGCTTGAACACCAAAACCCCAAATTGGAACACGAAAACCTAACAATGGCATAAGCTTGTTCCTGCACTATGAATTAAATCAAACTATCCAGAAACATTGCAAACATGATAATGAACACAAATATGTAATTTAAACATGATGAATACGCAAGATTTTCAGTAATTGAATTTGAATAATTGTGCAAACTGTGTGAATGATAGGAGGAGATTCTGGATGTTCTTATGTCTGCAAACGATTTGGAATGCTTCCTGAAACGCCAAGGAATTTATTTCTGGCCTTGAATTGCTCTCAAAGGTCCTCTATTCAAAAATCAGAACTTCACTTTTTGTCAAGATTTTTGAGTTTTGTTCTTACAGTCTCACGCCTCCAGCCTCCTCTTTTGATCTGCCCAGCTTTCTTATATAACCTAGAGTGAATTAGGTTAACAAACTCGGATTAAATCTTTGCATTTATCCAAGATTTGATTTGATTTTCAATGCATATGATATCTTTCTATTTTCATGCCAATCATGCCTTTCTTGTACCAATTGCCATTGATATGATTTGATTCTGATACGCCAGCACTGTGAGCTCGTGATTCTGTTCACAAATCCAAACAAAACAAATCTTTGCTATCATTTACCAATTATTTGATTTAATTCAATTTTTAATAAATAAAAAATCAAAATAAAATAAATAATGAAGCAGATAACATGTGAATGCACATTTGTGTCGTGGACCACATTATAAGTGAAGTGTAGGCATAAAAAGTTAGGTCCATTTAGCAAAAAATGCAAATTTGAGCACATTTGACTTTTGGCAATTTTACAAAAATGGTCAACTTGGCCAATGCATAACTCTCTCAATTTTGACCCTAGAGAGGTGTTCTTGGAATTTTTAGAAATATTAGGATGTCCCCTAAGCAACCCTTTTGGTCTCATCTCAATTGAGTCTTCCACGTTCATGTATGAAGCTTTGACCCAAAAGGTGTTTTTGTTGACTTTTCAACATGACCTATAATGTCAAAATTCATATCTTTTTGTGAATTCATATTTTGAACTTGGGAACTGAAGATTAATTGTAGGGAATTGCATCCTCTTCAAAATGAGATTTGTATGGGTCATTTCTGATGAAGTATGAGAAAGTTATGCTTGGTCATAGTTGAGTTGACTTTTCCTGCAAAACCCTAATTTAGCAACTTTTGGGTTTTGATGAATTGTGAGCAATCCTTGAGGAATCATGATCAACCCTTGATCAAATTATGGATAAAACTTCAAAATGAGTATGTTGACCAAAAATCTTGAAGTTTGACTGCGTGTGGGCCACAGTTGACTTTTGACCTAGCATAATTGATTTTCAGGCATTTGAGTAATTGACTGAGCAAACCTCCTCTACAAGGCTTGAAACTTGACATGGACGATCTTGAGAACATATTAGGACCTTGGAAGGCATTTGGGATTATTTGGACTCAAACATCTTGATGAAAATAGAAACCCTAATTTGATGTAGACTGCCTTAGAAGAGAGCTTGTCTGATCAACTCTTGACCTTCCTTGAGCAATTTGGGGACCTCACTTGCCATGTGTTGAGAAATGTGGGAGGGAAAATTTTGGGGTACAACACATCCGCTCAATGGTGATCTGAGGAGCCTCGTTATCCCAATTAATTTTAAACATATATGACATTGTAGCTAATGCGTCTGCTAGCTGATTTTCTTCTCGCGGGAAATGCTCGAAAGTAATCTTCTTAAAATATGGAAGCAATGTCAACACATGTTCTTTGTAAGGGGTAAGGTTAGGGTGTTTGGTGTCCCATTCCCCTTTGATCTGACTAATGACCAAAGCGAAATCTCCAAACACAACCAAAGATTTGATCTCTAAATTTATGGCAGCTCTGAGATCAAAGATGCACACTTCATATTCCGCCATGTTGTTTGTACAATCGAAGCAGAGTCTTGCGGTAAAGGGAGTATGACACCCTTCAGGAGATACGAGTACAACACCAATACCATTGTCAAGTGCGTTTGATGCCCCGTCGAAAAACAGGATCCATCGGGATCCTTGTTCAAGCATGTCATATGGTCTGATCTTTTCACAATTGTCTACTGTCATGATGTCCTTATATGGGAATTCAAACTTCACGGATTGGTAGTCTTCCACGACTTGATGGGAAAGGTGATCCGCCAGTGCACTACCCTTTATTGCTTTCTGGGTAGTATACTGTATGTCATATTCCGTCAGGATCATCTGCCATCTTGCTATTCTCCCAGAGAGAGCAGGCTTCTCGAAGATATATTTTATTGGATCCATTTTAGATATCAACAAGGTAGTATGGGTCAGCATATACTGTCTTAGCGGGCGAGCAGCCCATGCCAGAGCACAGAAAGTTTTCTCGAGCAGTGAATATCTTGTTTCACAGTCGGTAAACTTTTTGCTTAGGTAATAAATAGCATTCTCTTTTCGGCCAGACTCGTCATGCTGCCCCAGCACACACCCCATTGAGTTTTCTAAAACAGTCAGATACAAGATCAATGGCCTTCTCTCAACGGGTGGCAACAACACAGAAGGCTCTTGTAGGTATTCTTTGATTTTGTCAAAAGCAACTTGGAATTCGTCATTCCATTTGACTACTTGATCTTTCTTCAATAATTTGAAGATCGGTTCACAAGTAGCTGTCAGGTGAGAAATGAATCTGGCGATGTAATTCAAACGTCCCAAAAATCCTCTGACTTCCTTCTCAGTACAAGGAGAAGGCATCTCTTGTATCGCTTTAACCTTGGCAGGATCAACCTCGATACCTTTGTTGCTGACGACAAAGCCTAGGAGTTTACTAGACCGTACCTCGAACGTGCACTATTTGGGTTCAACCTCAGCTTGTATTTCTTCAGCCTCTCAAACAGCTTCTGTAAATGATTGAGATGCTCTTCTTCTGTTTGAGATCTGGCTATCATATCGTCCATGTAGATCTCTATTTCGTGATGTATCATGTCGTGAAACAAAGCTACCATGGCACGCTGATAGGTTGCCCCAGCATTCTTCAGTCCGAGTGGCATGACCTTATAGCAGAATGTGCCCCACTGTGTAACAAAGGTTGTTTTCTCCATATCCTCAGGCGCCATTTTGATTTGGTTGTAGCCTGAGAAACCGTCCATGAAGGAAAACACTTTATGTTGTTCCGTATTGTCAACTATAATGTCGATGTGGGGGAGCCGGAAGTCATCCTTGGGGCTTGCCCTATTCAAATCTATGTAGTCCACACACATTCACACTTTACCGTCTTTCTTGGGCACGGGAACAACATTGGCAACCCATTGGGGATAAGAGGTGACAGCCAAGAGTCTAATATTGAATTGCTTCATGACTTGTGCTTTAATCTTTTCTGACATATCAATCCTCATGCGGAGAACCTTTTGCTTTACTGGAGGACAATCTTCTCTTGTAGGCAGACAATATACCATAATGTCTGTATCAAGTCCCGACATGTCTTCGTACGATCAGGCAAAGACCTCAACATAATCGTGCAGTAACTGAATCAGAAGCTCTTTGATACTGGGTTCCAGATTGGCACCCACCTTGACTTCTTTCTTGTCCTTTTTAGTACCTAAGTTAACCGTTTCCACCAGCTCTTCGTGAGGATGAATGGTCCTCTCTTCCTGTTGCAACAACCTGGCCAATTCCCCTGGTACCTCACAATCTTCCTCACCTTCGTCTTCGGCTTGGTAGATCGGATTTTCAAAGTCACAATAGGCCATAGCAGAACCGTTACCCATGGGATCCTGAGTGGATGTAGATTTGCATTTTAATATGTGAGTGTGTGTAAGAGCATAACTACCTTTGAAAGAAATAAAATGTAAGAAAGAAAGACAAAGAACACAAAATTTATATGCAAAAATGTCCATGATTCATTAATGACATATGAGAATGAAGTGACAACCCTCACAAATGGACCGTTGTGCCTCGGGTAAGACACAAGGTTTTAAAAAGTCTGAATTGTTTAAATATTACAAGCCTGAAAACATTAAAAGACAATTACTCTTGAATAAAAGTAAAAGGAATGAAATCTTTGGCCTCCCAATTATTGAGCCCTCCACCGATGGTTGGGAAAATCCATTCGTCCATATCGCATCTACCATCACTGTCTTCTACTGCATTGACTCCCTGATTGCTGATACGCAAAGGTGGTCCCCCAGTGCAAGAACGTCGAACAGCTCTTTGGGCTTCTGTAGTGAATCCCAAACCAAATTTGTCGGACTTGTAGGGAATATTCGGAAGTTGGCCCCATATGGTACACCTGCCTTCTTCAACTATCGCTCGAGCATCTTTCAAAGAGGCCATCTTCAGTGGAGGTTTGGTAATCTTCGGGACTTTAGGAGTAGACTTGGTTTCCGCAACTGTTTCTGGAACCTCCTCAAAGTTCTGACAGGGAGTCTCAATGAATTCACCATCTATTTCAACATACCTAAAAGAGTTCAGGTGGCTAACCATGTACTCCTCCTCTCCGTGAATTGTGACAATTTTTCCTTTGATCGGGTATTTTAGCCTCTGATGCATGGTAGAAGTGACGGCACCAGCACCATGGATCCAGGGTCGGCCCAATAAATAGGAGTAAGACGAACGAATGTCCATTACATAGAAATTTGAATCAAAAGTCTGAGTTCCAACTTTTATGGGGATATTAACTTCTTCGTGCACTGTCCTTTTAGAACCATCAAAGGCCCTTACTATGATGTTGCTAGGCTTTAAGGTGAGCCCCTCGCAGTCCAGTCGGTCGAGAGTGTTTTTGGGCAGGACATTCAATGATGAGTCGGTATCCACCAGGACATGGGCAAGTGTGGTGCCCCTGCATTCAATGGAAACATGCAAGGCATCGTTGTGCTTCCTTCCTTTAGAAGTTAGATCAGCGTCAGAAAAGCCTAATCCATTATCAGCAGTTTGACTGGCCACACAATTTTCAAATTGGTCGATGGAGGTCTCTTGGGGAACGTGGGCGGTCTTGAGAAACTTTACCAAGGCTTTGGCGTAGGCCACAAAGTAAGGACAACAATGATATCTTCGAGGGGGTCTTCCCCAACTGTTCTACAATGTTGTAGTCACTTTTCTTGATTATCTTCAGTATTTCTTCTATCTCTTTTCTAGAAGCTTCAAGGATGATCTCGGGACGCTCTTTTGCTTGGACAGGCTCATTCAAGACCTCTTTGCCCTTGTCTCGGTAGCAGGGATAACAGTATGAGTATCACTGGGAGTGTCGGTAGGAGTGGCAGTGGGAATGATCACAGGAGTAACAACGGTCTTTGGAGAGATCTCGGGTGAGAAGACTCTTCCACTTCTTGTAATCTTACTGGTCCTAGTGATATTACCGATGTCAGGATCAATATCTCTCGCAACTTCGTCTTTGACAGCCAACTGATCTTGCTTGACGCCATAGTAATAAACATCAGCCCCATAGCTCCAGGGAACAACTTTATTCGAAGAGTATGATATTGGTCTTGGCATAGTGATGATTAGAGGTGCAGACCTTGGAGCAGATGTAATCCTGACGGGTCTTTTGGTGGAGACCCTGGGATAATTGTTAGAAATGGTAATTATTGAGATATCTTGATAAGAAGTTCTGGTAAGAGGAATCTTTTCAAATAAGATTTCTTTGCTAGTCATCAGGCGCTGAACGCCTATTTTTAGTAACAAATAGCCATTTGGTAGAGACTTGCATAAGTGACAGTCTTTATTGCAGCCTGGGAACAGACCGGCTTGCAGCAGATTCTGTTTAATGGTCAACAGAGGAGTAATTAAGTCACTCACGGAGGAGACAAAACGATCATCATCAATGGCGTTGATACCTTGGCCATGTCTGGGCATTGGTGCCGTTATTACATTAGGCATTTCTGGGGGATCAAACCCAATCTCTTTCGCATCGATAAGGTCTTGCACCTTATTCTTCAAGGCCCGACAGTCGTTTGTATCGTGCCCCGGGCTTTCAGAATGATAGGCACATCGAGCGTTCGGGTTGTAGAAAGGAGAAGCAGTATTGGGGTTCTTGGGAGCTTCTTTTAAAGTTTCCAGATTGGTCTTCAGAAGGTGTGGCAAAACTTGAGACATGGTCATGTTGATCTGAGTAAATCTTCTCATGGGCGCTTCTAGCTTGCGCTGATAATTTCGCTGTTGATTTGGCACAGGATTAGAAATTATAATAGCCCCTACCACCGGGCGACGTTCAGTTTTGTTTTGATTCATATGGTCATATGCAACACTGACCTTCTTCTTTCTAACAAAGGTTTTCTTCATCATGCTCGAGGATGCATCTCTTTAAATTTTGCCGCTTTTTATACCGGCTTCGACCCGCTCTCCAGTCATGATTAATTCAGTAAATCCAGCTGAGGAACTTCTGATCAAGTGGTTGAAGAATGGTCCTGACAAGGTGCCTAGGAACATATCCACTAATTCTCTGTCAGATAGAGGGGGCTGGACTCTGCCGGCAAGATCCCTCCATTTTTGAGCATAGGTTTTGAAACCTTCGCCTGCACCCATAGACAAGCCTTGCAATTGCGTCCGAGTTGGAGCTAAGTCAGCATTATACTGGTATTGTTTGTAAAAGGTGGCAGCCAAATCTTTCCAATTACCAATATTGGTCCCTTCTAACTAATAGAACCAATCCAACTGCGTCCCTGACAATCTCTCTTGGAAAAAATGCACCCACAGATCCTTATCAGCCGTATGGGGTTGAATCTTTATGATGTATGTGATCGGTGGATCTGGAACTGACTGTTTAACGCTGGTTCGCGAAATGTCGCGGAAGCAAGAGTCGCCACCGTCTTTTATTTTCTCCAACATGGATAGGACAAAAGCACAGAAAAATTCCTTATAGAGATTATCTCTCGGTTCGGGAGGTAGGTTATAGAAAGGGAAGGTGTTAGCACCCTTTCTATCCATGGTTATCCATGGGCTCTTAGATACTTGCTCACTTGTGTTTTCAAAATGGTTTGTTTTCTTTTCAACTGTGGGTTTTAAAAAAAGTTTCTTTGAAAATTTCAGTTCGACTCTTGTATCGGTCCTCAAGAGTGTTTGAAAAATTGCTTTCGAAAGCTTTTTGAAAAGGTGTCGGTGTGAAAAGTATTTTTTTGATTTATTTTGAAATTAGAGCAAGTATCTAGAGTCGTCTACCTACCCTAAGGAATTCGTCTGTGTAAATGTCCTTAAAGTAGTGCCATCCCACCATTGAGAGGTAGGTAGCACCACCATTGGAGGTGTTCGGGTCAATTCGAGTTTAGGGACAGTGTGGTCACCAGAGCAATAGGAAGACACCTTAGAAGCTACCCTCATGCCATGTTCATGGACATGAGGACTTACTAAAACGTCCTCTACTCGACGACCACCTTTCGAGGGGCAAGGCAACAATGAGGCGTACCCTAGGGGTGGTGTGTGATTTGTGTGTCGTTTTCAGATATTTTTGTCTTGTCATGCATTGGTGATCTACGCGTTGCTTTTATTTTGACATTCATTCTTGCATGCAAATTTATTAACAGTTAAAAAGATGCGGAAATTAAAAGTTCTACGCTATTACAAAGGCGCGGGTCCACATCGCCAAATTTAATCCAGGACCCGATTTGAAAATAAGATAAAGTAAAGTGCGAGAAATATAAATGTCAAATTTACATGGCTTTGGGAGAATTACATAAATGTTATAAGAAAGGAAATAAATGCGCGAAACGAACTAATAATCGAAAGCGAGGGCGTTGGACCCTTTTTAATGAAATTAAATTATGATTAACAAATTAATTAAATTAAAATAAAAAGAAAAGATTTTTGGAATTTTTTGTATTTATGGATTTTTAATGAGAAGATTATGGAATTTAAACCTAATTCTAGCTATTTTTAATTTATTAAAAAAAATGTTAAAATTAGACCTAAAGTTAACCTAATTAATTAATTCAATTTTATTTACAAAAATAAATAATTAATTATTATAATGGTAAAAGGAAAGAAAAAGATAAAAATGATTAAAACCCTAATTCTACAATTTTTAAGTTTATTAAAAAAATATTAACATTTAAACCTAAAATTAAGACTAAATTAATTAATGAGATTTATTTACAAAAATAACATTTAAATAAAATATATTTTATTTTGTCTTTCTGATTTTTTATCATTTTTTATGTTGAGAAAAATATTAATTTGAAGAATTAAATAAAACTTAAACAAAACAAATAAAAATAGAAAAAGAATGGAAGAGAGCAAACCAAAGGGGGTGTTGTCCCCAAACTGGAGGTCTTTGGCTAGCAATCAGGCCCATTTGTCTCAAGGCCTTGTTTGACTTTTCTGAGCGCGTGTAGAACGTTTGACTAGGGTGTATGGGATTCATCAGATCAGAGCCCTTGGATGGGAGTTATTGGCCATGTGGCACGTCAGATTATGGGGCTGCATGGTGTACCTCAGGGAATGAGCTGCATAGAAACACGTTTAGAAGAAAAATATGGAAGAAAGAAGGGGGACCTGGGATTCGAACCCAGGTCCCAGTGCTTATGTGACAACACAGCTACCAACCGTGCCAAGCGCTTTCTTTGTAAGATTATTGGAACATAATTATTATATAAAAAACAAAATGCTAATGCTAACAATCAAAAAAGCGCGCTGAATTTAAATAGACCAATCACATGAAGACAGCATGCTTTCTTCTCCGTTGGTCTGCTTTTGCCTGAAAAATGTAAAACAAGATTGCGGGGGTTTTAAACCCCCACTATATGCTGTATGAAAAAATAGCGAATAGAAATCCTTTGATCATAAATTAGGCGCGACCTAAGCATTGAGTTCGTCTGAAGCTCCTGGTTTTAATGGCCTAAGTATCATGTCTCAATTTTTCCATAACAGAGAAACCCTAAATTTGAACCTCTGCAACCCTAAAACGCTTCAATGGTGATTTCGCGTATGATGCGCAAAAACTCAATCAAACTACATGGTTAGCTTCAGAATGAATCAACTAACACAAATCAAACATTAAAAGTTAAAAATAATGCATGAATCCTGATACATGAATGTGAAAAAAAGTATGGACAGGACAAGGTCGTTCTACCAATTCTTTGCGTTAGAGATGATGGTTTTGATCCAGAAACCTTCCTTGAAGCCTCAGGAATGCAATGGGATAGTTATTCTGCCTTGAAACTCCTTGGAATCGTGTTTTCAGTTTTGGAATTTTCTTGAAAAAGTGCAAAGTTGTTTATGGCTTTTGGGCGCAGCTTTCAGGTCTCCTGCACTAGGGTTTGCATTAGTATATGTATATGATCAGATTAGGGTTGAAAATTTGATCCAAAACCCTTTGCATTGATGTATAAGATATTTGATTTTCATGCATATTTTTCCAAATCTTTTTCACATGTTTTTGGTTCCAATCATGGCCAATCTTTCCAATTTTAGTATGCACGAAATCTTGAGTATCCAATGAATGATTACACTGCATAAAAAGATTCAAATGCATTGGTTTAGTATTTTTCCATATTTTATTTAATTTAAATGAATTAATTGTAATTAAAAATTCAAATAAATAAATAAAAATGATGAAATAAATCCCCTTTGAGCCAAATGGTCGTGCATATGCTTTGGATGATGAATCTTGGAAGAAAATGTGGCCCATTAGCAATTTTAAGGCATTTGAAGCAAAGTTGACTTTTCAAAATTCCCAAAAATTTCCCAAATTCCACAAGGCATATCTTGCTCAACTTTTAAGCTTTTATCATGTTCTTGGACATTTTGGAAAGGTCTTGAAGTCCTATAACCAATTCCTTTGGTCCCATGTCATTTTGATTTACCAATCTCAAGTTATGGCCTTTGACTTAAAGTCCCTTTTTGTTGACTTTTGAAAATGACCTATAATGTTGAAATTGATAACTTTTTGTGAGAGCATTTCTTGGACTTGAAGTGTGAAGAGGAGTTGTAGGGAATGTCTTTCTCTTCAAAATGAGCTTTGGATGGGATTTTTCTGATAATCCATGTGGAAGTTATGCCTTGGTCAAGTTACAGTTGACTTTTTCAATTGTCCAAATATGGAAACTTTTGCATCTTGAGACTTTTTTGAGCCAAGCTTTGAAAATCATGATCAAGGATTGATCAAATGATGTTTATGGCTTCAAAATGAGATGTTGACCAAAAATTTGAACTTTTGACTGTCAAATGACCATTTTACCCCTGCAGTTGACTGTAGTGCAATTAGGGTTTTTGACTGTGCAATTTTGTGTTGTAAGTCTTGAAACTTGGTATGATGATGCTTGACCATGTTTGTAGGCATGTGGGACTTGATTGGACCCTTGAAAACTTCAACTTCTTTTCCAGAACCAAAACCCTAATTTTTGACTATTAGGAGGCCCTTGAACTGTGCAACCCTTGGGGAGATTTTGAAGCATGCTCTTTGCAAATTTTGAAGAATATGGGAGGGCAAATTTTGGGGTACAACAGTTGCCCCTGTTCAATCTTCTTAGACCTGAGGATGCAGATTGGCTGACGTGCCTTTCGTAATCCGAAGGTGGAAGATGATTGAACACTAGAGTGCCCAGAAATTTGCGCTCACATAGTAGTGTGATGGGGGGAATGGGCTTATAGATGCCATTTAGAGATTGATGGATAGGATGATGGGCTTATAGATGCCATGCTGAGAGATGATGGATGATGGATGGGCTTATAGATGCCATCTGGATGTTGATCGCGTAAGAGATTCCTTAGCAAGATCTTGCGTACCTGAAAAAGAAAATGATTACCTGGCCTATTGCAGGAGCTGGTCTTCAAACTCTTTGTGTAGATGTGTCCTGACTGGTTACAGGAGTTGAATCTGGAGCTTCAAAAGGTGATGAATGAACCAGGGATGGTTACTACCTCAATGGGACGGTGAGAGAACCTTGGGCGACTTCAACCTCAACAGTAACGCTGAGAGAATCTTGGATGATTACTACCTCAACAGGGACGCTGAGAGAATCTTGGGCGACTTCAACCTCAACAGTAACGCTGAGAGAATCTTGGATGATTACTACCTCAACAGGGACGCTGAGAGAATCTTGGGCGACTTCAACCTCGACAGTAACGCTGAGAGAGTCTTGGGCGATTACTACCTCAACAGGAACGCTGAGAGAATCTTGGGCGACTTCAACCTCGACAGTAATGCTGAGAGAGTCTTGGGCGATTACTACCTCAACAGGAACGCTGAGAGAATCTTGGATGTCTTCTACTGAGTCTTCATCAGAAAAATCTTTTAGGGATCAATTTAACTGGACTATAGAAGGCCTTTGACTGGATAAGAAACAGAAAAATCTTAGGGTCGATTTAACTGAACCGGTCTAGGTCTTGAAATCTTCAACTGGATAAGAAACAGGGAGATCTTAGGGTCGATCTGACTGAACCAGAGAAGGCCTTTGACTGGATAAGAAACAGAAAAATCTTAGGGTCGATTTAACTGAACCGGACAAGGTCTTGGAATCTTCAACTGGATAAGAATCAGGGAGATCTTAGGGTCGATCTGACTGAACCAGAGAAGGCCTTTGACTGGATAAGAAACAGAAAAATCTTAGGGTCGATTTAACTGAACCGGTCAAGGTCTTGGAATCTTCAACTGGATAAGAAACAGGGAGATCTTAGGGTCGATCTGACTGAACCAGAGAAGGCCTTTTGACTGGATAAGAAACAGAAAAATCTTAGGGTCGATTTAACTGAACCGGTCAAGGTCTTGGAATCTTCAACTGGATAAGAAACAGGGAGATCTTAGGGTCGATCTGACTGAACCAGAGAAGGCCTTTGACTGGATAAGAAACAGAAAAATCTTAGGGTCGATTTAACTGAACCGGTCTAGGTCTTTAAATCTTCAACTGGATAAGAAACAGGGAGATCTTAGGGTCGATCTAACTGAACCAGACTGAAGTCTTGAAATAAAGCTGAGAACTTTACTGGATCTTTCCTGAAAGGTAAAGGTCAATCATATGCAATGCATGATATGGATCAAGCAATGATGTTCTCAACATAAATGAGATTTGTAAGATATGATGCGTATATGCATGCTATAATGTATGAAGATGTGATGTTTATGAACGTATGTTTTCGTCTTAGGAAAATAAATCCTTGACGGGTGCCGGGAAGTCACTCTTGGGCTGATGTTGAAGAATAGATCTTTGCTTCCGCTGGGGGATGATAGTTGCAAGAATACCAGTAGGAGAAGATAACTCCGTTGGGGAATAAACTTGGCGAATGAATTACTCTGCGGGGAGAAAAATACTCTGACGATCTTGCTGGGGGAGCAATACTCTGTGGGGAGAGAGGTACTTTGCGGGAATGTTGATGGTAACTTCGCTGGGGATACCATTGATATATTTGGAAGTGTTAATAGACTTCGTTGGGGATAAGAAGACTTTGCCGAGGACGATCTTCTCATGGCTATTGGATGAGGATAACCCAGTTATATCCTGGTAGGGAAATAACTCTTTGAATAAAGCCGGGGGAGCGTTCGTGCTCTGCGGGGGGTAAGCTTCCTGAATCTACTGGGGATAAGCTTACCGCTTGGGGAGATGGATTCCAACTTTTCCTGGGGAAACTGGATTGGACTCTCCTGGGGAAGTTTTGAATTGTATCGGGGAAGTGACTCCACTGAATGTTTGATATACCGCCGGGGAACAATCTTTGGGCCAAGATTGCCGGGGATGCTTGTTAAGAATATCTGTATGCTTTGCTGAGGAATGTTGAGATCTGCTGGAGGATACCCAACTTCCCTAAGGGTGATTGTACCTTTGCTTGAGGAGAGTGTATTGACTTGCTGACTCACTCTCTGGGGAATTAAGATGTACTGGTTATGTTCTTCAGCTGAACCTACCTTGATACCTTGATGGACAAAGCAATTAGATCGTTTGGACAATTCATTATTGCCCCTGCTTCTGAGGTGGGAGAGGAAGACCTGTGAGGTGCTGATAGTTGTTGATGGACAAGCCTTCTTCTGGTAGGCAGGTGGCAAGACGACAGGACATAGTCGTACGCTTTGATCCCTAACTTTTTCCTGGACCGCCCTTTCGGGTTTTCAGTCCAACGGGATACCCATTTTTGCCCAAGCCGCCTTTTCAGGTTTTCGACTTGCCGGGTGTACAGATTTTTTTATTTCATCCCTTATTTTTGCCCGAACCCTTTTGGTTCGCCGGGAAACCCTTATTTTTGCCTAGGTACGTCAACCTAGCGGGTCTTTGATTATGCGTATATTTTTTTTTTCCGACTATGTCCGTGCTTTCAGAATGTAGGGAGTTGCCCCTGTTAGCAGTGTTTTGTCATGCCACCAGAAGGTGTTTGATCAGGAAAGATTCGTTGTTGGAATGCCCCAAGTGACTCAGAGGAAGGTTTGCCCCTGGCTATTTGGCTTTTGAGAGATTCTCCGCACCTTGATTGGACTGCCCCAGATAATAGATCATGGTCATGTCTGCCCCTTGATTGGGAGTGCTTTTGTTCACTAGGCTTTCATCGTGCGAATTTCCCTGCTTGTTCAAACAAATAGTCATACGCAAACAATGTTATATCAAAAATGCAAAGCTTATGTCTGTCTTGAAGATTTTGAAAATGCATTCTTTTTCATAAAACAAGTGAATGTTTGTAAAACGTGATGTCAACTCCGTGTTTACCGTAGGCCTTAAGGAGTCAGGATACCTTTGTAACAGTATGCTTTCGAACTAACCCATGCTTCAGCTTGGACTTTTGAGGGTTATAACGTGGCCTGGTTCATGGTTTAAGAAACAAAGGATAAAGGCTCAAATTATTTGTACCCACCCGCTCTTCGTGATGTTCTTCAATCCTAAACTCAGCTGATCATGCGTTAGACCTTATTTGAGTTTTTGTCCTGATATACCAGTGATGGTTCGGATACTGAACGTTTATTTTGGATAGGCAGTCGTTCCTTTTTTGTTATTGTTGAGGGTTTGTATGCCCTCTTTCTTTTTGATTTTGCTATCCCTAAATTTTGCTTGAACTGTTTCTTTCGTGATTACAGTCAGCGGGATGCCCCAGTTTTGTAAGTCTCCTTCATAGGTTTTGACTTAATGGGTTTTTATTTTGAGAAGATAATAACTGCCTTTCTTTATGATTATTCAGAATCATCACTGTCTTCTTTTTTTTGTAAGGACCTCTTTGGTGCCATTTGTTATGCACTTGGATCAACTGAGAGAACTACCCTGCCCCAGGTTATGATAAATGGTTTTAAATTTCGAAAAGAAAAACTCCTACTTCTTTGGCTCAAAGGGGTTGACGAGGGATTATCTTCCTTATAACTCCAGTGTTTAGGGATTGAAACAATGCCTGTACCTCATCAGCGGGGTCTGTTCAAAAGCATACTGTAAAGATCGTGGTATCGTTTTCATCATCCTCCCTCAAGAGGCTTAGCATTATTAATCGAGCGTTGATCATCAGAAAAAATATGAAAATAATTTGCATATAGTGAATACGAATATATTGCTTCAAAACAGACATATGCGATGCATTAATGAAATAACAACGTTTAACATGAGTAAATGTTTGAACAAAAGAAAATTACAACTTGAAAATCCTAATGAACAAAAGTCTTTTCATCCTCAGGGCTTGTTACTTCAAATGGTGAGCCTTGGAGGGATGGTAGAAAAACTCAGCCTGACCATCTTGTGTGAACTCCAATGCTCCTTCATCAATCAGGTCCTGGATCTTATTCTTCAGAGCCCAGCACTCATTTGTATCATGCCCTGGACTGGCAGAGTGGTAGGCACACCTTTTATTATGATCATAAACAGGAGATGTTGTGTTGGGGTTCCGGGGATGAGCCCTTAATGTGATCAGATTCAACCTCAACAGGCGTTGTAAAGCTTGAAACAGCGACATGTTGAGCTGGGTGAATTGCCTCCTGGGCTTGTCTGGCTGAAGCTGGTGAGGTTGATGCTGAACTTGTGACACTGGAGCCATTTGAGGAGCTCTCCCCTTATTTCCTTGTCTCAAAGGTGGTTGAACGATGACTGGCTCTTTACCCTTAGACGTTTGCCCCAGTTGGTTACCCCGAAGCAGTTGGTTGATGAGAACTCCGAGCTCTTCTTGTCTTTGAGCTAAGTCTTGGATGATGGTCACCTGCCCCAGCATCTGGGCTTTCAATGCATCCACCTCAGCTTGCAGATGTTTCAGCCGTTCGTCCTTAGCGTTGTTCCTGACCAAAGTCTCCATGAGAAGTGTCCTTAGCTCCTCCTGCCCCTCGGATAGATTCAGGAGGATTTCCCCGAATCAAGTCTCTTGAGCATGGAAGTCCTGGTTGTCTTGTTGGGAAGCCATTGCTGAAATAAACAGCGGAGAAGGTAAGTGACCTGTAACAAGGGTACATGTTATGATGTGTATGTATGCATGCAATGTTTTCAAGGACCTCACGGGATAAACAAGAAAATTTGTTAGAATTTGGGATCCGATAGCTTGATTGAAGGAACTGCATGTTGTTGAGAGTCCTTCTTCAAGGGTCAAAGGCTCACCATATCCAGTGGGTCATAGCCCCTGACAACCTTGGCTAGAGGAAAATAAATCCCCTTTGCCCCTTGCTAGACATTTTATTCGTCCTGACCTGCATCACGAGCCCTTGAGATCCTTGAAATGGGTTAGGATGTATGCAATGGTATGATGTTATGCTATGCATGGGGTAATGTAAGTAACCCTGTTATGAGCCCCAATTAAGGACTGCAAACCAAAACCTGCAAGAAACTCAGTACACTCTGTTAAGAGTCCCAATTAAGGACTATAAACAAAACCTGCGAGAAACTTAGTAAACCCTGTTATGAGTCCCAATTAAGGACTATAAACAAAACCTGCAAGTTATTCATGTGTCAGATAACAAGCACGCAAGTAGTCAAGTACGAAGGCACACAAGTCACACAAGAGAAGCCCTTAGAGTTTAGGCCAGCATGGGGTCTGGGTATTACCCTCTTGAAGTTGGTGGGCTCAACCTGTCCTATCAGAAGTAACCGGGTTCTAAGGGTCCCAATATCACCAGATTGCTTTCATTGTTCATCGTTTCGATTTAGCCACTGAACTGGCAACCGAAATATTCCAGGAAAGCAACCCTCAATTGAGTGTAGTATCGAGTATCAACCAACCTCGGACTGCACCAAATTCAGTTATCTCACTACCCTAAAGAGGCCAAGATAGTTCAATTAAGGTTCCTAAGGTCTGTTGATGCTTCACGACACCACGCGGAGGCCCCGTACTCTCCTTGACTGAACTCAAGGGTTACCGGTACACACCAAAGTGCCACATCAACGTAGCAGACTGTTTCAACCATGTCGGTATACCCCGCACAGTTCCCTCACAGCCTTGTTGCTACTTTCTAAGAAGGTATCCCCAGATCCGGGTTAGGATCTATAGAACTCCCAAGACAGTCCCACAATTTAAAGCAAGCAAATCAATACAATTGAAAACACAGTTATGAACTAACCCTAAGGTACACCTCACTTTATAAAGAAATCCCCAGCAGAGTCGCTAGTTCTCTGATCGGTGGATCTGGAACTGACTGTTTAACGCTGGTTCGCGAAATGTCGCGGAAGCAAGAGTCGCCACCGTCTTTTATTTTCTCCAACATGGACAGGACAAAAGCACAGAAAAATTCCTTATAGAGATTATCTCTCGGTTCGGGAGGTAGGTTATAGAAAGGGAAGGTGTTAGCACCCTTTCTATCCATGGTTATCCATGGGCTCTTAGATACTTGCTCACTTGTGTTTTCAAAATGGTTTGTTTGCTTTTCAACTGTGGGTTTTAAAAAAATTTTCTTTGAAAATTTCAGTTCGACTCTTGTATCGGTCCTCAAGAGTGTTTGAAAAATTTCTTTCGAAAGCTTTTTGAAAAGGTGTCAGTGTGAAAAGTATTTTTTTGATTTGTTTTGAAATTAGAGCAAGTATCTAGAGTCGTCTACCTACCCTAAGGAATTCGTCTGTGTAAATGTCCTTAAAGTAGTGCCATCCCACCATTGAGAGGTAGGTAGCACCACCATTGGAGGTGTTCGGGTCAATTCGAGTTTAGGGACAGTGTGGTCACCAGAGCAATAGGAAGACACCTTAGAAGCTACCCTCATGACATGTTCATGGACATGAGGACTTACTAAAACGTCCTCTACTCGACGACCACCTTTCGAGGGGCAAGGCAACAATGAGGCGTACCCTAGGGGTGGTGTGTGATTTGTGTGTCGTTTTCAGATATTTTTGTCTTGTCATGCATTGCTGATCTGCGCGTTGCTTTTATTTTGACATTCATTCTTGCATGCAAATTTATTAACAGTTAAAAAGATGCGGAAATTAAAAGTTCTACGCTATTACAAAGGCGCGGGTCCACATCGCCAAATTTAATCCAGGACCCGATTTGAAAATAAGATAAAGTAAAGTGCGAGAAATATAAATGTCAAATTTACATGGCTTTGGGAGAATTACATAAATATTATAAGAAAGGAAATAAATGCGCGAAACGAACTAATAATCGAAAGCGAGGGCGTTGGACCCTTTTTAATGAAATTAAATTATGATTAACAAATTAATTAAATTAAAATAAAAAGAAAAGATTTTTGGAATTTTTTGTATTTATGGATTTTTAATGAGAAGATTATGGAATTTAAACCTAATTCTAGCTATTTTTAATTTATTAAAAAAATGTTAAAATTAGACCTAAAGTTAACCTAATTAATTAATTCAATTTTATTTACAAAAATAAATAATTAATTATTATAATGGTAAAAGGAAAGAAAAAGATAAAAAATGATTAAAACCCTAATTCTACAATTTTTAAGTTTATTAAAAAAATATTAACATTTAAACCTAAAATTAAGACTAAATTAATTAATGAGATTTATTTACAAAAATAACATTTAAATAAAATATATTTTATTGTCTTTCTGATTTTTTATCATTTTTTATGTTGAGAAAAATATTAATTTGAAGAATTAAATAAAACTTAAACAAAACAAATAAAAATAGAAAAAGAATGGAAGAGAGCAAACCAAAGGGGGTGTTGTCCCCAAACTGGAGGTCTTTGGCTAGCAATCAGGCCCATTTGTCTCAAGGCCTTGTTTGACTTTTTTGAGCGCGTGTAGAACGTTTGACCAGGGTGTTTGGGATTCATCTGATCAGAGCCCTTGGATGGGAGTTATTGGCCATGTGGCACGTCAGATTATGGGGCTGCATGGTGTACCTCAGGGAACGAGCTGCATAGAAACACGTTTAGAAGAAAAATATGGAAGAAAGAAGGGGGACCTGGGATTCGAACCCAGGTCCCAGTGCTTATGTGACAACACAGCTACCAACCGTGCCAAGCGCTTTCTTTGTAAGATTATTGGAACATAATTATTATATAAAAAAACAAAACGCTAATGCTAACAATCAAAAAAGCGCGCTGAATTTAAATAGACCAATCACATGAAGACAGCATGCTTTCTTCTCCGTTGGTCTGCTTTTGCCTGAAAAATGTAAAACAAGATTGTGGGGGTTTTAAACCCCCACTATATGCTGTATGAAAAAATAGCGAATAGAAATCCTTTGATCATAAATTAGGCGCGACCTAAGCATTGAGTTCGTCTGAAGCTCCTGGTTTTAATGGCCTAAGTATCATGTCTCAATTTTTCCATAACAGAGAAACCCCAAATTTGAACATCTGCAACCCTAAAACGCTCCAATGGTGATTTCGCGTATGATGCGCAAAAACTCAATCAAACTACATGGTTAGCTTCAGAATGAATCAACTAACACAAATCAAACATTAAAAGTTAAAAATAATGCATGAATCCTGATACATGAATGTGAAAAAAAGTATGGACAGGACAAGGTCGTTCTACCAATTCTTTGCGTTAGAGATGATGGTTTTGATCCAGAAACCTTCCTTGAAGCCTCAGGAATGCAATGGGATAGTTATTCTACCTTGAAACTCCTTGGAATTGTGTTTTCAGTTTTGGAGTTTTCTTGAAAAAGTGCAAAGTTGTTTATGGCTTTTGGGCGCAGCTTTCAGGTCTCCTGCACTAGGGTTTGCATTAGTATATGTATATGATTAGATTAGGGTTGAAAATTTGATCCAAAACCCTTTGCATTGATGTATAAGATATTTGATTTTCATGCATATTTTTCCAAATCTTTTTCACATGTTTTTGGTTCCAATCATGGCCAATCTTTCCAATTTTAGTATGCACGAAATCTTGAGTATCCAATGAATGATTACACTGCATAAAAAGATTCAAATGCATTGGTTTAGTATTTTTCCATATTTTATTTAATTTAAATGAATTAATTGTAATTAAAAATTCAAATAAATAAATAAAAATGATGAAATAAATCCCCTTTGGGCCAAATGGTCGTGCATATGCTTTGGATGATGAATCTTGGAAGAAAATGTGGCCCATTAGCAATTTTAAGGCATTTGAAGCAAAGTTGACTTTTCAAAATTCCCAAAAATTTCCCAAATTCCACAAGGCATAGCTTGCTCAATTTTTAAGCTTTGATCATGTTCTTGGACATTTTGGAAAGTTCTTGAAGTCCTCTAACCAATGCCTTTGGTCCCATTTCATTTTGATTTACCAATCTTAAGTTATGGCCTTTGACTTAAAGTCCCTTTTTGTTGACTTTTGAAAATGACCTATAATGTTGAAATTGATAACTTTTTGTGAGAGCATTTCTTGGACTTGAAGTGTGAAGAGGAGTTGTAGGGAATGTCTTTCTCTTCAAAATGAGCTTTGGATGGGATTTTTCTGATAATCCATGTGGAAGTTATGCCTTGGTCAAGTTACAGTTGACTTTTTCAACTGTCCAAATATGGAAACTTTTGCATCTTGAGACTTTTTTGAGCCAAGCTTTGAAAATCATGATCAAGAATTGATCAAATGATGTTTATGGCTTCAAAATGAGATGTTGACCAAAAATTTGAACTTTTGACTGTCAAATGACCATTTTGCCCCTGCAGTTGACTGTAGTGCAATTAGGGTTTTTGACTGTGCAATTTTGTGTTGTAAGTCTTGAAACTTGGTATGATGATGCTTGACCATGTTTGTAGGCATGTGGGACTTGATTGGAACCTTGAAAACTTCAACTTCTTTTCCAGAACCAAAACCCTAATTTTTGACTGTTAGGAGGCCCTTGAACTGTGCAACCCTTGGGGAGATTTTGAAGCATGCTCTTTGCAAATTTTGAAGAATATGGGAGGGAAAATTTTGGGGTACAACAATGTATGACCTTAAATGCAACTTCAGGCAAGAGACACCGTCATATTTAGCGAAAGTGGGGACCTTGAATTTCTGTGGGATGACAACCCCTGAGACAAGTCTTAACTCTTCAAAATCCAATTCGGGTACCCTCTGGACCTCCATAAAATTCAAACGATCCTCTAGCTCTTTGTATTTATTATCAGTAGGAGGATATTGTTCCTCAGAATAGTCAGGTTCTTCCTCTTCTTCGGATGCTGGGTTGTTGTTCACTTCCTTGGTCCTGTCTTCTTGATTATCTCCTTCACTCGATGATGTTGTGAAGTCTAAAGTTTGTATGGCTTGTCCTTGGAACCTTCTTCCCATGATCACAATATCGGGTGGTTTCTTCGCTTTCTTCTTCTTTTCTTTGGCCAGTAGAGTCTTCAACTCCTCTTATCCTTTTGTCAGAGTCAAGAGCATTTGTTGAAACTGGACGTTCTACGCCTGAAGATCTTTCACTGTCTGTTCAATATCCATCTCACTGAAATAAACAGTAGAAGGATAAAGAGACTTGTTGTAAGAAACCTGTATGATGTTATGATGAATGGAGATGTAATATGCAAATGATTTCAAGGAAATTAGAGATTTAAGTTTGTTCAAACCAAACAAAGAACACACGTTATATTAATAAAACCAAGTTTGAGTACATCATGCCTCTCTGGGATTACAACGAAAGAAACAAAATACAACAAAAACTCCTAAGACAAAAAGATTGAACACATCCTCTTTGGCGCGATGTAGGCATTCAGATTCCGCTCTTCATGAAGCTGCTTGGTGAGTTCCAGAACCTTCTTCTCACTGGCATAAAATTGGGCTTCAAAGGTGTCTCGCTCTTCCTTCAACTGAACCCAAGCTTTCTGCAAGTCTTCGAGAGAGGTAGGCATGTTAGGATGAAGGACAGTGTATGGGACGTCTCCTTCAACAACAGGCTCTATGATGACAGGAAGGATGGAAGGTTAGGGCATCACGAGACTCTGAGCACGAGCCCATGCCCGCCTAAGGTAAGGCTCGAGAGGGATAGAGTTTTTGTGTCCCAAAGTCCTACTGTCCACCTTGCTCACCATTCTCCAAGCTCGTGTAAACCTCTGGCGGTAACCTTGGTCTTCTTTGTCATAGTCTAACACCAAACCTTGAATGAGCATCTCATGAGGGCCGTCTCTTTGGGCATACCCAAACTGTCAAAAAGCTAAACAGGGATTATAGGTGATACCTCCCCTAATACCAAGTAGAGGGACGTTAGGAAATTCCTCACAGCGGCCAATGATAGAGACATCTTCCAAGGATCTCGAACACCAATGGATGTTAGAATGGGTGAGGGACATCATCCTTTGGGACTATATCAGTCTTTGCTCGTTCTTCAATGCTAATTGAGGTAGGTGTGAAGTGAACCACTTAGCGAGTAGGGGGATACAACACAAGAGAGTACCTCTTTTCTTCATGGTGCGGGTATGAAGGCAATGCAAGATGTCTCCTAGTAAGGTAGGTACGGGATTGCGAGAGAGGAAGACTTTGATGGCATTAATATCTATGAATTAGTCTGAGTTGGGGAACATAACCAAACCATAAATGAGAAGAGCCAGGACGTCTTCAAAAGCTTGGAAATCCATGTCGTCCCAGAATGCATGAGCCTTCTCCAATAGAAACTTGGCTAGGAAGCCTTTAACCCAGCTTCTTGTCTCCCAATTGGCTATGATATCAGCTCTTTTCAGATGCAAAGCTTCGACGACGACTTCAGGTTTTGGAATCCCTTCTAGGCCGGTGAACGGTATCTGATCAAGCACAGGCACCCCTAAGAGTAGAGAGAACTCTTCCAGTGTAGGTACTAACTGATAGTCCGGGAAAGTGAAACAATGATGTACGGGATCAAAGAATTGGAACAACACACACATCATCTCTTCTTGGAAACTAGATGTAGCCAAACTGAGGAGTCGACCGTATTTCTTGGTAAAAGAAGAATCCCCGGCACTCTTGAGGCTAACTCTTGAAGTTGAGGGTGTGCTTTTACAAAGCTGATTCGGATGGTGTTTCTTCGGACAGAATCCATGACCTACAAAACAAAAACAAAGATAAATTTCTAAATCCTTGAAAGGGTTAGTGAGCATGCGCATGATGCTTATGATGTTTATGATGTTATGTACAAGTAAGTATATACACACAGCAAACAAATCCCTATGTTTTAGGCTTGCATGGGTTTTATAGGTAAGTACCCTCTTGAAGTTTAGTTGGCTCAACCTGTCCTAGTAATAGTGATCGGGTTCTAAAGGATCTCAATATCACCGACCTTTCTCTTAGGCATTGTCTCAGCACAACAATTTTTTCTTGCGGCCGAGATTTCCCAAAAGTCTAGCCTCAATGAGTGTAGTATCGAGTATCAACCAATTTTCATCTCTACACCGAAACCGGTTATCTCACTACGTCCTAATAGCCAAGTTTGTTCAATTAGGGTTCTAAAGTCAGTTAGTGCTTCATGGCGCCACTCAGCGGCCCCGTATTCTCCTCGTTCACCACGAGGGATACCGATACCCACAAATGCGTCACACTAACATAGCCATTGTTTCAACCATATCAGTATACGCCATACAGTTTCCACAATCTATTGTTATTTACCTAACAAGGTGTCCCAGATTCGGGTGAAGGATCAAAGCAAGCCCAATACAAAGAACAAAACATAAAGCATGCAAAGAAACAAGTAAAAAGTGATCTAACCCTAAGGTAATCCCGCTTTTATAATTATCCCCAGCAGAGTCGCCAGTTCTGTGATACAGTGGGAGAACTGACTTGAGGTGGTTGCATTTTGATCGTATTTGTGCGGATTGCAAGATTTGCCACCGACTTTTCTTTTATCCAAAAGGAAAGATAAAAAAGCAGAGGAAAGACCTTTCGATATTATTTCTCGGGTTCGGGGGGTAGATTATGAAGAGGGAAGGTATTAGCACCCTTTTCATCCGTAGTTATCTACGGGCTCTTAGTTACACGCTAGATCACTTACTTTTATTTTGACAATGTGCTTGTGGTGTGGGCTTTGAAAATATTTTGAAAATATCTTTGTAATGGTTCTCGTTTCTATAAGAACGCGTACAAAGTTTCATTTCGAAAAAATAGTTCAAAGATGTGTTTGTGGAATGTGTTTTTGAAAGTGGTTTTAAAAAGATGTTTTACAATGGTTCTCGTCTCTATAAGAACGTATACAAAATGTTTTGTCTTTTTGAAAATGTTTTGAGATGAAAGTGTTGGTGTAAAAATGTTTTTGTCGTGAGAAAGCGAGTAACTAGGAGCGAATCTACCTACTCGACAGGTCCCAAATGCTCTTTTCTTCCTCCTTTAGATATTGCTATCTTACCATTGATTTGGTAAGAAGCCCCATCGTTGGATGTGAAGGGACAGGCACGGGTCAATTTTACAGTCATCGAAAGCAACTTATGAGACGCTTTAGCAATTTTTTGTAAGGGACTAGATCGTTTTATCGAAGGCAACGTTGAGGGTCATCGAGGGACTACGATCCTTTTTTATCAAAGGTTCATTACTAAAGGGTCCCATATTTGAGGGACATGACTGTGTTTCTGAGGCAACGAGCGAGGCTACCCTAGAGGTGCGCGTCTGAAAAAGTGTGCTCGTTTCAAGTTATTTTATCTTTGAAATTAGGTTATCTAGCGATTGATTTTAAATCTTTCCATACACGCCTAATTACTATACAGTATAAAGAAAACAGTAAATTGCGGAAATTGAAATTCTATGCTATTACAGAGTTTTCGGGAATGGGGGTACAAATTTTACAAATGGGGATGAGTCGAATGCGATTAAAAAGTCCAAATAGCAAACAATACAACCAAATCGAATTTGAGCGATTAATTAAAGTTATAACAGTCTAGGAAATAAAAATTAATTAACAAAGTAAGCAATAAGATTCTAAGTATTTGTTTGTAAATAAGTTTGGAAGGAAAAAAACAAAAATAAAATTCTATTCTATTAAAGAAAATAAATGACTAAAGAAATTAATTTATGTATTTTTTGTCTTTTAGGATTTTGTTATTTTTAGAAATTAAATGAACCAAATAACACTTAATATACAAAAATTAGTTAGTAAAATAATTTACAAAATCCTAAACTAATTGAGAAAATAAATTAATTTTTGAAAATATACATTTTTAATTAGTTGAATTAGAATTAAACCTAAAATAAGTTCTAAACCAATTTAAAATTCTAAGTACTTAGATTAATTCTAAAATTAAGTAAATAATAGTTAAGTAAATAAAATATAAAAAAAATAGAAATTATAAAGATATTAAGTTAAACCTAAATTTAATTAAAACTAAGATTTACTAAAACTATATTTAAGCTAAACTAAAGGTAAAACAAATTAATTACGAGAAAAAAAGGGTGTGAAATAGAGAAATCGGGGGTGAAGCTGGAAAAAAGAACATTGGGCTTAAAAAGAATGGCCCAGGTTATAAATAAAATCAGCTAGACTAAAAAAATAAAATAAAATAAAACTAATGGGTTGGGCCGGACCGGGTCGGGTCCGGACCCAGTTCCTCAACCAACCAAACGGGTTGTATAACCCAACGCCTCTTCATCTGAACCACAAATATCTCTTTGAAAAAAAGAGGAACCCTGGATCGATCAAACCTGTTCCCAATTCTCTCTATCTCACGATCTCAACAAAAAAAACCCAATCTACCTTCTCACTTCTTCTTATCATTGTAAACAACACACTGTGAATTTATACAATAATGGATAATGCCTGGATTAAATCAAAACATGGTGGGAAAGACAAACCTGAATTGGTGACGATTATGATGTAAGGGCGCGGTGGTCTCCGGTAGGCAGAGGGCGGCGAGACGGAGGCTAGGCTCGTCGCGGCTAGTCTCTTGAGGATGTTTGGAATCGTAAATGGTGATGATGAAATAGAATTTGGGATGGTGTTGGTGACGATGGAACGATGATGGCGCTGACGGGTTTGTGAAGTTTTGATGGAAACATAAGCTTTTTTTCTTGGTTGCTCTGATTTGGTGAGATCTTTTTTATGTTTTCTTTGATTTTTGTATGTTGTAGTGTTTTGTTGGTTGTTGCAAGAAATGGTTTCTGGTTTACAGTGAGGTTTTTTACTCTGATATTTTTTCTCTTGGTATGTTGGCTATGGTTTCTTGGCCTTTGGTTCTACAGTTAGGTTTCTGGTTTGTTTTGTATATTGGTTAGCCTTTTGCTCTTACAGTAAGGTTTCATGTTTTACAGTGAGGTTTCTGGTTTTTGGTTTTTGCTGATTTTTGCTATTCTTTGGCTTTTTTTGTGATGTCTTCTCCGCTTACCTTTGACCCTTGTTGCTGGTATATAAGAGATGTAATGAATTGGCTTTTGAGTAATTTTGGCTTGATGACCTTGGCCTTTAGAGTACAGATTAAGCTATGTCCATTTTGGTGCAAGTTTGGACAGGTTTTGAACTGTAATGCAGGCTGGTCATGGCAGGTTTTTGGACAGTTTTTGGCTTAGGTGGTACTTTTCTAAGTTGTCCCTATCTTCTTTCCTTTTTTCATCTTTCAATGATACAAAGCAAACTAGTTTTTCTTTACCTTTTTGAAGGATTTGCATTTTTTCGGAAAATGATGACAGGGTGCATACCATGAGCTAGCATTGTTATGCTATTGCTACTACATTTTTTTTGCCTTTGTATTCTTTTAGCAGCCTATGCTGCTGCTACCTTTGCTTGTTTCTGCCTTTATTGTTGTTGTTCGTCCTTGTTGTATTGTGCGTTTGGCAGCTTTTTGACTTGGAAGCTTTGGGTTGTTGTATTGTTTAACAGTTTGTTGGCTTTTGCTTGTTTGTTTTGTGAAGTTGTCTTGGGTTGTTGCATTGTTTGGCAGTTTGCTGGCTTTTGCTTGTTTGTTTTGTGATGTTGTCTTGGGTTGTTGCATTGTTTAGCAGTTTTGGACTGGGCAGCTTTGGGCAATTTTTTTCTTTTTGTGAACCAAGGCCCAAACCTTGTGATTTGCATAAAATAGGAGAAGATTGGATCACGATAAAAAAACAAACCCTTTTAAACTGATTCCAAATGCAAATCCTCATGATGAGAAGTTTCTTGAAAATTTTAATTTTATGCTTAAAGTTTCATGTTGCTAACACTTTTTTCTTCTTTTCTTTCATGTGATGAATGTTGACTTAGAGGTGAAGAAGACAAGGCAAGGTTGAAGATTGATGCTAGTTCAAAGCAAAATGAAGAATTGAAAATGAAAAATCCATGATTGGAAATCAAATGAAGCATGGAGGATTTTAGAAGCAAGTTAGCATATGCTTAGGGAGGACTTTAGGTTTCTATGTACAAAAACTTGTGTAGTTTTCTTGTAACTTGTAATTTGAAGCTTGGAAAACATGAATTAAATTTGTATTTTTTTTTTGTAAACTTGAGTTAAATTGAATGAAAATGAAATCTCGAATGATTTTGTGAAGAGAACTTCGAATCAAAATGGATCTTAAACCCTTGATGTCTTGAGTTTGCATCGTGAAATGATGAATGCACATGAACATTTGAGTGCCTTGATTCTTGAATGAGCCTTCGAAATCATAATGCACTTGAGCTTTGTATCTTGGCTTCTAAGTAATTCAACCATATATTTTCCATCCTTTAATCTCAAATCAAATCTCTGAATAAAGTGAATGTCCTATGAGCTTAAAGATGACCAACATCGATCCAATAATCATCATTGTTTCAACACCAATGATTCACAATGCTAGCATCAAAACTATTAATGAATTTTCAACTCAAACTTTCCATTTTTCATGAATTATCCCGACATAAGAATCAATTTTTTTTGAGAAAAAATGATTACGACATGAACAAAATCTAGAAGTTAAGAGCATTCAGAATCAAGCAAATGACCTATGACGATTCGATAATTTTCAAGGTCTTCAAAGCACAATTTTCCTTTGATCCTTGAAGAGAATTTTTAGATGGCATTGCTTATGACAATATGCAAGAATAATCGCCTCAAGATCTTGAAAATTGAGGAAATTACAATTCTTGGAAATCAGACATAGTTACTTGAGATTAGGTCAAAATCCATGATGCGACTTGTAACATATTCAAGTTTTGGTGATCTTTCACGCGTAACCAGCTCTTGATTTGTGAAGAGTAAATGGAGAGGACATCAAGGAGAGTCTTACGTAAAAATAGCCGTTCAAAAATATTGAATAATGAAGAAGTTACAATCGTTTGAACTTGATACTGAAAAGGCCGACTTTTGTAGTTGATTTTTAGTCATCTGAACCATTGACTGAGCAAACTCACGATACGAGGCTTGAAACTTGGCACAAACATCCTTGAGAACACATGAAGGACCATAAAGACCATTTGAAACTTTTGAAATTCAATTTTTCTTAAGAAATGCCAAACCCTAGCTGCTGACTCAATGCCTAGGAAGAGGATCTGTCTGGTCAAATCTTATGCCAAATTGAGTGTTTGAGAAACCCTGGGATAGCATCTTGAGTGAAAAATGGGAGGGAAGATTTTGGGGTACAACAACAGCCATTGGGTTGGGTTGCGCAATAGTAACACCTTTCAATATAACCCATAAATAAACTGGCTTGCAACAGATTCTTCTTAACAATTAGGAGGGGAGTAGTCAATTCACTTATAGTAGAAACATATAGAACATAATCAATTACATTAATGCCTTTGTCATGCTTAGGCATAGGTGCAATAATTACATTAGGGGTCTCGGAAGGATCAAACTCAATTTCTTTGTTATCAATCACGTCCTGAATTTTATTCTTCAAAGCCCAGCAGTTATTGGTGTCTTGTCCAGGACTATTGGAATGATAGGCGCATCTTAAATTAGGATTATACTTTGGGGAGGAGGTGTTGGGATTCTGGGGAAGATCTCTTAATGTTATCAACTCTGCCTTCAATAGATGTTGTAATGCCTGGGACAATGGCATATTAATCTTAGTAAATTGTCTCTTGGGTGCATCTGACCTATGTTGATTGCCCTGTTGTTGTTGTTGTTGCACAGATGCAGGATTAGAAATTAACACCATTCCCACAGATTGGTTGCGATCACTTCTAGCACGAACCTTCTGGCCTTACACAACATTAGTTTCCGTCTTTCCATTGAATGTCTTCTTCATAGTACTTGAAGACACAACCACTTGAATTTTCCCACTCCTGATTCCACTTTCAACATGTTCCCCAGTTAAAATCAGCTCAGTGAACCCAGATGAAGAGCTTTCAATTAGATGATTAAAGAAAGGTCTTGTCAGAGTTCCCATGAACATATCAACCAGCTCCCTGTCAGACAAAGTAGGTTGAACTATTCCAGCTAAATCTCTCCACTTCTGGGCATAGTCTTTGAAGCCTTCATTCGAGCCCATAGTCATACTTTGTAATTGCACGCGAGTTGGTGCAAGGTCAGCATTGTATTGATATTGCTTGTAGAATGCAGCAGCCAAGTCTTCCTAAGTATGTATATTGGTTCCTTCCAGCTGATAGAACCATTCCAGCTGTGTCCCAGATAAGCTCTCTTGAAAGAAGTGTACCCATAACTTCCTATCAGCAATGTGAGGTTGGATCTTCCAAACATAAGACCTTAAATGTAGTTTAGGACAGGAAACACCGTCATATTTCACAAAAGTAGGGACCTTGAGTTTGTGAGGGATAACAACCCGCAAGACCAATACCAACTCCTCAAAATCCAACCCATGCACTCTCTGTATTTCCATGGCACTCAGGCGATCTTCCAGTTGCTTGTATTTGTCATCAGCAGGAGGATATTATTCATCTGAATATTTTGCTTCTTATTCATCAGAACCCTGGTTGTTATTCTCCTCAGCTTTTACACTTTTATCATCTTCCTCTTGGTTATCATCTTCATTTGATGGGACCTCAAAATCTAGATCCCTTCTGACCAGACCTTTGAATCTTCTACCCAAATTAAGAAAGACAGTTGGCTTCTTAGTCTTCTTCTTTCTCTCTTTGATGATGATTGCTTTCAAGTCTTCCTGCCCTTTGGCTAAGTTCAGGAACATTTGCTGAAATTGGGCGTTCTGAGCTTGAAGATCTTTCATGGTTTGTTCGAGAGCCATCTTTTACTAAAATAAACAGCAAGAAGATGAGAAAACCTGTCTTTGAGAAATACTTGTTATGATGATGTGCATGATATGTAGATGCAATATTTTCAAGGATCTCGTGGGATAAACAAAAATTAAATGTTAGAAGTTGAGTCTGGATGAGGCTTTAACTGAAGAACTTTGCATCTTTGAACATCCTTCTATGAGAATCAAGCTCACCATGTCAAGTGGGTCCTAGCCTTTGACTCAAAAGAACACACTTTGGTCTTTGACAACATCTAGTTAGAGGAAAATAAATCCTTTTCCCCTTGCTAGACGTCTGGTTCATGATAAAACTGCATCACAAACCCTTGAGATCCTTGAAATGCTATGGTATGATGTCATGATGTTATGATGTCATGTTTGAACATATAGCAAACACAAACAAAGCAAACAATAGCCTTAGGTTTAAAGGCTTGCGTGAGGTTCGTAGGTAAGTACCCTCTTGAAGTTCAGTTGGCTCAACTTGTCCTAAGAATAGTAACCAGATTCTAGGGATCTCATATTAAGGATCTTTCTCAAAGGTTTTATTTTAGTACAACAACTGATTTGCCACCAAAAAATCCTGCGAGTCGGATCTCAATGAATGTACCATCGAGTATCAACCAACTTTGGATCGCGCCAAAGTCGGCCATCTCACTACCTTCTAATTACCAAGTTGGGTCAATTAAGGTTTTAAAAGTCAGTTAGTGCTTATGGAACCACATAGAAGCCTAATGTTCTCCTCGACTGACTAAAGGGACACCAGTACAAACAAAAGTGTCACACTAACGTAACCATCACTTCAACCACATCGGTCTACGTCGTATAGTTTCCATGATCTGTAGCTACTTACCTAAGGTCCCCATATCTGAGTGTAGGATCTTTGTAAGAATTTAAACCCAAGCAAACCTCAAATATACAACAAACAATGAAAACAAGTAAAATTAAGTAAAGTGATCCTAAACTCTAAGGTAACCCCTCTTTTAAAATCCCCAGCAGAATCGCCAGTTCTGTAATACAGTGGGAGAACTGACTTGTTTTTTGCATTTTATCGCAAATATTATGGATAGAAAGAGTCACCGCTGACTTTTCTTTTATCCAATAAGGAAAGGTTGAAAAGAACGGGAAAAACCTTGAAGATTTTGAGTTCGGGGGGTAGGTTATGAAAAGGGAAGGTGTTAGAACCCTTTTCATCCGTAGTTATCTACGAGCTCTTAATTGCTTAGTTCACTTTTTTTTGAAAATTGCTTTTTGTTGTGTATTTGAAAATATTTTGAAAAGTTGCCAATGTGAGGCAAAACTTTCTAATGATTCTCGTATCGGTCCTCGAGAAAGCGTACAAAGTGTTTATTTGAAAATATTTATTGAAAAGTGTGATTGTGAGAAATATTTTTGTTTTGAAGGTCTTTGTGAGCAAGTGATTAGGAGTTCTACCCTACTCAAGGTCATTGTTGTATTTTCGTCCTCCTTTAGATAGTGCTATTCGTACCATAAGTTAGTAGGAAGCCCTATCGTTGGATGTGAAGGGATAGGCGAGGGTTATCGTACAATCATTGAAGGCAACTGGTAACGATGCTTTAATAATTTTTCGTAAGGGACTAGATCATTTACCAAAGGCAACATCAAATGGTCATCGAGGGACTATGATCTTTGAATCGAGGGACTTTGCTAAAGCGTCCCCACTTTCGAGGGACATGACTGTTTTCCGAAGGCAACAAGGGAGGTTACCCTAGGGGTCCGAGTGTGCGAGTGTGTTATGTTCAATTTTAATCTTTCCATGCAAACCCTATTTACTAAGCAGTAGTAGCAAATATAGAATACAATTACATAAAGTAAACCCTAAACAATTACATCGCTTCGAGAAAACTACAAAATAGAAAGGCGGAAAGTAAAAAGAACCTAAGCTAATAAAACCCATAAACAGTTACATAATCTGGAAAAATGCGAGAAGAATAAGCTATGCAAAAAAGAATGTAAGAATAAGAAAAAGGAAAATAAAATGTTTTTGGTGATTTTTGATGAATAAATTTTTTGACGATTAATTAAATAAACCTAAAAAAGTCTAATTAATTTTAATTAAAATTAATTGATTAATTAAATTAATTTAAAAAAGGTTAATGATGAAAATCTAAAACCTAATTATTTTTAGGGTTTGTAAAAGAAAAGGTTTTATGGTTTATGGTTAAATGAATTTAGGGTTTTTAAGGGAAAAATGGATAAAAATAGAAAGAAAAAACCATAGAGTGCCAGGGGTGGGTGTTGAACCCACAACTTTAGCCTTTCCTCCTGCAAGCCTTGCCTTTGCGCTAAGCGCGCTTTGGTGTCAAAGGAATGGAATCAGTGCGCTTTGTATGTTAACAATCTGCAAAACATGAAAAATATAAGAAAAACCCCAAAATACCAAAAGGCAGGGATCAAACCCATGCCTTGGTATAGTAATGCCTTAACGTGTGTGCCTTTGCCAATGGGGTGGCTATACATCCGTTATCATCAGGGAAACAAAATAAATATAAAATAAACAAATTGCATGGAACGGAGAGGCGCAGGAGCCCTAGCTCCGACCGTATTCTCCGATGAGTATGTTTTTCAACCCTGCAAAATAGAAAACATTAGAGATTCCCAGGGACCCTACCCCCTTAAATCAAGCATTGCAAGTTCAATGAGAGTATTGGTTTGGGCTAAAATGCACCGTAGAGTGAGCTACAAAGAAGGCAACTCAAAACAGGTTGAACATGGCAAACCCCTGTTCGGTCATTTTGGGGGTCATGCCATGGTTAAATCCTGCACTAATATATCTCAGAAAAACATTAGTATCATTAGTATACCTTAAAACAATATGAAAACTAAAATATGAATTTGCAAAAAAAGAATGAGATCGGAGATGTACGCGTGTAAGTTTTGTGTGCTTTGGATTATCAATTTTGATCCATTCTCACCCTATTGTGCTTCAAGAAGTGAATGAAAATGTTAGTTTTCCTCGAGAGTGGCTACAATTAGGGTTTTTAAGTTGTTCTAGTTCATGAGAATTTTTGAGGTTTTGGAATGTGTTTTTGCTGCAAGGGTTCATGTGCATGCTTTTCTGAGTTAATGAGATTATATATTGAGGATATTAGGTCAACCAAAGAATGGGCTTGGACCTTTGCAAGAAGCCTTGGTTTATCCTTTTAATTTTAACTTTAAATTAATAAAAAATCAAAATAAATAGAATAAAAATCCATGGGGTGTACGAGTAAGTTCTGACGTTCACAATGAGGTATATATCACACACGGACCTTGAAATAATAGCACAATAGCCCAAAAATTCATGTTTGATCACTTTTGGTTTCATGCATTTGCTTAAAACTTCCCAACTTGCAACAATCATAACTCTGTCAATTTTTATCATTTGAAGGTGATCTTTAACTTTTTGGAAATCTCAAGGTGTCTTCTACAATCTATAATTTTATCATTTTTTCATTTAATGACTTTATCTTGATGTAAGTTTCCTTGGCAAAAAGTCTCTTTTTGTTGACTTTTGAAATGACCTATAATGTATTGGCCCATATCTCTCTAAAGAAGCATTTTTTGGACTTGAACTTAGAAATACATAATTTTAAAGATTTAGTTTCTTTCAAAATAAGCTTTGGTTGAGGAAAATCTGATGAAGCATGTGAAAGTTATGCTTGGTCAAAGTTCAGTTGACTTCTCTTTAAGAAAACCCTAATTTGGCAACTTTTGACTTTTAATGAATTGAGAGTTTTCTTGATGAATCATGATCAACCCTTGATCAAATGATGAATTTAACTTCAAAATATTAATTTTGACCAAAAATCTTGAGGTTTGACTGTAAGTTGACCACATTTGACTTTTTACCCAAAACAGTTGATTTTCAATCATCTGAACAATTGACTGAGAAAAATTGTGATGTAAGGCTTGAAACTTGATATGAGGATTCTTTGAAGCATATGAGAAACCATGAAATCTACTTGAGGCATTAGAAGTCCAATTTTCCTTGAGAAAACCAAAACCCTAATTGTAGGTCATTGCTTAGGAGGAGAATTTATGGGATCAATTCTTGAGCAACCTTGAGCAATTGAAAACCCTAGAAGCATGAGAAGGTATCTTGAAGAAAATGGGTGGGTAAATTTTGGGGTACATCACTCTGCATAACCAACCCCCGTACCTAGATTTCCCTCTCTTTTTTGGGTTTATTTTCTCTTTTCCCATTTCCTTTTGAAACAATAAAGTGCGGCAGAGATTTTTATTTCATCTGTACAAGTTAGGCCAATCCAATGGCTTAGTATCAACATTTCTACCGCTACAGAAAACTGGCGACTTCATTGGGGATAAAACAAAAATCTCTAAGTGAGTCGAGCCTATCTTTGTTTATCTGTGTATGTGCTATTATTTGGTGTATATTATTTGTTGTATATATGTATGTTTGGATTTTTCTGGTTTTCAGGTTGCCTGGTAATCTCTTATAAGTCCTATACCCGGACTTGGGAAAACTTAAGATAGGATGGGCGGTATAGACATGTTAACTTTGAGGGAGTAGTTTCGAAAAAGTAGACATGAGATCGGCCACTCAGTGGATGCCCCTTATTTAGTATTTGTTTATTAAGCAATTAGGAAGACATTGCTGCTTTCCACCTAAGGCCCGCGAAGCTGAGAAACCGTAGAACCCTTAACCCATCTTGGCCTTTTAGGTGTAGTGTGGAGACTATGATGGAGTAATCTGGAAGTAGTTGTTACGCGATGCTGCACTCAGACGAGTTTTTCCTGAGAATATTGCTAATTACCGAGCTAATCGGGACATTGATAATATTTAAAGGAAGTATGTAGACTTTGGAATTTCCTTAGAAACTTTTTCGGCAGGTGATGAACCATTATTCCTTACCTTATGGGTAGTACCTTTGACTTCATGCTCGTGATTTCGAACCTATGAACCCCAATGTCTGTGATCTTCTGCGTGATTGTTGCATCATCATGCATTCATGCACCCATGAGCATTCTTTAGATAGTTTTTCAAGAAACTTAAGGCTTACTTTTGCAAATATCTCAGGTACTATTTTGACAATGGATTTTGGAAGGAGAAAGACTTGGATGTACAATTTCAAGGATCCTAAGATAGAGGAACTGATGAGTTTGATTCCTGGGATTGAGAGTTCTACAGATTTTTGGAAGAAGTATGGGGCCATTGTTCCTCTTATAAAGCTCAATATGAAGGAGGGTATTCTTTCTACACTGGTCTAGTTCTATGATCCGTTATATTTGTGTTTCACTTTTCCTGATTATTAACTGATGTCCACATTGGAGGAGTATTCTCACTTACTTGGTTTACCTATTACTAATTGTGTTCCTTTCACCGACTTAGAAGGAGAGCCGAAATCACATGAGTTTGCCACCATAGCTCACTTGAGTAAGTATGAGATTAAGGCTAACATGACTACTAAAGGAGGAATCAGGGGTTTACCTGCTCAATTTCTATTGGAGAAATCTTGTTACTTCGTCAAAATGAAGAGCACAACTGCTTTTGATGCATTCTTTGCTTGGCTTACCTATGGGTTGTTTTGTTTCCAAACATCGACAAATTTGCGGATGTTAATGCCATTAGGATCTTTCTAATTGGGAATCCAGTCCCTATGCTGCTAGGAGATACTTATTATTCCATCCATCTTCAGAATTTCTATCAGGAAGGGATGATAATTTGTTTCACACCGTTGTTATATCAATGGTTTATTTCTCACTTACCTCAGTCTACTGCTTTTTGGGATATAAAGAAGGAAACATGTTGGGCACCAAAGATTATGGCTCTGACTAATTTTGATATTGATTGGTATCATCAAGCTTATTATGATGTGAAGATTATTGCTAGTTGTGGTTTTTTCCCAATGTGCCTCTTCTTGGTAAAAAGGGAGGAATTAACTACAATCTTGCTCTTGCACACCGCCAGCTTGGATATCCGATGAGAGACAAGCCAAGTAACATTAATTTGAATGGTTTCTTTCTTAAAGAATGAGAAGATAACAAGGTAGCTAAGGAAGAGATTGAAAAGGCTTGGCTCCATATTCATAAAAAGGGTAGAAAATATTTGGGACCAAAAGGAGTTGTTTCCTTAGAGCCTCATCTTCGTTGGGTACAAGCAAGGGAAATTCATTTGAAGTTTCCTTATTCTCGTGAGGAACCTATATCTGATATGTTTATAAGGACTACTCCTCCTATCTTAGATGATGTTGAAGAACTTCAGCTTGCCGTGGTTAGAATGCAGTGAGAATAAGGAAAGTTTGGGCTTTTATGACCGAATGGTGCATGTTGTCCTTGTTATTAATAATGATATTTATCATGTTGCACCTCCCGTGGTGAATGTTATGCTTGTTATTAATTATGAGGTTTATCATCCTGATCCTCCACCAAGTGAAAGTTTGGGCTTTTATGACCGAATGGATGACTTTCAAGATCAATTCAATGAAATGCATAAAGAAGAGAAGGCTCTCCGAGGGAAAGAGTTATTTGGACAGAATGTCAGTGACCTCTGCTTATTTCCTAATGTGAAATTTCTAGCAAAGTTTAAGGTGCCAAAATTTGAGAAGTACAAGGGAAATTCATGTCCTCGTGACCACCTAATGATGTATATCAGAAGGATGTCCACTCATACTAATGACCAAGGCTTGCTTATTCATTTCTTCTAGGACAGTTTAACTGGTGCTTCCTTGAAATGGTATATGGGATTGGACAGTACCAACATTCACACATTTAATGATTTGGGTGAAGCTTTCGTGAAATAGTATAAGTACAACATGTTTATGGAACCTGACCCTGACCAATTGAGAGAAATGGCTCAGAAAGATAAATAATCATTTAAGGAGTATGCACAATGTTGGCGCGAAGTTGCTGCCTAAGTGGTACCCTCAATGGGAGAGCAAGAAATGACTAAGGGGTTTTCCTAAAAACCCTTGGTTCATTTTACTATGAAAGAATGGTTTCCAATGCACCAAGTGATTTTCCTGAGATGGTAAGTATGGGTGTCCGTCGAGAGGAAGCCATCAGGGAAGGACGATTGTCAAAATATGAAGGTTCTAGTGGAACAAAGAAATCATCATATGGGTTTTCTAAAAAGAAAGAAAGTTGAAATGAATGTTTTCGTTCAGGAAAGAAGGGTTATACCTCAAATAAGATGTCATCAGCATCAACAACAGGTTGCTTCAATAACTCTAGTCGTCAATGTGGCTATGACTACTATTACCTATCAGAGAGAACCACAACAAGGTAATCAAGGGCAAGGTCAGAAGAGAGAAGCTTTTGATCATATTCTGATGAGTTATGCAGAATTGTTTCTGGCTTTGATTCAGAAGAACCCGGTGCAGACTAGGCCTCCCCCTGCTATACCTTCAACTTTGCCATGGTATTATAAAGCTGATCAAACTTGTGCTTTTCATCAAGGAGCCCTTGGGCACATCATTGAAACATATTATCTGTTGAAGTCTGAAGTGCAGAAGATGGTAAGATCCGGTCTCCTGTCTTTTAAAGACACTGGTCCCAATGTGAAGGATAATCCACTACCAAAACATGGTAAAAGGTGATTTATTAAAGATGAATGCTGATCTCTGTGAGTTCAACTATTATATACACGGTCATGCGGGTTGTAGTATTTGCAGTTCAGATTGTTGAAGACTAGCAGTATTCTTGAAGATATTAGAGAAAGTCAAAACATGATCTGAGTTTGGTTGACTGGTTGTTGTTGATTAACCAAGGTAATAAAGGAGAATTTCAAGTTAATGAAAATGGTATAATGAGGTTCGAAAGCAGAGTTTATGTTCCGGATGAGCCATAACTTAAGAAGAGTATTCTTGAGGAGGGACATTGAAGTGGTCTAAGTATTTATCATGGTGCTACGGAGATGTATTAGGACTTGAAGAAATTATTTTGGTGGTCCGATATGATAAAGGAAGTTTTTGAATTTGTTTATGTCTGTTTGACTTGTCAGAAGTCAAATATTGAACATCAAAAGCCTATGGGTCAGATGCAACCTTTGATTATTTAAAAGTGGAAACATGATAGTGTTTTGATGGATTTTATGTCGGGTTTGCCAAAGACCGCTAAGGGAAATGATTCGATTTGGGTGATAGTAGATAGATTGACTAAATCGGCTCATTTCATGCCGATGAAGATTAATCATTCTATGAAGAAGTTGGTGAAGATGTATATTGAAGAGATTGTAAGGTTGCATAGTATACCTTCAAGTTTTGTGTCAGATAGAGATATAAGGTTGATGTCAAAGTTCTGGGAAGGTTTGTATAATGCTTTTGGTACTAATTTGAGGTTAAGTTTTTCATATCATCCACAGATGGACGTTCAGACTGAGAGCACTATCCAATCGTTGGAAGATTTGTTGAAGGCTTGTGTGTTAGAATAAGGAGAATCTTGGGATAACCATTTGTCGTTGCTTGAGTTTACATACAACAACAATTTCTACACTAGTATTGGAATGACACCATATGAAGAGTTGTATGATAAGAGGTGTAGGACTCCATTGTGTTGGTATGAGTCAGGAGAGAGTGATGTGCTTTGACCTGAAATTATGCAAGAGACAACTGATAAGATTAAGATGATCTAAGAGAGTATGAAAACTTAATAGAGTCGTCAGAAGAGTTATCATGATAAGAGCAGAAAAAAACTTGAGTTCCAATAGGGTGATCACATGTTCTTAAGGGTTACCCCGGTAAATGGTGCTGGTAGGGCTCTAAAGTCGCGAAAGATTACACCGCATTTTATGGGTCCAAATCAGATTTCAGATAAGGTAGGTGAGGTGGCCTATCAGATTACTTTATCTTTGTCACTTGCGAATTGTCATGACGTATTTCATGTATCCCAGTTGAGGAAATATATTTCGGATCCTTTGCATGCAATCCACATGGATGATGTACAAATGAGAGATAAACTTACATTTGTAGCGTCACCCGTGCAAATAGAAGGTCAGGAAGTGAAGCAGTTTCAGGGTAAAGAGATTGTCTTGGTGAAGGTATTGTGGGGTGGACCAACTGGTGGAAGTTTGACTTGGGAGCATGAAGATTATATGAGAGAGTCGTATCCGACTTTGTTTTCCTCAGGTAATTTTCGAGGATGAAAATTCTTTAAGTGGGGGAGAGTTGTAACACCTCAAAACCTAGAATTAATTATTTAATTGATTTGTATGGATTATTGGTGATTTTATGTGATATGTATGTGGTATGCTATGGGTAGTGGTGAATTAAGGTGATAATTATAATTACTTAGATTTAAATAATTTAGCTATAATTATCTAGAATTATTTACTATTTATTAATTAGAATAAATAGAATAATATAGTGAAAAAGAAGAATAAGGGCAAAGTTGTAATATGTGGTGATAAGTGAAAGGTATGAGGGAAATAACATAAAAAGGTTCCTAGGGGTAAAAATAGAAAACAAGGAAGAGAAGTTTATTTGGTATGATCTAAGTTTGAGAGAACGCTCAGGAAAGCTAGGGCTCAGAGGGATTATCGGTAGAACGTGAAGAAGAAGAAGAAGACAGAGCTATTAAGAATAAAGGTAAGGGGTTTAATTGATGTTTATTATTATTTATATGAGATTTAGGTGATGTAGGGTTTTGTGGTGTGATTGAATTGATGAAATATATGATGAATTTGTTGATTTATGATGTCTTTATGTTTCAATTTATGACGAACATGATTGGAAGATGTATTTTAATGTTACTATGTTATATATGAATGATAAATTGTGTAGTGTTGTTGTGGAAATTGTGTGTTTGATGGGATTGTTTATGGTAGATGATGTGCCATTGTGTGCGGTTGCGAGTCAATGTCGGAACTAAGTTATGGGTGTTTTAGGTGAAAGATATTTGGGATTTGAACTTTTAAAAAAGTGATTTTTTGTGTTAAAACATAAGCTAAATGATTTGTAATAAAAATGGGGTTTTGGGATGGCTTAAAGTGATTTTCATTTGAAAAAGTTGAAAAAAAAGTGCTTATGTCAGTGAAGTGACTGGTTACATGGTTGAGGTAACCGATTACATTGAAAACGTATTTTTTGGGCATTTTGGGTGAGATAACCGGTTACCTGGATGAGGTAATCAATTACATCGAAAAAAATTGGGTATTTTTGCTTCTGGAACTGAGGAAACCTGTTACCTCGATGTGTTGAAGATTTTGTAAAAACATCAGAAATTCATAACTTTAGTTTCAGGTGTCTGATTGATGCGTCATTCGAATCGTTAGAAAGATGATTTAGTGTAATTTAACTTCAAATTACTTTCTATACCATAATTCTAACTATTTGACGTGTTGAAACGTGTTTCATGTGTGTCGATGTCTGTTGTTTTGAGGAACGTTTGCAAAATGCATTATACTTGTTGCTATGTTATGTTGTTCTATTTTTATGATGAATATGATGTTGATTATGATGTTCTATTGTGATGATCTGTTAATGATGTTGTTGTGACGTAAATGATGTGATTCATGACGATGTTCTTGTTAGACGACGGCAACTTATCTAGACAGGGGTGATTAAATACCCAATTAAATGTTCCAGAAAAATTCTGGTTTTGAAAATTTTATTTATTAAAGAGTGTGAACAGAAGGTTTTCAAAATGAGTCGTCTATACGAACCGTTAATGGAAGTCGGATATGCAAACATTACAAATTAAATATAGAATTAAATTCATAAATGGAATTAATATGCTTTAATCAATTAATGACTTATTTAACGTTTATATCAAGTTACTAGTAATGTTATTTCCAATGATAACAAGCAAAAGAATAAACTGCACAATTTGTCGAACACTTGGTGTGCAACACAATTTTCAGAATTTTCCTTTGATTTAAAACAAGCTAAACCATTTTCCAAACACTTGGTGTGAAATTAAAATTTCATGATTTTCCTTTGATTATGTTTATATGAAAAAGCACTTATAGTCAAAAGTGATTATAAGCAAATCAACACACAATCTAAAACCAAAAAATAGTTTGCGGAAAATTCCTATGCGTAGATAAATAACTCAATGCTATTTAAAAAATTGATATATGAAAATTAAAACAAGTAAAGCGATAAAAGAAAAGAGACACGAGGATTTGTCTTCACATCTCCCCACTTTCATCCTTGCGTGTGAACACGCCAGCGCCTAATTCCAATGGAATTGTGATGATTCTTACTATGCAAAAACTTTATACAAGATAAGTGTTCCAAGAGCAACTCCATAAACCCTAAGCTTGTATTTGATTCAATCCCTTCTCTTCTTTTGATCTGAAAAGAGACCAAGACACAATAGATCCCAATTGACTTGTCGATATTGCTACTCCTTTATGTTATTTATCTCCAAAGCTTTCATGCATGATCACTTGTACCTATTGCAACACAAGACTTCAATTTTATTCTTTGTTCTATCACTACTTACTTTGCATTATTTTTTCCAAAGGATCCTTTACGTTCTTTATCTTCAAAGGACTTCACTAGGCCGCAATCCTCTCTTGAATGTCTTACACGGAACCCCCCAAATCAATCAATGATCTTGGAGGACAAACCCGCGGTTTTTCAGGATGGAGACCCCTACAAATCTCAACCTAATATTCTCGACTACATGGTGCATCCGCAAGTGCACGGAAATATCGAAGTAATATAAAATATTTTCGAACCCACATAGACCAATGTCAACCTACTATAATCTATTATCGCTTTGTAACGCTAAGGCTAATGAATGATTGATTAAGGGGAAACTAAGACTAAAATAAAGACTAAAATAATATTAAAGAAATATATAATAAAAGAGAGACCAAAATGTGTATTATGCGTACCTCAAGGACTCTATAACTCATTAGTTTATACTGATGTTAAAAATGTGTTTACTAGAAAAAATCAATTTAAAGACAATATCTCACACTCTCGTGGTTTTGAATAAAGTCATGTTCCTTGACAATGGGATTTTGCTCTCGCTCTCCCATTCTAATCGAGGAACGCATTTTTGAAAAATGACAAGTTCTAATTAATCCTAAAGCACTCTCGTTGTGTTTAGGATTAATGTCTAGTTTCTACTATCCAGTTCAACCCCCATGCTCTCGCAATGTCGGCTCAAACCTTAGTTAATTTCCCACTCTCGTGGCAAAATCATGTTAAATAACCTCTCACTCTCGTGACAAGGCTATTTAAACTAAGTTTAAAAACAAAGACCAAAACAGGATTTTTGAAACAAATAATTAAGCCAACTTTGTTACTGAGTCCCGCCGGAAACAACAATCCTCACATACCAGACTCAAAACTATTTAGCTAGATATATTTTTAAATGAAAGTGAATTAAACATAACAATTTCAATTAAGAACGACATGGTAATTAAATTAACAATGATAAGCGACAATAATAATAATAATAAAGAAATAAAAGGAAACCTGTAAAAAATGGGAGTAAATTGTGAGACTTGAAATAAAGATGAAACTGAAATAACTTCTATTAAACCGGTAAGATTTGATCCAAGAATTACATAGATTGTAGGCCTAATATTATTGGCGTGGTAGTTCCCCGATGTGAGAAACTACCACTTTTACAAAGTGATCTCTTTGGAGAGAGGCACACCATCTGTGGCGAGGGCTAAGGTTAAAAATGTTATTTTTCTGCTCTTTTTCTCGTTTCTTCCATTCCTCTCAGTTTCTTTGTTATTTCTCGTTCTTTTTCACATGGAAGCTTTGGGTTAGCATGTGCCTGAAATAGAATAGAGATACCACCATAACAAGATAAAAATGAACAAAAACAAAACTAAAATACATGCGAGTCAAGTTAAATATACGATATAGTTTCATATTATCAAATTCCCTCACACTTAAACCATTGTTTGTCCTTAAGCAATCAACCAACACAGTAAAGGAAATGATTAAGCGTGATTTGAAAATAAAGGCACGATACAACTCCTTATTATACGCGGCTGCTAGGCTAATGTTAGATTGATATGTTTTAAATGTTCAATACCAAGGACACTATAACGACACAATGTTCAAATACTCCCTCTTTATGCAAACCAAATCGTATCATGCCATTATAACTCAACCTATATCTCTCGCTTTTCTTTCACACTTTTCATTCAAGCGCAATCACATTAAGCCTGTTATCTGTACACGCACATAGTAAGGAAATCATTTAGTGACTATGATCCTACTTCAGAGCTGACTGCTAATATAAACTACTTCAAAGCTAATTTGAAAACTAGATCCTAAGGTTTCGGCATAATAGGTACCCAAATCGATATCACATAATGAGGGGTTTTAGGTGTCATAACGGTATCAATTTTATTGAAACTTTCTCAAGTCTCTCTAACATAGTCTAAAGTATGACAACCTATATACTTTCAGAGTGTGTGTGCCATGTATCCAAGAAAAATTTTGTTTCAGGTTAAATTTTTTAAAATTTTGGGGAAATTCTATAACAACTGAAAAACAAGCATACAAACTCGACATCACATGCAATGACTCGACCAAATACTGAAAACAAATAAAATACTAAAAACATGCAATAAAGTAGAAAATAATACATAAAAAAGTGATAAATTAAAAGCGGTAAAGTTCCTCCCCCACACTTAAACCAAACACTGTTCTGAATGTTTCAGTAAAATATGGGAAAAGGAATAAGAACCTGATCAATGCTATTGACCGACTATCACGACTAAATCCTCTCTGCATCAGGAGAAAGTACCTTCTCCTATCGTACTCATCAATGGTGTCACCACCAATAACGAAACTCATAGGTATGTGCATGGGCACCAGCTCATTTTCAAGATGATCATCTATATATTTTTCACCTAGATATGGCCAAGACGTGGCAAGCGATCCATATCTTTATTTTCTGCAATTTTAAACAATAAAAGGAAAACATTAAATTGAAAGCTTGTAGGTTGCCTCCCACACAGTGCTTTGTTTAACGTCGATAGCTCGATAGATCAGGAGTGCAAGCACTCATGGTGGCTCTCTTGAGAATGACTCCTCTATCAAACTTTTAATAATCTTAGGTTTCCATGGCCACTTATCAAGCCATCTCACATATCCCTCACCTTTTATTTTCTTTCTTCTATATGGTGGTTCATTCTTTTGAACTTGTTGTGGTGGTTCTGGATCTATCCCGAGTATCAGATTTTCATGTTTGGGCTTAGTTATTTCGTCCACCACCTTAATGGATAACCTTCCCCTCTTAACACTGATGATTTCCCTAGTTTCATGCTCCTCAAATTTTCTCTTTTTATGCAGGACCTCGGGCAAAGGTGCATTGGTGTGGATATTTTCCAATACCTCCATATACGTTTTGGATTGAGAACCTATATTGGCTTCCACAGACCTTTATGGGAAATGAATCGGTGGGGTATAGGGAGGACGAACAACAATAGGTGTTTCCTTCTCTACCTCCTCGACAACCTCCCTTTCGGATGACGTTGGTGTATTTCTTTCAATCTCTACTCTTTTCTCACCAGAATTATTCTCAACCTCATTATTACTCTCTTCAACCTCATTATCACTCTCCTTAGGATATTCGATTTTTTTTTCACTACTGGTTGTTACAATATCCACATGCTCCTGAGGTAAGGGTCATAGAGGATTTTGTGAAAGCAAGGAGATTTGAGTATCCAATGCCATGTTGTGAGTCTCCAAGGACTCCACCGCATTGTTCAGTTGCCTACTGGTTTCATTATTATGGAGACTTTGTTTTCTAAACTCTTTATTTTGGACATTTTGTGTCTCTATATAGTAATATATCATAGGTTCTAGCCTAGACCGAGTCAGCGTCGCATCAAAATCCCCCATTGGCGTTTCGAGGTTAAAACTATGGGATTCTTGAGGTTCCTCAAAGTGAGTTTGCGTCACATTTTATGTCTCCACATAGTGCTCCATCATCATAGATTCTAGCCTAGCGCGAGTTAGTGTCACAGTGAGATCCTCCATTAATGTGTCGAGAGTGGAATTTTAGGATTCTCGTGACTTCTAAAATATTGGGCGTGGTGATTGTAGAGGAAATTTGGTTGAGGATAAGTCAGCATCGCATTGTAATCCTCCAGTAATGTTTCGAGATCAGATTTATGGGATTCTTGTGACTCCTCAAAATGTTGGGATTGGTAGTTGTAGAGGTGATTTGGCTGAGAGTGAGTTAGTGACACATTAAAATCCTCCATTAATGTTTCGAGGTTGGAATTATGGGATTCTTGTGATTCCTCGAAATACTGAGAATGGGAGTTATAGAAAAAATTTGAGTGATACATAGTAATTAAGTTTAGAGTGCCTTAGTCTATACGGTGCAACAACAGAAATAACAATATTGAATGTTGGTCCCTGACAACGACCCCAAAAACTTGATGGGTCCGCAAGTGCATGGAAATATCAAAGTAATATAAAAGATTGTCGAACCTACAGAGACCAATGTCAACCTATTGTAATCTATTTTCGCTTTGTAAAGCTAAGGCTAATGAATGATTGATTAAGGGGAAACTAAAACTAAAATAAAGACTAAAATAATATTAAAGAAATATATAATAAAAAAGAGACCTAAATGTGTATTCCGCGTACCTCAGGGACTCTAACTCGTGGGCTTATACTGATGTTAAAAAAAATTTTAAGTAGAAAATATCAATTCAAATACAATATCTCACACTCTCGTGGTTTTGAATAAAGCCACGTTCCTTGACCATTGGATTTTTCTCTCGCTCTCCCATTCTAATCGAGTAATGCATTTTGAAAACTGAATAATTTCTAATTAATCCTAAAGCGCTCTCGCTGTGTTTAGGATTAATACCTAGTTTCTATTATCCGGTTCGCCCCCCACGCTCTCACAGTGCCGGCTCGAACCTTAGTTAATTTCCCACTCTCGTGGAAAAATAATGTTAAATAAACTCTCACTCTCGTGACAAGGCTGTTTAAATTAAGTTTAAAAACAAAGACCAAAACAGGATTTTTATAACAAATAATTAAGCTAACTTCGTTACCGAGTCCCGTCGAAAACGATGGTCCTCACATATGGGACTCAAAACTATTTAGCTAAACACATTGTTAAAAGAAAGCAAATTAAACATAACAATTGCAATTAAGAATGACATGGTAATTAAATTAACAATGATAAACGACAATAATAATAATAATAATAAAGCAATAAAAGGAAACCTGTAAAAGTTGGGAATAAATTGCGAGACTTGAAATAAAGATGAAATTGAAATAACTTCTATTAAAGTGGAAAGATTTGATCCAAGCATTACACATATTGTAGGCCTAATAATAATGGTGTGGTAGTTCCCCAATGTGAGAAACTACCACTTTTACAAAGTGATTTCTGCCTAAAACTATGAACAACGCTTCTACGCACAAACATGGATGCCCAAACAATGAATGCTAGGTCATTTATATAGTGAGAAATGCTGGAAATTATCATGTGAGAGGTAGTGGAGATAATGGAGATCATGGTCGGAGAAGTTGAGAAAATCATGGGGTGAGTGGGTTCGTGAGTACTGATGTGGAGAGAGCCACAAAACAAAACAGAATGAAAACCTAGCAAGAGAAATTGAGCTAGGGAGAGGGCCACACCATGAGCTTCTGTGGCGAGGGCCACAGGTCCGCAGGTTGAAAATGTTATTTTTCTACTCTTTTTCTCGTTTCTTCCATTCCTCCCAGTTTCTTGGTTATTTCTCGCTCTTTTTAACATGGAAGCTTTGTGTTAGCATGCACCTGAAATAGAATAGAAATACCGGCATAACAAGACACAAATGAACGAAAATGAAACTAAAATGCATGTGAGTCAAGTCGAATATACGATATAATTTTGCGTTATCACTATACAAGAACCTAATCGGACGTTATCAAACCTCGTCTAGATGGAACCCCAACAAAGAATCATAACAATGGTTTGTTAGTGTGTATACATAGGTTGGAGGTCGAATATGATGAGAAATTTCAGGATACTTTTATGGTATCACCAAGTTGGAATGATGCATGGAAGATGTATTTAAAGTTATAGAAATATTGGGGCAAAAAAGGAAAATTTGGAATTAAAAGAAAATAGAAAATTTAACTCATGAAATAGTATGAGCCAGCCTATAGCTTGGATGAGCTGGCTCATAGTGTAAATTTTAACAATATGAGCCGGACTGAAATGGCCTATGATCCGGCCTGAACAAGGCAAAGGCAAAATTTCTTATTTAGAGTAGCACATGTGCCGGCCTGAAAGGCTTAATGAGTCGGCCTGAACAAGACAGAAGAGAACTCCTTATCTAGGATAGTATATGAGTCGACCTATAGTGACTTATGAGCCGGCTAGTATATGCATTTTTAGTGCAAACAATGAATTTTTGAGACTGAGTCAGTTTTGACTATGTTTCAAATGATTCCTAATACCTCTAAATACGTAGGGTGCCACCCAAACTCAAAGATACCGCTCAATATACATAAATTATATATTCTTGAAGTTTTAACATCATGTAAAACACATCTTGAGGAAAGTTGCACTCATATATTCCCCCTTTTTTATGATGGCAAAATTGCGACAATGATGGCATTTCATGTGTATTTGACACTCCCCCTGACTATGTGCTTCCCAACTTCATCTATCATATCCTTCTCCCCCTTTGACAACATAAAAAAGAGAATAAGAATATCATTAGAAGTATCATAGTATTCCATAACAACCAATCACTACTACAAATAACGCTTTCCAGGACAAAGCTTTCACGTCATCTAGAAAAAAACCGAGGTTTTATTCCAAGGCACACCCTGTTTTATTTATTTTTATTAAAAAAAACAAATTTTCCCCCGGTTATTTAAAAAACCGAGGTGTTATACCCTTCCTGACATGCTTCGAACATCAACTATTGCACTTTATATTTTCATTTGTTTACAAGTGTAAAATAAATAATCTAGGTTTTTTTTATAACCCGATGGATAAATTAATCAAATTTTACTATAAAACACTCGTTGAAAAGATTACACCATATTGCTATCTTATTTGTAGTCACCCCACTATCGAATCCATCATTTATTTGGGATGGATTGCAAATCTGGAAAAAAAATGTCCTTTTACCTTTAACAAAACTTTTTTTTTTCAGCTTTTGCAATCCATCGCAAATAATGGTGTTGATGTTGTTGTTGTTATTCCTAAAAGTTGTTGTTTTTGTTATTCCTAAAATTTGTTATTGTTATTCCTAAAAGCTTTACTGGTGGAGTACAAGTGCAGAAAAAACATTATCCAATTTTTGGGAGAAACACCTTATTAGAAGTTGGATGCATTAAACGCATGCACATTGTATACGCTAGTGAATGCAGTGATAATGATAACATCAAAAATCAATATTGAATGCAAAGTTCTAACATTCAAGCTTCAACAATCAATCTTGGAAGAAAAGTTCTGACATTCAAGCATCAACAATCAATCTTGGATGCAAAGTTATGATGGATTGCAAGTGCAGAAAAACCATTGAAGAGATCTTTTGTAAATAATTTATTTTAATATTATCTGTAAATAATGTAATACCTAAAAAAACTATCACCTCGGTTTTTAAAATTAATTGAGTGATAGTTCAAAAATAATAAATAATAATGTTTACTGTGGAAAATGGTAAACAACCGCTGGTCCTCCCAGAGTCCTAAAACTGAGAGTAACTTGCAAGATCGACCACTTAATCTCAAGACGCGTGCTAAGAGTTTTTTGTTATCACACCTGTTGTACCCCAAAATTTGCCCTCCCATATTCTTCAAGAATTGCAAAGAGTATGCTTCAAAATCTCCCCAAGGGTTGTACAGTTCAAGGGCCTCCTAACAGTCAAAAATTAGGGTTTTGGTTCTGACAAAGAAAATGAAGTTTCCAAGGGTCCAATCAAGTCCCACATGCCTACAAACATGGTCAAGCACCCTCATACCAAGTTTCAAGACTTACAGCACAAAATTGCACAGTCAAAAACCCTAATTGCACTACAGTCAACTATAGGGGCAAAATGGTCATTTGACAGTCAAAAGTTCAAATTTTTGGTCAACATCTCATTTTGAAGCCACAAACATCATTTGATCAATGCTTGATCATGATTCTCAAAGCTTGGCTCAAAAAGTCTCAAGATGCAAAAGTTTCCATATTTGGACAGTTGAAAAAGTCAACTGTAACTTGACCAAGGCATAACATCCACATGGATTATCAGAAAAATTCCATCTAAAGCTCATTTTGAAGAGAAAGACATTTCCTACAACTCCTCTTCACACTTCAAGTCCAAGAAATGCTCTCACAAAAAGTTATCAATTTCAACATTATAGGTCATTTTCAAAAGTCAACAAAAAGGGACTTTAAGTCAAAGGACATAACTTGGGATTGGTAAATCAAAATGACATGGGACCAAAGGCATTGGTTAGAGGACTTCAAGACCTTTCCAAAATGTCCAAGAACATGAGCAAAGCTTAATAATTGAGCAAGATATGCCTTGTGGAAGTTGGGAAATTTTTGGATATTTTGAAAAGTCAACATTGCTTCAAATGTCTTAAAAATGCTAATGGGCCTCTTTTTCTTCAAAGATTCATCATCCAAGGCATGTGCACGACCATTTGGCCAAAAGGGAAGTTTTTCATCATTTTTATTTATTTATTTGAATTTTTAAAGGCTAATAATTCATTTAATTAAAATAAATATGTGGAAAATACTAAACCTAAGTTTTTAAATCTTTTTATGCATGGAATACACTCAATATTTCGTGCATGATCAGATTTGGAAAGAATCATGGTGATTGGACATGATTTGAATCAAATTAGCTTGAAAAAGATTGAAAAAATTATGGCATGGAAATCAAATATTTTCTCATCAATTCATTGATTCTTTGGACCAAATTTTGAACCCTAATCATTCACACATATATACTCATGCAAACCCTACTCCTCAGAACCTCCAAGCTGCGCCATACATCCATAACCAAGTTTGAGTTTTTGACAAGAAATTCCAAAACTGAAAACTAGGTTCTAGTGCGATTCAAGCCAAAATAATTGTTCAATTGTCTTGCTGAGACATCAAGGAAGGTTCCTGGATCAAAATCATAGCTTGAAACATCAAGAATTGGTAATTATAAGTCAGACTGTGTTCTTCTTTTTGCATAATCGTGTTTTATTATTCAGGCCATATCCATGCATTTTGATTCTTGATTTGTACTCATTGATTGATTCTAAAGCTAATTGTGTGCTTTAATTGAGTTTTTACGCGTTGTATGAAGAATCACCATTAAAGGACGCTAGGGTTACAGGACTTTCAAATTAGGCGTTTCTAAATACTGTAAAATTAGAGAACCTCAATGCCATGGTTGAAATCAGGGAGCTGGGACGAATACAACACACCCCTCGCGCCTAATTTATATGGCACCATAGCCTATTCGCTATTATTGAAAAGTGCACATTTTGGGGGGGTTTAAAACCCCCGCTAACCTTTTTATGTTTCAGGAAAAAACAAAACGAGGAAGAAGACGGTGATGTGTAAGGCAACGATTGGAGTATTTGAATTTTCGCGCTAATCTGTCCACTAATTCTTGTTTTATTTCATATTATTTATTAGTTATATTATAAACAAAAAGCGTAGTTGGAGCAGTTGGCAAGGCATGTGTATGGTAATCCCTGGGACCTGGGTTAGAATCCCAGGTCCCCCCTCCCTTTCCATATTATTTTGCTAATGTTGCTTCTGTGTAGTTTCACTATAAGGGTTCACCATACTCTCCACATCCAGGCCTTCCACGTGCTTACTAAGACCAATCCAAGGGGCATAATTTGAAGAACATCATGGACGTTAGTCAACGCACATGCATGCCAGCACAAAAGTCAAACGAGGCCAGGAGCTTAATGGGCCTGAATTACTGAACAAAACCTCCTATTGGGGACAGACCCCCCATGGTTTGCCTTTCTCATTCTTTTCTCATATTTTTCTATTTTTGTTTTAATTAGTTTTTTATTTTAATTCTTTAAACCAATTTATTTTCATAAAAATATAAAAACAATAGAAAAATCAGAAAAGTCATAAAAAATCAAAAAATATATATTTTATTTTAATATTATCTTTTTGTAAATAAATCATTAATTAATTTAGTTCTAGGCTTAATTTCAAACATTTTTCTTAATAAAATTAAAAATTTGTAGAATTAGGGTTTAAATCAATTTTTATCCTTTTTCTTTTCTTTTCACTAATAATTAATCATTTATTTTTATAAATCAAATTGCCATTAATTAATTAATTTAATTTTAGGTTTAATTTTAACATGTTTTTCTTAATAAATAAAAGTCGTAGAATTAGGGTTAATTAGTTAATTCACATAAAAAAACCATAAATCCAAAAAATCTCAAAATAATTTCTTTTTTCATTTTTATTTAATTAATTTAATAATTTAATTTAATTTCATTAAAAAGGGGTCCAACGCCCTCGCTTCCAATTTTAATTCCAATTCGTGCATTTTATTTTATTTCTTATAATATTAATGTAATTCTCCCAAAGCCGTGTAAAGTTGACATTTATCTTTCGCACTTTATTTTATGTCAAATCGGGTCCTGGATTAAATTTGGTGATGTGGACCCGCGCCTTTGTAATAGCTTAGGAATTTTATATTTCTCGCATTTTTTAACTGTTAACAATTGCATGCAAGAATGAATGACAAAAATAAAAATAACGCATAGATCACCCATGACATGAACAAGACAAAATATCTGAAAACGACACACAAATCACACACCACCCCTAGGGTACGCCTCACTGTTGCCTTGCCTTCGAAAGGTGATCGTTGAGTAGAAGATGTTTTAGTAAGTCCTCATGATCCGGGAACCTGGCATGAGGGTAGCTTCTAAGGTGTCTTCCCATTGCTCCGGTGATCACCATGTCCCGAACCTCGAATTGACCCGAACAACTCCAATAGTGGTGCTACCTACCTCTCAATGGTGGGATGGCATTACTTTAAAGGACATCTACACAGACGAATTCCTTAGGGTAGGTAGACGGCTTTAGATACTTGCTCTAATTTCAAACAAAAATTCAAAAATACTTTTCACACTGACACCTTTTCAAAAGCTTTCGAAAGCAATCTTTCAAACACTATTGAGGACCGATACAAGAGTCGAACTGGAATTTTCAAAGAAACTTTTTAAAACCCACAGTTGAAAAGCAAACAAACCATTTTGAAAACACAAATGAGCAAGTATCTAAGAGCCCATGGATAACCATGGATAGAAAGGGTGCTAACACCTTCCCTTTCTATAACCTACCTCCCGAACCGAGAGCAATCTCTATAAAGGAATTTTTCTGTGCTTTTGTCCTTTCCATTTGGAGAAAATAAAAGACGGTGGCGACTCTTGCTTACCGCGATATTTCGCGAACCAGCGTTAAACAGTCAGTTCCAGATCCACCGATCACAGAACTGGCGACTCTGCTGGGGATACAACTAATAAAGTGAGGTGTACCTTAGGGTTAGTTCATAACTGTGTTTTCAATTGTACTGATTTGCTTGCTTTAAATTATGGGACTGTCTTGGGAGTTCTATAGATCCTAACCCGGATCTGGGGATACCTTCTTAGAAAGTAGCAACAACGCTGTGAGGGAACTGTGCGGGGTATATCGACATGGTTGAAACAGTCTGCTACGTTGATGTGGCACTTTGGTGTGTACCGGTAACCCTTGAGTTCAGTCAAGGAGAGTACGGGGCCTCCGCGTGGTGTCGTGAAGCATCAACAGACCTTAGGAACCTTAATTGAACTATCTTGGCCTCTTTAGGGTAGTGAGATAACTGACTTTGGTGCAGTCCGAGGTTGGTTGATACTCGATACTACACTCAATTGAGGGTTGCTTTCCTGGAATATTTTGGTCGCCAGTTCAGTGGCTAAATCGAAACGATGAACAATGAAAGCAATCCAGTGATATTGGGACCCTTAGAACCCGGTTACTTCTAATAGGACAGGTTGAGCCCACCAACTTCAAGAGGGTAATACCCAGACCCCATGCTGGCCTAAACTCTAAAGGTTTCTCTTGTGTGACTTGTGTGCCTTCCAACTTGACTATTTGCATCCTTGTTATCTGACACTTGAGTTTCTTGCAGGTTTTGTTTACAGTCCTTAATTGGGACTCATAACAGGGTTTACTAAGCTTCTTGCAGGTTTTAGTTTGCAGTCCTTAATTGGGACTCATAACAGGGTTACTTACATTACCCCATACATAGCATAACATCATACCATTGCATACATCCTAACCCATTTCAAGGATCTCAAGGGCTTGTGATGCAGGTCATGGTGAATCAACTATCCCAACAAGGGGCAAAGAGGATTTATTTTCCTCTAGACAAAGTTGTCAGGGGCTATGACCCACTAGATATGGTGAGCCTTGACTCCTGAAGAAGTTTCCCCTACTCAAGGTTGTTTGGAAATCCAGACCAGACATGATGACTAAAGTCAGGGGCTATGACCCACTAGATATGGTGAGCCTTGACCCTTGAAGAATGATTCTCAACAATATGCAGTGCCTTCAGTCAAGCTATTAGATTCAAGTGCTAACAAATTTTTCTTGTTTATCCCGCGAGGTCCTTGAAAACATTACATGCATACATACACATCATTGCATAACAGGTATCCTTGTTGCAGGTCACTTACCTTTCTCGCTGTTTATTTCAGTGATGGCTTCCCAACAAGATAACCAGGACCTTCTTGCCCAAGAGACTCGGTTCGGGGAAATCCTCCTAAATCTATCCAAGGGGCAGGAGGAGCTAAGGACACTTCTCATGGAGACTTTGGTTAGGAACAACGCCGAGGACGAATGGCTGAAACATCTGCAAGCTGAAGTGGATGCAATGAGAGCCCAGATGCTGGGGCAGGTGACTATCATCCAAGACTTAGCTCAAAGACAAGATGAGCTCGGAGTTCTCGTCAACCAACTGCTTCGGGGTAACCAACTGGGGCAAACATCTAAGGGTAAAGAGCCATTCATCATTCAACCATCTTTGAGACAAGGAAATAAGGGGAGAGCTCCTCAAATGGCTCCAGTGTCACAGATTCAGCATCAACCCCACCAGCTTCAGCCAGACAAGCCCAGAAGGCAATTCACCCAGCTCAATATGTCGCTGTTTCAAGCTTTACAACGTCTGTTGAGATTAAACCTAATCACATTAAGGGCTCATCCCCGGAACCCCAACACAGCATCTCCTGTCTATGATCCCAATAAGAGGTGTGCCTACCACTCTGCCAGCCCAGGACATGATACAAATGAGTGTTGGGCTCTGAAGAACAAGATCCAGGACCTGATTGATGAAGGAGCATTGGAGTTCACACAAGATGGACAGGCTGAGTTCTTCTACCATCCCTCCAAGGCTCACCATTTGAAGTGACAAGCCCTGAGACTAGAAGACTTTTGTTCATTAGAATTTTTCAAGTTGTAATTTTCTCTTGTTCAAACATTTATTCATGTTAAACGTTGTTATTTCATTACTGCATCGCATATGTCTGTTTTGAAGAAATATATTCGTATTCACTATATGCAATTCATTTTCATATTGTTCTGATGTCAACTCTCAATTGGTAATTCTAAGCCTCTTGAGGGAGGATGACAAAAACGATACCACGACAATTATAGTATGCTTTTGAACAGACCCCGCTGATGAGGTACAGGCATTGTTTCAATCCCTAAACACTGGAGTTATAAGGAAGATAATCCCTCGTCAACCCCTCTGAGCCAAAGAAGTAGGAGTTTTTTATTTTCAAAAATTAAAACCCTTAATCATAACCTGGGGCAGGGTAGTCTCTCAGTTGATCCAATCGCATAACAAATGGCACCAAAGAGGTCCTTACAAAATAAAGAAAGACAGTGATGGTCCCGAATAATCAATAAAGAAAGGCAGTCATTATCTTTCAAAATAAAAACCCAACAAGTCAAAACCTATGAAGGAGACTTACAAAACTGGGGCATCCCGCTGACTGTAATCACAAAAGAAACAGTTCAGGAAAAATTTAGGGATGGCGCAATCAAAAAAAAAGAGGTCCTACAAACCCTCAACCAAAAAAGAAATGACTGCCCATTCAAAACAAAATATCAATATATGAACCATCATTGGAACATCAGAGCAGAGACTCAAACAAGGTCTAACGTATGATCAACTGAGCTTAGGTTCGGAGAACATCACGAAGAGCGGGTGGGTACAAATAAAATTTGAGCCTTTATCCTTTGTTTCTTAAACCGTGAACCAGGCCACGTTATAACCCTTAAAAGTCCTAGCTGAAGCATGGGTTAGTTCGAAAGTGTACTGTTACGAAAGGTATCCTGAATCCTTAAGGCCTACGGTAAATACGGAGTTGACATCACGCTTTAACAAACATTCACTTGTTTTATGAAAAAGAATGCATTTTCAAAATCTTCAAGACAGACATAAGCTTTGCATTTTTGATATAACATTGTGTGCATATGACTAGGTGTTTGAACAGTAGGGAAATTCGCACGATGAATACCTAGTGAACAAAAGCACTTCCAATCAAGGGGCATGGCATGACTATTGTCCACTATCTGGGGCAATCCAATCAAGATTCGGAGAACCTCTCAAAGGCCAAACAGCCTGGGGCAAATCTCCGCCTGAGTCACTTGGGGCATTCCAACAACGAATCTTGCCTAATCAAACATCTTCTGGTGGCATGACAAAACACTTCTAACAGGGGAAACTCCCTACATTTTGAGAGCATGGACATAGTCGAAAAAATACTACGCAAAATCAAAGACCCGCTAGGTTGACGTACCTAGGCAAAAATAAGGGCTTCCCGGCAAACCAAAAGGGTTCGGGCAAAAATAAGGGATGAAATGAAAAAAAATTTGTACACCCGGCAAGTCGAAAACCTGAAAAGGCGGTTTGGGCAAAAATAGGCATCCCGGTGGAGTGAAAACCCGAAAGGGCGGTCCAGGCAAAAGTTAGGGATCAAAGCGCACGACTATGTCCTGTCAGCTCATCACTTACCTACCAGAAGAAGGTTTGTCCATCAACAACTATCAGCACCTCACAGGTCTTCCTCTCCCACCTCAGAAACAGGGGCAATAAAGAGTTGTCTAGGCAATCTAATTGTTCTGTCCTCCAAGGTATCAAGGTAGGTTCGGCTGAAGAACACAACCAGTATATCTTAATTCCCCAGAGAGCGCGTCAGCAAGTCAATGCACTCTCCTCAAGCAAAATTACAGTCAAACTTAAGGAAGTTGGGTATCCTCCAGCAGATCTCAACATTCCCCAGCATATACGGATATTCCTAACAAGCATCCCCGGCAGTCTTGGCCTAAAGATTGTTCCCTGGCGGTACATCAAACGTTCAATAGAGCTACTTCCCCGATACAGTTCAAAACTTCCCCAAGAGAGTCCAATCCAGTTTCCCCAGGAAAGTTGGAATCCATCTCCCCAAGCAGTAAGCTTATCCCCAGTAAATTCTGGAAGCTTATCTTCGCAGAACACGAACGCGTCTCCCGGCTTTATTCAAAGAGTTATTTCCTTACCAGGATATAACTGGGTTATCCTCAGCCAAAAGCCACGGAAAGAGCGTCCTCGATGAAGTCTTCTTATCCCCAGCAAAGTCTATTAACATTTCCAACACAACAATGGTATCCCCAGCGGAGTTATTATCAACAACTCAACGAAGTACCTCGCTCCCCACAGAGTATTGTTTCCCAGCAAGATCGTCAGAGTACTTTTCTCCCCGCAAAGTAATCCATTCGCCAAGTTTATTCCCCAACGGAGTCATCTTCTCCTACCGGTATTCTTGCAACCATCATCCCTAGCGGAGGCAAAAATCTACTCTTCAACATCAGCCCAAGAGTGACTTCCCGGCACACGTCAAGGATTTACTTTCCTAGACGATAAAGATACATTCATAAACATCACATACATCATAGCATGCATATACGCATCATATCTTACAAATCTCATTTATATTGAGAACATCATTGCTTGATTCATATCATGCATTGCATGTGACTGACTTTTACCTTTCAGGAAGGATTCAGTTAAGTTCTCAGCTATATTTCAAGACCTAGACCGGTTCAGTTAAATCGACCCTAAGATTTTTCTGTTTCTTATCTAGTCAAAGGCCTTCTCTGGTTCAGGCAGATCGACCCTAAGATCTCCCTGTTTCTTATCCAGTTGTAGATTTCAAGACCTAGACCGGTTCAGTTAAATCGACCCTAAGATTTTTCTGTTTCTTATCCAGTCAAAGGCCTTCTCTGGTTCAGGCAGATCGACCCTAAGATCTCCCTGTTTCTTATCCAGTTGAAGATTTCAAGACCTAGACCGGTTCAGTTAAATCGACCCTAAGATTTTTCTGTTTCTTATCCAGTCAAAGGCCTTCTCTGGTTCAGTCAGATCGAACCTAAGATCTCCATGTTTCTTATCCAGTTGAAGACATTTCAAGACCTAGCCTGGTTCAGTTAAATCGACCCTAAGATTTTTCTGTTTCTTATCCAGTCAAAGGCCTTCTCTGGTTCAGTCAGATCGACCCTAAGATCTCCCTGTTTCTTATCCAGTTGAAGATTTCAAGACCTAGCCTGGTTCAGTTAAATCGACCCTAAGATTTTCCTGTTTCTTATCCAGTCAAAGGCCTTCTCTGGTTCAGTCAGATCGACCCTAAGATCTCCCTGTTTCTTATCCAGTTGAAGATTTCAAGACCTAGACCGGTTCAGTTAAATCGACCCTAAGATTTTACTGTTTCTTATCCAGTCAAAGGCCTTCTCTAGTCCAGCTAAATCGACCCCTAACAGATTTTCCTGATGAAGACTCAGTAGAAGATATCCAAGATTCTCTCAATGATACTGTTGAGGTTGAAGTCGCCTATGGTTCTCTCCCCGTTACTGCAGAGGTAGTAATCGTCCCCAGATTCTCTCAGCGTTACTGTTGAGGTTGAAGTCGTCCCCAGATTCTCTCAGTGTTACTGTTGAGGTTGAAGTCGCCCAAGATTCTCTCAGCGTTACTGTTGAGGTTGAAGTCGCCTATGGTTCTCTCCCCGTTACTGCGGAGGTAGTAATCGTCCCCAGATTCTCTCAGCGTTACTGTTGAGGTTGAAGTCGCCCAAGATTCTCTCAGCGTTACTGTTGAGGTTGAAGTCACCTATGGTTCTCTCCCCGTTACTGCAGAGGTAGTAATCGTCCCCAGATTCTCTCAGTGTTACTGTTGAGGTTGAAGTCGTCCAAGATTCTCTTAATGATACTGTTGAGGTTGAAGTCGCCTATGGTTCTCTCCCCGTTACTGCGGAGGTAGTAATCGTCCCCAGATTCTCCCAGCGTTACTGTTGAGGTTGAAGTCGTCCAAGATTCTCTCAATGATACTGTTGAGATTGAAGTCGCCTATGGTTCTCTCCCCGTTACTGTGGAGGTAGTAATCGTCCCCAGATTCTCCCAGCGTTACTGTTGAGGTAGTAATCGCCCCCAGATTCTCTCAATGATACTGTTGAGGTTGAAGTCGCCTATGGTTCTCTCCCCGTTACTGTGGAGGTAGTAATCGCCCCCAGATTCTCCCAGCGTTACTGTTGAGGTAGTAATCGCCCCCAGATTCTCTCAATGATATTGTTGAGGTTGAAGTCGCCTATGGTTCTCTCCCCGTTACTGCGGAGGTAGTAATCGCCCCAAGATTCTCTCAGCGTTACTGTTGAGGTAGTAGTCATCCAAGGTTCTCTCACCGTTCCTGTTGAGGTAGTAACCATCCCTGGTTCATTCATCACCTTTCGAAGCTCCAGATCCAGTTCCTGTAACCAGTCAGGACACATCTACACAAAGAATTTGAAGACCAGCTCCTGTAACAGGCCAGGTAATCCTTTTCTTTTGCAGGTACGCAAGTTCTCGCTAAGGAATCTCTTACGCGATCGACACCCAGATGGCATCTATAAGCCCATCATCCTATCCATCAATCTCCAAATGGCATCTATAAGCCCATTCCCACCATCATACTACTATGTGAGCGCAAATTTCTGGGCACTCTAGTGTTCAATCATCTTCCACCTTCGGATTACGAAAGGCACGTCAGCCAATCTGCATCCTCAGGTTTAAGAATATTGAACAGGGGCAACTGTTGTACCCCAAAATTTTCCCTCCCATATTCTTCAAGAATTGCAAAGAGCATGCTTCAAAATCTCCCCAAGGGTTGTACAGTTCAAGGGCCTCCTAACAGTCAAAAATTAGGGTTTTGGTTCTGACAAAGAAAATGAAGTTTCCAAGGGTTCAATCAAGTCCCACATGCCTACAAACATGGTCAAGCACCCTCATACCAAGTTTCAAGACTTACAGCACAAAATTGCACAGTCAAAAACCCTAATTTTACTACAGTCAACTGTAGGGGCAAAATGGTCATTTGACAGTCAAAAGTTCAAATTTTTGGTCAACATCTCATTTTGAAGCCACAAACATCATTTGATCAATGCTTGATCATGATTCTCAAAGCTTGGCTCAAAAAGTCTCAAGATGCAAAAGTTTCCATATTTGGACAGTTGAAAAAGTCAACTGTAACTTGACCAAGGCATAACTTCCACATGGATTATCAGAAAAATTCCATCCAAAGCTCATTTTGAAGAGAAAGACATTTCCTACAACTCCTATTCACACTTCAAGTCCAAGAAATGCTCTCACAAAAATTTATCAATTTCAACATTATAGGTCATTTTCAAAAGTCAACAAAAAGGGACTTTAAGTCAAAGGCCATAACTTGAGATTGGTAAATCAAAATGACATGGGACCAAAGGAATTGGTTAGAGGACTTCAAGACCTTTCCAAAATGTCCAAGAACATGAGCAAAGCTTAAAAATGGAGCAAGATATGCCTTGTGGAAGTTGGGAAATTTTTGGATATTTTGAAAAGTCAACATTGCTTCAAATGTCTTAAAAATGCTAATGGGCCTCTTTTTCTTCCAAGATTCATCATCCAAGGCATGTGCACGACCATTTGGCCCAAAGGGAAGTTTTTCATCATTTTTATTTATTTATTTGAATTTTTAAAGGCTAATAATTCATTTAATTAAAATAAATATGTGGAAAATACTAAACCTAAGTTTTTAAATCTTTTTATGCATGGAATACACTCAATATTTCGTGCATGATCAGATTTGGAAAGAATCATGGTGATTGGACATGATTTGAATCAAATTAGCTTGAAAAAGATTGAAAAAATTATGGCATGGAAATCAAATATTTTCTCATCAATTCATTGATTCTTTGGACCAAATTTTGAACCCTAATCATTCACACATATATACTCATGCAAACCCTACTCCTCAGAACCTCCAAGCTGCGCCATACATCCATAACCAAGTTTGAGTTTTTGACAAGAAATTCCAAAACTGAAAACTAGGTTCTAGTGCGATTCAAGCCAAAATAATTGTTCAATTGTCTTGCTGAGACATCAAGGAAGGTTCCTGGATCAAAATCATAGCTTGAAACATCAAGAATTGGTAATTATAAGTCAGACTGTGTTCTTCTTTTTGCATAATCGTGTTTTATTATTCAGGCCATATCCATGCATTTTGATTCTTGATTTGTACTCATTGATTGATTCTAAAGCTAACTGTGTGCTTTAATTGAGTTTTTACGCGTTGTATGAAGAATCACCATTAAAGGACGCTAGGGTTACAGGACTTTCAAATTAGGCGTTTCTAAATACTGTAAAATTAGAGAACCTCAATGCCATGGTTGAAATCAGGGAGCTGGGACGAATACAACACACCCCTCGCGCCTAATTTATATGGCACCATAGCCTATTCGCTATTATTGAAAAGTGCACATTTTGGGGGGGTTTAAAACCCCCGCTAACCTTTTTATGTTTCAGGAAAAAAACAAAACGAGGAAGAAGACGGTGATGTGTAAGGCAACGATTGGAGTATTTGAATTTTCGCGCTAATCTGTCCACTAATTCTTGTTTTATTTCATATTATTTATTAGTTATATTATAAACAAAAAGCGTAGTTGGAGCAGTTGGCAAGGCATGTGTATGGTAATCCCTGGGACCTGGGTTCGAATCCCAGGTCCCCCCCTCCCTTTCCATATTATTTTGCTAATGATGCTTCTGTGTAGTTTCACTATAAGGGTTCACCATACTCTCCACATCCAGGCCTTCCACGTGCTTACTAAGACCAATCCAAGGGGCATAATTTGAAGAACATCATGGACGTTAGTCAACGCACATGCATGCCAGCACAAAAGTCAAACGAGGCCAGGAGCTTAATGGGCCTGAATTACTGAACAAAACCTCCTATTGGGGACAGACCCCCCATGGTTTGCCTTTCTCATTCTTTTCTCATATTTTTCTATTTTTGTTTTAATTAGTTTTTTAATTTAATTCTTTAAACCAATTTATTTTCATAAAAATATAAAAACAATAGAAAAATCAGAAAAGTCATAAAAAATCAAAAAAAATATATTTTATTTTAATATTATCTTTTTGTAAATAAATCATTAATTAATTTAGTTATAGGCTTAATTTCAAACATTTTTCTTAATAAAATTAAAAATTTGTAGAATTAGGGTTTAAATCAATTTTTATCCTTTTTCTTTTCTTTTCACTAATAATTAATCATTTATTTTTATAAATCAAATTGCCATTAATTAATTAATTTAATTTTAGGTTTAATTTTAACATGTTTTTCTTAATAAATAAAAGTTGTAGAATTAGGGTTAATTAGTTAATTCACATAAAAAACCATAAATCCAAAAAATCTCAAAATAATTTATTTTTTCATTTTTATTTAATTAATTTAATAATTTAATTTAATTTCATTAAAAAGGGGTCCAACGCCCTCGCTTCCAATTTTAATTCCAATTCGCGCATTTTATTTTATTTCTTATAATATTAATGTAATTCTCCCAAAGCCGTGTAAAGTTGACATTTATCTTTCGCACTTTATTTTATGTCAAATCGGGTCCTGGATTAAATTTGGCGATGTGGACCCGCGCCTTTGTAATAGCTTAGGAATTTTATATTTCTCGCATTTTTTAACTGTTAACAATTGCATGCAAGAATGAATGACAAAAATAAAAATAACGCATAGATCACCCATGACATGAACAAGACAAAATATCTGAAAACGACACACAAATCACACACCACCCCTAGGGTACGCCTCACTGTTGCCTTGCCTTCGAAAGGTGATCGTTGAGTAGAAGATGTTTTAGTAAGTCCTCATGATCTGGGAACCTGGCATGAGGGTAGCTTCTAAGGTGTCTTCCCATTGCTCCGGTGATCACCATGTCCCGAACCTCGAATTGACCCGAACAACTCCAATAGTGGTGCTACCTACCTCTCAATGGTGGGATGGCATTACTTTAAATGACATCTACACAGACGAATTCCGTAGGGTAGGTAGACGGCTTTAGATACTTGCTCTAATTTCAAACAAAAATTCAAAAATACTTTTCACACCGACACCTTTTCAAAAGCTTTCGAAAGGAATCTTTCAAACACTCTTGAGGACCGATACAAGAGTCGAACTGGAATTTTCAAAGAAACTTTTTAAAACCCACAGTTGAAAAGCAAACAAACCATTTTGAAAACACAAATGAGCAAGTATCTAAGAGCCCATGGATAACCATGGATAGAAAGGGTGCTAACACCTTCCCTTTCTATAACCTACCTCCCGAACCGAGAGCAATCTCTATAAAGGAATTTTTCTGTGCTTTTGTCCTTTCCATTTGGAGAAAATAAAAGACGATGGCGACTCTTGCTTACCGCGACATTTCGCGAACCAGTGTTAAACAGTCAGTTCCAGATCCACCGATCACAACACCTATTCCGTCTAAATATCAGTCGAGGGAAACGACTTTCTTTTGACTGGAGAAACGGGTGCAATGGTTTTCCATACTATGGTTTAATCGACTTCCTGGTAACTCGTGACTGACAGAAGATATTCTTACAAAAACGAGACTCACTAGACTAACTGACAGGTGACTCGTGACCCACAGATAGTCTCGAATTGTTCATGCAAAATAGAAGATAACGTATAGATCTTGCTCGACAACAAAGATAAAACATATAAAACACTCAAGAGATATAACCGAAAAATAAAAGATTTGCATTGAAATAAAGATGGTGATTCACGTACATTAAGCACTCTTCACTCTTGATTTCCTGACGCTTGGAATGAGAGAGTTTGCTAAGGGATTTGAGAGTACAAGTGAACACCCCTAAACTACACAAAATTTGCCTATTTATAGTGTTTACAAAGTAACTACCTAGATAAAATATACGGCTAATATTAACATCTTGAGGTAACTTCTTCACTAGATGCTGTCACTTCTTTGGCGCTCAAACACGTCGTGGATTTCCAGTAACCGCTCATAATTTTGAAGTTCCACTTATTTGGCGCTTGAACATGTCATGGGTTATTGGTAACTTCCCACGTTTCCTCTAAGCTTCTTGAACATAAACCGCCTTTGCCTTGCTTCGATGCTTTCTTTCTGGCAAAGAATAATCACGCTTTCTCTAAGTCCAAGATACCCTTCTTTGTCGACTAATACCATCTTCGACCAAGTCCTTCTCTTTTACCCTTTTGGTCGACTAAACCAATTCGATCCTCCTGACATATTCTATTATTTCTTCCTAGTCGACGTGATCCACTTTTCGACAGTTTCAATATGGTTCCTTCCTAGCATTAACCCTGACTCAATAAAAACCAACTTTTCACACATTGGCTCTTGTTTCCCAAAAAACCCTTATTTTGGAGGGTGCCTCTTAACTTATGAGAGTATTTTCATTTATCACATGCACTTGAATTCCTCAAGATTTTCTAAGGTAGAAAAATGCCCCCCAGAGATGCCATTTTCGAATTTTGACTAATATGAGATCATGGCATCTCTGAAGCGTTGCCTTCACCATTCGACCAAATCGTTTCCATTTCTCAAAAAGTGAATATTATTGTGTTGTATTTTCCGTGATGTCACGCAATCATGGTAGCGTCCCACGCCTTTTAGTTTCGATATGTGAGACATTAATTGCTTGTCATCATTGCGCTTTTAGTGGGAAACATGGCCCAGTAACTTGCGTTGGTCTTGTGGCACGTGTCCCACTAACTGATGTAATTTGAACTTTGGGAAATCACAAAAGATTTCCCCATTATTTCATCTTTCCTCAGGGTTTATAAATACCATTATTCCCCATTTTTTATATTTTCTCTCACTTCTTCAATCCCTTGACTTTTAGAAAACAAAAACCCAGAAACTACACACCATCGATGTTCTTCATCTTCATCTTCCTTCAACCTTCAACAATGGCAAATGTAAAAAATCAAACCTCTTCTCCAACCGTCGCTCTTCAACTGATCCTTGTCGATGGCAAAGCCTAAGTACTTGTCGTAACCCAAATTTGTCCTACCTCGATAATTTTATGTTTCGAGATTAAAATAGAAGAAATGTTTAGTTAAATATGGTACAAAAATATTTGATGGCCCATCTTTATCCAAGACTAGAGGTGGATTTTAATAGGGGCTTTTTGAATCAGAAAGACCCATGAACTTATACGCGAACCATGTTGGCCTATGACCCATAAGATTCAGAAACGGAAATTCGTTTCAAATTTAATAATTACTAAGCTATTAAACTATTAAGTCCTTAATTCTCAAAGTCAACTTCAGTTTAAGTAGTTTGAAGTTAAATTAAAGTCATCCATAAATAACTGATGTTAGTAGAGAAAGGAGGGTGCGGAGTTTCATTTAAGGCCCATCAAAGTTCTTTTTAGCCTATTTTCTATTTAGAGAAAATTAATAAAAAAAACATTTTTGTTATAGTGAATCTACTAAAATGAAAAATCTTTTATAAAAAAAAATATACTTGGTTATTAAACGTTTTACTAAGAGTTCTATTTTAAATAAAATTTGGGTAGATTGATTTGTTAACGCCAATTTGTTAGGCTTAATCAACGTCTGTCATTTACTGTTTGTCAAAATAAAAATGCTATTGTTGAAACAATTTTTTTTATTTATTAGATATTTAGTTTTAAAGATCATTTCCTTAGGGAAAAACTAGTTGGAAAAAACCTGGTTGAAAGGGAATTGGGCCGGGTGATTAAAAGAAAAATATTGTTGCTGTTATATAATAACGTTTGCTGAATAAATTAGGCTGAAATAAGATTGGTTAATGCAAAGCCCAATGGAATTTGACCAGTTGTATTAAAAAATATTTTTTTGCTGCAATAAAAAAAAGATTGCTGGACTGGAAAGAATAACATGTTGGGCCCAATAATAGAAACAGTCACTGTTCCAATTGAAATCCAAATATTGGCGCACATTTTAAAACAACAGGTACTGTGCAAATCAATTTTTTCCAATTAAATCTGTTACAAGGATTTAGGCGCTTTTGCTGCAAACACATATCCTTTATCAGTAAAACAGAAATCAAATCAATTAATTTCTATCAATCTCTATTAACATAACAAAATCCAATACAACAAATCTCTATTACACCAAGTTACGAATCTAAGAAAATCTCTAAAGATTCATTGACAGAATCAGATATATTAAATTCCATATAATCCAGAAAAGCTCAGTAACAAGAATCGGTAAAAACCAAGTTTCTAGACATAATTAATTACAGTAAAAAAACCTAAAACTATAGAATCCCTAAATCTATTCTAATCTTCTTAATTTTTCCAAATTTAATTGTAACGACAAAATCCAAAAACCCTAAAGTTCCTAACTATATAAATAAACACAAAATTAAAACACGAAGGGGAGGCGTTGGGGGGATCTTCGCAGAAACAGGGAGGCGAGCTTTTAAATGGAAACAGAGAATACATAAAAGCTTGAAGAACAGCATCACGAGGGTGAAAAGAACGAAAAAGAGAAGATTGATGGACGAAGAAGAAGAACCCTTGCGTTTAAGATCCAAAGGGAGAGGCGATTAGAGTTTCTAGATCGGAAACCCTAATCACCACTTGAACCGCCGCTGACTATCTCCAAGCTTCGCCATTGTTTCAACCTCATCATCGCCTTCGCCATCGTTTGTCCTGCAAAGCAAGAGGAAGAAAGAGAGGTCAGTAGAAAATCGGACGCTCGAGGACAGAAGGTCGCTAGGAAGTAAACTTAGCTTTTGCCTTTTTTTTCTAATTGCTGATTTGGGGTTTTGTGGGGGAATTTATATTGTGGATCGAGTAAACGGTTTCTTCGCCGGTGGTGGTAGGGTAAGGGTTTCAGAGAAGAAGGTTAAGGAGGAAGGAGAAAAGGTGAGGGTTGTGTCATCGTGTAAGAGAGAGAGAGAGAGAGAAGAAATAATTTTATTTTTGCTGTAAAACAAACATAATGAAATGAATGGAAAACAAAGAATGTTTACATTCTGAACCAATCCCATGCACACGCGTACGCAGTGACTAACATACTCCCTCAATCCCATCCGCTGGATACGCATCAGACGGCTGCTAGGTCAAGGCACGTGGTAAATCCGTGCTCCCTCGCCACACTTAATCCAACTGGACCCCCTTTAACATCCATGTTGGGCCTAGCCCACGCGCTATTTGCACCCCTTTTTCCTTATTACTAAAACAAAGCAACAACGTGCACCCCCCCCCCCCTGTCCAAGAACATTTGGGCCAGCCCGAGCCTAACTTCCAGCACCCCCCTTTATTTACTGGTTAACAAGGAAACACACTCCCCCAAATTTACTTAAACTATTAATATTTTTTTATGATTTCTTTTTTATATTTTTTATATTATATTCTATTAATTATTTATTCCTTCTTTTTTTACTTATAATTATAATTATTATTATTAATTATTATTATCATATTTTTCTATTATTATTTCTATTTTTATATTATTATTTATTTTATGTAAATATTGTTATATAAGCATATAAAAATATTTTATTCAAAACTCATGTACATATTATTTTCACGTATATTGCATTAAATCTTTTTATCATGCATTAATCAAGACTTTTTTTGCAATTAATATTATTAAAAAACACAAACAAATCTCAAACTATTTTCGCGAACAAATTAAGCTAATCAACAGTCTTTTTTGCAAATGGGTTTCAGACTAATTTTGACTTACTGCGTACTCAGTCAAAATCTCCCCAATCACTACTCCTGACCGAGTGCGAAGTGATTCAAAATGTGTTTGCACACCCCTAAAAGACACCAACCAATACGAACTACAAATGGGGACTCTGATTCCTCATAAGAGGATACGTAGGCACGCGATCTAAAATCGTTGTGAGTCTTGCTAATTAAAACTTAAAACCTTGTTTACCCCAAACCTAAACCTAGAGCTTAATATCCTTGTGAACAAGGTGGGTGAAAGGTGCATAACACCTTCCTTTCGTCCAATTGAGTCCGAAACCTAGAATCTTTGTCTGTGAATTAGGGTTTTCTGTTAGGTTCCCTTCCCTAGGATAAAAACTAATAGTGGCGACTCTTGATTAAAAAACCAGTCGCTACAGCTGATGACTCTGCTGGGGATTCTCCTTAACCCTAGGTTTAGGTTTTTTTGGGGTTTCTTATTTTTATTTGCTTTATTTATTTATTACATCTATCTATTTTATTGCATTTATTTATTTACTGTCAAATTCTCTTATCATCATATATTTACTGCATGGCAGGATCTTTCTACCTCAAAAATATTTCCAATATAACCCTTAGCAAGAAGGTTCGTCTATTAGCTTAGGGGGTACATCATCCCTGCGAGTTTATGTGATGACTTTGCCTATAGTCGGTGAATTTCTGAAAAAGGAATACTTTTCAAGAGATATCCTCTTGACGAGTAGGACTTTGGAAGGTCACCCATGACTCTTTGTAACGACCTTAACCCAAAATCTCATGACGAGACTTGTCACGACTTTGAGACGGATATCTCGGTCCGTAAAGAGGCTCCACCTAAGGGAGGCCCTTGCGCCTTTTCCCTCTGGTGTTATTCATGATACCCTTAAGGAAGCCACCTTTTGGGAGGGTAGATCAACTGTAGGTCAAGACTAAGGAACCCACCTTATAAGGGTACTTATAGAAAAACCCCGTCATTAAACCATACATCCCTACCTTATAGGGGTATTTATTACAAAAATCATGTCACTCGACCCTACACCTATGCATTCATGCATTTCATATATTTGTCACCCTACATTTATCTTATTCACAGGGGGGTATAAAAGATGAAAGTAAAATCAAGATCTCGGGGACTATCTTTAAAAATGGATACCGAATGAAACAACTTGCCCATGTCAACATGCCAAACATGCATGAAATCAAGGCCACAAAAGGGAAATAACATGATGGAGACTTTCTCAGGTTTTGTCCAGCAACAGTGGATGGTTTCAAAAGCAGATATTTGCAGGTGCGCCTAGAAGACTTATTTCCTTGTTGCCTGATTTCACGCAAATAATGTTTTGGCCAAAAGATTGTAATATTTTTCAACATCTGAATAACGTTACCTTCAATAAAGGTGTTTTGTTTCTACACTCCATTTGCGTATCTATTTAAAGATAGTCGTCGAGTAAAATAATAAAGGACAAGCATATACCTAAAGGAATAAGACATTCACATTCATTCGCACTCATGTATTCACGAACACCTGCATATCATGTCAAAACTCATTTTTCAAAAAAAAAAAACATCACTCTAGTTGAACCATTGGTAGAAGAAGGTCTCCATCTCCTTGGCCTCCATATCAAACAAGGGCTCATCAACAGAAAGCAATGGAGAAAATCAAGGAAACTCAGGCTGCGACCAAGTAAAAGGTGACGTAAGTTCAATGAAAGGAAATTTGAGTCAAGTTCTTCTTGCTTTGAAGAACATTATTGACAGGCAAGACCAGATTCCTAGGGCAGCTTTCAAAGAAGTAGCCCAGACTATTGGTGCATCAAACAGTCACCAACTAAGGAAAGAGTCAAAGGTAGGACTCCAAAAGTCCAACATGGCCCAACAAGAAGTTAAAGCTGAAGGGTTTGTCCTACCGCCACCAAAAGCATGGGCATCTCATGCCCTACAGATTTCAACCAATAATGCAGACTCCCTCTAGGACACAATGAAGCTTTCGAAAGAGCTCTACAAAGGCTAGGGGACCAGGGGATAATCCAGTTCAGACAATACCCTGAAGAAAAATATAAATCTACTCTAAATGGTGAAGCACATTTTCCTCCAATCCAAAGAGACCTCTGTCAACAATGGAGTAGTGCATGGCGGACATGTGGAGAAAATATCCAACAAGGCCAATACCAAAGGGGCAACTGAATTCATCCGAGAATGCGCCCAGGAGAAAAAAGATAGATGACCGTGGAGATTCCTGAGATCTTTTTCTTTCCTAATTAATTTTTCTTGTTTTCGAAAGAACCTACATCAAGCTGGAGACATAGGGGTTACTTGTAAGGGTTTCCCCGTTTTGTTTCAGACAATATTTATGATTAATGAAAGTTATATTCTGTTTTCAATCAAGATCCTTGTCTTTCTCTTGAATTTATATTTTAAACTTAAAAATGGAAATATTTTTCTGCATATGCATTTTAAAGTATTCAAATACTAAAGCTGCACCAAAACTTGGTAAAGGTGCAAATTCATGCCCAAAACCAACGATAATGCTATTGCTGCGATCCGATATAATTTTAATGCTCCTATCAACCAAGCTAAAGAGGAAGAGGATAAAGATCTTGAACTCTCTGAGAAAATGGCGAGGGAAACAAAAAAAGGAGCTAACAATATGCAACCGTATCTAGAGGCTATCAAGACCATCAATTTGAGCACATGGGAAGACCCGAAAGAAACCAAGCTAGGGGGCAATGTTAGAGCGGAGCCGAAAAGAAGTTGATCAAGTTATTGCGTATATCTATGGAAACAGGCCAAGGCCAAATACAAACATTGCTGTAAAAATAAACAACTGCGAAATACCAAGATCTGACAAAGAACCTGAGCCAAGGGCACGTTGGGTATCCATGTTCGACGAAGCTTCAAATACATTGGGGCATGATATAGGGGCAGTACTGACTTCTCCAAAGAAGGCTCACAAGCCATATACCAAGTCAATGGTGAACGGGATACTAAACATCCAAAACGGGTCCCAAATCGGGATCATGTTTTAATACTTACTGCAGAATTCGCAAAAATTATTTTTAGTCACGTCCCACGAAAAGGAAGTCAAATGGCGGACACCCTAGAAACTATATCGTCTATGTTCAAATTAACTTGGTCATACCACGAATCACGCATCATAAACAGACGCTTCGAATAGCCTGCACAACACCTTGCTATTAAAAAACGATAATATAACAAGCCTTGGTTTCACGACATCCCGAATATGCCTCTAGCATCGACAAACGAACTCTACAAAAATTAGCCTCGAAACTCTTTCTGAATAACAGTATACTGTACAAGATGGACCACGACACAGTCTAGTACTCAAGAAGATTCTGCTACTTCGCCTGCACTCACGTGGTAAATGGACCCCCAATTACGAAAGTCCGTACATAGTCAAAACAACATTCTCCGATGGTGGTCTTATCTCCACAATAATGGATGGGGAAGAACTACCGCACCCAACAAATTTAGACGCAGTCAAAAACACTATGTATAAGAAGCTCGCTAAGCTCGAACCTTAAACAGGCGACTTAGGCAAAAAGGAGCGTCCCGGTGGATCGAAGACCCTAAAGGGCGATCTAGGCAAACATTAGGGGCATATAACAAAAAAATTATCCCGGTGGATTGAAAACCCGAAAGGGAAATCCAAGAAAAAATTAGGGATCATTCCTTACAAAGAAATAAAGAACAAAAAGACTGTGATCTAAGAAATATGACTATGAACTGCGACGGGAGAGATAGATCTGAATCATTCAACTCAGAAGAAAAGGAGATAAGATCATTAAAAGGATATTGGGGCACAACAGTAGCAATTATCATTTTTCATTGCCATTTACAGTTTTAAAACTTTTTGTAATCACCTCTTCCTAGGAATTGCATCTTATACTCTTACCTATTCAGAGGCATATCAATAAAACATTTGCTTTCTTTGTATCTTTCAAATTGCGTTTTCTTTTTCTCAGACTTGTTTACAAAATACTGCGGTCATTACTTGTGAATATCGTCTTGAAATCATTTTGGGGGATTAACAAAATAAAAGCTTTTGATAAAACATCAGAGAAAAAAACACTTTGGTTAGAAAAATATTGAAAGAAAATCCACGTCTACGTCCACGCACTCAACAATACAAAATCTATGCATATCTACTCCTACGTCTACAATACAAAAGTCTATACCCGTGTCTATGCTTATGTCTATGCTCACGATGTAAAAAAAGACTACGTCCGCACCTGCGTCTATGCTTGCACTCAACAATACCAAGTATATGCCTACATCTACGCGTCTGCGCAAAGTCTACGTCCATGTCAGCGCATATGCCTACACTTGCAACACAAGGTCGACGTTCGCGCGTGTCCATGCACATGGCTACTCTTATGCCTTGCAACACAAAGTCTACGTTCGCACATGCATCCACGCACATGTGTACGCCTGCGTCTACGACATACGAATCAACATACGCTTACGCTCGTGCCTATGACATACAAATCTACGTACGTCTATGCTCACGTCTGCGCCTATACTTGCATTCAACAATAAAAAGTCTATACGCATATCTACTCCTACGTCTACGCGTCCGTACACGAAGTCTATGTTTGCATACGTCTACGCTTACGCCTATGCCTACGACATACGAATCTACGTACGTCGACGCTTACGCTTGCGCCTACAACGTATGAATCTACATACGTCCATGCTTACGCCCGTGCTTATAGAGAACATATACATACGTCTACGCCTGCATAGAAATCTACGCATAGGCCATTAACTATGTCTACGTCTACGCCCGCAATACAAAATCAATGTTCAATTTTTGCTAACATTATCCATTGCGTTCAAAGTTCAACAATACTACGACGACACAACAGACCATGCCAGGAATTGGTAACTCTAAGCCAATGGTTTAAAGGAGAGAATGACAGAAATAGTCTTCAAAACATTTCAAGGCATACGCGCATCTTACACACATTTTGCATATCTCAAGCATACATACACTATACATTTTTACATACATTAGACATATATTCAGGGTTCCATATCAATGTCAAACATCATACATTTTGCATATATACAAAATTCAATTGGCATGTATACACATGTATCGCCTAGCAAATAGACAAATATTCTCAACCTCGATTCAACTATCTAAGGGTCGACCAACGCAATGCTCGTCCTACGATTCAACCCGTCACCTCAGTCGTCATGCCGTGACACATTCAGCCCATCACCTAAGTCTTCCTGCAGTGATGAACTCCTTACAAACCCAGTACATTGCTTCTAAGCCGCAATGTATCCGCGAAACTCAGTACATTGCCTCTAAGTCGCAATATATCATCTAACTCAAATACATTGCCTCTAAGCCGCAGTGTATTCGCGAAACTCAGTATATTGCTTCTAAGTTGCAACATATCGTCCGACTCAAACACATTGCCTCTAAGCCGCAATTTATTTACAAAACTCAACACATTTCCTCTAAGCCGTAATGTATCTTTCCATATCAGTATATTGCCTTTAAGCCGCAATATATCGTCCGACTCAAACACATTGCCTCTAAGTCGCTATGTATTTGCAAAACTTAACACATTGCCTCTATGCCGCAATGGATTCTCAACACTCCGTACGTTGCCCCTAACCCGCAACGCATTGTCAAAACTCAGTATATTGCTTCTAAGCCGCAATATATCCTCCAAACTCCGTACGTTACCTCTAAGCCACAACATATTCTCAAAGACCCATTACATTGCCTCTAAGCCGCAATGAATTCTCCAAACTCATTAAATTGCCTCTAAGCCGCAATGTATTATCCAAGCCAACACATTGCTTCCAAGCCGCAATGCGTTCTTCAAATTCATTACATTGCCTCTAAGCTGCAGTGTTTTTGCAAAACCCAGATCATCGCCTCAGACTTCATGCAGCGATGCTCGAAAACAATACCTAGCTTATCGCCTCAGACTTCACGCAGCGATTTACGAACCCAATCCATTGCCTCAGACTTCATGCAGCAATGTATTTTGTTATGCCAAGTTCCATACCATCGTCTCGGACTTCATGCAACGATGTTCGAAACAACACATTTAGCTTTTCACATCAGACTTCATGCAGTGATTTGCAAACATAACCCATTGCCTCTAAGCCGCGACGCGTTCTTCAAACCCATCAGCACGTTGCCTCTAAGCCATAATATATCATCCAACTCAAATGCATTGCCTCTATGCCGCAGTGCATTCGCAAAACTCAATATATTTCCTCTAAGCCGCAATATATTATCCAACCCATTACATTGCCTCTAAGTCGCAATATATCTTTCCAGATCAACATATTGCCTCTAAGCCGCAATATATTGTCCAAATCAGGATGTTGCATCTAAGCCGCAATGCATTGCCCAAACTCAGACCAACGTCTCAGACTTCATGCAATGATGTTTGAAACAAAAAATTTAGCTTATCACGTCATACTTCACGCAGTGATTTGCAAACTTAACCCATTGCCTCAGACTTCATGCAACAATGTGTTTCCTATTCTGCGACAAAGACTATTGCCTCAGACTTCATGCAGCAATGCTCGGAACCAAATTTAGCTTATCACAACAGACTTCACGCAGTTATTTGAAAACCTAACACATTGCCTCAAACTTCATGCATCAATGTTTGAAACAACAAATTTAGATTATCACATCAGACTTTACGCAATGATTTGCAAACCTAATCCATTACCTCAGACTTCACCCAGCGATTCGCGAACCAGACCATCATCTTAGACTTTATGTAGCAATGTATTTTCTTTATTCCATAAAATCCAGCCTATTGCATCAGACTTCACACAGTGATTCTCGAACCAAACTCATTGCCTCAGACTTCACGCAGGAATGTATATCTCTTTACTCCGTAACATAAACCATCGCCTCAGACTTCATGCAGCAATGTCCAAAAACTAAATCTAGCTTATCGTCTTAGACTTCACGCAGTGATTTGCAAAACTGTAACCCAATGCATCAGGCTTCAAGCAACAATACCTTCCTTCATTCCATAAACACCTATCATTGTCTCAGACTTCGTGCTATGATGAAAAATAAAACTTTTACCCATTGCATCAGACTTCATGCAGTAGTACATTTCGTTATTCCATAAACACCGATCATCGCCTCAGACTTCATGCTGCAACACTCAAAAGAAAACAAAATTCGACACATTGCCTCTAAGCCGCAATGTATTTACAAACTCAACACAATGCCTCTAAGCCGCAATGTATTCACAAACTCAACACATTGCCTCTAAGCCGCAATGTATTCGCAAACTCAACACATTGCCTTTAAGCTGTAATGTATTCACAAACTCAACACATTGCCTCTAAGCCATAATGTATTCGCAAACTCAACACATTGCCTCTAAGCCGCAATGTATTCGCAAACTCAACACATTGCCTCTAAGCCGCATTGTATTCACAAACTCAACACATTGCCTCTAAGCTGCAATGTATCCTCAGAACTTAACACATTTCCTCTAAGCCGCAATGTATTATCCAAATTAACACATTTCCTCTAAGCCGCAATGCATTCTTCAAACTCAAACACATAGCCTCTGAGCCGCAATGTATTCATGCTCAAAACATCGCCTCAGACATCCTGCAGCGATTCGCAGACGTAACCCATGGCCTCAGTATTCAAGCAGCCATGCATCATCAATCATTGTTATACACACCCTCCAAATGGGTGAATAAGCTAAGACATACGAAATTGCGCTCTTAAAACCATCTGCCTCGTTATCAAACCCGGGTAAGCGATATATCATCAACTTTTCCTACTTCCTTGAGACTCGTAAGGGTATGTTGTATCAGCATAACCTTATGTTTGTCAGACAAATTTTGGGATACCTCAATTATTCAATAAACTTTCAATCAAAATGCACAAGACTCGAGTTTTCTCACGCTATTCGATCGAAAGATGATTGAATAGGGGCATCTGTCGTAACCCAAATTTGTCCTACCTCGATAATTTTATGTTTTGAGATTAAAATAGAAGAAATGATTAGTTAAAGATGGTACAACAATATCTGATGGCCCATCTTTATCCAAGACTAGGGGTGTATTTTAATAGGGGCTTTTTGAATCAGAAAGACCCATGAACTTATTTGCGAAGCATGTTGTCCTATGGCCTATAAGATTCGAAAACAGAAATTCATTTAAAATTAATAATTACTAAGTTATTAAACTATTAAGTCCTTAATTCTCAAAGTTAACTTAAGTTTAAGTTGTTTGAAGTTAAATTAAAGTCATCCAGAAATTACTGCTGTTAGTAGAGAAAGGAGGGTGCAGAGTTTCATTTAAGGCCCATCAAAGTTCTTTTTAGCCTATTTTTTGTTTAGAGAAAATTAATAAAAAAACATTTTTGTTATAGTGAATCTACTAATATGAAAAATCTTTTACAAAAAAAAAATATACTTGTTTATTAAACATTTTACTAAGAGTCTTATTTTAAAGAAAATTTGGGTAGATTGATTTGTTAACGCCAATTTGTTAGGCTTAATCAACATATGTCATTTACTGTTTGTCAAAATAAAAATATTGTTGTTGAAACAATTTTGTTTTATTTATTAGATATTTAGTTTTAAAGATCATTTCCTTAGGGAAAAACTAGTTGGAAAAAACCTGGTTGAAAGGGAATTGGGTCGGGTGATTAAAAGAAAAATATTGTTGTTGTTATATAATAATGTTTGCTGAATAAATTGGGCTGAAATAAGATTTGGTTAATGCAAAGCCCAATTGAATTGGACCAGTTGTATTAAAAAATATTTTTTTTGCTGCAATAAAAAAAAGATTGCTGGACTGGAAAGAATAACATGTTGGGCCCAATAATAGAAACAGTCACTGTTCCAATTGAAATCCAAATATTGGCGCACATTTTAAAACAACAGGTACTGTGCAAATCAATTTTTTCCAATTAAATCTGTTACAAGGATTTAGGCGCTTTTGCTGCAAACACATATCCTTTATCAGTAAAACAGAAATCAAATCAATTAATTTCTATCAATCTCTATTAACATAACAAAATCCAATACAACAAATCTCTATTACACCAAGTTACGAATCTAAGAAAATCTCTAAAGATTCATTGACAGAATCAGATATATTAAATTCCATATAATCCAGAAAAGCTCAGTAACAAGAATCGGTAAAAACCAAGTTTCTAGACATAATTAATTACAGTAAAAAAACCTAAAACTATAGAATCCCTAAATCTATTCTAATCTTCTTAATTTTTCCAAATTTAATTGTAACGACAAAATCCAAAAACCCTAAAGTTCCTAACTATATAAATAAACACAAAATTAAAACACGAAGGGGAGGCGTTGGGGGGATCTTCGCAGAAACAGGGAGGCGAGCTTTTAAATGGAAACAGAGAATACATAAAAGCTTGAAGAACAGCATCACGAGGGTGAAAAGAACGAAAAAGAGAAGATTGATGGACGAAGAAGAAGAACCCTTGCGTTTAAGATCCAAAGGGAGAGGCGATTAGAGTTTCTAGATCGGAAACCCTAATCACCACTTGAACCGCCGCTGACTATCTCCAAGCTTCGCCATTGTTTCAACCTCATCATCGCCTTCGCCATCGTTTGTCCTGCAAAGCAAGAGGAAGAAAGAGAGGTCAGTAGAAAATCGGACGCTCGAGGACAGAAGGTCGCTAGGAAGTAAACTTAGCTTTTGCCTTTTTTTTCTAATTGCTGATTTGGGGTTTTGTGGGGGAATTTATATTGTGGATCGAGTAAACGGTTTCTTCGCCGGTGGTGGTAGGGTAAGGGTTTCAGAGAAGAAGGTTAAGGAGGAAGGAGAAAAGGTGAGGGTTGTGTCATCGTGTAAGAGAGAGAGAGAGAGAGAGAAGAAATAATTTTATTTTTGCTGTAAAACAAACATAATGAAATGAATGGAAAACAAAGAATGTTTACATTCTGAACCAATCCCATGCACACGCGTACGCAGTGACTAACATACTCCCTCAATCCCATCCGCTGGATACGCATCAGACGGCTGCTAGGTCAAGGCACGTGGTAAATCCGTGCTCCCTCGCCACACTTAATCCAACTGGACCCCCTTTAACATCCATGTTGGGCCTAGCCCACGCGCTATTTGCACCCCTTTTTCCTTATTACTAAAACAAAGCAACAACGTGCACCCCCCCCCCCCCCCCCTGTCCAAGAACATTTGGGCCAGCCCGAGCCTAACTTCCAGCACCCCCCTTTATTTACTGGTTAACAAGGAAACACACTCCCCCAAATTTACTTAAACTATTAATATTTTTTTATGATTTCTTTTTTATATTTTTTATATTATATTCTATTAATTATTTATTCCTTCTTTTTTTACTTATAATTATAATTATTATTATTAATTATTATTATCATATTTTTCTATTATTATTTCTATTTTTATATTATTATTTATTTTATGTAAATATTGTTATATAAGCATATAAAAATATTTTATTCAAAACTCATGTACATATTATTTTCACGTATATTGCATTAAATCTTTTTATCATGCATTAATCAAGACTTTTTTTGCAATTAATATTATTAAAAAACACAAACAAATCTCAAACTATTTTCGCGAACAAATTAAGCTAATCAACAGTCTTTTTTGCAAATGGGTTTCAGACTAATTTTGACTTACTGCGTACTCAGTCAAAATCTCCCCAATCACTACTCCTGACCGAGTGCGAAGTGATTCAAAATGTGTTTGCACACCCCTAAAAGACACCAACCAATACGAACTACAAATGGGGACTCTGATTCCTCATAAGAGAATACGTAGGCACGCGATCTAAAATCGTTGTGAGTCTTGCTAATTAAAACTTAAAACCTTGTTTACCCCAAACCTAAACCTAGAGCTTAATATCCTTGTGAACAAGGTGGGTGAAAGGTGCATAACACCTTCCTTTCGTCCAATTGAGTCCGAAACCTAGAATCTTTGTCTGTGAATTAGGGTTTTCTGTTAGGTTCCCTTCCCTAGGATAAAAACTAATAGTGGCGACTCTTGATTAAAAAACCAGTCGCTACAGCTGATGACTCTGCTGGGGATTCTCCTTAACCCTAGGTTTAGGTTTTTTTGGGGTTTCTTATTTTTATTTGCTTTATTTATTTATTACATCTATCTATTTTATTGCATTTATTTATTTACTGTCAAATTCTCTTATCATCATATATTTACTGCATGGCAGGATCTTTCTACCTCAAAAATATTTCCAATATAACCCTTAGCAAGAAGGTTCGTCTATTAGCTTAGGGGGTACATCATCCCTGCGAGTTTATGTGATGACTTTGCCTATAGTCGGTGAATTTCTGAAAAAGGAATACTTTTCAAGAGATATCCTCTTGACGAGTAGGACTTTGGAAGGTCACCCATGACTCTTTGTAACGACCTTAACCCAAAATCTCATGACGAGACTTGTCACGACTTTGAGACGGATATCTCGGTCCGTAAAGAGGCTCCACCTAAGGGAGGCCCTTGCGCCTTTTCCCTCTGGTGTTATTCATGATACCCTTAAGGAAGCCACCTTTTGGGAGGGTAGATCAACTGTAGGTCAAGACTAAGGAACCCACCTTATAAGGGTACTTATAGAAAAACCCCGTCATTAAACCATACATCCCTACCTTATAGGGGTATTTATTACAAAAATCATGTCACTCGACCCTACACCTATGCATTCATGCATTTCATATATTTGTCACCCTACATTTATCTTATTCACAGGGGGGTATAAAAGATGAAAGTAAAATCAAGATCTCGGGGACTATCTTTAAAAATGGATACCGAATGAAACAACTTGCCCATGTCAACATGCCAAACATGCATGAAATCAAGGCCACAAAAGGGAAATAACATGATGGAGACTTTCTCAGGTTTTGTCCAGCAACAGTGGATGGTTTCAAAAGCAGATATTTGCAGGTGCGCCTAGAAGACTTATTTCCTTGTTGCCTGATTTCACGCAAATAATGTTTTGGCCAAAAGATTGTAATATTTTTCAACATCTGAATAACGTTACCTTCAATAAAGGTGTTTTGTTTCTACACTCCATTTGCGTATCTATTTAAAGATAGTCGTCGAGTAAAATAATAAAGGACAAGCATATACCTAAAGGAATAAGACATTCACATTCATTCGCACTCATGTATTCACGAACACCTGCATATCATGTCAAAACTCATTTTTCAAAAAAAAAAAACATCACTCTAGTTGAACCATTGGTAGAAGAAGGTCTCCATCTCCTTGGCCTCCATATCAAACAAGGGCTCATCAACAGAAAGCAATGGAGAAAATCAAGGAAACTCAGGCTGCGACCAAGTAAAAGGTGACGTAAGTTCAATGAAAGGAAATTTGAGTCAAGTTCTTCTTGCTTTGAAGAACATTATTGACAGGCAAGACCAGATTCCTAGGGCAGCTTTCAAAGAAGTAGCCCAGACTATTGGTGCATCAAACAGTCACCAACTAAGGAAAGAGTCAGAGGTAGGACTCCAAAAGTCCAACATGGCCCAACAAGAAGTTAAAGCTGAAGGGTTTGTCCTACCGCCACCAAAAGCATGGGCATCTCATGCCCTACAGATTTCAACCAATAATGCAGACTCCCTCTAGGACACAATGAAGCTTTCGAAAGAGCTCTACAAAGGCTAGGGGACCAGGGGATAATCCAGTTCAGACAATACCCTGAAGAAAAATATAAATCTATTCTAAATGGTGAAGCACATTTTCCTCCAATCCAAAGAGACCTCTGTCAACAATGGAGTAGTGCATGGCGGACATGTGGAGAAAATATCCAACAAGGCCAATACCAAAGGGGCAACTGAATTCATCCGAGAATGCGCCCAGGAGAAAAAAGATAGATGACCGTGGAGATTCCTGAGATCTTTTTCTTTCCTAATTAATTTTTCTTTTTTTCGAAAGAACCTACATCAAGCTGGAGACATAGGGGTTACTTGTAAGGGTTTCCCCGTTTTGTTTCAGACAATATTTATGATTAATGAAAGTTATATTCTGTTTTCAATCAAGATCCTTGTCTTTCTCTTGAATTTATATTTTAAACTTAAAAATGGAAATATTTTTCTGCATATGCATTTTAAAGTATTCAAATACTAAAGCTGCACCAAAACTTGGTAAAGGTGCAAATTCATGCCCAAAACCAACGATAATGCTATTGCTGCGATCCGATATAATTTTAATGCTCCTATCAACCAAGCTAAAGAGGAAGAGGATAAAGATCTTGAACTCTCTGAGAAAATGGCGAGGGAAACAAAAAAAGGAGCTAACAATATGCAACCGTATCTAGAGGCTATCAAGACCATCAATTTGAGCACATGGGAAGACCCGAAAGAAACCAAGCTAGGGGGCAATGTTAGAGCGGAGCCGAAAAGAAGTTGATCAAGTTATTGCGTATATCTATGGAAACAGGCCAAGGCCAAATACAAACATTGCTGTAAAAATAAACAACTGCGAAATACCAAGATCTGACAAAGAACCTGAGCCAAGGGCACGTTGGGTATCCATGTTCGACGAAGCTTCAAATACATTGGGGCATGATATAGGGGCAGTACTGACTTCTCCAAAGAAGGCTCACAAGCCATATACCAAGTCAATGGTGAACGGGATACTAAACATCCAAAACGGGTCCCAAATCGGGATCATGTTTTAATACTTACTGCAGAATTCGCAAAAATTATTTTTAGTCACGTCCCACGAAAAGGAAGTCAAATGGAGGACACCCTAGAAACTATATCGTCTATGTTCAAATTAACTTGGTCATACCACGAATCACGCATCATAAACAGACGCTTCGAATAGCCTGCACAACACCTTGCTATTAAAAAACGATAATATAACAAGCCTTGGTTTCACGACATCCCGAATATGCCTCTAGCATCGACAAACGAACTCTACAAAAATTAGCCTCGAAACTCTTTCTGAATAACAGTATACTGTACAAGATGGACCACGACACAGTCTAGTACTCAAGAAGATTCTGCTACTTCGCCTGCACTCACGTGGTAAATGGACCCCCAATTACGAAAGTCCGTACATAGTCAAAACAACATTCTCCGATGGTGGTCTTATCTCCACAATAATGGATGGGGAAGAACTACCGCACCCAACAAATTTAGACGCAGTCAAAAACACTATGTATAAGAAGCTCGCTAAGCTCGAACCTTAAACAGGCGACTTAGGCAAAAAGGAGCGTCCCGGTGGATCGAAGACCCTAAAGGGCGATCTAGGCAAACATTAGGGGCATATAACAAAAAAATTATCCCGGTGGATTGAAAACCCGAAAGGGAAATCCAAGAAAAAATTAGGGATCATTCCTTACAAAGAAATAAAGAACAAAAAGACTATGATCTAAGAAATATGACTATGAACTGCGACGGGAGAGATAGATCTGAATCATTCAACTCAGAAGAAAAGGAGATAAGATCATTAAAAGGATATTGGGGCACAACAGTAGCAATTATCATTTTTCATTGCCATTTACAGTTTTAAAACTTTTTGTAATCACCTCTTCCTAGGAATTGCATCTTATACTCTTACCTATTCAGAGGCATATCAATAAAACATTTGCTTTCTTTGTATCTTTCAAATTGCGTTTTCTTTTTCTCAGACTTGTTTACAAAATACTGCGGTCATTACTTGTGAATATCGTCTTGAAATCATTTTGGGGGATTAACAAAATAAAAGCTTTTGATAAAACATCAGAGAAAAAAACACTTTGGTTAGAAAAATATTGAAAGAAAATCCACGTCTACGTCCACGCACTCAACAATACAAAATCTATGCATATCTACTCCTACGTCTACAATACAAAAGTCTATACCCGTGTCTATGCTTATGTCTATGCTCACGATGTAAAAAAAGACTACGTCCGCACCTGCGTCTATGCTTGCACTCAACAATACCAAGTATATGCCTACATCTACGCGTCTGCGCAAAGTCTACGTCCATGTCAGCGCATATGCCTACACTTGCAACACAAGGTCGACGTTCGCGCGTGTCCATGCACATGGCTACTCTTATGCCTTGCAACACAAAGTCTACGTTCGCACATGCATCCACGCACATGTGTACGCCTGCGTCTACGACATACGAATCAACATACGCTTACGCTCGTGCCTATGACATACAAATCTACGTACGTCTATGCTCACGTCTGCGCCTATACTTGCATTCAACAATAAAAAGTCTATACGCATATCTACTCCTACGTCTACGCGTCCGTACACGAAGTCTATGTTTGCATACGTCTACGCTTACGCCTATGCCTACGACATACGAATCTACGTACGTCGACGCTTACGCTTGCGCCTACAACGTATGAATCTACATACGTCCATGCTTACGCCCGTGCTTATAGAGAACATATACATACGTCTACGCCTGCATAGAAATCTACGCATAGGCCATTAACTATGTCTACGTCTACGCCCGCAATACAAAATCAATGTTCAATTTTTGCTAACATTATCCATTGCGTTCAAAGTTCAACAATACTACGACGACACAACAGACCATGCCAGGAATTGGTAACTCTAAGCCAATGGTTTAAAGGAGAGAATGACAGAAATAGTCTTCAAAACATTTCAAGGCATACGCGCATCTTACACACATTTTGCATATCTCAAGCATACATACACTATACATTTTTACATACATTAGACATATATTCAGGGTTCCATATCAATGTCAAACATCATACATTTTGCATATATACAAAATTCAATTGGCATGTATACACATGTATCGCCTAGCAAATAGACAAATATTCTCAACCTCGATTCAACTATCTAAGGGTCGACCAACGCAATGCTCGTCCTACGATTCAACCCGTCACCTCAGTCGTCATGCCGTGACACATTCAGCCCATCACCTAAGTCTTCCTGCAGTGATGAACTCCTTACAAACCCAGTACATTGCTTCTAAGCCGCAATGTATCCGCGAAACTCAGTACATTGCCTCTAAGTCGCAATATATCATCTAACTCAAATACATTGCCTCTAAGCCGCAGTGTATTCGCGAAACTCAGTATATTGCTTCTAAGTTGCAACATATCGTCCGACTCAAACACATTGCCTCTAAGCCGCAATTTATTTACAAAACTCAACACATTTCCTCTAAGCCGTAATGTATCTTTCCATATCAGTATATTGCCTTTAAGCCGCAATATATCGTCCGACTCAAACACATTGCCTCTAAGTCGCTATGTATTTGCAAAACTTAACACATTGCCTCTATGCCGCAATGGATTCTCAACACTCCGTACGTTGCCCCTAACCCGCAACGCATTGTCAAAACTCAGTATATTGCTTCTAAGCCGCAATATATCCTCCAAACTCCGTACGTTACCTCTAAGCCACAACATATTCTCAAAGACCCATTACATTGCCTCTAAGCCGCAATGAATTCTCCAAACTCATTAAATTGCCTCTAAGCCGCAATGTATTATCCAAGCCAACACATTGCTTCCAAGCCGCAATGCGTTCTTCAAATTCATTACATTGCCTCTAAGCTGCAGTGTTTTTGCAAAACCCAGATCATCGCCTCAGACTTCATGCAGCGATGCTCGAAAACAATACCTAGCTTATCGCCTCAGACTTCACGCAGCGATTTACGAACCCAATCCATTGCCTCAGACTTCATGCAGCAATGTATTTTGTTATGCCAAGTTCCATACCATCGTCTCGGACTTCATGCAACGATGTTCGAAACAACACATTTAGCTTTTCACATCAGACTTCATGCAGTGATTTGCAAACATAACCCATTGCCTCTAAGCCGCGACGCGTTCTTCAAACCCATCAGCACGTTGCCTCTAAGCCATAATATATCATCCAACTCAAATGCATTGCCTCTATGCCGCAGTGCATTCGCAAAACTCAATATATTTCCTCTAAGCCGCAATATATTATCCAACCCATTACATTGCCTCTAAGTCGCAATATATCTTTCCAGATCAACATATTGCCTCTAAGCCGCAATATATTGTCCAAATCAGGATGTTGCATCTAAGCCGCAATGCATTGCCCAAACTCAGACCAACGTCTCAGACTTCATGCAATGATGTTTGAAACAAAAAATTTAGCTTATCACGTCATACTTCACGCAGTGATTTGCAAACTTAACCCATTGCCTCAGACTTCATGCAACAATGTGTTTCCTATTCTGCGACAAAGACTATTGCCTCAGACTTCATGCAGCAATGCTCGGAACCAAATTTAGCTTATCACAACAGACTTCACGCAGTTATTTGAAAACCTAACACATTGCCTCAAACTTCATGCATCAATGTTTGAAACAACAAATTTAGATTATCACATCAGACTTTACGCAATGATTTGCAAACCTAATCCATTACCTCAGACTTCACCCAGCGATTCGCGAACCAGACCATCATCTTAGACTTTATGTAGAAATGTATTTTCTTTATTCCATAAAATCCAGCCTATTGCATCAGACTTCACACAGTGATTCTCGAACCAAACTCATTGCCTCAGACTTCACGCAGGAATGTATATCTCTTTACTCCGTAACATAAACCATCGCCTCAGACTTCATGCAGCAATGTCCAAAAACTAAATCTAGCTTATCGTCTTAGACTTCACGCAGTGATTTGCAAAACTGTAACCCAATGCATCAGGCTTCAAGCAACAATACCTTCCTTCATTCCATAAACACCTATCATTGTCTCAGACTTCGTGCTATGATGAAAAATAAAACTTTTACCCATTGCATCAGACTTCATGCAGTAGTACATTTCGTTATTCCATAAACACCGATCATCGCCTCAGACTTCATGCTGCAACACTCAAAAGAAAACAAAATTCGACACATTGCCTCTAAGCCGCAATGTATTTACAAACTCAACACAATGCCTCTAAGCCGCAATGTATTCACAAACTCAACACATTGCCTCTAAGCCGCAATGTATTCGCAAACTCAACACATTGCCTTTAAGCTGTAATGTATTCACAAACTCAACACATTGCCTCTAAGCCATAATGTATTCGCAAACTCAACACATTGCCTCTAAGCCGCAATGTATTCGCAAACTCAACACATTGCCTCTAAGCCGCATTGTATTCACAAACTCAACACATTGCCTCTAAGCTGCAATGTATCCTCAGAACTTAACACATTTCCTCTAAGCCGCAATGTATTATCCAAATTAACACATTTCCTCTAAGCCGCAATGCATTCTTCAAACTCAAACACATAGCCTCTGAGCCGCAATGTATTCATGCTCAAAACATCGCCTCAGACATCCTGCAGCGATTCGCAGACGTAACCCATGGCCTCAGTATTCAAGCAGCCATGCATCATCAATCATTGTTATACACACCCTCCAAATGGGTGAATAAGCTAAGACATACGAAATTGCGCTCTTAAAACCATCTGCCTCGTTATCAAACCCGGGTAAGCGATATATCATCAACTTTTCCTACTTCCTTGAGACTCGTAAGGGTATGTTGTATCAGCATAACCTTATGTTTGTCAGACAAATTTTGGGATACCTCAATTATTCAATAAACTTTCAATCAAAATGCACAAGACTCGAGTTTTCTCACGCTATTCGATCGAAAGATGATTGAATAGGGGCATCTGTCGTAACCCAAATTTGTCCTACCTCGATAATTTTATGTTTTGAGATTAAAATAGAAGAAATGTTTAGTTAAAGATGGTACAACAATATCTGATGGCCCATCTTTATCCAAGACTAGGGGTGTATTTTAATAGGGGCTTTTTGAATCAGAAAGACCCATGAACTTATTTGCGAAGCATGTTGTCCTATGGCCTATAAGATTCGAAAACAGAAATTCATTTAAAATTAATAATTACTAAGTTATTAAACTATTAAGTCCTTAATTCTCAAAGTTAACTTAAGTTTAAGTTGTTTGAAGTTAAATTAAAGTCATCCAGAAATTACTGCTGTTAGTAGAGAAAGGAGGGTGCAGAGTTTCATTTAAGGCCCATCAAAGTTCTTTTTAGCCTATTTTTTGTTTAGAGAAAATTAATAAAAAAACATTTTTGTTATAGTGAATCTACTAATATGAAAAATCTTTTACAAAAAAAAAATATACTTGTTTATTAAACATTTTACTAAGAGTCTTATTTTAAAGAAAATTTGGGTAGATTGATTTGTTAACGCCAATTTGTTAGGCTTAATCAACATATGTCATTTACTGTTTGTCAAAATAAAAATATTGTTGTTGAAACAATTTTGTTTTATTTATTAGATATTTAGTTTTAAAGATCATTTCCTTAGGGAAAAACTAGTTGGAAAAAACCTGGTTGAAAGGGAATTGGGTCGGGTGATTAAAAGAAAAATATTGTTGTTGTTATATAATAATGTTTGCTGAATAAATTGGGCTGAAATAAGATTTGGTTAATGCAAAGCCCAATTGAATTGGACCAGTTGTATTAAAAAATATTTTTTTTGCTGCAATAAAAAAAAGATTGCATTGGAAAGAATAACATGTTGGGCCCAATAATAGAAACAGTCACTGTTCCAATTGAAATCCAAACATTGGCGCACGTTTTAAAACAACAGGTACTGTGCAAATCAATTTTTTCCAATTAAATCTGTTACAAGGAATTAGGCACTTTTGCTGCAAACATGTATCCTTTATCAGTAAAACAGAAACCAAATCAATTAATTTCTATCAATCTCTATTTACATAACAAAATCCAATACAACAAATCTTTATTACACCAAGTTACGAATCTAATAAAATCTCTGAAGATTCAATGACAGAATCAGATATATTAAATTCCATATAATCCAGAAAAGCTCAGTAACAAGAATCGGTAAAGACCATGTTTCTAGACATAATTAATTACAATAAAAAAACCTAAAACTACAGAATCCCTAAATCTATTCTAATCTCCCTAATTTGTGCAAACTTAATTGTAACGACAAAATCCAAAAACTCTAAAGTTCCTAACTATATAAATAAACAGAAAATTAAAACACGAAGGGGAGGCGTTGGGGGGATCTTCGCAGAAACAGGGAGGCGAGCTTTTAACCGGAAACACAGAATACAGAAAATCTTGAAGAACAACATCACGAGGGGGAAATAATGAAAAAGAGAAGATTGTTGGACGAAGAAGAAAAACCTTTGCGTTGAAGATCCAAAGGGAGAGGAGATTAGATTTTCTAGATCGGAAACCATAATCACCCCTTGAACCGCCGCTGGCTATCTCCAAGCTTCGTTGTTGTTTCAACCTCATCATCGCCTTTTCCATCGTTTGTCCTGCAAAGCAAGAGGAAGAAAGAGAGGGCATTAGCAAATCGGACGCTCGAGGACAGAAGGTCACTAGGAAGTAAACTTAGCTTTTTCCTTTTTTTTCTAATTGTTGATTTGGGGTTTTGTGGAGGAATTTATGTTGTGGATCGAGTAAACGGTTTCGCCGCCGGTGGTGGTAGGGTAAGGCTTTCAGAGAAGAAGGTTAAGGAGGAAGCAAAAAGGGTGAGGGTTGTGTCATCGCGTAAGAGAGAGAGAGAGAGAGAGAGAGAAGAAATAATTTTCTTATTGCTATAAAACAAACATAATGAAATGAATGGAAAACAAAGAATGTTTACATTCTGAACCAATCCCATGCACACGCGTACGCAGTAACTAACATACTCCCTCAATATCATCCGTTGGATACGCATCAGACGGCCGCTAGGCCAAGGCACATGGTAAATCCGTGCTCCCTCGCCACACTTGATCCAACCGGACCCACTTTAACATCCATGTTGGGCCTAGCCCATGCGGTATTTGCACCCCTTTTGCCTTATTACTAAAATAAAGCAACAACGTGCACCCCCCCCCCCCCCCCCCCCCCCCTTGTCCAAGAACATTTGGGCCATCCCGGGCCTAACTTCCAGCACCCCCCCCCCCTTTATTTACTAGTTAACCAGGAAACACCCCGCCCCCAGATTTACTTAAACTATTAATATTTTTTATTATTTCTTTTTTATATTTTTTATATTATATTCTATTAATTATTTATTCCTTTTTTTTACTTATAATTATAATTATTATTATCATATTTTTCTATTATTATTGTTATTTTTATATTATTATTTATTTTATGTAAATATTATTATATAAGCATATAAAAATATTTTATTTAAAACTCATGTACATATTATTTTCACGTATATTGCATTAAATCTTTTTATCATGCATTAATCAAGACTTTTTTGCAATTAATATTATTAAAAAACACAAACAAATCTCAAACTATTTTCACAAACAAATTAAGCTAATCAACAGTCTTTTTTGCAAATGGGTTTCAGACTAATTTTGACTTACTGCGTACTCAGTCAAAATCTCCGCAATCACTACTCCCGACCGAGTGCGAAGTGACTCAAAATGTGTTTGCAAACCCCTAAAAGACACCAACCCATACGAACTACGAATTGGGACTCTGATTCCTCATAAGAAGATACGTAGGCACGCGATCTAAAATCGTGGTGAGTCTTGCTAATTAAAACTTAAAACCCTGTTTACCCCAAACCTAGACCTAGAGCTTAATATCCTTGTGAACAAGGTGGATGAAAGGTGCCTAACACCTTTCTTTCATCCAATTGAGTCTGAAACCTAGAATCTTTGTCCACGAATTAGGGTTTTCTGTTAGGTTCCCTTCCCTAGGATAAAAAATAATATTGACGACTCTTGATTAAAAAATCAGTCGCTATAGTACCAGAACCTCCATTTGCTGAAGAGAAAGCCAAAATCTGGAAATCTCAAGTACTTATCTCTTTCTCTCTTGAGGAGAAACCCTTAGCCTTTTTAGGACCCCTTCCAGTTGATGCACCCTATGAAATCTACGTAGATGATAAGGAGGCGTTTTTTCCCACTACCACCACTACCAGACCCATCATCTCTTCTCCAAACCCTATATCACTTAAATATATTGACAGGAACTCTAGGACCACACCACCTCTGTGTTGCCCTAAATTTCGTGCTTGGATGGCACGTTTAGAAACTGTCAGAGGAGACCAGTGGAAAAAGATGGGTATCTATACCCTGCTGGAAATTTTTTGTTGTGGTCAACCCTATTCCAGTGGCATGCTCTTAGCTGCCATATATTTTTGGGAAGGGTCGACCAACACCTTTTATACCAAATGCGGTATGATCACTCCTACCTTGCTCGACGTCGCTGCCATCACTGGGTTAAAACCATCTGGCATGGTTTTCAACTATAGAGATGCTGAACCTGTGCCAATAAGGTTTGATGTGGGTGAAGCTGGAAAGCCAGCGTATAACAATTACATCGACCATCATGCTCAAACCTATGGTCTTGTAACTGATGAAGAACATGTGGCATTTCTGACCTTGTGGCTATCTCGCTTCGTTTTCTGTTCCAAGTCAATGTAGGTGGCCAAACAATTCTCTTATCTGGCTACCCAGTTGCATATGGGTGAAAATGTTGCTCTAGGCCAGCTGATTTTGGCCCCTCTCTATGCAGCTTTGACTGATGCTGCTAATCAAATAAAGCGTTTCGACCCTAATAATCCAAAGAAAAAGAACGTCCTAGTCTATGGTCCCTTCTGGCTCTTACAGCTATGGTTGAATGCCACTTTCTCTGAGGAGATTAAGCCTTTTAGAAATGGAAAGGTGGCATGTCCTCCATCTCAAAACCATATCGTCTAGCAACGCCTTCTCCCTCTGACTCCTATCGACAAAGGCTCCCCAAATCCTAAAGTTTTCAGGCTGTTGTTCACCATTATACTGACAAGAGTCGACTTCACCCCCTCGATGGCCCAGAATGGTTTACCAGGGCTTTTCCACCCACGAGAGAAGAGGACAAGAAAAATTCTTTAATCCTTTGGAGGCGTTACTTGACTCCTCAATTTTTATCTACTGTGATTGTCGGTGTAAACCCAGGTTTGGTCGCTTACCAGCCTAACTTGGTGGCTCGATAATTTGGCCTCTGTCAACTTGTTCCTAAATCTTTGTTCAATTCACGTGGGCTGCTGGTCGACATCACAACTGACCAACCCTTCAAAATGATCAAGGATGATATAGGGAATCTATGGGCATGGAGGCCCACACTCACTCTCACTCCTTTCCAACCGTCTTTTTACTGCAACAAAGAATTTGAAACTTGGTGGCAGACATATTTTGTTACATTCATTGGTGATTCTAATGTTAAGCTTACTGAACTAACCACAGCTTTCTCAAACTTGCAGGAAAAGGCGACCAAATGTAAGATTACTCATGTTAAACAAATTTGAGCATTCCATAATTACTTCTGAATTGTGTATCGACCTAATGATCTTCGTCAGACCATCTATGAGGCTGCTGTCGAATTAAAGGAGAAGGTAACCGATAGAATCTCGACACTAAAAATTCCTGGTTATGCGAAAGATAAATATCTTTACGCTCTTCATTTTGGAAACATCAAATTTCCTCCTTTGCCATCCAGCCCTTTGGCCCACCTATTCCTGATTGGTGGTATTGCTCTATACCAGATATGCAAAATGCCTACAGGAGAAAGGTCGACAGAGTGGTACCGACGAAGTATTACTTACCTAGCTATTCGGGGCATCTTCATTATGATCTCCGATATGTTAGAGTAATTTCGAATACACAAATCTGTAACGATTTCTGGAAAGTTTTACCCCCTTGTCTGTTTACTTTGGTTGCTTATCTGGTTGTTTTACACTTGTCTTATAGCTATACCAATAGATCAGGCGGGAGCCGTTTCTGTCGACAAACCAAAACCTTCAACGCGTCAGGTTTAAACTTCAACTTTCTGTCAGCTACCATTCTTGATTTTGGCATATCTGACTCAGCTTAATTTTGTAGATCATTCCTGACCACACACCTTCCGACGATGAACCCATTTCTTCTTCACTCAAGAAGGCTTCTTCGGTGGGTATATTTATATACTTCTTGTTTCTATGTTGTTTACACCCTAAACTTGTATTAATATTTCCCTTGTTTGCCAGAGTCAAAAATGCTCAGCAGATTTGGCTGCTCCCTCTGACAAATCCAAAAGGTCCAAGAAGGACAAAAAACATACTCCTGAGCGGGCCAAGGTATATTCGGTCGATTCAAAACTTCCATTATCGACTAACACCGTTGCTTTGATTTACATCTTTCTTTGATACTGTAGCCATCACCTGATGTTCAGCCCTCTCAACATTCCCACAAATCCAAAAGTCATAAGAGGAAAAGAGATTCCTCCACCGAAGGTGAGGCGACAAAGAAGAAGAAGAAGACAAAGGCACCTATACCCCAAGGTGCTGAGGCAAATGTTGGCTTGAAACTTATTGATGAAACAGAGGAGACAGCTGACGTATAAATTCCTCTTATTACAAGGAGGAGACGTAATGTGGTTTTGGTCGAAAATCCTGAAGCCACTTTGGATTTGGGCGCTGACACCATTGTGGTCGACACAGCTCTGGTTACTTCGACTCGTGCCCCTAGGGTTGATGAGGTTCTAATCCCAACGATAAATCTCACTAACGTTTCATCTAAGGATGTGTCTGTCGATCTTGATCCGTCGACACATGTATTAGCTGGTTGTTTTCTAGTTTCTTTCATTTCTTGCTTGTTGAATTTGTTTCAGTTAATACCCTTTCTTACTTTCTTTAGGTCAACAACTCTGATCAATAACAATGCATACCTGACTACACCCCTTTGTTAGAAGCTTCTTCCCCTCACCATCATGAAAATCTTGACTTTGCTGATGGTGAGTTTATCGACCTGACTATTCCGGCTACTCTTAGTGACTCTAATTCAGTCACTAGTCCTGCCAAACATAAGGGTTATAGTTCGACTAGTTATGATTCTAGCCTTTCAGATTCCCTGCAAGATTCAGAAGCAAATAAAAATGCCACCACCTCCCGAATTCCCCCCCCCCCCTAAAGCACGCAAGGCACGCCTATAGTTTCTTCTGGGAGAACAAAGGTCGACTCACTCATTAGGCTAAAACACGTGGGAGTCAATCCTTCTGGTCTAGAGGCAATTGCTAAGTTGCATCGCTTTGTGAGCTCTCGCACTCTTTCTTCTGACTCCAACCCATCTCAAGCTCATAATGACAAGATGAGTCCTGAAGCAGTTAAAGCCAAGAATCTAATGGCTAAAATTCGGACTCATGCTTTAAATATTGATTTGCCTCATCTGATCCATTTTGATCCAACTCTTGGGCCATAACTCTCAGAAGTTCTTGCTCAAATGAAGGAACTCAATATGTCTGAATCAGCCAGGCTGATGATAACGGCGTTTGAGAAACTTTCCACCCCTCTATGCCAAAATGTTGAAAGAATTCGAGCAAATGAGGCATCGGTTGAGTCAAAGGAAGCCTTTGTGAAAGCAAAGTTGGATGTGGTGGTATAGGTTACTGAAGAAATCAATGGTTTGTTAGCAATAGTTAAAGAGAAAAAACAGGAATTGATTCCCAAATGAAATAGAGCTGCTGAAATTCGTAACCAGATTTTTGTTCTCAACAAGGAATTAGAATTAATCACCAAGCAAGAGGAAGAAATCAACAATGTGATTAATCCCATCCAAGCAAAAGCTGAGCAGATGGCTGTGGATGTTGTGGCAGAAAGTGACGCAATTTCTTCTGTTGAAATAGAACTTGAAAGACTTAAGATTCAAGCAGAAGGTTTTGAGTATCATGCCACTAACCTCCATGGCGAACTGCAATCGTTTCAAGCCAAATTTAAGCATTTGTAACCATTGTAACAATAATCTTGTAATTTCTTCATGGCTCTAAGCCAAATTTTAACGAATCCTTTATTTGTTCGTTTTATATGTAATCTCCATATTTTATGCGTGTTTTGAATTTACTGGTCTCAACAAAATTTTACCAGCTCGTTGGTTCGACGAATATTTATTCCGTCGAGATTTTTATTTCTTGAAGAATGGGCTTATACTTTTTAAGTACTTGCCATTTACCCTTAAGATTCGTCGATCTGGGGCTAACTCCTCAAGCTCATATTCATTATTTGAAAAGACTTGTATCACTTTGAAAGGTCCTTCCCAATTTGGGGACCATTTCCCTAAAACCCTATCATTTTTGTCCATAGGCAATATTACTTTCATACTAGATCATCGAGAGCAAATATTTTATCCTTTACCTTTTTGTTGTGAGCTTTGTCGACTCTTCTTTCTGTCTTATTAACGAATCAAGGTCCAAAATCCTTTCCTCATCTATGTCAACAAGCTCGTCTGCCATCATATTCCAGTAATCCTCATATGGCATTTCATGTTATCTTTGGATTCTAATTGATTGGACATGTATCTCCACTGGTAATATTGCACCATGCCCATATGCAAGTCGAAATGGAGTAGTTCCTGTTGCTTCCTTAGGGGAAGTTCTACACGCCCATAAGGCTTGATCCAATGTTTTATGCCAATTCCTTGGCTTCTTTCCTACATGATTCTTAATTAGACTAATGATCACTTTATTGGCAGCTTCGACTTGGCCATTTTCTTGAGCATAGTAGGGGGTAGAAGTTAACAACTTAATTCCAACTTCTTGTGCAAATTCTTGCATTTTTCGTTCGGTAAACACTGATCCTTGGTCGGTCGTAATTGTTTCTGGAATTCCAAACCGACAGATGATGTGATTTTGTATAAATTTAATAACAGCTTCTTGGTCGATGTTAGTTAAATCTATTGCCTCGACCCATTTTGTAAAGTAATCAATACCGACTAAAATATATATTTGCTGTTTTGATGATGTTGGTTTTATTTCTCCAACCACATCTAAAGCCCATCGTCTGAATGGCCAGGGCTTTATAACTGCGTGCAATTCACTTGCGGGGACATGTTGTATGCCCCCATGCATCTGGCATTCTTGGCAAACTTTATAAAATTCGATGCAATCTTTTAGCATTAAAGGCCAATAGACGTCTGAACGCACCAAAAGCCATTTCATTTGTGTCCTGCTTGATGTGCACCACATGCTCCACTATGCACACTTGAAACTGCCACGTATGCCTCACTTTCTCCAAAGCATTTTAACAAAACTCCTTCAGTAGTTTTCTTAAATAATTCGTTCTCTATTAAAACATAAATGAGAGCACGATACTTGATCTTACGATCTGTTGACCCCGTGGGAATACGCATATAGTCAGCCAATGGCTTTCGCCAATCATTCTCTTGTCAATTATCAATGGTTAAAATTTGAAAATTTTCGTTGTCTATACCCTCTAACTTCACGATCGAAAAATCTTAAGGGGATAACAACGTTACTCAAACTTTCTCTCTTACTTGGGTAAGCTCTTCATTTTGATCTTTCCTGTATCCTGAGGCTTCCTGTGCTAAGTCATTAGCCTTTTCGTTCTCTCTTCGAGGTATGTGTCAAATACTTACTTGCTCGAATTGTTTTAGCAATCTGATGGTAATCACAAAATACATGATTAAATTTTCTTTAACACATTTGTACTCCTTTGATACTTGTTTAATCACTAATTTAGAGTCTCCCATAATTTTGACGTTCCTTTCCCCCAAATCTAGCAGCAGTTCAAGTCCTGTTATTAAGGACTCATATTCTGCTTCATTATTTATGCACATACCGTCGATTTTATACTTGAACTCTGCTGGAATTCCACTAGGAGAAATTATAATTCCTCATATTCCAACTCCATTCTTATGGCTAGAACCATCAAAGTATAGTTTCCATGGCACTAAATCTACATAATTTTGAGGTATGCCAACCATTGAATGGTCGACCAAAAAATCTGCCACTACTTGTCCTTTCATTGCTTTTAAGGGCATGTAAGTCAGAGAATACTCTGTTAATGCTAAAGCCCATTTACCTATTCGACTATGTAAAATTGGTTTGAATAACATGTGCTTAATAATATCAAAATGAGAAGATACATACACATCAATAGGCTTTATATATTGCTTTAGTTTAATACAAGAGAAGTACAAGCAAAGGCATAGTTTTTCTATATCACTATACCGAGTCTCGAGATTATTTAGCATTCAACTAAGATAATACACAGGTCTCTCGACACCTTTTTCGTCCTATTGGACTAACATACTACCTATAGTTGCATCTGAGGCTGTAATATATAACCTCATAGGCCTATGTTTAACAGGAGGTGCCAATATTGGAGGCTTTAATAAGTAGTCTTTGATTTTGTCGAAAGCATCTTGATGCTCCTCTTGCCAAACAAAATCTTCATTTTTTAGTCAAAGTAGTGGTGAAATACTTTGGTTTTTCCACTTAAGTTGGATATGAACCGCCTTAGGAAATTCATCTTGCCCAACAAAGATTGAAGTTCCTTTTTGGTCGACGGTGGTCTGACATCCATGATGGATTTGGTCTTACTTTGATTTACTTCTATGCCTTTTTTATGCACCACAAAGCCAAGAAAGTCACCTGCCTACACACAAAAAGTACATTTTAATATATTCATTTTTAATCCATGTTTTCTCATCCTTTCGAAAGACTTTCGAAGGTGTTGCAGATGAGTTGGTTTATTGTTCGACTTTATTACAATATCATCAATGTAAACTTGCATGAAATCTTCAATAAAATCATGAAACATAGAATTCATTACCCTTTGATATGCCGCTCCGACACTTTTTAAATCGAATGGCATGACAACCCATTCATAGGTTCGCAGTGCCCCGGGGAAGCAAAACGTCGTCTTCGACATATCTTCATATGCAATAAAAATTTGGTTATAACCAGAATAACCATCAAGCATACTTAGATATTCAAATCCAACGGTTGAATCGACCAACATTTCTGCCACATGCATGACATACTCGTCTTTTAGGGTAGCAACATTTAGATCTCTAAAATCTATGCACACCCTTAATTTTCCATTTTTCTTAATTACTGGCACAATGTTTGCCAACTAGATAACATATCTTGTAGTTCTTACGAATTTGCTTTTGAGGAGTCTTTCTACCTGCTCTTTGATTTTCGAGATTATGGCTGGAGCGAAATGTCTGGGCGTCTGCTTCACTGGTTTCTTTCCACCTTTTATTGGTAATTTTAGCTCTACTAATTCCCTACTTAAACATGGCATTTCCTTATAGTCCCAAGAAAAACAGTCTATAAATTCTTTTAATAAAGATATTACCTCAGATTTCAACTTTGGGTCGATGTTGGCGCTGATATAAGTTGGTCTTTTATCCCCCTTTTCTCCAAGATCTATTTCTTCTAAAGGGTCTTTTTGCTGCATCTTTTCGGGTGCCATTGGATCCTTTTCGAAGCCTAAAGGTTCTTCGTCATATATGCAGTCCAGGCGTTACTTATCGACATTTTCTTCGACCATCTCTAGTATATCTGGTATCTTTGGCTCCATAGCTAAATTAGTTCCTTCATTTAGAACTTGTGTTTCATTGGCTTTGATAGCCATATTTTCTTCAGCTTTTAGTGCCGAATTTATTTTACTTTCGGCGATATATGCTGAAATCCTGTTTAGAGCATCTAGCTCAGACATCATCACTGATGTCCCCCCAACCTGTCGGCCAGTTAACACAGTATAGATCCTCGAGAGGTTCCATATCCCACATAAAACCATGGGTTTCATGTAACTTAAATGACATAAATGCTTCATCAAGGTTGGCATAAACTTCTTCAGCTGGTTGGCATGGGGAAATATTAGCCAATTTCCTGTCGAACTGCTTCTTTCTAACATTGTTCACATCTGTCATAAAGTACCCTTGATCAGCTTCAATATTCTCGACTATTCCATATTCCTTCCAGATCACCAAACGTTGATGCATAGAGGATGGCACATCCCCCACTCCATTAAGCCATTCTCTCCCTATTAGGAGATTGTAACTTGGCTTGCCTTGAATCACCATGAAAATAGTCGGCCTGGTAATTGAGCCGACAATGATGTTTACTTGGATTACACCCATGGTGTTCCTAGTTCTTCCTTCGTAGTCTGTTAAGACTACGTTATGTGATCTAACATCGGTGTCATATTTACAGATTTTCTGTAACATGTGGTGTGGTATAATGTTTACCGTAGCACCACAATCTACCAACACTTTGTTGATAGAAACCCCTTAGACTCTAGCCCTTATTAAAAGGGGATTTAAATGGCTTCTCATTACCATATCTGGTTTCTCGAAGAAAGCATCCTAGTTCTCAATGGAACCATTGTTCATGACAAAATAGCATGTTGGCTTGTATAAAGCCATCTCCTTAGCATCCCTGTCTGCGGAATCCTCTACTTCTGTCAAGCTGTCGGATTCTGCTGGCAGAATTGATACCATGTTGACTAAAATATTCAAACTCTCTTCAGAGTCAGAATCAAAAATCGTCAGTGGCTTCTTTAGAACCTTTGGCAGCTAGTCGATTCATGAATTCCTTGATTCGCTCTTTCACGGAGGAATCGACTTTCACCTTCACAGTTCCCCACTTTTGTCCTTGTGTGTCGGTATGTCTGCGCCTAATTCTAATGGAATTGGGATAATTCTTACTATGCAAAAAGTTTATACAAGATAATTGTTCCAAGAGCAACTCCACAAACACTAAGATTGTAGTTAATTCAACCCCTTCTCATCTTTTTATCTTTAGAAATACCAAAATCGATAGATCCCAATTGACATGTCGATATTGCTACTTATTTATGTTCTTTATCTCCAAAGAATTCACACACGATCAACTGTACCTATTGCAACACAAGACTTCAATTTGATTCGTCGTTCTCTCACTACTTCATTTGCATTCTTTATCTCCAAAGGATCCTTTTGCATTATTTATCTCCAAAGTACTTTACTAGGTCACAATCATCTCTTGAATGTCTTCACAAAAATCCTGAAATCAATCAATGATCTTGGAGGATAAACCTGTAGTTTTTCCGGGTGAAGACCCCTGAAAATATCAACCCAATATTCTCGAATACACAAGAACCTAATCGGACGTTATCAAACCTCGTCTAGATGGAACCCCAACATAGAATCATTATAATGGTTTGTTAGTGTGTATTCATAGGTTGGAGGTTGAAGATGAAGAGAAATTACATGATATCTTTATGGTACCACCAAGTTAGAATAATGCATGAAAGATGTATTTATAGTTATAGAAATATAGGGGCAAAAGAGGGACATTCGAAATTAAAAAAAAAATTTAACTCATGAAACATTATGAGCCAACCTGTAGTTTGGATAAGCCGACTCATAGTGTTAATTTTAACAGTATGAGCCAACCTGAAATGGCCTATGAGTCGGCCTGAACATGGCAGAGGCAAAAATACTTATTTAGAGCAGCACATGTGCCAGCCTGAAAGGCTTCATGATCCGGTCTGAACAAGACATAAGAGAACTCCTTATCTAAGACAATACATGAGTCAGCCCGTAGTGACTTATGAGCCGACCTATATATGCATTTTTAGTGCAGAAAATGAATTTTTCAGCTTGGGTCAGTTTTGACTATGTTTCAAATGATTCCTAATACCTCTAAATGCATAGGGTACCACCCTAACTCAGAGATGCCAGTCAATATACATAAATGATATATTCTTGAAGTTTTGACATTATGCAAAACACATCTTGGGGAAAGTTGCACTTATAGTTTTAATGATGTACATGGTTAAATATGTAATATATGCTATGTGAAGATGATTATGTTATGATTCAATGATGAGTATCTGGAGATGATTATGTGATGATTCTATTATGATTATGTGATGATTCTATGATGATTATGTGATGATTATATGAATGATGATGCACATGACTAACTGTGGTTGAATTTTCATATGACGTTGTTGTGCATCATGCATTAATAGAATTTTTGGACGGTAGTCCCCTATTTTGGAAGGTTTTCCACTTATGACGAGCCTCAATCCTATTGTGTGGATTGTGTGCGTTTATGATGTGCTCTGATTTCAAGAGGGAATCGATCCAATGGTGGTGATCTTTGGACGATGATGACCAAGTGTTTATCAAAGATTTGGTACCACATGCATTTGAGTCAGTTACGTTGCATTAACATTCTATGTGACATTGCATGAGTTTTGTTGATGAGCTGTTATGTGATGGTAATTGTGAATTATGTGATTACGTGATGTTTTGTTGATAAAAGATGTACATGTTATTTATGATATATTTGTGATTATGAAGTATTGATGATTAATATGTGTTGTTATATGATGATGTTATGGTAACTACTAATCTTTTCCTTATGTCTTTTATAATGAATCATGATTACTCATCCTTTCTGTTTGAATGTTGCCTCAACGTGGGCAACACACAAGTGACCAGGAGTAGTTCGTATAAGATTTGAGGATAGCTTCGAAGTGTGTTATTTATTTTGTTATTAGAGGTGTCTTGCTCTGATATTTAACATTGAGTTGGGAACACTATGTTTTGCAAATAATTACTACACTTTGATTAATTTGTTTTATGAGGATTCCAGATGTTAAAAATGGTTTTGATTCTAATTTGTGATGAGGATAAATTATTATGAGTTTAATTTATAAAGAAGTTTATTGTGTGAGAATGAATTTCGCTGCAATTTTTCTAAAATGATGTGATGATTTATAAACAGATGTATGTTAAAAATGATGTACCCCGTGTTATGGAGCATGATTTGTTATTATGATATTTCTATGAAGTGTGACACCCTTGAGTAGTGATTTTATCTAGATTTATTTTGTAAATTAAATGAATAATATGTGTCGGGTTAAAGGGGTGTTACAACCCATATATGAACAATTGCCCCTACATCGAATACGCGGAAAACTTGAAGCTTTTGGCTTTGGGAATCTCTCTCAGCTCCTACTAGGTTTTTTCTCTTCTGCCTCTTTTCCACCCAAAGCACGAACTGACAACTTTTCCTTAATTCCCCTCTAAAAAAACTAATTTTTATTTTAAATAATTCTACACCCCCTCCAACTCTCCTTTAAACCACCTTGTTACTCTATTTTAAATTAATTTTTAGTTTTATCCCCAAAACTCATAATTCTCTATTTTTCTATCAATTTTATTATTCTTAATTAATTTAAATATTACACTAATTCTTAATAAAAATTCAACGACCCAGTAATTAAATAATACTTATTTAATTAAATGAAAGCACATCAAAACTTAAATAATTATTTAAAATGATAATAAAAATAATACCAATAATATTAAAATTAAAACTGGGGTGTCATACAATAATTTGCATCACTTCCTGGTCTCTAATTGGCTCCCCCATTCTGAGCATGAGCTCTTCCTGACCGTTCGTGTACTCGTGGTGGCTCAACCATAATCCTTCCTATCACATATATAGATATCTAGTTGATCAGACACAATAACAAAATATTATGATTTTGAAATTAGTCTTACAACACACACATATGAGGAAGAAATGATTTAACCTTTGATATCTCATGGTTGGGTTTAGGATCAACCACCTCTAATACCAATTGTAACACCCTACAAAAAACATGTCTAGAATTATTATATCATGAATGTTATACATTGGTACTAGTACATTCAATAGTGTCAAAATGGCATACAATACATGTTAAGCACAAAGATACAACCTGGTGCATGCATATATGATATGCCATAAGCAATACTTAGAGCAAAAATACACAGCATAAAACAAAATAGATATCAAGGTCTTCAACTCTTTAAGACATCTAGATTTTTCCCTTGGAGGAAACCTTCTCATCTAAAAAATAATCAATAACATGGGGTGAGATATTTCTATCTCAGTGGAGCCCTGCTAAACCATAATTTTGTTATGTCCAAAAGGTTTCTAGTATTATTCTCAATCTAAAAGTACTAAACTCGTGTATCAGGTAAATAAAATAAAAAAGAACAACGCTCATTCAGTTTTGTATTATATGTGAATATTGATATACTTATTCCATATACCATGTTGAACTCATAAGATAGTTAACATCACGAAAAATCCACTTCCTACTAGTACTCCTTATTTTTTAGTCAAGTTTTTTCAGAATCGAGAACTTCCTACTAAGGCTCATTTTATTATGCGGCCTCCCTCCTTTAGATGGATTACCCTCCTAATAACAAACTACTTTAATTGGTCTGTTTAGGGATTCTCACCATTCACCATACATATTACACTTGATTCCTTCAAAAATCGATGATATCGATAATTACTAGCTTGGAATACAACTTCATATCCAAGTACTTCTTACTAGTGGATTCATAAACCATCATAGGGTTTCTCACTTCATGAGTTATGTTTGTTTTATTTACTAATCAAGTATCAAACCAGCATCACACTTCCTTAATTTAATAATACTACTACTCAACCTAGATGAATTTCATTTTAATTCAGTCTTTTAAGAAACAAAACATCACTTATAAGCATGGTAAAGGAATAAAGCATTAATTACACAAGTTAGGATTTCATTTTAATTCAGTCTTTTTAGAAACTGTGTTTTTAGCATCTGGACTTAAGTAGAAACTTTGTCTTCATGTCTTTTAACTTTGTTTCTTTGGAACACACAGTCTTTTAGAAACTTGAGTCTTTAGCATCTGGACATAAGTAGAAACTTTTGTCTTCAGATCTTCTGACTGGTTTCTTTAAAAAATCACCAGAGTTTACACTTCAGAGCCTTCTGAAGTGTCTTGCTATTGTTCAACAAAAATTGTGTAGCGTAGAAGAGGAATCATTTCTCTTCTAATGTCTTGGCCACGCCATCCATCAGAAGCATAACAAGTTTGTTAAGTACTCAACAATAACAAAAATTAGTATAACAAAATTGTTTATACAATCAAACTCACTTTATCATAAAAACTAAGAAATAATATTGCATAATCAAATCTTGTTCTTATAATAATGACACATATTCAAACACAAAATTTCATCATAATCTCAATTATAACATTCATAAAAAACAAAGTTACACCCGCAATTTCCAACAGATGGTATAATCCCCAATAAAAACCAAAAAAGGACCTCTCTCTCTCTCTCTCTCTCTCTCTCTCTCTCTCTCTCTCTCTCTCTCACATGAGATAACTTAATTAATACTATAATGCATGCACCTCATAGCACGAGAAAAATGCACCTCATAATCATAAATTTGATCTACAACTCATACACGAGAAGAAACGTCTTTGGAAACTATAGAATAAAAAAGTGTTATTGCCAAGCGATCCATTGTTACCCTGATGAGGATGGATGTTCGATTAGGGACTCTGTTTAATAACTATTTGTCATGGGGGGAAAAGTGGTGGTCTCTTATGGATGTGGCAATCTTTGAGTGGTGTGCTTTCTTACGAAAGGGTGAAACAACTTTCTTCGTGTGTATGAAAATTATCGAGGCATTGAAGACAATCACTTGCTTTAGTGGTCAGTAGATTCTTCTTGTCGAAGTATGATACATTGTTTTCTTCTACGACGGACAGGTATTCCCATTTGTTTAATGTCTAGCAAATGAGAGAGATCTCGAGAAATAATGTTCTTCATCAAGATGGAGAAGTCAAATTGCCACAAGGTGTAATCTTATTTTAAATGAAAATAGAATGTCATATATAAAGGTTCCTAAAAAAGCGTAAATGATTTGTCCTAAGAAAATATCCTAACAGTGGATTATGTTCGATGAGCTTTTGTGAAATGTTTGCGCGCACACGTACACACACACAGACACACACGCGCGCACACAAAGACACAGACACAATAAAAATCAAATTCCTCTACCTCTACCTCTACCTCTACCGCATACCCTCTACCTCTACCCTTTACCCTCTACTGCCTACCCTTTACCCTCTACCGCCTACCCTCTACCTCCTACCCTCTACCGCATACCTCTACCTCTACCCTCCACCCTATACCGCCTACCCTCTACCGCCTACCCTCTACCGCCTACCCTCTACCGCCTACCCTCTACCCTCTACCCTCTACCGTTTACCGCCTACCCTCTACCCTCTACCACCTACCTCTACCTCTACCCTCTACCACCACCTCTACCTCTACATCTACCTCTATCACATACCATCTCTACCGCATACCCTCTACCTCTACCCTCTACCGCCTACCCTCTACCGCCCTACCCCTCTACCGCCTACCCTCTACCGCCTACCCTCTACCGCCCTACCCATCTACCGCCAACCCTCTACCTCCTACCCTCTACCCTCTATCGTCTACCCTCTACCACTTACCGCCTACCTCTACCTATACCCTCTACCCTCTACCTCTACCTTTACCCTCTACCTCTACCTCTACCTCTACCTCTACCTCTACCTCTACCTCTACCTCTACCTCTACCTCTACCTCTAACCTTTACCCTCTACCCTCTACCCTCTACTTCTACCTCTACCTCTACCTCTACCTCTACCTCTACCCCCTACCTCTACCTCTACCTCTACCCTCTACCTCTACCCTCTACCCTCTACCTCTACCGACTACCCCTACCTCTACCTCTACCCCTACCCCTACCTCTACCTCTACTTCTACCCCTACCTCTACCCTCTACCTCTACCCTCTACCTCTACCTCTACCTCCACCTCTACCGACTACCCCTACCCCTACCTCTACCTGTACCTCTACCTATACCTCTACCTCTACCTCTACCTCTACCTCTACCTCTACCCTCTACCTCTGCCTCTGCCTCTACCTCTACCCCCAACCTCTACCTCTAACTCTACCCTCTACCTCTACCTCTACCTTCTACCCCTACCTCTACCCTCTACCTCTACCCTCTACCTATACCTCTACCGAATACCCCTACCCCTACCCCTACCTCTACCTCTACCCCTACCCCTACCCCTACCTCTACCCTCTACCCCTACCCTCTACCGCCTACCGCCTACCCTCTACCGCCTACCCCTCTACCCCTACCGCCCAGCTCTCTACCCCTAGCCATACCTCTACCCATACCCCTACCCCCTTCCCTCTACCGTCTACCGCCTTCCCTCTATCCTCTACCGCCTACCTCTACCCTCTATCTCTACCGCCTACCTACTATACCGCATACCCACTACCTCAACCCTTTACCCTCTACTGCTTACCCTCCCCCTACCTCTACCCCTACCTTTACCTCTACCCTCTACCCTCTACCCCTACCCTCTACCGCCTACCCTCTACCGCCTACCCATATACCCCCCTACCGCCTACCCATCTACCCCCCTACAGCCTACCCATCTACCCCCCTACCGCCTACCCATACCCCTACCCCCTTCCCTCTACCGTCTACCGCCTTCCCTCTATCCTCTACCGCCTACCGCTACCCTCTACCTCCTACTCTCTCTCTCTCTCTCTCTCTCTCTCTCTCTCTCTCTCTCTCTCTCTCATGAGATAACTTAATTAGTACTATAATGCATGCACCTCATAGCATGAGAAAAATGCACCTCATAATCATAAATTTGATCTACAACTCATACACGAGAAGAAACGTCTTTGGAAACTATAGAATAAAAAAGTGTTAATGCCAAGCGATCCATTGTTACCCTGATGAGGATGGATGTTCGATTAGGGACTCTGTTTAATAACTATTTGTCATGGGGGGAAAAGTGGTGGTCTCTTATGGATGTGGCAATCTTTGAGTGGTGTGCTTTCTTACGAAAGGGTGAAACAACTTTCTTCGTGTGTATGAAAATTATCGAGGCATTGAAGACAATCACTTGCTTTAGTGGTCAGTAGATTCTTCTTGTCGAAGTATGATACATTGTTTTCTTCTACGACGGACAGGTATTCCCATTTGTTTAATGTCTAGCAAATGAGAGAGATCTCGAGAAATAATGTTCTTCATCAAGATGGAGAAGTCAAATTGCCACAAGGTGTAATCTTACTTTAAATGAAAATAGAATGTCATATATAAAGGTTCCTAAAAAAGCGTAAATGATTTGTCCTAAGAAAATATCCTAACAGTGGATTATGTTCGATGAGCTTTTGTGAAATGTTTGCGCGCACACGTACACACACACAGACACACACGCGCGCACACAAATACACAGACACAATAAAAATCAAATTCCTCTACCTCTACCTCTACCGCTACCGCATACCCTCTACCTCTACCCTTTACCCTCTACTGCCTACCCTTTACCCTCTACCGCCTACCCTTTACCTCCTAACCTCTACCGCCTACCTCTACCCTCTACCCTCTACCCTCTACCCTCTACCGCCTACCCTCTACCCTCTACCGCCTACCCTCTACCACCTACCCTCTACCCTCTACCGTTTACCGCCTACCCTCTACCTCTACCCTCCACCGCCACCTCTACCTCTACATCTACCTCTATCACATACCATCTCTACCGCATACCCTCTACCTCTACCCTCTACCGCCTACCCTCTACCGCCCTACCCCTCTACCGCCTACCCTCTACCGCCTACCCTCTACCGCCCTACCCATCTACCGCCTACCCTCTACCTCCTACCCTCTACCCTCTACCGTCTACCCTCTACCACTTACCGCCTACCTCTACCTATACCCTCTACCCTCTACCTCTACCCTCTACCTCTACCTCTACCTCTACCTCTACCTCTACCTCTAACCTTTACCCTCTACCCTCTACTTCTACCTCTACCTCTACCTCTACCTCTACCTCTACCTCTACCTCTACCTCTACCTCTACCTCTACCCCCTAACTCTACCTCTACCTCTACCTCTACCCTCTACCCTCTACCTCTACTGACTACCCCTACCTCTACCTCTACCCCTACCCCTACCTCTACCTCTACTTCTACCCCTACATCTACCCTCTACCTCTACCCTCTACCTCTACCTCTACCTCTACCGACTACCTCTACCCATACCCCTACCCCTACCTCTACCTCTACCTTTACCTCTATCGACTACCTCTACCTCTACCTCTACCTCTACCCTCTACCTCTACCTCTACCTCTACCTCTACCTCTACCTCTACCTCTACCTCTACCTCTACCCCCTACCTCTACCTCTAACTCTACCCTCTACCTCTACCTCTACCTTCTACCCCTACCTCTACCCTCTACCTCTACCCTCTACCTCTACCTCTACCAAATACCCCTACCCCTACCTCTACCTCTACCCCTACCTCTACCCTCTACCTCCTACTGCCTACCCTCTACCGCCTTCCCCTCTACCCATACCGCCTACCTCTCTACCCCTAGCCATACCTCTACCCATACTCCTACCCCCTTCCCTTTACCGTCTACCGCCTTCCCTCTATCCTCTACCGCCTACCTCTACACTTTACCCTCTACCGCCTACCCTCCGCATACCCGCCTACCTCTACCCTTTACCCTCTACCCTCTACCGCCTACCTCTACCCTTTACCCTCTACCGCCTACCCTCCGCATACCCGCCTACCTCTACCCTTTACCCTCTACCCTCTACCGCCTACCCTCCCCCTACCTCTACCCTTTACCCTCTACCGCCTACCCTCCCCCCTACCTCTACCCCTACCCCTACCCCTACCCTCTACCGCCTACCCTCCCCCTACCCCTACCTCCTACCCCTACCTTCTACCCTCTACCACCTACCCTCTACCGCCTACCCTCTACCCTCTACCCTATACCCTATACCCTCTACCCTCTACCCACTACCCTATACCCCTCTCTCTCTCTCTCTCTCTCTCTCTCTCTCTCTCTCTCTCTCATGAGATAACTTAATTAATACTATAATGCATGCACCTCATAGCATGAGAAAAATGCACCTCATAATCATAAATTTGATCTACAACTCATACACGAGAAGAAACGTCTTTGGAAACTATAGAATAAAAAAGTGTTAATGCCAAGCGATCCATTGTTACCCTGATGAGGATGGATGTTCGATTAGGGACTCTGTTTAATAACTATTTGTCATGGGGGGAAAAGTGGTGGTCTCTTATGGATGTGGCAATCTTTGAGTGGTGTGCTTTCTTACGAAAGGGTGAAACAACTTTCTTCGTGTGTATGAAAATTATCGAGGCATTGAAGACAATCACTTGCTTTAGTGGTCAGTAGATTCTTCTTGTCGAAGTATGATACATTGTTTTCTTCTACGACGGACAGGTATTCCCATTTGTTTAATGTCTAGCAAATGAGAGAGATCTCGAGAAATAATGTTCTTCATCAAGATGGAGAAGTCAAATTGCCACAAGGTGTAATCTTATTTTAAATGAAAATAGAATGTCATATATAAAGGTTCCTAAAAAAGCGTAAATGATTTGTCCTAAGAAAATATCCTAACAGTGGATTATGTTCGATGAGCTTTTGTGAAATGTTTGCGCGCACACGTACACACACACAGACACACACGCGCGCACACGAATACACAGACACAATAAAAATCAAATTCCTCTACCTCTACCTCTACCTCTACCGCATACCCTCTACCTCTACCCTTTACCCTCTACTGCCTACCCTTTACCCTCTACCGCCTACCCTCTACCTCCTACCCTCTACCGCATACCTCTACCTCTACCCTCTACCCTCTACCGCCTACCCTCTACCGCCTACCCTCTACCGCCTACCCTCTACCGCCTACCCTCTACCGCCTACACTCTACCCTCTACCCTCTACCGTTTACCGCCTACCCTCTACCCTCTACCACCTACCTCTACCTCTACCCTCTACCGCCACCTCTACCTCTACATCTACCTCTATCACATACCATCTCTACCGCATACCCTCTACCTCTACCGCCTACCCTCTACCGCCCTACCCCTCTACCGCCTACCCTCTACCGCCTACCCTCTACCGCCCTACCCATCTACCGCCAACCCTCTACCTCCTACCCTCTACCCTCTATCGTCTACCCTCTACCACTTACCGCCTACCTCTACCTATACCCTCTACCCTCTACCTCTACCTTTACCCTCTACCTCTACCTCTACCTCTACCTCTACCTCTACCTCTACCTCTACCTCTACCTCTACCTCTACCTCTACCTCTACCTCTACCTCTAACCTTTACCCTCTACCCTCTACTTCTACCTCTACCTCTACCTCTACCTCTACCCCCTACCTCTACCTCTACCTCTACCCTCTACCTCTACCCTCTACCCTCTACCTCTACCGACTAGCCCTACCTCTACCTCTACCCCTACCCCTACCTCTACCTCTACTTCTACCCCTACCTCTACCCTCTACCTCTACCCTCTACCTCTACCTCTACCTCCACCTCTACCGACTACCCCTACCCCTACCTCTACCTGTACCTCTACCTATACCTCTACCTCTACCTCTACCTCTACCTCTACCTCTACCTCTGCCTCTGCCTCTGCCTCTACCTCTACCCCCAACCTCTAACTCTAACTCTACCCTCTACCTCTACCTCTACCTTCTACCCCTACCTCTACCCTCTACCTCTACCCTCTACCTATACCTCTACCAAATACCCCTACCCCTACCCCTACCCCTACCTCTACCTCTACCCCTACCCCTACCCCTACCTCTACCCTCTACCCCTACCCTCTACCGCCTACCGCCTACCCTCTACCGCCTACCCCTCTACCCCTACCGCCCAGCTCTCTACCCCTAGCCATACCTCTACCCATACCCCTACCCCCTTCCCTCTACCGTCTACCGCCTTCCCTCTATCCTCTACCGCCTACCTCTACCCTCTATCTCTACCGCCTACCTACTATACCGCATACCCACTACCTCTACCCTTTACCCTCTACTGCTTACCCTCCCCCTACCTCTACCCCTACCTCTACCTCTACCCTCTACCCTCTACCCCTACCCTCTACCGCCTACCCTCTACCGCCTACCCATATACCCCCCTACCGCCTACCCATCTACCCCCCTACCGCCTACCCATCTACCCCCCTACCGCCTACCCATACCCCTACCCCCTTCCCTCTACCGTCTACCGCCTTCCCTCTATCCTCTACCGCCTACCGCTACCCTCTACCTCCTACTCTCTCTCTCTCTCTCTCTCCTCTCTCTCTCTCTCTCTCTCTCTCTCTCTCTCTCTCTCTCTCTCTCTCTCTCTCTCTCTCTCTCTCTCTCTCTCTCTCTCTCTCTCATGAGATAACTTAATTAGTACTATAATGCATGCACCTCATAGCACGAGAAAAATGCACCTCATAATCATAAATTTGATCTACAACTCATACATGAGAAGAAACGTCTTTGGAAACTATAGAATAAAAAAGCGTTATTGCCAAGCGATCCATTGTTACCCTGATGAGGATGGATGTTCGATTAGGGACTATGTTTAATAACTATTTGTCATGGGGGGAAAAGTGGTGGTCTCTTATGGATGTGGCAATCTTTGAGTGGTGTGCTTTCTTACGAAAGGGTGAAACAACTTTCTTCGTGTGTATGAAAATTATCGAGGCATTGAAGACAATCACTTGCTTTAGTGGTCAGTAGATTCTTCTTGTCGAAGTATGATACATTGTTTTCTTCTACGACGGACAGGTATTCCCATTTGTTGAATGTCTAGCAAATGAGAGAGATCTCGAGAAATAATGTTCTTCATCAAGATGGAGAAGTCAAATTGCCACAAGGTGTAATCTTATTTTAAATGAAAATAGAATGTCATATATAAAGGTTCCTAAAAAAGCGTAAATGATTTGTCCTAAGAAAATATCCTAACAGTGGATTATGTTCGATGAGCTTTTGTGAAATGTTTGCGCGCACACGTACACACACACAGACACACACGCGCGCACACGAAGACACAGACACAATAAAAATCAAATTCCTCTACCTCTACCTCTACCTCTACCGCATACCCTCTACCTCTACCCTTTACCCTCTACTGCCTACCCTTTACCCTCTACCTCCTACCCTCTACCTCCTACACTCTACCGCATACCTCTACCTCTACCCTCTACCCTCTACCGCCTACCCTCTACCGCCTACCCTCTACCGCCTACCCTATACCGCCTACCCTCTACCCTCTACCCTCTACCGTTTACCGCCTACCCTCTACCCTCTACCACCTACCTCTACCTCTACCCTCTACCGCCACCTCTACCTCTACATCTACCTCTATCACATACCATCTCTACCGCATACCCTCTACCTCTACCCTCTACCGCCTACTCTCTACCGCCCTACCCCTCTACCGCCTACCCACTACCCGCCTACCCTCTACCGCCCTACCCATCTACCGCCAACCCTCTACCTCCTACCCTCTACCCTCTATCGTCTACCCTCTACCACTTACCGCCTACCTCTACCTATACCCTCTACCCTCTACCTCTACCTTTACCCTCTACCTCTACCTCTACCTCTACCTCTACCTCTACCTCTACCTCTACCTCTACCTCTACCTCTAACCTTTACCCTCTACCCTCTACTTCTACCTCTACCTCTACCTCTACCTCTACCTCTACCCCCTACCTCTACCTCTACCTCTACCCTCTACCTCTACCCTCTACCCTCTACCTCTACCGACTACCCCTACCTCTACCTCTACCCCTACCCCTACCTCTACCTCTACTTCTACCCCTACCTCTACCCTCTACCTCTACCCTCTACCTCTACCTCTACCTCCACCTCTACCGACTACCCCTACCCCTACCTCTACCTGTACCTCTACCTATACCTCTACCTCTACCTCTACCTCTACCTCTACCTCTACCTCTACCTCTACCTCTACCTCTACCTCTGCCTCTGCCTCTGCCTCTACCTCTACCCCCAACCTCTATCTCTAACTCTACCCTCTACCTCTACCTCTACCTTCTACCCCTACCTCTACCCTCTACCTCTACCCTCTACCTATACCTCTACCGAATACCCCTACCCCTACCCCTACCCCTACCTCTACCTCTACCCCTACCCCTACCCCTACCTCTACCCTCTACCCCTACCCTCTACCGCATACCGCCTACCCTCTACCGCCTACCCCTCTACCCCTACCGCCCAGCTCTCTACCCCTAGCCATACCTCTACCTATACCCCTACCCCCCTTCCCTCTACCATCTACCGCCTTCCCTCTATCCTCTACCGCCTACCTCTACCCTCTATCTCTACCGCCTACCTACTATACCGCATACCCACTACCTCTACCCTTTACCCTCTACTGCTTACCCTCCCCCTACCTCTACCCCTACCTCTACCTCTACCCTCTACCCTCTACCCCTACCCTCTACCGCCTACCCTCTACCGCCTACCCATATACCCCCCTCCCGCCTACTCATCTACCCCCCTACCGCCTACCCATCTACCCCCCTACCGCCTACCCATACCCCTACCCCCCTTCCCCCTACCGTCTACCGCCTTCCCTCTATCCTCTACCGCCTACCGCTACCCTCTACCTCCTACTCTCTCTCTCTCTCTCTCTCTCTCTCTCTCTCTCTCTCTCTCTCTCTCTCTCTCTCTCTCTCTCTCTCTCTCTCTCTCTCACATGAGATAACTTAATTAATACTATAATGCATGCACCTCATAGCACGAGAAAAATGCACCTCATAATCATAAATTTGATCTACAACTCATACACGAGAAGAAACGTCTTTGGAAACTATAGAATAAAAAAGTGTTAATGCCAAGCGATCCATTGTTACCCTGATGAGGATGGATGTTCGATTAGGGACTCTGTTTAATAACTATTTGTCATGGGGGGAAAAGTGGTGGTCTCTTATGGATGTGGCAATCTTTGAGTGGTGTGCTTTCTTACGAAAGGGTGAAACAACTTTCTTCGTGTGTATGAAAATTATCGAGGCATTGAAGACAATCACTTGCTTTAGTGGTCAGTAGATTCTTCTTGTCGAAGTATGATACATTGTTTTCTTCTACGACAGACAGGTATTCCCATTTGTTTAATGTCTAGCAAATGAGAGAGATCTCGAGAAATAATGTTCTTCATCAAGATGGAGAAGTCAAATTGCCACAAGGTGTAATCTTATTTTAAATGAAAATAGAATGTCATATATAAAGGTTCCTAAAAAAGCGTAAATGATTTGTCCTAAGAAAATATCCTAACAGTGGATTATGTTCGATGAGCTTTTGTGAAATGTTTGCGCGCACACGTACACACACACAGACACACACGCGCGCACACAAATACACAGACACAATAAAAATCAAATTCCTCTACCTCTACCTCTACCTCTACCGCATACCCTCTACCTCTACCCTTTACCCTCTACTGCCTACCCTTTATCCTCTACCGCCTACCCTTTACCTCCTAACCTCTACCGCCTACCTCTACCCTCTACCCTCTACCCTCTACCGCCTACCCTCTACCCTCTACCGCCTACCCTCTACCACCTACCCTCTACCCTCTACCGTTTATCGCCTACCCTCTACCTCTACCCTCTACCGCCACCTCTACCTCTACATCTACCTCTATCACATACCATCTCTACCGCATACCCTCTACCTCTACCCTCTACCGCCTACCCTCTACCGCCCTACCCCTCTACCGCCTACCCTCTACCGCCTACCCTCTACCGCCCTACCCATCTACCGCCTACCCTCTACCTCCTACCGTCTACCCTCTACCACTTACCGCCTACCTCTACTTATACCCTCTACCCTCTACCTCTACCCTCTACCTCTACCTCTACCTCTACCTCTAACCTTTACCCTCTACCCTCTACTTCTACTTCTACCTCTACCTCTACCTCTACCTCTACCTCTACCTCTACCTCTACCCCCTAACTCTACCTCTACCTCTACCTCTACCCTCTACCCTCTACCTCTACTGACTACCCCTACCTCTACCTCTACCCCTACCCCTACCTCTACCTCTACTTCTACCCCTACATCTACCCTCTACCTCTACCCTCTACCTCTACCTCTACCTCTACCGACTACCTCTACCCCTACCCCTACCCCTACCTCTACCTCTACCTCTACCTCTACCGACTACCTCTACCTCTACCTCTACCTCTACCCTCTACCTCTACCTCTACCTCTACCTCTACCTCTACCTCTACCTCTACCTCTACCCCCTACCTCTACCTATAACTCTACCCTCTACCTCTACCTCTACCTTCTACCCCTACCTCTACCCTCTACCTCTACCCTCTACCTCTACCTCTACCAAATACCCCTACCCCTACCTCTACCTTTACCCCTACCCCTACCCTCTACCGCCTACCGCCTACCCTCTACCGCCTTCCCCTCTACCCATACCGCCTACCTCTCTACCCCTAGCCATACCTCTACCCATACTCCTACCCCCTTCCCTTTACCGTCTACCGCCTTCCCTCTATCCTCTACCGCCTACCTCTACCCTTTACCCTCTACCGCCTACCCTCCGCATACCCGCCTACCTCTACCCTTTACCCTCTACCCTCTACCGCCTACCTCTACCCTTTACCCTCTACCGCCTACCCTCCGCATACCCGCCTACCTCTACCATTTACCCTCTACCCTCTACCGCCTACCCTCCCCCTACCTCTACCCTTTACCCTCTACCGCCTACCCTCCCCCTACCTCTACCCCTACCCCTACCCCTACCCTCTACCGCCTACCCTCCCCCTACCCCTACCTCCTACCCCTACCTTCTACCCTCTACCACCTACCCTCTACCGCCTACCCTCTACCCTCTACCCTATACCCTATACCCTCTACCCTCTACCCACTACCCTATACCCCTCTCTCTCTCTCTCTCTCTCTCTCTCTCTCTCTCTCTCTCTCATGAGATAACTTAATTAATACTATAATGCATGCACCTCATAGCACGAGAAAAATGCACCTCATAATCATAAATTTGATCTACAACTCATACACGAGAAGAAACGTCTTTGGAAACTATAGAATAAAAAAGTGTTAATGCCAAGCGATCCATTGTTACCCTGATGAGGATGGATGTTCGATTAGGGACTCTGTTTAATAACTATTTGTCATGGGGGGAAAAGTGGTGGTCTCTTATGGATGTGGCAATCTTTGAGTGGTGTGCTTTCTTACGAAAGGGTGAAACAACTTTCTTCGTGTGTATGAAAATTATCGAGGCATTGAAGACAATCACTTGCTTTAGTGGTCAGTAGATTCTTCTTGTCGAAGTATGATACATTGTTTTCTTCTACGACGGACAGGTATTCCCATTTGTTGAATGTCTAGCAAATGAGAGAGATCTCGAGAAATAATGTTCTTCATCAAGATGGAGAAGTCAAATTGCCACAAGGTGTAATCTTATTTTAAATGAAAATAGAATGTCATATATAAAGGTTCCTAAAAAAGCGTAAATGATTTGTCCTAAGAAAATATCCTAACAGTGGATTATGTTCGATGAGCTTTTGTTAAATGTTTGCGCGCACACGTACACACACACAGACACACACGCGCGCACACGAAGACACAGACACAATAAAAATCAAATTCCTCTACCTCTACCTCTACCTCTACCGCATACCCTCTACCTCTACCCTTTACCCTCTACTGCCTACCCTTTACCCTCTACCGCCTACCCTCTACCTCCTACACTCTACCGCATACCTCTACCTCTACCCTCTACCCTCTACCGCCTACCCTCTACCGCCTACCCTCTACCGCCTACCCTCTACCGCCTACCCTCTACCCTCTACCGTTTACCGCCTACCCTCTACCCTCTACCACCTACCTCTACCTCTACCCTCTACCGCCACCTCTACCTCTACCCTCTACCTCTATCACATACCATCTCTACCGCATACCCTCTACCTCTACCCTCTACCGCCTACCCTCTACCGCCCTACCCCTCTACCGCCTACCCACTACCGCCTACCCTCTACCGCCCTACCCATCTACCGCCAACCCTCTACCTCCTACCCTCTACCCTCTATCGTCTACCCTCTACCACTTACCGCCTACCTCTACATATACCCTCTACCCTCTACCTCTACCTTTACCCTCTACCTCTACCTCTACCTCTACCTCTACCTCTACCTCTACCTCTACCTCTACCTCTACCTCTACCTCTAACCTTTACCCTCTACCCTCTACTTCTACCTCTACCTCTACCTCTACCTCTACCTCTACCTCTACCCCCTACCTCTACCTCTACCTCTACCCTCTACCTCTACCCTCTACCCTCTACCTCTACCGACTACCCCTACCTCTACCTCTACCCCTACCCCTACCTCTACCTCTACTTCTACCCCTACCTCTACCCTCTACCTCTACCCTCTACCTCTACCTCTACCTCCACCTCTACCGACTACCCCTACCCCTACCTCTACCTGTACCTCTACCTATACCTCTACCTCTACCTCTACCTCTACCTCTACCTCTACCTCTACCTCTAGCTCTGCCTCTGCCTCTGCCTCTACCTCTACCCCTAACCTTTATCTCTAACTCTACCCTCTACCTCTACCTCTACCTTCTACCCCTACCTCTACCCTCTACCTCTACCCTCTACCTATACCTCTACCGAATACCCCTACCCCTACCCCTACCTCTACCTCTACCTCTACCCCTACCCCTACCCCTACCTCTACCCTCTACCCCTACCCTCTACCGCCTACCGCCTACCCTCTACCGCCTACCCCTCTACCCCTACCGCCCAGCTCTCTACCCCTAGCCATACCACTACCCATACCCCTACCCCCTTCCCTCTACCGTCTACCGCCTTCCCTCTATCCTCTACCGCCTACCTCTACCCTCTATCTCTACCGCCTACCTACTATACCGCATACCCACTACCTCTACCCTTTACCCTCTACTGCTTACCCTCCCCTACCTCTACCCCTACCTCTACCTCTACCCTCTACCCTCTACCCCTACCCTATACCGCCTACCCTCTACCGCCTACCCATATACCCCCCTACCGCCTACTTATCTACCCCCCTACCGCCTACCCATCTACCCCCCTACCGCCTACCCATACCCCTACACCCTTCCCTCTACCGTCTACCGCCTTCCCTCTATCCTCTCCCGCCTACCGCTACCCTCTACCTCCTACTCTCTCTCTCTCTCTCTCTCTCTCTCTCTCTCTCTCTCTCTCTCTCTCTCTCTCTCTCTCATGAGATAACTTAATTAGTACTATAATGCATGCACCTCATAGCACGAGAAAAATGCACCTCATAATCATAAATTTGATCTACAACTCATACATGAGAAGAAACGTCTTTGGAAACTATAGAATAAAAAAGCGTTATTGCCAAGCGATCCATTGTTACCCTGATGAGGATGGATGTTCGATTAGGGACTATGTTTAATAACTATTTGTCAAGGGGGGAAAAGTGGTGGTCTCTTATGGATGTGGCAATCTTTGAGTGGTGTGCTTTCTTACGAAAGGGTGAAACAACTTTCTTCGTGTGTATGAAAATTATCGAGGCATTGAAGACAATCACTTGCTTTAGTGGTCAGTAGATTCTTCTTGTCGAAGTATGATACATTGTTTTCTTCTACGACGGACATGTATTCCCATTTGTTGAATGTCTAGCAAATGAGAGAGATCTCGAGAAATAATGTTCTTCATCAAGATGGAGAAGTCAAATTTCCACAAGGTGTAATCTTATTTTAAATGAAAATAGAATGTCATATATAAAGGTTCCTAAAAAAGCGTAAATGATTTGTCCTAAGAAAATATCCTAACAGTGGATTATGTTCGATGAGCTTTTGTTAAATGTTTGCGCGCACACGTACACACACACAGACACACACGCGCGCACACGAAGACACAGACACAATAAAAATCAAATTCCTCTACCTCTACCTCTACCTCTACCGCATACCCTCTACCTCTACCCTTTACCCTCTACTGCCTACCCTTTACCCTCTACCGCCTACCCTCTACCTCCTACACTCTACCGCATACCTCTACCTCTACCCTCTACCCTCTACCGCCTACCCTCTACCGCCTACCCTCTACCGCCTACCCTCTACCGCCTACCCTCTACCCTCTACCGTTTACCGCCTACCCTCTACCCTCTACCACCTACCTCTACCTCTACCCTCTACCGCCACCTCTACCTCTACCCTCTACCTCTATCACATACCATCTCTACCGCATACCCTCTACCTCTACCCTCTACCGCCTACCCTCTACCGCCCTACCCCTCTACCGCCTACCCACTACCGCCTACCCTCTACCGCCCTACCCATCTACCGCCAACCCTCTACCTCCTACCCTCTACCCTCTATCGTCTACCCTCTACCACTTACCGCCTACCTCTACATATACCCTCTACCCTCTACCTCTACCTTTACCCTCTACCTCTACCTCTACCTCTACCTCTACCTCTACCTCTACCTCTACCTCTACCTCTACCTCTACCTCTAACCTTTACCCTCTACCCTCTACTTCTACCTCTACCTCTACCTCTACCTCTACCTCTACCTCTACCTCTACCCCCTACCTCTACCTCTACCTCTACCCTCTACCTCTACCCTCTACCCTCTACCTCTACCGACTACCCCTACCTCTACCTCTACCCCTACCCCTACCTCTACCTCTACTTCTACCCCTACCTCTACCCTCTACCTCTACCCTCTACCTCTACCTCTACCTCCACCTCTACCGACTACCCCTACCCCTACCTCTACCTGTACCTCTACCTATACCTCTACCTCTACCTCTACCTCTACCTCTACCTCTACCTCTACCTCTAGCTCTGCCTCTGCCTCTGCCTCTACCTCTACCCCTAACCTTTATCTCTAACTCTACCCTCTACCTCTACCTCTACCTTCTACCCCTACCTCTACCCTCTACCTCTACCCTCTACCTATACCTCTACCGAATACCCCTACCCCTACCCCTACCTCTACCTCTACCTCTACCCCTACCCCTACCCCTACCTCTACCCTCTACCCCTACCCTCTACCGCCTACCGCCTACCCTCTACCGCCTACCCCTCTACCCCTACCGCCCAGCTCTCTACCCCTAGCCATACCACTACCCATACCCCTACCCCCTTCCCTCTACCGTCTACCGCCTTCCCTCTATCCTCTACCGCCTACCTCTACCCTCTATCTCTACCGCCTACCTACTATACCGCATACCCACTACCTCTACCCTTTACCCTCTACTGCTTACCCTCCCCTACCTCTACCCCTACCTCTACCTCTACCCTCTACCCTCTACCCCTACCCTATACCGCCTACCCTCTACCGCCTACCCATATACCCCCCTACCGCCTACTTATCTACCCCCCTACCGCCTACCCATCTACCCCCCTACCGCCTACCCATACCCCTACACCCTTCCCTCTACCGTCTACCGCCTTCCCTCTATCCTCTACCGCCTACCGCTACCCTCTACCTCCTACTCTCTCTCTCTCTCTCTCTCTCTCTCTCTCTCTCTCTCTCTCTCTCTCTCTCTCTCTCTCTCTCTCTCTCTCATGAGATAACTTAATTAGTACTATAATGCATGCACCTCATAGCACGAGAAAAATGCACCTCATAATCATAAATTTGATCTACAACTCATACATGAGAAGAAACGTCTTTGGAAACTAAAGAATAAAAAAGCGTTATTGCCAAGCGATCCATTGTTACCCTGATGAGGATGGATGTTCGATTAGGGACTATGTTTAATAACTATTTGTCATGGGGGGAAAAGTGGTGGTCTCTTATGGATGTGGCAATCTTTGAGTGGTGTGCTTTCTTACGAAAGGGTGAAACAACTTTCTTCGTGTGTATGAAAATTATCGAGGCATTGAAGACAATCACTTGCTTTAGTGGTCAGTAGATTCTTCTTGTCGAAGTATGATACATTGTTTTCTTCTACGACGGACAGGTATTCCCATTTGTTGAATGTCTAGCAAATGAGAGAGATCTCGAGAAATAATGTTCTTCATCAAGATGGAGAAGTCAAATTGCCACAAGGTGTAATCTTATTTTAAATGAAAATAGAATGTCATATATAAAGGTTCCTAAAAAAGCGTAAATGATTTGTCCTAAGAAAATATCCTAACAGTGGATTATGTTCGATGAGCTTTTGTGAAATGTTTGCGCGCACACGTACACACACACAGACACACACGCGCGCACACAAATACACAGACACAATAAAAATCAAATTCCTCTACCTCTACCTCTACCTCTACCGCATACCCTCTACCTCTACCCTTTACCCTCTACTGCCTACCCTTTACCCTCTACCGCCTACCCTCTACCTCCTACACTCTACCGCATACCTCTACCTCTACCCTCTACCCTCTACCGCCTACCCTCTACCGCCTACCCTCTACCGCCTACCCTCTACCGTTTACCGCCTACCCTCTACCCTCTACCACCTACCTCTACCTCTACCCTCTACCGCCACCTCTACCTCTACCCTCTACCTCTATCACATACCATCTCTACCGCATACCCTCTACCTCTACCCTCTACCGCCTACTCTCTACCGCCCTACCCCTCTACCGCCTACCCACTACCGCCTACCCTCTACCGCCCTACCCATCTACCGCCAACCCTCTACCTCCTACCCTCTACCCTCTATCGTCTACCCTCTACCACTTACCGCCTACCTCTACATATACCCTCTACCCTCTACCTCTACCTTTACCCTCTACCTCTACCTCTACCTCTACCTCTACCTCTACCTCTACCTCTAACCTTTACCCTCTACCCTCTACTTCTACCTCTACCTCTACCTCTACCTCTACCTCTACCTCTACCCCCTACCTCTACCTCTACCTCTACCCTCTACCTCTACCCTCTACCCTCTACCTCTACCGACTACCCCTACCTCTACCTCTACCCCTACCCCTACCTCTACCTCTACTTCTACCCCTACCTCTACCCTCTACCTCTACCCTCTACCTCCACCTCTACCGACTACCCCTACCCCTACCTCTACCTGTACCTCTACCTATACCTCTACCTCTACCTCTACCTCTACCTCTACCTCTACCTCTACCTCTACCTCTGCCTCTGCCTCTGCCTCTACCTCTACCCCTAACCTTTATCTCTAACTCTACCCTCTACCTCTACCTCTACCTTCTACCCCTACCTCTACCCTCTACCTCTACCCTCTACCTATACCTCTACCGAATACCCCTACCCATACCCCTACCCCTACCTCTACCTCTACCCTTACCCCTACCCCTACCCCTACCTCTACCCTCTACCCCTACCCTCTACCGCCTACCGCCTACCCTCTACCGCCTACCCCTCTACCCCTACCGCCCAGCTCTCTACCCCTAGCCATACCTCTACCCATACCCCTACCCCCTTCCCTCTACCGTCTACCGCCTTCCCTCTATCCTCTACCGCCTACCTCTACCCTCTATCTCTACTGCCTACCTACTATACCGCATACCCACTACCTCTACCCTTTACCCTCTACTGCTTACCCTCCCCCTACCTCTACCCCTACCTCTACCTCTACCCTCTACCCTCTACCCCTACCCTCTACCGCCTACCCATATACCCCCCTACCGCCTACTTATCTACCCCCCTACCGCCTACCCATCTACCCCCCTACCGCCTACCCATACCCCTACCCCCCTTCCCTCTACCGTCTACCGCCTTCCCTCTATCCTCTACCGCCTACCGCTACCCTCTACCTCCTACTCTCTCTCTCTCTCTCTCTCTCTCTCTCTCTCTCTCTCTCTCTCTCTCTCTCTCTCTCTCTCTCTCATGAGATAACTTAATTAGTACTATAATGCATGCACCTCATAGCACGAGAAAAATGCACCTCATAATCATAAATTTTATCTACAACTCATACATGAGAAGAAACGTCTTTGGAAACTATAGAATAAAAAAGCGTTATTGCCAAGCGATCCATTGTTACCCTGATGAGGATGGATGTTCGATTAGGGACTATGTTTAATAACTATTTGTCATGGGGGGAAAAGTGGTGGTCTCTTATGGATGTGGCAATCTTTGAGTGGTGTGCTTTCTTACGAAAGGGTGAAACAACTTTCTTCGTGTGTATGAAAATTATCGAGGCATTGAAGACAATCACTTGCTTTAGTGGTCAGTAGATTCTTCTTGTCGAAGTATGATACATTGTTTTCTTCTACGACGGACAGGTATTCCCATTTGTTGAATGTCTAGCAAATGAGAGAGATCTCGAGAAATAATGTTCTTCATCAAGATGGAGAAGTCAAATTGCCACAAGGTGTAATCTTATTTTAAATGAAAATAGAATGTCATATATAAAGGTTCCTAAAAAAGCGTAAATGATTTGTCCTAAGAAAATATCCTAACAGTGGATTATGTTCGATGAGCTTTTGTGAAATGTTTGCGCGCACACGTACACACACACAGACACACACGCGCGCACACAAATACACAGACACAATAAAAATCAAATTCCTCTACCTCTACCTCTACCTCTACCGCATACCCTCTACCTCTACCCTTTACCCTCTACTGCCTACCCTTTACCCTCTACCGCCTACCCTCTACCTCCTACACTCTACCGCATACCTCTACCTCTACCCTCTACCCTCTACCGCCTACCCTCTACCGCCTACCCTCTACCGCCTACCCTCTACCGTTTACCGCCTACCCTCTACCCTCTACCACCTACCTCTACCTCTACCCTCTACCGCCACCTCTACCTCTACCCTCTACCTCTATCACATACCATCTCTACCCCATACCCTCTACCTCTACCCTCTACCGCCTACCCTCTACCGCCCTACCCCTCTACCGCCTACCCACTACCGCCTACCCTCTACCGCCCTACCCATCTACCGCCAACCCTCTACCTCCTACCCTCTACCCTCTATCGTCTACCCTCTACCACTTACCGCCTACCTCTACATATACCCTCTACCCTCTACCTCTACCTTTACCCTCTACCTCTACCTCTACCTCTACCTCTACCTCTACCTCTACCTCTACCTCTACCTCTACCTCTAACCTTTACCCTCTACCCTCTACTTCTACCTCTACCTCTACCTCTACCTCTACCTCTACCTCTACCTCTACCCCCTACCTCTACCTCTACCTCTACCCTCTACCTCTACCCTCTACCCTCTACCTCTACCGACTACCCCTACCTCTACCTCTACCCCTACCCCTACCTCTACCTCTACTTCTACCCCTACCTCTACCCTCTACCTCTACCCTCTACCTCCACCTCTACCGACTACCCCTACCCCTACCTCTACCTGTACCTCTACCTATACCTCTACCTCTACCTCTACCTCTACCTCTACCTCTACCTCTGCCTCTGCCTCTGCCTCTACCTCTACCCCTAACCTTTATCTCTAACTCTACCCTCTACCTCTACCTCTACCTTCTACCCCTACCTCTACCCTCTACCTCTACCCTCTACCTATACCTCTACCGAATACCCCTACCCCTACCCCTACCCCTACCTCTACCTCTACCCCTAACCCTACCCCTACCTCTACCCTCTACCCCTACCCTCTACCGCCTACCGCCTACCCTCTACCGCCTACCCCTCTACCCCTACCGCCCAGCTCTCTACCCCTAGCCATACCTCTACCCATACCCCTACCCCCTTCCCTCTACCGTCTACCGCCTTCCCTCTATCCTCTACCGCCTACCTCTACCCTCTATCTCTACCGCCTACCTACTATACCGCATACCCACTACCTCTACCCTTTACCCTCTACTGCTTACCCTCCCCCTACCTCTACCCCTACCTCTACCTCTACCCTCTACCCTCTACCCCTACCCTCTACCGCCTACCCATATACCCCCCCTACCGCCTACTTATCTACCCCCCTACCGCCTACCCATCTACCCCCCTACCGCCTACCCATACCCCTACCCCCTTCCCTCTACCGTCTACCGCCTTCCCTCTATCCTCTACCGCCTACCGCTACCCTCTACCTCCTACTCTCTCTCTCTCTCTCTCTCTCTCTCTCATGAGATAACTTAATTAGTACTATAATGCATGCACCTCATAGCACGAGAAAAATGCACCTCATAATCATAAATTTGATCTACAACTCATACATGAGAAGAAACGTCTTTGGAAACTATAGAATAAAAAAGCGTTATTGCCAAGCGATCCATTGTTACCCTGATGAGGATGGATGTTCGATTAGGAACTATGTTTAATAACTATTTGTCATGGGGGGAAAAGTGGTGGTCTCTTATGGATGTGGCAATCTTTGAGTGATGTGCTTTCTTACGAAAGGGTGAAACAACTTTCTTCGTGTGTATGAAAATTATCGAGGCATTGAAGACAATCACTTGCTTTAGTGGTCAGTAGATTCTTCTTGTCGAAGTATGATACATTGTTTTCTTCTACGACGGACAGGTATTCCCATTTGTTGAATGTCTAGCAAATGAGAGAGATCTCGAGAAATAATGTTCTTCATCAAGATGGAGAAGTCAAATTGCCACAAGGTGTAATCTTATTTTAAATGAAAATAGAATGTCATATATAAAGGTTCCTAAAAAAGCGTAAATGATTTGTCCTAAGAAAATATCCTAACAGTGGATTATGTTCGATGAGCTTTTGTGAAATGTTTGCGCGCACACGTACACACACACAGACACACACGCGCGCACACAAATACACAGACACAATAAAAATCAAATTCCTCTACCTCTACCTCTACCTCTACCGCATACCCTCTACCTCTACCCTTTACCCTCTACTGCCTACCCTTTACCCTCTACCGCCTACCCTTTACCTCCTAACCTCTACCGCCTACCTCTACCCTCTACCCTCTACCGCCTACCCTCTACCCTCTACCGCCTACCCTCTACCACCTACCCTCTACCCTCTACCGTTTACCGCCTACCCTCTACCTCTACCCTCTACCGCCACCTCTACCTCTACATCTACCTCTATCACATACCATCTCTACCGCATACCCTCTACCTCTACCCTCTACCGCCTACCCTCTACCGCCCTACCCCTCTACCGCCTACCCTCTACCGCCTACCCTCTACCGCCTACCCATCTACCGCCTACCCTCTACCTCCTACCCTCTACCCTCTACCGTCTACCCTCTACCACTTACCGCGTACCTCTACCTATACCCTCTACCCTCTACCTCTACCCTCTACCTCTACCTCTACCTCTACCTCTACCTCTAACCTTTACCCTCTACCCTCTACTTCTACCTCTACCTCTACCTCTACCTCTACCTCTACCTCTACCTCTACCTCTACCCCCTAACTCTACCTCTACCCCCTAACTCTACCTCTACCTCTACCTCTACCCTCTACCTCTACTGACTACCCCTACCTCTACCTCTACCCCTACCTCTACCTCTACTTCTACCCCTACATCTACCCTCTACCTCTACCCTCTACCCTCTACCTCTACCTCTACCTCTACCCTCTACCTCTACCGACTACCTCTACCGACTACCTCTACCGACTACCTCTACCGACTACCGACTACCTCTACCCCTACCCCTACCCCTACCCCTACCCCTACCCCTACCCCTACCTCTACCGACTACCTCTACCGATACCTCTACCTCTACCGATACCTCTACCCACCCCTACCCTCTACCAAATACCTCTCTCTCTCTCTCTCTCTCTCTCTCTCTCTCTCTCTCTCTCTCTCTCTCTCTCTCTCTCTCTCTCTCTCTCTCTCTCTCTCTCTCTCGAAACTGCTTACCCTAAAATCAGGTCAGCTCGGAACTTAGTTACAAAAAAGATAGGAAGAACAATCAACATCACAACAGTGTTCATGGCACGAGTGATAATACAAACACTTTTTCAATCACAATACCCAATTGTAATCAATAGGTGATAATTAAACAAGATATAAAAATGAGGGATTATAATCCTAAAATTGATTAATAGAGAGGGGTAGGTGATAACCTTTTTAGGCCGTCGTGACGGCGACATACAAAGAAGGAAGGGTGGAAACGGCAAGAAGTGGAAGAATTAGAAGCGGGGCTATATGTTTGCTTGCATCTCTTGCATATCTTTGAACAATTTGATAACTCCTCTCTCTTCTTCTCCATCTCTCTTTCCCAACTTTCCCCCTCTTGCAAGAATATAAGCATCAAACAGAATTAGGCTTAAGTTATAATCTACTCTGAAGCCAAACTCAATTTTAATCAAGAACTCCAACACACTAAAATCTTATAACCCCTAGTGGTCCACCAAATGTGAAATCAAAAATTCATTACAACTGAAAACAGAAAAAGAAAATTCTAATCACACAACCAAAATAGAAACTTTTTTATGAACCCCTAGCTTTCCTTTCTAATCACAAGAAAGCTTGAATTTTGAAAAACAAAAAAACAGAATCGCACGACAGAATCACACGACCAAAGCATAACAACCTCCGAAATTGTTTTCTAAATCCCTAGTCTGAAAAAACTAAACAGAATCACACCCATTTCCACAAATCACAAAAACCACAATAAAAAACCCTAAATTGAATTAAAAAAAACATTCATAAGTGACAAACAAACGTCAAATTCGCAACAACAAACCCGAAACCAACATGCAACAAACGAATCTTGTTACCTCTAAAAATGGCCACAACGTTTGAACTCCCTCTCCAATTTATCAACCAATTTCTTCAACCTCTGCAACAACAAAAAAAATAGAAACTTTCGCTTAATTCACTAAATTCATGCATCGATTACACAGAACAAAAAAAAAGATTGAAATTTTGAAAGAAAACGAATACCGCTTCAAAATGAGAAATGAGAGAGTGAGAAGAAGATGAAAGAGTTTTATTATGAGAGAATAAAACTCTTCAGAAATGAAAAATAAGAAAATTGAGTCACCGAGTGACTCATGAACAAACTCAATAACGCGACATTGCCACTCGCTACATTGCACTTTCGCATTTTTCGTTCCTTCGGTGGGACATATGGAGGAAAATAACCGTTCATAGTTCTTGATTAGAACAAAAAGGAAAATCACCTCAGATTCAATCTCACTCGTTCAGAGTTAGATTGGAAAATTAGAATTTTTCTTTACTTTTATAAAATAAAATATAAAGTGATATGCATATTCTTGAAAATTGTAATGTGTCAGAGTTATTATTGTAAAATGCTTTATGTTATGAATTTTTTATTATATTTATAATTATATTTACTTTTTATTTATTAATATAAAATAACACAAGAAAATATGGAACCTTGTATATATTAAAATATTAAAATATTAAATTTCTTGATTTAAATGGTTACTCTGCAAACAATTTCAAAGTCAGTTGGAATATTGTGAAAGAGGATGTCATAATTACTGTCAAGGATTTTTTTGATAGGGACAAGTTTTACAAAGCCTTCAACTGTACCCTTGCGTCCCTTATCTCCAAGTTTGACTCTGTTTCCTCTGTCAAGGACTATAGGCCCATTTCAGTTTTCTCTACTGTTTATAAAATCATCTCTAGAATCATGACTAAAAGATTGAGTAGAGTGATTGGCAGTATTATTAGCCTAAATCAGACTGCAGTCATCCCTGGGCAGCAAATCCATCACCACACCCTACTTGCATATGAACTTATAAAGGTGTATAGTATGAAAGGTGGTCCTCCTCCTCGTGTTATGATCTAGTTGAATATGGAAAAAGCGTACGACATGGTGAGCTGGAAAGCGCTGGAGCTGATTATGCAGGAGCTTGGTATCCCCAATATCTTCATCCATTGGATTATGACAACAATATCTAATACCTCCTATAGATTTTCTGTTAATGGTTGCACTACTGACTTATTGATTGCCAATAGAGGAATTCGTCAAGGGGATCCAATGTCTCCCTTTCTCTTCTCTTTTATTATGAAATATCTCTACAGATGCTTGGCCCTTATGCAGCTTAATTCAAATTTCAACTATCATTCTAAGTGTGAAAAGCTCTAGTTGACTAACCTCATGTTTGCGGATGATGTTCTCTTGTTTGCAAGAGGGGACATTATCTCTGTTAAACTTCTCCTCAATGCCTTCAATAAATTTTCTAAGTCCACAGGTATGTTGGTCAATGTTAGTAAGAGTAAAATTTACTTTGGTTCAGTTAATTCTAGGACCATAAATCAGATCCTATCTTGGTCTAATTTCAAGGAGGGATCTCTCCCTTTTAGATATCTTGGGATTCCTCTAACGTCCAGGAAGCTTAGCTGCAATCATTACTTGATTTTGGTGGATAAAATCTTGGCCAGAATTAGCCACTGGTCAGCAAGACTCCTCAGCTATGCAGGGCGAATTAAGTTGGTAAATCTATATCTTTTGCCATTGTTAATTTCTGGTTAATGATTCTCCCTCTTCCTAAAGTTGTCCTCAAGAGAATTGATCTTATTTTCCAGTCCTTTATATGGTCTGGAAAGGATGTTGTCAACAGACAGAATTTGGTTGCTTGGGCTACAGTTTGTAAGCCTGTTAAGCAAGGGGGTTTAGGTATCATTGATCTCTGTATCTGGAATAAATGCGCTATGCTAAAATTGCTCTGGAATATTTGTGCCAAGTCTGACAGTCTTTGGGTGAAGTGGGTTCACGCATACTACTTGAAGGATTATAACATCATAGAGGCTAAGGCAAAAGCTTCTAGCTCTTGGATTATGCATAAAATCTTGTACCAGAGGACCTTCATTCAGTCTAATCCCCGTCTCTGGTATGATTTGCTTTCTAAGGGTTCCTTTAGCATGCGGTGCTGTTATTTGTCGTTGGTGGATACGCATTTTGTCTCGTGGTATAAGTTGTTGTTGAACAACCCAACCAGGCTCAGAGCTTTGGTGATTTTCTGGTTGGCGTGCCATAATAAGCTTGCTACAAAAAGTCGCTTATGCAGATTTGGTTTCATCACGGACAACAATTGTTGTTTCTGTCCTAAAATGGAAACTGCTTCTCACCTCTTCTTTGAATGTGTGAACATTAGGAGGATTTGGTGTGAGGTGCTTGCGTGGATCCAAATTCATCATCATTTTCCTAAAGCTTGGGAGGAGGAGTTTGAATGGATCACCAAGAGTGGCAAAGGTAAAGGGTGGAGAGCCTGCTTGTTTAAACTTGACATTGCTGAAACTATTTATGGCGCTTGGATTTATCGTAACATCGCGTGTTTTGGTTCGGGATTAGATTTGAATCATATGATCAAAACTATTATAGATAACCGTTTTTAGGGGATGTCATTGTAAAGCCTTACAAGGTAGAATTATCAGATTAATGCTTCCATAGTTTCATTTGTTGTTGTTGATTGGCTGGATCCTTGCGATCGTCGTGTATCCTTCTATTTTTTGGTATAATACAAGTCTTTATTCCAAAAAAAAAAAAAACAATTAATAATAAAAGTGAGGCTATTAAAGTAGAGATGGCAATGGGGTGGGGTGGGGATGGGTTTAAACACACCTACACCCGCACCCATCACACATACCCAGATTCACCCATGCCTTTAAAATTGGTCGAAGCTAATATTTGTTCTTCTGTCTCCGTCCTTAATAAAAAACGGTTTTCTCCATACCCGTTCTACACCCGTTTGAATAAAATATTAATTTTTTAAAATTTATACTTTTTTTCAATAAAAATAAAAATTAATAATTAAACTAAATAATTAATTATTTTAAAATAATTTTTTATGTTTGATATTTTTATTTAAATTGTATTTTTTAAAAAAAATAGATAATAATTATAATAAACATGATATTATAACATTAAAAAGTGTAAATGAATAATAAAACTATTAAAAATAAATTAAATTTAGTTGGTAGGTGCGTAGTGGATGCGGGTGCAGGACGTGTACTAGCATCACCCGTCTCCGCACCCGAAAATCGAGTTTTTTCCACATCTGTACTCGCTCCGTTAAATCGAGTTTTCCCCACTAATTTCGAAGTGAGGATGGCCTAAGTCTGCTCAACAATCTTACACTTTGGCAGATATCTGGTCTAGTATTACAAAGGTACCTCAAGGATCCAATGATTTATTTGTAAAGGGTCGAACTTACAAACTCATCATTCGATTCTTTCTTCAGCTTTGCTCCAGTCTCTAATGGAGTAACAGTTACCTTACAGTTGCTCATATTGAACCTCTTCAGTATATCTTAAGCATACTTCGGTTGATGCAAGAAAACTCCTTCTTCGACGTCTTTGAATTCCATTCCCAGGAAATATGAGAGATTCCCTAAATCAGACATTTCGAATTCCTGCATTAACATTGACATTACCTTCATTATCTCAGCTTCGTCTACTCCTGTAATGAGTAAGTCATCAACATAGAGGCATAAAATGATTTGATTGACACTTTCGACATCATTTATATACACTTCATGTTCAGAGACACACTTTGTGAAACCTGCTTCGATTAGGAAGCTATCTATCCTTTTATTCCAAGCTCTAGGAGCTTGCTTCAAGCCAAAGAGAGCCTTCCTTAATCTCTAAACTTTCGAATCCTGCCCTTTGACGTCAAAGCCTAGTGGTTGAGTAACATAGACTTCTTCTTCCAATGGACCATTCAAAAATGTTGACTTTACATCAAGTTGGTGCATTTTCCATCCTCTACATGCAGCTACCGAAACAACAATCCTAATTGTTTCGATCCTCGCAACAGGTGCATATACTTCGTCGAAGTCAATACCAAGTTTTTGTAGAAAACCTCTGGCCACCAGTCTTGCCTTATACTTTGCAATCTCACCATTTGGACTTCATTTCACCTTGTAGATCCATTTCACATCGATTGGTTTCTTGTTGGTTCTTTCAACAAGCTCCCAAGTCTTGTTTTTCTCAATGGCTCTAAGTTCTTCTTTCATGGCTTCACACCAATTCAAATTGCTCAAGGCTTCACCCAAATCAATTGGTTCTGCTTCAGCCATCATCATGGCTTCTTTGATTAAGTCACCATCTGCATCGATTGCTTGATCTAGAAATCTCTCATATCCAACCAGCCTAGTCGAATCAGTTCTTGTTCTTCTGGATCTTCTTTCATTTTGCACAGGTGGTTCTTCATTTCGACTTATCGAAGCTTCATTCTCTTCATCTTCTTCAAACACAATCATGACTGTGTCTGATTCATGTCGAACTGAACTTCAACTCCAATCACATCATTTGCTTTCGTCTACAAGAACATCTCTATTGATCACTAGTTTATCTTCAATTGGTGAATACAACTTGTATGCACCAGTCAAATGATAACCTATGAGCACCATGACTTCACTTTGATCATCCAGCTTCTTTCTCAATTGTTCAGGTACATGCCTGAAACACATTGATCCAAAAATTCTAAGATGACTTACATTTGGCTTCGACCCTATTCAAGCCTCATGTGGTATCTTTTCGACCATCTTCTTTGTTGGACATCTATTTGAAATGTATACTGCTGTCGAAGTTGCTTCAGCCTAAAACCACTTAGGCATATTCTTAGCTTTCAACATATATCTCGTCGTGTTCAGTACACTTCTATTCTTTCTCTCAGCTATGCCATTATGCTGAGGCGTATAGGGTGCAATAACCTCATGCTTTATACCTTCCTCATTGCAAAATCTAGCAAATTCAGCAAAAGTATATTCACCACCACCATCAGTTCTTAACTTCTTCAATTTGCAGCCATTTTGTTTCTCAACATGCAACTTGAACTTCTTGAACTATGTGAATACCTCACTCTTCCTCTCAATAAGGTAAATCCACATATATCTGGTGAATTTATCAATGAAAGTAAGGAAGTACCTGTTACCTCCATTAGACTTTACTTCAAAGGGTCCACACACATCTGAACGAACCAGCTCCAATGTTTGCCTTGATCTTATAGGAAAATCACGTTTGAACGCCTTCCTTGCATGTTTGGCTTTGCAGCATTCCTCACATATCTGTTTTGGTTCCTTCACATAAGGCAACCCTAGCACCATTATTTTTTGATTGAGCATACATAAACTCTTGAAGTTTAGATGTCCATACCTGTGATGCCATAGCCAGTTCTTGTCTTCTTCTGTAGTTGAAGCAAGACATTTGTGATCTGATGTGTTAAGTTCAACCCTGAATGTTTTGTTCTTCGCCAATGGTGCTTTCATTATTAGCCTCCCATCAGCCCTATATACCTTCATCTGATTATTTTCCAACTTCATATTGAAGCCTTTTGCAAGTAATTGACCTACACATATCAAGTTACTTGTCATCGAAGGTACATATAGAACTCAGTGATAGTAGCCTTTCGACCATCCTTCCTGATAATCGAAATATCTCCTTTACTACCTAACTTGATATGCCTGCCATCTTTAAACTTTATCACCTTTTCGACTGATTCATCTAACTTGGTAAACCAGTTTTTATTGCCAGTCATGTGGTTGCTACATCCTGAATCCAGATACCACATGTTGTTTTTCTCAGTATTCGACTGAGTGTTCACCGGCAACAACACATCATCAGAGTCACTACTTCCAGATCATGCATATTGAGCTTCATCACTATCTTTCGACTTTGCAGCTTTCTTTCTTCGACAGTCTCTAGCATAGTGGCCAAAACCTTGACAATTGTAACATTACACCTCTTTCGTGTCAACTTTCTTCCCAAAATACTTGTTGCCTACACCTTTCGAATCAGTATTCTTGCTTGACTTCTCATCAATAGAAAGATTCTTTCGCTGCTTCGACTTCTCTTTTCCAGCTTTCTTGCTGAATCTTGATTGCAATGCTTGTTCAGCTGTATTCTCTCTTTCTGAGTTTCTCTGCTGCAACCTCATTTCGTGAGCCTTCAATGAAGCTTGAAGTTCTTCCAACTTCATGTCAGATAGATTCTTGGCCTCTTCAATTGTTACAACAGAGTAATCAAAGTCTTCAATTAAAGATCTGAATACCTTTTTTATCTTTTGCAGATCCGTTAGCGCTTCACCACACGCCTTCATCTGGTTTGTTAGCGCCACAACTCTTGAGAAATATGCAGAAATAGATTCATCCTCTTTCATCTGAAGCATCTCATACTGCTTCCTCAAAGTCTGCAACTTCGCCTTCTTCAGTTTCTCATCTCCACCATACAAGAATTTCAGCTTTTCCCAAGCTCCTTTTGCTGTTTCTTCTTCAATTATCTTCTCAAATACATCACAATCCACACACTGGTGAATCAAGAACAGCGCCTTGCCATCTTTCTTCCTCTAATCCTTGTGTGCAGCTTTCTGGGCTTCCGTAGCATCTTCATCCAATTGTGATATTCCATCATTCAAGATTTCTACGACATCTTAAAATCTGAAAATAACCTTCATTTGTGCCACCCATCGTTGATAATTTTCACCTTTAAAAACCAGTAGATTCGCTAGAAGCTGTGTTGATGTTGTTGATCTGTTTGCCATTAGATTCTCTCTGAATCGCAAACAAACTCTGAAGGTTTCAAATAAGGATAAGCATAGTTTGGTGTACCTCGTTTGGTTGGCGACTTCTTGGTCTCTATGGCTTCAGCGTAATGCTTGTATCTTCAGTAACAAAAATATTAATTTTGATGAGTGTATATTAGCAGCTAAATTCTCCTCTTGAAAGTGGCTCAGTGTAGGAACTAAAGCTTCCAACATTTGCAGTTTTTATGATTGTTCATAATGCCTTTGTATTCTTTTAAAAAGGACTAGTTTGGTTTATAAGAGGATGAGTACCCCTTGTACTCTTTGAATGAACATTGCTTCTTGAAAAGAAAAAAAATTGAAGTCATTTTTGCAAACTAACATGACTATTAGACAGATATTTAGAATCATTGACATGCTCGTACCTTTCCTAACTATGATAGCACATTCCAACTAGATAGGAGAAAATAATTATCTTGAAATAAATTAAAGTAATAACTCATACATATTCACTAATGATCTTAGAGATCACTTTCCTACAATTCTAGCATCAATCACCATTGGACCAACTAATAACTGGTAAGTTCTAATCACTCTATACATACAAAATCTCTCCCTAATTAAGAAAACACAGTCAATTTTCCTAATTAGTATTTATATACAGCTTGAATTACTTTGGTATCACTATGTCATCGCGGGTACATCCCCTCACTCCAAAAAGGAGCATACGAGATGTAAACAAAGAGGGTCCATCTAGTGAGTACATACAGGAACATTGAAGCCTATCGTGGGACTCCATAAAAGATTACCCAGACCTGAAAAATCATGTATCCTAATGGTGATCTGAAGTCATACTCTACCTGAACCATAGAAATGAAAATCCATGTGTTAGAGCCACAGCTCCTAGAATTGCAAGTTCAGACACACAAACTCACTATCTCAAGAGGATGAAGTTCGTGCATCTTTTCCAAATTTAAGTCAAGGATTGAAGCATCATTCTTAAGTGCACCAAGACAAAAAAAAGAGAGAACGGTGTAGCTAAATTCTTTTGCTCTTAGAAGATCAACAAAGAGCCAATACTTAGATGGTTTCAAATTCTAGTGATTGGGGAGTATGATAAGAATATGGAACCACGGGAGCACCTAACCTCTTTCAAGGCATCTGACGCTGTTAAGGTCATCGTCTTCCAATGCACTCTAAAAGGGATACACTTTTTTGGTTCTCACATCTCCAAAAAAGGTTCATTAGATCATGGGAACCATATATCGAGATGTTTGGCTCAATATCGAGTCAGATAACTTTCATGGATCATCTTAATGACGAAACACCTTATATCAAGAAACACAATCCAATTGTGGCTTTACTGGTGGCAAGTCTCAAACCATAGCTATTTTTTATTCACTAACACGTAGTTTAGAAAAAACATAAGGTAAAGGTATGCAACTCTATAGGAGATAGTTGCGACCAAGCGAGTAGATTACAAGAGATATGTCCACAATGATCATGACTAAGACATAGGAGAAATATATTGAGAAAATGATAGAAAAAATGAGTAATTCTCTAGCTACACTCCACTAATAGAGAAACCTATAAGGATCTTCTGAGAAACCTACGAATCTAACCTCATCAGTTTATCTCTACAATGGGAGGTCAAACCTTGTGCAGACATCAAGACCTACTATGAATTCAAATCGTTGATGGTTATTCTACATATGACTTTCAAGGAATGAAGAAATAGGTCGAGAAGTTAGTATGTAAATTTCACTTGTAGAAATACATACATATAAAACACATGCCTAATGATTGAGACATATTAAGACCTCGAAGAAGTTTCAAGTCACCAACACCTTTGAGGAAATCAAAAGGCCTTGTTTGAAGGTGCAATAAAGAGGAGAGAAAGGGTAAGCGGGCGACACCCTAACCTGAGGAGATCAACCTTGTCTCTGAGGGATTTAAAGGATTAGGACCTTCCAATAGCACGAGAAAAATGCACCTCATAATCATAAATTTGATCTACAACTCATACACGAGAAGAAACGTCTTTGGAAACTATAGCATAAAAAAGTGTTATTGCCAAGCGATCCATTGTTACCCTGATGAGGATGGATGTTCGATTAAGGACTCTGTTTAATAACTATTTGTTATGGGGGGAAAAGTGGTGGTCTCTTATGGATGTGGCAATCTTTGAGTGGTGTGCTTTTTTACGAAAGGGTGAAACAACTTTCTTTGTGCGTATGAAAATTATCGAGGCATTGAAGACAATCACTTGCTTTAGTGGTCAGTAGATTCTTCTTGTCGAAGAAGTATGATACATTGTTTTCTTCTACGACAGACAGGTATTCCCATTTGTTGAATGTCTAGAAAATGAGAGAGATCTCGAGAAATAATGTTCTTCATCAAGATGGAGAAGTCAAATTGCCACAAGGTGTAATCTTATTTTAAATGAAAATAGAATGTCATATATAAAGGTTCCTAAAAAAGCGTAAATGATTTGTCCTAAGAAAATATCCTAATAGTGGATTATGTTCGATGAGCTTTTGTGAAATGTTTGCATGCACACATACACACCCAGACACACACGCGCGCACACAAACACACAGACACAATAAAAATCAAATTCCTCTACATCTACCTCTACCTCTACCGCATACCCTCTACCTCTACCCTTTACCCTCTACCGCCTAACCTTTACCCTCTACCGCATACCCTCTACCTCCTACCCTCTACCGCCTACCTCTACCTATACCCTCTACCCTCTACCCTCTATCGCCTACCCTCTACCCTCTACCGCCTACCGACTACCCTCTACCGCCTACCCTCTACCCTCTACCATTTACCGCCTACCCTCTACCCTCTACCGCCTACCTCTACCTCTACCCTCTACCGCCACCTCTACCTCTACCTCTACCTCTATCACATACCATCTCTACCACATACCCTCTAGCTCTACCCTCTACCGCCTACCCTCTACCGCACTACCCCTCTACCGCCTACCCTCTACCGCCCTACCCTCTACCCTCTATCGTCTACCCTCTACCGCCCTACCCTCTACCCTCTATCGTCTACCCTCTACCGCTTACCGCCTACCTCTACCTATACCCTCTACCCTCTACCCTCTACCTCTACCTTTACCCTCTACCTCTACCTCTACCTCTACCCTCTACCTCTACCTCTACCTCTACCTCTACCTCTACATCTAGCTCTACCTCTACCTCTACCTCTACCCCTACCTCTACCTCTACCTCTACCCTCTACCTCTACCTTTACCTTCTACCCCTACCTATACCCTCTACCTCTACCCTCTACCCTCTACCGACTACCCCTACCCCTACCCCTACCCCTACCTCTACCTCTACCCCTACCCCTACCTCTACCTCTACTTCTACCCCTACCTCTACCCTCTACCTCTACCCTCTACCTCCACCTCTACCAACTACCTCTACCTCTACCTCTACCTCTACCTCTACCTCTACCTCTACCTCTACCTCTACCTTCTACCCCTACCTCTACCCTCTACCTCTACCCTTTACCTCTACCTCTACCGACTACCCCTACCCCTACCTCTACCCCTACCCCTACCTCTACCTCTACCCTCTACCCCTACCCTCTACCGCCTACCCTCTACCCTCTACCGCCTACGCCTCTACCCCTACCGCCTACCTCTCTACCCCTAGCCATACCTCTACCCATACCCCTACCCCCTTCCCTCTACCGTCTACCGCCTTCCCTCTATCCTCTACCGCCTACCTCTACCCTCTACCTCTACCGTCTACCCACTCTACCGCATACCCACTACCTCTACCCTTTACCCTCTACCGCCTACCCTCCCCCTACCTCTACCCCTACCCCTACCTCTACCTCTACCCTCTACCCCATACCCACTACCGCCTACCCTTTACCCTGTAGTTGCACACGGGTTGGTGCAAGTACAACATTGTTTTAGTATTTCTTGTAGAAAGCAGTAGCCAAATCTTCCCAAGTACGAATATTGGTCCCTTCTAGTTGATAGACCCATTACAACTGTGTTTTAGACAGGCTCTCTTGAAAGAAATGTACCCATAACTTCCTGTCAGCAGTGTTTGGTTGAATCTTCCGGACATATGACATCAAATGAAGCTTTGGGAAAGAAACACCATCATACATTGCAAAAGTAGGGACCTTGAATTTATGAGGAATGAAAACTCCTTAGACTAAACCTAAATCTTCAAAATCCAACCCAAGAACTTTCTGGAACTCCATAGCATTTAGAAAATCTTCTAGCTGTTTGTATTTTTCATCAGCAGGGGGATATTGGTCATCCAAATAGTCTTCTTCCTCTTCATCAGAATATTTATCAAAACCAACGTTGCTTCCTTTCTTAGCTTTGACACTTTTACCATCCTCGCCCTACTTGTCATCTTCGCCTGATGGAATATCAAAATCTTGAGCTCTCTTAATAGGACTTTTGAACCTTCTTCCCATGTTGAGGATGTCGACTGGTTTCCTTATCTTTTACTTCTTCTCTTGTGAGATGATCAAATTCATATATTCTTGCCTCTTGGCTAAGCTCAGGAGCATTTCTTGGAACTGAGCATTCTGAGCCTAGAGATCTTTGATTGTCTATTCAAGAGCCATCTTTTTTTTTTCTTAAATAAACAGTAAGAAGATGAGAAAACTTGTCTTGGGGATACCTGTTATGTAATGCATGGTATGTAGGTGCATATGCATTGTTATCAAGGATCTCACGGGATAAGAAAAAATTGAAATGTGGATCTGGTTGCAACTTTGTCTGAAGAAGTGTGCGTCTTTGTTTTTAAACGTCTTTCTTTAAGAATCAAGCTCACCATATCACGTGGGTCTTAACTTCTAATTCAAGAGAACATACTTCGGTCTTTGACGATATCTAATTAGATGAAAATAAATCCTCTTGCCCTTTTCTATCAATCCGGCTTATGATAATCCTGCACCAAAGGTCCCTAAGATCCTTGAAATGGTTAGTAATAATGCCATGTTATGATGATATGATGTTATGATATCATGTTTAAACAAGTAGCAAACACAAATAAATTACATAGGAGCCTTAGGTTTAAAGGCTTGCATGAGGTCCATAGGTAAGTACCCTTCTCTATTGAAGCTAAGTTGGCTCAACCTATCCTAAAAAGTAACCGGGTTCTAGGAATCTCATATCATCAATATTTCTCACAGGTTTTATTTTAGCACGGGAAATGACTTACCACCAAAATATCCCAAAAGTTCAATGAGTGTAGTTTCGAGTATCAACCAACCTTGGATTGCACCAAAGTTGGCTATCTCACTACCTTCTAATGGCCAAGATGGGTCAATTAAAGTTCTAAAAGTCAGTTAGTGCTTAATGACACCATGTGGAAGCCTAATGTTATCCTCGAATGACTCAAGGAACATCACTACAAACCAAAATGTCACACTAACATAGCCATCACTTAAACCATATCGATTTATGCCGTACAATTTTCATAATCTATTGCTACTTACCTAAGGTATCCCTAGATTCGGGTGTAGGATCTCGAAAGAAAGTAAACCCAAGAAACTCTTAATTAAATCAAGAAAAGCATACAAATAAAAACAAGTAAAGTGATCTTAAACTCTAAGGTAACCCTTATTTTTTTAGTAGTAGTCCTTAGCAGAGTCGTAAGTTCTATAATATGGTGGGAGAACTGACTTTTTTTTGTTTTATCCAAATGTGCGGATAGCTAGAGTTGCAACCAACTTTTCTTTTATCCAATAAGGAAAGGGTGAAAAGAACAGGAAAGACCTTGATAGATTTTAAGTTCGGGGGGGGGGGGGGGGGGGGGGGGGTAAGACATGAAAAGGGAAGGTGTTAGCACCCTTTTCACCCAAAGTTAACTACAGACTCTTAATTACTTAGCTCACTTTTGAAAACTTGCTTTGTGTATGTGATTTGGTTGAAAATATTTTGAAATTTCCAATGTAAGGCTGACTTTGTAATAATTCTTTTATCAGTCCTCAAGAATGTATACAAAGTGTTTGAAAATATTTGTTGTTTTGAAAGTGTGGTGTGAAAAATGTTTTGAGAAAAGTTTGTGAGTAAGTAATTAAGAGTATCCTATCCACTAAAGTATTTCTTATTCTTTTCCTTATCCTTTAGAGATAAACTATTTGTACCATTAGTTGGTAGGTAGCCCTATCTATTGGATGTAAAGTGACATGCAAAGGGTCATCATACGGTCATCAAAGGCAACATGTAGAGATACTTTAGCAATTGTATCGGAGGGACTGGATCATTTTTCGTAGGCAACATAGAAGGGTAATCTAGGGACTATGATCTTTATTCAAGGGTCTTTTGCTAAAGAATCCCTACTTTCGAGCGACATGGTCGTTTATCCGAAGGCAATGAAGAGAGGTTACCATAGAGGTGTGAGTGTGAAAAGTGTGTTCAGTTCAGTTATATTTATCATGAAATTAGGGTTTTGTTATCGATTGATTTTAGTCATGCCATACAAACCCTAATTACTAGAAATTGAATAAAAATATAAGTTCGAAAAGGTAAAGTGTGAGAATTTAAACCTAAGCTATTATATGGCTTTAGTAAAGGTACATAATAGGAAAAATGCAGAAAATAAACGTACGCTATTGCATTCCATGAGCAGTTACATAATAGGAAAAATTGCGAAAAAGTAAATCTAAGCTATTTACATCGGAGAGTGCGACCTATACACTTGATCTAGGAAAATTAAATGAAATAAGAAAACGAAAATAATTTTTTTTTTGTATAAAAGTAATTTTAAATGATAATAATAATTAAAACCTAAATTATAATTGATTTTAATATTTAGGAAAAAAAGTTATTTAATTAATTTATTAATTAAGAAAATTAAATGTCAATTATAAAAAACCCTAAACCTAATTAATTAGTATTAGAAAAAATTAGGTTAATGATTAATTAAATAAGTATTAGTAAAAGAAAAATAAGAAACGAAATTAGGTTAGAGAAATAAAAATCAATGAAAACAACAAAAGAGAAAAAGTGAGCGGGGTGGGTGTTGAACCCACACCTTCCTGACCTTCTCATGCCTTGCTTGCCACTACGCCAGGCGCTTGTTGGTGTTAGGAAACAGGACCAGATAATGATATATGAAACCTGCGTGTTAATTGTAAAAATAACAAAAAAAGATTGCAAAAGGCACGGATCGAACCCACGCCCTTAGAGACCAAAGCCTTAGCACACACATTCCTGCCACTGGGGTGCCTGTTTCATCCAGTATCATAACTGAAACGAATTAATATAATATCACCAAAAATAGATGGACCGAAGAGGCGCCAAAGCCCTAGCTCCGGTCCTCTTCTCTGGTGAGTTTTTTTTAAACCTGCAAAAATAATGCATGTTAATACACAAAAGGGACCCTACCCCCTAAATCAACCCTTGAGAATCCATTGACGGCCTTAGTTTTGGTTAATCTCCCTGCATATTAAAATAAGAAGAAAATATTGTAAATTGGTTCGAGAATAGAAATGCATGATTCTGGCATCATGGTACTCATGCGATGGTTCATACCTGTATAGTTATATCTGAGGAACACATTAGTATCATTATTATGAAGCAAAGCACGATAGAAACTAAAATACAAAATTCAAGAAATCATGTAAATCGGTGATGCATGGATGCTTGTTTTAGGCTCTTTTGATCATCAAGGATGATCCCAACTTACTCCGTAATGTCCCTGGAATCGATTTGGATGGCTAGCTTGCTTTGAGAAAAGCGGAAAATAGGGTTTCAAGTTTGCCCTAGTTTGACAAAATTCTAGACTTTTTGGGGGTGTTTTCTTGTAAGGTTTTTCGTGTCCTCATTGTTTGAATATTAGGTATATTTATAAGGGAAGATTAGGTCAAGAAAGATGGGCTTGGACCTTGTATGAAACCTTTGATTTTGTTTGAAAATAGAATTTTAATAAGACAAAACATGAGGATTTGTTTTGGAAAAACCCCACACAGTTTGCAGTATATCTTTGGGCCTCCAACATGTTTGAAACAAAAGCCTTTTATGCCTCACGCCTCTCTTTGATATTTATTTTATTTAATTTTGAATTTAAATAAATAAAATAAAAATAAATGAAATAAAAAATTAAAATTATGTATGAATAGATTTAGAGGCCCATTATGAGATCTATAACACTTTTGGACCTTGAAAGATAAGCCCATTAGCCCAAAAATTCAAGTTTGCTCAATTTGGGTTTCATGCATTTTCTCAAAATCGCACCAATCATAAATCTCTCAATTTTTATCATATGTAGGTGATCTTTGACTTTTTTGAAAGCTAAAGATGCCCCCTACATCCTCTATGTTGGTCATTTTTTCATTTAAAGAATTTATCTTGATGTGAATGGCTTTGAATAAAAGTGTCTTTTGTTGAATTTTGAAATGACCTGTAATGTTTTGGCCCATGTCTCTCAAATGAAGCATTTTTGGACTTGAGCTTGGTGAGACAAAGTTGTATTGAATTGAATTTCATTCAAAATGATCTTTGGTTGAGAAAAATCTAATGAAGTATGTGAAAGTTATGATTGGTCAAAGTTTAGTTAACTTCTTCTAAAGAAACCCCTAACTTAGCAACTTTTGACTTTTGGTGAATTGAGAGTTTTTCTTGATGAATCATGATCAACCTTTGAGAAAATGATAAATGTGACTTCAAAATATTGATGTTAACCAAAAATCTTGGAGTTTGCTTATATGTTGACCACATTTGACTTTTTGTCCAATATAGTTGATTTTCAATCATCTGAGCAATTGAATGAGCAAACTTGTGTTGCAGGGCTTGGAATTTGGCATGAGCATTCTTTAAGACATATGAGAAACCATGAAGTCCACTTGAGGTATTAGAAGTCCAATTTCCTTTGAGAAAAAAGAAACCCTAGTTGTAGGCTAACTGCCTAGGAGAAGGACTTCTCTGATCAATTCCTTTAATAGTCTTGAGTGCTTGAGAACCCTAGGAGCATGGGGAGGTATTTTGAAGAAAATGGGAGGGAAAATTTTGGGGTACAACAGCTTCCCCTGTTCAATCTTCTTAAACCTGAAGAGTTAGGTTATCATGCACGTTATTCGTGTTCTAAAGGTAGAAGATGATTGGACACTTAAGTGCCCAAAAATTTGCACTCACATGTGCACGAAGTAAAACTGTTGATTGATTATATTTCTTTAATGCGCTTACAGATTCCAATCGGAGAGATGACAGGGTGTCGTCAGAGATGGGCTTATAGATGCCATCCAAAGTAACTATTGATAGGAGTATCAGAATGAATCTACGTTCGACAGTATCCGAGAAGTATACTAGAATGAGTCTGTGTTTGACTGTATCTAGCAAATGTGCTAAGGAGTGTCAGAATGAATCTTATATCTTGATTGTATCTGAATGATGTTCTAGAAGAGTAAATGTATTGATTGTATCTATAAGAGGGTCAAAATGAGTCTTCTCCCGACTATATCTGAAAGATGTAGCAAAATGAGTATCAGAATGAATTTATGTCTTGATTGTATCTGAACTATATCTAAAAGGGGATCAGGATGAATCTTCACCCGACTGTATCTGAGGTCTGGATTAGAATGAGTCTACGTCTGAGCTTGTGAAGATAGCTCTGCGGGGATTTTGAGAATAGCTGAAACTTTATTCCAATTCCTAGGGTCCTTAGTAAATGTTATTCCTGTTTTTTATGCATATATTTGTTAATAGTAATCATGTTCAAATGCATATGTTCATTCAATTTAGTCATTAGACGTTTTTGCAAATAAAACAGAGAAAGTAAAACGACTTTGAATTTGGAAATTAATTTGTATTGATTTAGAAAGTTCGCCGATAAATAGGAAATTTTTATACAAAGAGACAGAATAAGAAGAAATGGTCGTAAAATGCAAAGGGGTACAAAGAAAAACAGTTATGTGTAAATGATTCGATCGAGTTTCAGTTCTGCTATTGCCCCTATATCTTCAGGCATCTCATCCCTTGCTGTCGGAAGAAGTTAATTGAATTGATCTATACTATTTGAACTTGACATTAATAACAAATCTTGTTATTAGTAGATGATCCAACAGGTTATAGTCATACACTTTAATCCCTAACTTTTTCCTGAGCCGACCTTTCGGGTTTTCAGTCCACCGGGATACCCTTTTTTGGCTAAGCTGCCTTTTCAAGTTTTCGACTTGCCGAGTGTACAATATATATATATATATATCCCTAATTTTTTCCCGAACCCTTTTTGGTTCGCCGGGATGCCCTTATTTTTGCCTAGGCCTGTGAACCTAGTGGGTCTCTTTTATGCGTAGTATCTTTTGACTATGTTTGCATTCACAGGGTGCGGAAAATCTTCACCGTCCATGGTGGTAAGTATCATAGAACCTCCAGAAAATATCTTCTTGATCACGAATGGACCTTCATATATGGGAGTCCTTTTTCCACTGGGATCACCTTGTGGTAGGATAATGAGCTTTATTACCGAATCACCATCCTGATATACCTGATGTTTGACTTTCCTGTTAAAGGATTTGATCATGCGTTTCTGATACATCTGACCATGACAAAGAGTCACAAGCATTTTTTCATCGATCAAATTTATTTGGTCCAGTCTAGTTTGAGTCCACTCATCTTAATCTAAACATGCGTCTTTTATAATCCTTAGGGAAGGAATCTGGACTTCGACAGGTAAGAGAGCCTTCATACCTTAGACTAGAGAGAACGGGGTTGCCCCAGTTGATGTACATACTGAAGTGAGATAACCATGAAGAGAAAATGGTAACATCTCATGCTAATATTTGTATGTCACATTCATCTTCTGCAAGATCTTCTTGATATTCTTCTGGAGAGAGTGGGTTTCTCGAATATGTATTTTATTGGATCCATCTTAGAGATCAACAAATTAGTATGAGTCAACATATATTGTCTTTGTCGACGAGCAGCCCATGCCAAAGCGCATCAAGTTTTCTCAGGCAGTGAGTATTTTATTTCACAGTTGGTAAAAAAATTTCTAAGGTAATATATAGCATGCTCTTTTCGACCAGACTCATCATGTTTCCCCAATAGACACCCCATTGAGTTCTCTAACACTGTTAGATACATGATTAGAGGTCTTCCTTCATATGGTGGCATCAAGATCAGAGGTTCTTGGAGGTATTCTTTGATTTTGTAAAAGGCTACCTTAAAATTGTCGTCCCACTTCACTACTTGATCTTTCTTTAGTAACTTAAAGATCGGCTCACAAGTAACAGTCAAATGAGAAATAACTCTGGCAATATAGTTCAATCCTCCCAGGAAACCTCTGACTTCCTTCTCAGTATGGGGAACTGGAATTTCTTGAATGGATTTAACTTTGGCGGTATCTACTTTAATAACTTTACCACTAACGACGAAACCTAGAGCTTACCAGGTTTTACCCCCAAAGGTGCACTTGTTCGAATTCAACCTCAGCTTGTACCTCTTCAATCTCTCAAATAGCTCGTGCAGGTGGTCTCGATGTTCTTCTTCAGACTGAGACCTAGCATCATGTCATCAACATAGACCTCTATCTCGTGATAGATCATGTCATGGAACAAAGCTACCATAGCATGTTGATATATTGCGCTAGTGCTCTTCAAACCAAAATGCATGACTTTGTAACAGAAGGTCCCCCACTGTGTGACAAAGGTAGTATTCTCCATGTCTTCAAGTGTCATATTTATTTGATTATAACCAAAGAAACCATCCATGAAGGAAAATACTTTATGCTGAGCGGTGTTGTCAACCAGAACATCAATATACGGAAGCAGAAAGTCATCTTTGGGGCTTTCCCAATTCAGATCCATGTACTCTATACACATACGCACCTTTCCATCCTTCTTAGGTATTGGCACCACATTTATAATCCACTGAGGATAGGAAGTAACGTCTAAGAAAACTTCATTGAACTGCTTCATAACGTCAAATTTGATCTTTTCGGACATCTCGGGACGCATACGACAAACCTTCTATTTTATTAGAGGATAACCTTCCTTCATCGGTAGACGGTGAACCACAATATCAGTATCAAACCTTAGCATGTCTTTGTACGACTAAGCAAAGATCTGAACATAGTCACGCAACATCTGGATTATTCTCTTTTTGACACTGTCTTCTAGGTTGGCACCTATCTTGACTTCTTTCTTGTCCTCTTCGGTACCCAAGTTCACAACCTTGACTGGCTCTTCACGCGGTTGTATGGATCTTTCTTCTTGCATTAACAACCTAGCAAGCTCTCCAGGTACTTCAAAATCTTCCTCACCTTCGTCCTCGGCTTGTCAGATTGGATTTTTGAAGTCATAATTGGAAATAGAATAATTGTTATCAATGGGATCCATAGTGGATATGGATCTTCTTTTTGTTCACTGCTGCCGGAATCTGTGAACAAAAAGAAGTAGAAGGTTTAACTTCGGAACTCAGAGAATCAGAAGCCAGAGAGATACACCGCGAAGGGTAACTAAGTTTTTTTGGTTCTTTTTGATTGTTTATTTAGGGGATTTTGTTAGGGTTGGTTGCGGCACCGCGATTGTTGTAAGGTTAGGGAGGAAGGAAGGAAGAGAGATCTAGGGTTAGAAACGGAAAGGGTTGAGGCAGACGAGAGAAAGAGATGATTTATTGTAAATAAAGTAATTGTTAAATGAATAAAAACAAAATGTAATCCATTGTTATCCCGTATCTGCGCGCTTATAATAATTATCATACTCCCTCAATCGTGTCCGCATGATAATGATTAAACGGCCGTTAGGCCAAGTTTCATGATAAGCATCGTGCTCCTCACCACTCAATCACACCGTCCCTCTCCAAAGCTGTAACGGGCCTAAGCCCAGTGCTTTTTTACACACCGCTTTTCTAGTTTTACTAAATTGTCAAACGAATACCCCCCCCCCCTCTGTTTGAACTATTTTAGGCCTAATTCAATATAATTTCAGCACCCCCTGTTTTTACTTTACAACAGAAACTACACCCCCAAGTTTAATCAAATTATTTCTTTTATTATTTCTATTATATCATATTTTTATCTATTTTTAATTCTTATATTATTATTATAATTATTTTTTTAATTATTATTATTATTATTATTAATATTTTACATAGCTTTATTTGTTATTATTATTTATTATATTATCATGTAAATTATTTTTATTCAAAATGCATATTATTTTCTCATATTATTTGCATTAAATGTTTTTTTAATCATGCATTAATCAAGAATTTTTGCAATTAACACAATTAAAAAACACTCAACAAACAACAAACTATTTTTCGTAATCAACTAAGCTAATCAACTATTTTTTCAAAAGGGTTTCAAACAGATTTTGACTCACCGCGCATTTAGTCAAAATCTCCGCAATCACTACTCCCGGCCAAAATGCGAGGTGATTCAAAGTACGTTTGCAACCCCTAAAAAACACCAAGCATACGAACTACGAATTGGGACTCTGATTCTTCATAATAGGATAAGTAGGCATACGATCAAAAATCGTAGCGAGTTCTCCTTTAAAAAAAAACCCTTTCCCCTATTAAAAATTAAAACTCTTTTCCTCATAATTAAAATTTAAAACCCTCTTTTACCCAAACCTAAACCTAAAACCTAGTATCCTTGTGAACAAGGTAGATGAAAGGTGCCTAACACCTTCCTTTCGTCTAAAGAAGTCTGAAACATAGAATCTTTATCTGCGAATTAGGGTTTTCTGTTAGATTCCCTTCCCTAGGATAAAAACTAATAGTGGCGACTCCTGATTAAAAATCCAGTCACAACACGATGGTGTTTCATGCGTTTTGGATCATCAAACTTGGTCCATTCTTACTCTTTATGATTGCTGGGAGTGAAAGGAGTGACTAGTTTGCCTTGGAAACGATTGTGATAAGGATTTGAAAATTGCCCTAAACTTGAACCATTTTGAGTTTTTTGGAGGTCATTCTTGGACAAGGGTTACATGGTCTTTTGTGTCTAAATGAGTATGGTTAAATAGCATGGAATTAGGTAAAAGATATGAGCTTGGACTTTTGGAAGAAGCATTGTATTTTATGTTACTTATTTTTGAATTAATAATGAATAAATCAAATAATAAAAATAAAATAGACCAAGGAGTACATGAACAAGATCTGAGGTGTATAAGGAGTGTAATATACACTTGGATTCTTAAATAATGACCCAATAGCCCAAAATATCAAGTTTGCTCAATTTGAACTTCATGCATTTGCTCAAAATTTTCCAAGTTGTACTAGTCATAACTCTCTCAATTTTCATCCCTTGAAAGTTATGTTGGACTTTTTGGAAATCCCAAGGTGTCCTCTAAAATCTATTTGTTGATCATTTTTGCATTTGAAGATTTATATTGATGTAAATTGCCTTGACAAAAAGTGTCTTTTTGTTGGCTTTTGAAACAACCTGTAATGTATTGACCCAAATCTCTCAAATGAAGCATGTTTTGGACTTGAGCTTAGAGAAACAAAGTTGTAGAGAATTGGATATTATTCAAAATGAGCTTTGGTTAAGGAAAAACTAATGAAGCATGTGAAAGTTATGCTTGGTCAAAGTTAAGTTGACTTTTCCTAAGGAAAACTTAATTTGGCAACTTTTGACTTTTAACGATTTGGGGTTTTTATTGAGGAATCATGATAAAGCCTTGATCAAATGATGAATGTTACTTCAAAATCTTGATGTTGACCAGAAATCTTGAAGTTTGACTGTATGTTGACCGCAGTTGACTTTTTACCCAATATAGTTGATTTTCAGTCATTTGAGCCCTTGATTGAGCAAACTTGTGATGCAAGGCTTGAAACTTGGTGTCAGAATTCTTGGAGATATATAAGAGACCATGAATTCCATTTAAGACCTTATAAAACTAAATTCCCTTGTGAAAGATGAAACCTTAGTTAAGGACCCATTACATAGAAGGAGAATTTATCTGGTCAATTCTTGGACAACCTTAAGCATTTGAGAACCCTAAGAGAGTGTCTCGAAGAAGAGGGAGGGAAAATTTTAGGGTAAAACAACTTCCCCTATTCAATCTTCTTAAACCTAAAGAGTTAGATTTTCATGTCCGCCATTCGTGATCTGAAGGTAGAAGAGGATTGAACACCTAAGTGCCCGGAAATTTGCACTCGCATGTGCAGGAGGTGACGCTGTTGGTTGATAATATTTATTGAATGGGCTTAAATATTCCATTCTGAGAGGTGACAGAGAGTCTTCAGAGATGGGCTTATAGATGCCATCCAAAGTAACCGTTGATAGAAGTATCAGACTGAGTCTACGTTCGACTGTATCTGAAGAATGCTTTCCAGAATGAACCTTTGGGGATGGTGTTTAAGTATATTCTTGTCAAATTTAGTCTCTGAGGGAGATGCTTGTCAGAATTCGGTCTCTAAGGGGAGTGTTCGTCATGTATATAGTCACCCCGTCCTATTTCGGGAATCTATCTACAGTGTATTTTTGTTGGTAAACCTGTCCTGTTTCGGGAATTCATACCACTTGGCTCTGTCGATAGTTTCCCCATCATGTTTCAGGAGTTAATCTTTGCATAGTCATATGGATAGTTTCCCTGTCCTATTTCTGGATTTAATCTCTGACCTGCTTTCTATTGGCGAGCCCGTCCAATTTTAGGAATTCATACCGCCTGGTCGTACAAATAGTTTCCCTGTCTTGTTTCGATAATTAATCTTGGACCTGATCATACAGATAGTTACTCCATCTTGTTTTGGAAATTAATCTACGACCTGTTTGAGAATTATTGATGATATCTGTCTGTTTGTAGACTTTTACTTGAAAATATAAAAAGTTATTTGTATGTAATGTAATAATGTACGTAATGCACTGTGTAATGATGTTCTCAAAGTAAATGAGAGTGTAATATGCTTGTCGTATGCATATGCTATGATACTTGTAAATAATGTATGGATGTGACATGTCGTTGAAGTGTATTGGTAGCTTGGTATAACATCTCCGATTGGGAAAATAAATCCCTGACTGCTACTGGGGATGAAGAATATGTATGATTTTCAATCTTGTCTAGAATGTCTCCGCTGGGAATTTCTGTTTGAGGATACTCTATTGAGGAATGTTGACTTCTGTTTGGGGAGGAGAGTTCAATAACATTGGTCGTTCATCACTCTACTAGGGAAATTTAGTTCTTATATACCCTGACTAGGGATAAGAGAGATGGATAACCTTCCGAGGTGCTGTTTGACCGAGTTTCCAATATGGATGCCGACTCTTCTAGGCAGGATAAGGTTAAATGAGATTTGGTCTGGTTTTAGATTCCGTTGCAACTCTCTGAGGATAGCAGCCTGGACTGTCCTTTGCTAATGATAGGAATTTTTCCGGTGATTTGTAGTAGTCATGGAAATAGACTCAAGCTAAGGAGACTGAATTCTGTTGGGGAAATAAACCCTGCTGAAGAAATATACACTGCTGAAGAAATAAACTTGCTGGAGAAATATATTCTGCCGAGGAAATGTGCCCTGCAGGAGAAGAGAATTATGTAGGAGTTTTTATAGTTTTGGAGAAATAAACTCAGCTGGGAATTTCTATGAATTGTGCTGATGATATAATATCTAATGAGGATTGGGACTCCGTAGGTTGGCGATATTGTCGGGGAAAAGATAATACTTCTTTATCCGCTAGGGGAATCTGTTGGGGAGTATGATTAGGTTAATTGCTGGAAGATGCCCTAATTCCTGTCTTGAAAGCATATTGGATTTGCGGGGAATGTACCTTTGTTGAAGATGAGCTTGTGAAGGTATCTCTGTGGGGATCTCTGTGGGAATATCTGTGGGAATTTGCTGATGACTTGAAAGTTATCCCAACTCCTAGAGTACCGAGTAAATACTTTATTCCTGTTTTTACGCATATTTGTTAACAGTTATCATATTCATATGCATATATTCATTCAATTTAGTCATTGGACATTATCGCGAACAAAACAGGAACAGTAAAACAAATTTGAATTTTGAAATTGAAATTGTATTGATAATTTGCCTATAAAAAGGCAATTTTGTACAAAGAGACGGAAATCCTAGTAAGAGGAAATCGTCGAAGAATGAAAAGAGTACAAAGTAACAACAAAACATGTAGTTATGTGTAAATAATATCGTCGGGTTTCAACTCTGCTATTGCATGTATGTCTTCAAGCATCTCATCCCTCACTGTCGGAAGAAGTTGACTGAACTTATTTATACCATTTGAACTTGGCGTTGGTAACAAAGCTTGTTGTACGTAAATGATCCAATGGGATGTAGTCGTACGCTTTAATCCCTAACTTTTGCCTGGACCTCCCTTTCGGGTTTTCAGTCCACCGGGATACCCTTTTTTGCCCAAGCCGCCTTTTCAGGTTTTCGACTTGCCGAGTGTACAATCTTTATATATATCCTTGATTGTTTCCCGAACCCTTTTGGTTCGCCGAGATGCCCTTATTTTTTCCTAGGCCAGTCAACCTAGCAGATCGTTTTCATGCGTAGTATCTTTTGACTATGTCCGCGTTCACAGGGTGCAGAATATATTAACCGTCCATGAAGGTAAGTGTTGTACCCCAAAATTTTCCCTCTCATTTATGAAGAATTTTCTCACAAGATCTCCTTTGACTCAAGACTGCATTAGGGTTGATCAGCACAAGACACCTCATTAAACACTAATGACCAAAATTAGGGTTTGAGATTGCACAAGGATATTTGAACTTCCAATGCCCCATATGAATTTCATGGATCACTATGGACCCTCAATATTTCTCATGTCAAGTTTCAAGCCTTGGATCACACTTTTGCTCAGTCAATTGAACAGTTGACCTAAAAATCAATTGTATTGGGGAAAAAGTCAACCATGGCCAATTTACAGTCAAACTTCATAATTTTTTATCCACATCAACAATTTTAACTCATATGTATCATTTGATCAAGTTTGGACCATAATTCCTCAAGAAATTTGATCAGATCTTCAAAAGGGAAAAATGGTCAAAATTAGGGTTTTGATTGGGAAAGGACAATTTCTGATTTTTGACCTAGCAAATGATCAATTGGTTTAAGGCCTGACCTCAATAGTCCAATTTCATCATTTTTACCTAATGACATGGCTCAAAACTTTGCTCAATTTCAAATAATTGACAGATGAATTTTCAGTCAATTGATCAAAAGTCAATTGTATACTGAAAAGTAAAACTTTGACATTTTTGGTCAAATTCAATGTCAAAGATCACAATTCATCAAAACATGTCAAAATATGAAACTTATTCATCAAGAAATCTAAAAGTCAAGATTTCATTTTGAAAATTCAAAGTTTTCTAACTTAGAAATTTTTCCAAGTGTTTAAACTTCATGTTTTTTCTTAACTTTGAGCAAAATTTTCACCATGATGCAAGATGATTCAAAAGAAACTTCCAATATGAAAGTTGTAGATCTCCATGAAATATACAAATTTTCTTCACACAACTCATTCCAAAAGTGCTTGGATCTCAAGTTAAAATTTTAAGAATACATGGTCATGAAACAAAAACACTTAGTGAAATTTTGCCCTAATTTGGTCAGGATTTTGACCTAACTTCATGGAACTTTTTCATATAGTTCCAAGGGGAATTTTCAAAAGTGATTCAAAGATGGGTTGTAGGGCACATTATAAACTTTCAAAAATGTCACGGAAATCCTTGAGATCATTCTTAAGCAGGGAGAATCAAAGAGAGGAAGTTAGGGTTTTCAAACTTGAATTACAAGTCATTTTTTGATGAACACACGAACCAAATCCATTCTAGGCTGCATAATCCTTGCTTTGCAGGCCTCAAACTTGTTTGTCACTCCATAATTAAATGTTTACACAACTGTTAGAGCTTTGATCCAGTAGCGGTAGAAATGTTCAAGACCAAACCATTGGATTGACTAGACTTCATACAAATAAAAAAAATAAAAATCGCCACCGTGCTTTATTGTTTCCAAAGGAATGGGAAAAGAGAGAATAACCCAAAAAGAGTGAGAAAGATTCAAGGTAAGGGGGTTGGTTATGCAAATGGAAGGTATTAGCACCCTAAACATCTACGATACTCCGCAGGAGCCTCTTTGTAAAATCTGTATATTTTGGATATAAAAGATGTTGTATATATAAAGTGGATGGTGGAGGTGAGGAAAGAAGCGTATTTATTTTATAATTTTTGCACCCGCCGCGATTGTGAACCTTTAGTGCCTACGTACCACCTTTTCGTGCAATACGGGATCAGGGTACACGTAGTTCCTCTTAAAAAATTTGAAACACAAATGCATAGGTTAATTTTGTAAGATAAAATATCATCGTCATTGTCCGTGTGGAAAACACACCTACTACCCATAATCATGAGAAAGGAGAATTTGCATTATCTTAAAATGGAGGATATGGCTTGGATTTCAAAATAAAAAATGCCTCACTCAACACCCAAGTGGAAAATATCTCTCTTCACTACATATTGTAGAAGTATAGTCGTTTGCATCATTACAAGGATTGACAAGAGTTTAATCTTTTAAGAAAAGTTTTAAAGTTAAAAAGCCAAAGTGGCAAAATGGTTTGAAATGAGATTGATTTAATTTTAGTCTTCTCACAAAAAAATGTCAAGGTATTATTAAGTTGATTGGAGTTTATTTATGAAAATGTTTTGAAAATTCATGGACATAAGTCCAAGTTTATTATGAAAATGGTTCCAGTTTAAAACAAGAAGAGTTTTCAAAAGGAGGAAGAAGGTTTTTGAAATTAAAGAAGATGGGAGGAGAAGAAGGGACTATCCTAAAGCACAAGGTAAAATCTAGAGATAAGAACAATCTAACCAACAAGAAGCCAAAACTTCACATTATGAGCCAAGATAGAATTCCCATTCCTTGGATTGAAACCAATCAAGCAAAGAAATACTAGACCTTTTGAGAGAACCAAACTTCAAGTGTATTAAGTCTTCATAAAAATTGGGCAGAGTAACGGTTGTATACGGGCGAATTCCTGATTACAAATAAAGGGTGTAATTACAAAAACCTGCACACAAAAATAAACAAACAACCCAATGTCTTAAGGTAAACCTCAAGAACTCCAGACAAAATAATCAGCTAAGATCACAAGGTCTCCAAGATAGGCTAAGGTTTCTAATCCTAAGTCCAAGAAAAAGTCCCATGCTCTATAATGTCAAGGATAGTAACCAAATAGTCCAAGTACCATTAAAGATTTTTTAGGGTTTATGTTGATTATTAAGTATCTTAAGAAAGGAAAAGAAAAGCTCAAGTGAGCAAAGTAAAAATGGCAAGAAAGTAAATGCTCAAATGAGAAAATATGAAAATGGCATGAAATGTAAATGCTAAAAGTAAATGGTACATAAAGCATAAAAAAGAATAAAAGCATAAGGTAAGACAAGTCAGTAATTAGTGGTTAGTTGGATGACCATCTTGAAGCTTGCATTTGGAACTCATTAGAGGATTGGTAGAACCAAAGCCTCCACACAACAAGTTGCATTTTCTTTTTGTCAAGTATATCATCCACTTGGAATTCTCACAAGTACCATTTTAATGATCAACGATGTTTAAGTGATCCGCGTTGACCAAAGGTGTTGTAGATCCATTAGAGGATTGGTAGAACCAGAGCCTCCACACAATGAATCTCAAGGTTATTGGATCAAAGAGATCAAATTAATATACTTGGGCTTACAATCATAAGTTTGGGCCACAAATGATCATTTATTCGAATCGGGACAAAATTTAGCTCTATGTTAAGCAATCGTAAGTGGACTTATATAGAAGTCGCACCTATTTTGAGGCCGGTTAATAGCAATCTATGCACCATTTGTTTTGAGACATGATATAGAGATCATGCTCCAACAACATTTAGTGCAATAAGAAAGGGATGAGATGAAGAGGGATGGGAAAAAATATACAAACCACTTTTGAATTAAATTTTAATCAAACTATTATTAAAATCATTCATCCATTTTTGTGGAGTTAAACTCAACACCATGCATCCAATGATGTTAATAAAGTTCATGATCCAAAATCTAACCCAAGATCAACCAGAAAGTAATCACAAAATAATATCATATTTAATATATACAAAAAGGATTTTTAAAAATGTTTTAAAAATAGAAAATAATGAGAAAAATATCAACTATGTTCAAATTAATCAAGAAATAAAAAGTAAGACCATAGAAAAATCAGAAAAAGGCTCAAATAATTTTAAATTTTTTTTGGTAATTTTTTAAAGTCAGAAACTATTTTTAAAATTAAAATAAATGGGTAAAATAAACAAAAAATGATTAAAAAATAGTAAAGTCAGAAACAAAAATAAAATAAGGTCACCAATATTTGTCACAATATCATTGGATCATTCTATAATTTTTTCAGAATTTTAAAATGTATAAAACTATTTTTAAACATTTAAAACAAATCAAATAAGTGTAAAATTTATAAAAAATACCAAAACACAAAATTAAATTTTGAAAAAAATGAAAATCAGAAAGAGAATAATCAAAAATATTTTTCATTATTTTTTCATATTTTTTGGACCAAAAATAAATTTTCTATGATTTTTTGAAATTTAAAACAATTAAAATATAAAAATCAGAAAAAGAAAATAAAAATAAAATATGTGGACCAATGGATGAAAGTCAAAACGCGTTAGTAATCAAATCCAAGGGATCTGGCACGCTGTGCATATCATGGTCATTAGTGAATGTTGTACAAAATCATTAATTAAATCAGGATTTGAAAAATATTGATGGCGCGCCTTCATTGGTTGGAAGATGACACGTTGGTCGTCTTCAACCTCCAGCCATCACGAATTGCAGTTCTCTCAAACTGTAAAATCAGAAGCTCAGACCTATGCCATTCGGTTCGTCTCTTCAAGACGAAGACAACCACACCCTCGCGCCAAATTTATATAAACTGTAGCTCAAGCAATTTGGAAGGAAAGTTTTGAAAAGGGATTTGAAATTTCATGGTCAAAACGTGTTTCCAGTAAAAGGTAAGTGTTGCGACTAGAACCAAGGCAATGAGAGCAACATAATGATATCAGAGTTTTGAAGAATTGATGAAGGAATCTACCTATTGAAGTTGAGTTGCAGAGCTCTAAAATTGGACTTCTATAGAGCAGTATAGGGCACGATTCTTGAATGTAATTATGTGGTTACCTTCAGGGAAGATCAAGGAAGGTGAATTGATAGAAAAATTGGATTGAAAAAGGCTCGAGAATGGATTTTGAAGTTACTGAAAATTGAGTTATGGAGCAAGTTTGGCAGGGTGATTCTGGCTATCCAAGCTTGGGAAATTGAATGGGATAGTTCATGTATTTATAGGAGAAGCAAATGGGATCAATAGGAAGAGTGAATGATGCGTTTTGGAGGGAATTCATGCAAACCTGATGCATGAGTGAAGTGTGATACAAACTTCATCAAAACTCATCCAATTATTGCGTTTTGATGTGCTAAACAATTCTGGAACTTCACTAAACATGTTTAGAGGCAAAAACACGTGGAAAACTTGTGATTAGAGGCCACATTATGGATCTCAAAATTTTGACTTGGTGAGAAATTCAATTTCAAAGTGCCAACTTCTGACCAATAGCATTTTCAACTCAAGGGGTCTTAGGGCATGATTCTTGATGCTTTAGAAAGATGAGGTTACAAGCTTTGCAATGGAAAAAGAATGGATTTAAATGGCTACTTGAGATGAAAGTTACAATGAGTCAAAGTTGAAGAAAAAGGGTTGACTTTCCACACTTAGAAATATTTCAAATTCTTCTTCAAAAAGAACCTATAATCTTTTGCATCCAAACATGGCCTTACACTTGGAATTTTCCATTGACCAAAAGATGGAATGAAGTATATATATTGAATGACATTTTGAAACTTGAACCACTCAAAATCTCCAAAAATTGAGCAAGTTATGACTTGTTGAAGTTGGCCAAAAATCATGAAATGACCTATAATATTTTACATATTTAAGGCAACATCCATCCATTTCCCCACTTTTAACATAAAAGAAGGCATAAAGTTCACATATTCAAGATCATTATGGAAAAAGAATGGACTCAAGGTGATGAAAATTGACCAAGTTATGATCATTTGAAGTTACTTATGTAAAATTGTGGATTCATCTTGATGACTTGTAATCTTTCTTCTTCACCAAGTTTCTTCCACATGAAAACTCCTTGGAAATTTTGAAGTTATTTGTTGATAACCATTTTAAGAGAAGTATGCCTTTGGAATCACTCAAAAATACCAAAAGGTGAGCAAGATATACTCATTTTAAGTTCAAAACCCTAGCTTCTAGATCAAGAGAATGCCTTGAGGAACTTTGACAAGTTTGAACAAACTTTTTGTACCAATATTCTTCCTTTGTGAATAGAAGTTGTTGAAGATGATAATGAGAACTCTTAGTCACAAAAATCACTTCCATATCTTGAATTTTGAGAGAAATATGCTCTTGTGACCAATAGGAACAAGGCCTTGTCCAAACATGACAACTTCTCCAATCAACCCATTGTACTTTTGAGTCAAATATAATAACCTTGAAATGTGATGAACCAAAGCAACCTTGCCATGCCAAATCTCCCAAAACCAATCCAATGGTTAGGTTTTAACTTCTCAAGCTATATTGACCAGGGCATGGAAATAAACTCATGAACCCATGGAGTAACTTGTTAAATCTCATTGACCTTACCTACATGGATAACAAGCAAGACAAGCCAACATTGTATTTTATTATTTAAGTGAAGAAATCAAAACAATATTCATGATCACAAAAGGAACATAAGTCAAGGTGCTTGGTAATCCCTCAAAAGGAGCAAAACTCAAAGTAGGGAGGGGAACTAAGAATCCTAGTGTGATCTTGTTGTGAGTGAATCAACATGGTATGATGAAGGGATCTTAGGGGCAAAAATTAGGGTACAACTGATCCAAGCAATTGAGCTATTATCCAAGTTGCATTTCCATTAATGGCACAAAGTTAACATTGCCATTCTTGTAAAGCAAGTTTTTTGCATAAAGTCCTCTTGACCCTCTAACTTGTTCCTTCTGATCACACTATATCCACAAAGTCAGAAGCAAGCTTGTTTAAAGCATAACCACTCTATGAACCAAGTACAAGGCATGGAAACTTGTTTTGTCAAAAAAATCACATGTTGAACTTAAACATGTAAATTGGAATTCTCATCAACTAGAGCACCCCAAACTTGTTGCTTATAAATAGAGTCACTATTTGTGAGCTAAGACACGAGTTTTAGCACCCTGAAACACTCCCAAATTCCCTCTAGCCAGAAATTGCACAAAAATTTCCATTGATACACAATTCTTACCTTAAACTTGTATCTCTTATTTCCCTCGTGCGCTTTCCATCAAATTTATTCCTAAAGCTTCCTTAAATCAAATACAACTCATCCCCATCCTTATTCCAGAACTGTAACACCATTTACCATAACCTCCATAACCAAAAAACAGAGTCTGCAACTTGACTTCTCCAGGCCATTTCAGCCACTCTCAACTCAAGTTAACCATTGCATTAGCTTCCTAGGGACTTGAGGAAACTATCCTGATCATCACCACTGTCTAAAACAAGCTCAAATCCATTTCATGATTTCCAGTTTTGAGGTATTTTTCTTGAACTTCTATCTTCATATTTAGGCATTGTTAGGCTTGCATTTGTGAAGATAAAATATAGACATCATTACCCTGAAACTCTACATGTCCATAGATTTCATTTATTTTGATTGAGCTAGGAGAATTTTGAGTTTGAACTTTCTAAAATATTTAGGTCAGAATTTGGTACTTTTAGAAATTCTCATTCATCTTTGATTTATAGCTTATGATTTTTATATGGTTGGATTCGTATGAAAAAATGGAGCAACTTTCATGTTTGCATATTTCATTTTTGTTGGGAAATGAGCAAGTTACAGTATCCATGGCTGGAGGTTGAAGATGAAGTCATTTTCAGGACTGGATTGATGTTATGTGTTTATTGTTTTGTTTATGTTAACGGATGTATAGCCACTCCAGTGATAGAAGCGCGCACCTGTGACTAGAGGGACCTGGGTTCGAGCCCCAGTGGTACCCTTTTGGTTTTTTTTCACATTTTCACACATTCTGACTTTGTCTTTTTTTGGCAGCGCTGGGCCTAACAGCTTTGGGCCTGACTTTTTTGTTACTTCTGACCCCCTTGCTAGCTTTTCACACCCCTGGCCCATTTTATTTTCTTTTTCTCATTTTTATTATTTTATTTTCTTAAATATTTTATCTAATACTAAAAAAATCAGAAAAAATATAAAAATATTAGATTTATATTTTAATATAGTTTATTTATTTTTTACACAAAAAAATATTTTATTTAATCATACTTTATTTATTTTTACTAATTGATTTTTGTAAATTTAATTAAAAACTAGGGTTTTAGTTATTTTCTTTTATACAATATTTTTAAAACCAAAAAAGACCAAAAATATTTTATAATACTATAAATTATTTTTAAGACAAAAAATACCAAAAAATATTCTTCTTATAAACTTAATTTCTTTTTTAATCAATTAATAGATTAGGGTTTGGTTAATTTCTTTTCCTAGTAGATTTAGGTTTTACTTTTTTACTAATTTATTTAATTATTTTTTCTTTTAGTTAATTAGTTTAAAAACAAAACCCCTTTTCCTAAAAAATCCAAACAAAATATCCATTTATTTTACATTCACATCCTTGTATATTTATTCATTTGGTACATTATTTATTTCAATTATTGTACAAATTCAATATGGTTTTAAAAGATAATTAGACTTTATTTTCTTACAATCCCCATTTATAATTTGTACCCCCCTCCCACAAGTATTGTAATAGCGTAGTAATTTTAAATTATGCAATTTATCGCTTTATTTACAAATGCTGGTAATTAGGATTTGTATGGAAAGACTAAAACCAATCAATTAAAAAACCCTAATAAAAGACAAGACCAAGCATGAAAACAATACACTTGCACACAAGCACCCCTAGGGTAAAATCCACTTGGTTGCCTTGTAAAAATGGCCATATTATGCATGTGAGGTATCTTAGCAAAAACAAGTAAAAATACAAGATCATAGTACCTCGATGACGCTATCAAAAGTTGCCTTTCAAAATGATCTTAGTCCCTAAAGAAAAATGTTAAGATACCTTGAAACATTGCTAATCATGGTTATACGATGACCCACGCCCGTCCCGTTTAAATCGAAAGATAGGGTTACTTGCCAAATCAATGGTAAGATAACAATGTCAAAGGAAAAAGGAAATAAACATGAAAGACTTTTGAGTAGGTAGAATGCTCCTAGTTACTTGCTCCATTTCAAAACAAAAACATCCTTGCTATTTTCCAAAACAAACACCAACACTTCCAAAAAAACAACTTTCAAAACTTGAAAACATTTTCAAAATATCAACACCTTTGTATACATTCTTACGAACGAGAATCATTATAAAAGTTTTCCTAAACAATGACCTCTTTACAAAATACTTTCAAAAACCACACAAAGCATAATTTCAAACGAAAGCAAGTGATCTAGCAAGTAACTAAGAGCCCATGGAAAGCCATGGATGAAAAGGGTGCTAATATCTTCCCTTTTCATAATCTACCCCCCGAACTCAAGAAATAATCTCAAAGGTCTTTCCTGTGCTTTTTCACCTTTCCTTTTGGATAAAAGAAAAGTCGGTGGCGACTCTTGCTAACCGCAACATTTACGATCAAATGCAAAACCTTCAAGTCAGTTCTCCCACCGTATCACAGAATTGGCGACTCTGCTGGGGAAAATTCTAAAAGTGGGGTTACCTTAGGGTTAGATCACATTTACTTACTTTCATTGTTTGACTTGTTTGCTTTACATTATGGTTCTTTGTTTGGGTTTGAATCCTCTACCCGGATTTGGGATACCTTATAGGTAAGTAGCAATATATTATGGAAATTGTACGGGGTATACCGACATGGTCTAAGCAATAGCTACGTTAGTGCAACATATTTGTGGGTACCGGTAGCCCTTGAGTAGTCAAGGAGAATACGAGGCCGATGAGTGATGTTATGAAGCACTAATGAACTTTTAGAACCTTTACTTGACCAACTTGGCCTTTAGGACGTAGTGAGATAACCGACTTTGGTGCATTCCGAATTTGGTAGATACTCTATACTACACTCATTGAGGTTTGATTTTTTGGGATATTTCGGTCGCATTAAAGAGGCTTGTGCTGAAACAATGCCCAAGGAAACAAATCAGTGATATTGAGCTCCTTAGAACCCGGTTACTATTGCTAGGACAGGTTTGAGCCAACTAAACTTCAAGAGGGTACTTACCTATGAGACTCCATGCAAGCCTAAACCTAAGGATTTGTTTTCTTTGTTTGTATATACATACTTGTACATAACATCATGAACATCATAACATCATACTCATTCACTAACCATTTCAAGGATCTTGGGATTTATCTTTGTTCTGTTTTGTAGGACATGGATTCTATTCGCAGGAAAACTATTCAAGTCAATCTTGTAAGGATCCCTCCTCAACTTAAGGAGCTAGCATCAAGGATTTCTGAAAGCTCTCCATTCACCGAGAGACATGGTCGCCTACTAAACTTGGTCACCTCCAACACTGATGAAGACATGATGAAAGTGTTATTTCAGTTCTTTGATCACTTACATCATTGCTTCACATTTCCCGATTATCAACTTGTGCCAACTTTGGAAGAATTCTCCCAACTCTTGAGGATTCCTTTTCTCAATCAACTACCTTTCAACGGTACAGAAAGAGATCCAAAGCCTGAAGAGATTGCTTAAGCTCTACACTTGCAATCATCTGATGCCACGACCAATTGGGAAACAAGGAGTGGTGTCAAGGGTTTCCTAGCAAAGTTCTTGTTTGAGAAAGCCCAAAACTGTTGGAACTCTTTGGATTTGCAAGCTTCTGAGGAAATTGTGGCTCTCCTCATCTATGGGATGGTTTTGTTTCCAAATCCTGACCAACTCAAAGATGTGAAAACTGTCAAGATCTTCATGTCTCGTAACCTGGTGCCTACTTTGTTGGGGGGTGTAACAGCCCGAGCCTTCAGCGTTCCCGGCACTATTACCTCACGATCTTCTCTACCCCCCTCACTAGTAGATTTTTTTCCTTTCGTGGGAATTGAACCCTATACCCTAGGGTTGAAGTACATTCTCAATGCATTCCCACTACCAATTGAGCTATAACTCAATTGGTAGTGGGAATGCATTGAGCATGTACTTGAATCCCAGGGTACAGGGTTCGATTCCCACGAAAGGCAAAAAATATACTAGTGAGGGGGGGGGGGGGGGAGGGTAGAGAAGATCGTGAGGTAATAGTGTCGGGAACACTGAAGGCTCGGGCTGTTACATAAAAGGCGCCTTTTTTATGTAACAACCCGAGCCTTCAGCGTTCCCGGCACTATTACCTCACGATCTTATCTACCCCCCTCACTAGTAGAGTTTTTTCCTTCCATGGGAATCGAACCCTGTACCATGGGGTTCAAGTACATGCTCAATGCATTCCCACTACCAATTGAGCTAGTAGCATCTACCATTCATCATAACATAAACAGGTTTCTTGCAACAAGTCTCCTAATCTTTCTACTATTTATTTTAGTAAGATGGATCTCGAGCAAACAGTAAAGGACCTCCAAGCACAAAATACTCAGTTTCAACAGATGTTCTTAACTCTAGACAAAGGAAAAGAAGAGTCGAAGACCTTGCTGGTTGAGGAGAAAAAGAAGAAAGAAAAGAAAATAACTAGAGTTCTAAATATGGGAAGAAGGTTCCAAGGACAAGCAAGAAGGACTTTAGACTTTGATACGTCATATGGTGAGAAAGACAATCAAGATGGGAAAGGCAAGGAAGCAGTTGTCCAGCCAGATTCAGAAGAGGAAGAGGAAGAAGAAGATTATTCTGAAGAACAATATCCTCCAGCCGACGATAAGTATAAGCATATGGAAGAACGGTTAAGTGCAATGGAAATTCAAAAAGTGGTTAAATTGGACTTTGAGGAGTTGGGGTTAGTATCTGGGATTGCCATTCCTCCAAAATTTAAGGCACCGGTGTTCGTCAAGTACGACGGAGTTTCATGTCCCAAAATGAATCTCCGGTCCTATGTGAGGAAAATACAGCCTCACACCGCTGACAAGGATTTATGGGTACACTTCTTTCAAGACAGTTTGTCTGGAACTCAACTTGATTGGTTTTATCAGTTAGAAAGAGCCAATGTTCATAATTGGGAAGATTCGGCCGCTGCCCTTTACAAATAATACCAATACAACACTGATCTTGCTCCCACCCGTACTCAACTCCAGAGTATGGACATGGTTTCAAATGAAGGCTTAAAAGACTACGCGCAAAAATGGAGGGACTTAGCAGGAAGAGTCCAGCCTCACCTATCTGAAAGAGAGTTGGTAGACATTTTTTTGGGCACCTTATCTGGTCCTTTCTTCAATTACTTAATTGGGAGTTCATCGGAAGGCTTTACTGAGTTGATACTGACCGAAGAAAGAGTAGAGGCCAGGATAAAAAATAGGAAGATTCAAAAAGATACATCCTCTACTGCTGTAAGGAAACCATTCATTAGGAAAAAAAAGGTTGTTGTTATATATCCTCAGAGAAATCAAGATAGGGTTGAACTCCGTCCAATGGTGGGGCTGTCATGATTCCTAAACCTGCACCTGCTTAGCAAAGAAGCAACCAGCCAAGAACAGAAAGACCAGTCAGACAGTTCACCCGAATTAATATGACACTATCTCAAGTATTGCCACATTTGTTAAGATCCAATCTAGTGACTTTGAAAGAAGCTCCAAAAAATCCTGACACAACCTCTCTTCACTATCATCCTAATGCCTGTTGTGCATACCATTCTGAGAGTCCCGGCCATGACACTAACAATTGTTGGGCTCTGAAGAACAAGGTACAAGACCTTCTTGAAGCCAAAGAGATTGAATTCGACGCACCAGAAATTCCCAATGTAATCACTTCCCCTATGCCCAAGCACGACTGTAATGTCAACGCCATTGAGGAAGATATGTTTGTTACTTTGGTTGATGAACTTGTGACTCCATCCTGACTATCAAAAAGAACTTGTTGAATGCCGGTGTATTCCCAGGCTGTGATGAAAGCTGTCATTTCTATTTATCCTCACCAACCGATTGTCATTTGTTAAAAGCAGGCATTCAATGCCTAATAGATAACAAGGAGATCTTGTTCGAGAAGACTTCTATTCCAACTGTTTCTTATAATGATGTTTCCATCCTGACCATTTCCACCAATTCTTCCAGGGTCTCCACCAAAAGACCCATTAGAATTACATCAATTTCTAAAGTAGCTCCGTTGATAATTACAATGCCTGGACCAATCCCGTATTCATCAGACAAAACCGTCCCATGGAATTATGGAGGTGATGTCTACTATCACGGTATCAAGCAAGATTGGCCAGCTGCTGAAGATCTAAGTTCTGAGAAAGTTGATTCTGATATCAGTAACATCGCAGGGACTAGAAAGGTAACCCGCAGTGGAAGGGTATTCTCTCCAGAAATTGCTCCTCCAAAATCTATTTTTGTACCCGTAATCATTCCTGTTGTTGTTGCTCCTCCAAAAGCTATTCCCAGTCCTGCAATCATCTCTGCTAATACTCCTGTTGACAAAACTGTTACAATCCCTGTTATCACCCCTACTGACATTCCTGCTGTCGAGTCAACCGAGACTCGAGGTAAAGGTATTCTGGTTGAGCCTGTCCGGACAAAGGCACAATCAGTAGCTATCCCTGAAACCTCCCGAAAAGAGATGGAGGAAATTCTAAAGATCATAAAAAGAAGCGACTACAACATAGTCGAGCAACTGGGGAAAACTCCATAAAAAATTTCCATGCTGGCTTTATTATTATGTTCCGAGGCTCATGCAAAGGCCTTGGTAAAGTTCCTTAAAACTGCCCATGTACCCCAAGAAACATCTGTCGATCAGTTCCAAGACTGCATAGCCAGCTTGACCGCAGATAATGGTTTAGGTTTTTCGGATGCTGATTTAACGCCAAGGGGGAGGAAGCATAATGAGGCATTACATGTCTCAGTCGAATGCAGGGGCACGACTTTGGCTTATGTCTTGGTTGACACCGGTTCGTCTCTGAATGTGTTTCCTAAAAAAGCTCTTGATAAGCTTGACTGTGAAGGATTGATCTTGAAGCCTAGCAACATAGTAGTGAGGGCCTTTGACGGCTCAAAAAGAATGGTGCATGGGGAAGTGGACATCCCCATAAAAGTTGGAACCCAAACATTTGATTCAACTTTTTATGTAATGGATATTCTCCCTTCATATTCCTGCTTATTAGGCCGACCGTGGATTTACAATGCCGGTGTCGTTACCTCTACGTTGCATCAAATGCTGAAATATCTGATTCAAGGGAAAATCATCACCGTTCATGGAGAAGAAGAGTATATGGTCAGTCATCTAAATTCCTTCAGATATATGGAATTATATGGTGAATTTATTGAAACTTCATTCCAACACTTTGAAGAAGTCCCACAAACTGTGGTAGTAACCAAGGTTTTTTCTCAAGTCCCCAATATTACAAGGCCTCCGCTCAAGATGTCGTCTTTGAAGGATGCCAAGGAAGTTCTAGAAGAAGGTGGGTGCACTATTTGGGGCCAACACCCAGATATCCCATACAAATCTGACAAGTTTGGTTTGGGTTTCACTTCAGGAGCCCAGAAAGATGTACGTCGTGCTCGTGCCGGAGGACCACACTTGAAGATCAGTAATCACCAAGTCAGCACCGTGAAGGATGATGAAGACAAACATAACCTAGAGGATTGGATTTTCCCAACTGTCAATGGAGGGCTCAACAACTGGGAGGCTAGAGATTTTATCCCGATCAGTTTCATCCCACAGTAATTTGTCTTTAAATTTTGTCGGATCTGTAATATTAAAACAATTCATACTCTTAAAACCTTGTCTCTTACCCGAGGCACAATGGTCCATTTGTAATGGTTATTATCTCATTTCCATATGACATCAATGAATCATGGACATTTTTTTTGCATACAAACTTTGTGCTCATTGTTTTTCTTTTCTACATTTTCATTTCTTTCAAAGATAGTTATACTCTCACACGCACTCACACTCACAATGAATGTCTACATCCACTCAGGATCCCATGGGTAACGGTTCTGCTATGGCCTTTTGTGATTCTGAAAATATAATCTACCAAGGCGAAGACGAAGGTGAGGAAGATTGTGAAGTGCCAGGGGAACTTGCCAGGTTACTACAACAAGAAGAGAGGACCATTCAGCCCCACGAAGAACCAATGGATGCAATTAACCTAGGTACCAAAGAAGACAAAAGAGAAGTCAAGGTGGGAGCCAATCTGGAACCCAGTGTCAAAGAGCGTCTGATTCAGTTGCTACATGATTATGTTGAAGTATTTTCCTGGTCGTACAAAGACATGTCAGGACTTGATGCAGATATTGTAGTACATCGTCTACCTACAAAAGAAGACTTCCCACCGGTAAAGTAAAAGTTCCATCGCATGCGACCAGACATGTCAGAGAAGATCAAAGCAGAAGTAATGAAACAATTCAACGCCAGATTCTTGGCCATCACCTCCTATCCATAATGGGTTTCCAATGTTGTCCCCGTGCCTAAAAAGGACGGCAAAGTACGAATGTGCATGGACTACAAAGATTTGAATCGGGCGAGCTCTAAGGATGATTTCACACTTCCCCATATTGATATTCTAGTTGACAATACGGCACACACAAAGTGTTTTCCTTCATGGACGGTTTCTCAGGCTACAACCAAATAAAAATGGTGCATGAGGACATGGAGAAAATAACTGTTGTCACACAGTGGGGCACATTCTGCTACAAGATTATGCCATTCGGGATGAAGAATGCTGGGGAAACCTATCAATGTGCCATGGTAGCTCTATTTCACGACATGTTACATCACGAAATAGAGGTCTATGTGGACGACATGATAGCTAAATCTCAAACAGAAGAAGAGCATCTTGACCATTTACAGAAACTCTTTGAGAGACTAAAGAAATACAAGCTGAGGTTGAACCCAAATAAATGCACGTTTGGAGTGAGGTCTGGTAAACTCCCAGGCTTTATCGTCAGCGGAAAAGGTATTGAAGTAGATCCTACCAAGGTGAAAGCAATACAAGAGATGCTTGATCCTCGTACTGAGAAGGAAGTCAGAGGATTCTTGGGACGGTTAAACTACATTGCCAGATTCATTTCTCACCTAACAGCTACTTGTGAACCAATCTTCAAATTACTGAAGAAAGATCAACTAGTCAAGTGGAATGATGAGTGCCAAACTTCTTTCGACAAGATCAAATAGTACCTGCAAGAGCCTCCTGTTTTGATGCCACCAGTCGAGGAAAGACCCTTGATCATGTATCTAACTGTTTTGGAAAATTCAATGGGGTGTGTGCTGGGGCAGCATGACGAGTCTGGCCAAAAAGAGCATGCTATTTATTACCTGAGAAAAAACTTTATCGACTGTGAAAAAAAGATATTCATTGCTCGAGAAAACTTGTTGCGCTCTGGCATGGGCTGCTCGCCAACTAAGACAATATATGTTGAGCCATACTACCTTATTGATATCTAAAATGGATCCAATAAAATACATCTTCGAGAAACCTTCTCTCTCTGGGAGAATAGCAAGATGGTAGATGATCCTGACAGAATATGACATACAATATACTACCAAGAAAGCAATAAAGGGAAGTGTACTAGCTGATCACCTTGCTCACCAAGCTGTGGAAGACTACCAGTCAATGAATTTCGAATTCCCAGATGAAGACATCATGATGGTAAACAACCATGAAGAATTCAGACCATATGATGAACCTGAACAAGGATCCCGATGGACCCTAGTTTTTGATGGGACGTCCAACGCACTCGGCAATGGTATTGGTGATGTACTCATATCTCATGAAGGATGTCATACTCCCTTTACGACAAGACTCTGCTTCAATTGTACAAACAACATGGCAGAATACGAAGCGTGCATTTTTGGTCTCAAAGCTGCCATAGACTTGGGGATCAAATCCTTAAATGTATTCAGAGATTCAGCTTTGGTCATCAGCCAGATCAAAGGAGAATGGGACACCGAACACCCTAACCTTATCCCCTACAAAGAACATGTGCTGACATTCATCCCACATTTTAAGAAGATTACCTTCGAGCATTTCCCGCGAGAAGAAAATCAGCTAGCAGACGCACTAGCCACAATGTCATCCATGTTTAAACTTAAATGGGATAACGAGGCTCCCCAAATCACCATTGAACGAATGGATGAACCAGCTCACTGTCACGAGATTAATACTGAAGAAGTAGTGGACCAGCCTTGGTTTCATGAAGTCAAGAGGTATCTCGAGGCTCAAGAATATCCGGAAGGAGCTTCAGTCAATGATAAGAAGTTCTTAAGGAGATTCTCTGCTAAGTTCTTCCTTAGTAATGATATTCTCTACAAACGCAACCATGACTCTGTTTTGCTCCATTGCATAGACAAGGTTGAGGCAGAAAAGATCATGGCTGATCTACATGAAGGCACTTTTAGCACCCATTCCAGTGGGCATACGATGGAAATGAAGATCCTACGGGCAGGCTATTACTGGTCTACCATGGAAGCAGATTGCTATCAACATTCGCGAACCTGCCACAAGTGTCAGATCTATGTTGACAAGGTGCACGTGCCTTCGGTTCCTCTGAATGTCTTGACGGCTCCGTGGCCCTTTGCTATGTGGGGCATCAATATGATTGGGGAAATCAAACCAAGAACCTCTAATGGACATCGCTTCATCTTAGTGGCCATCGACTATTTTACAAAGTGGGTTGAGGCATCCTCTTTCGCTTCCGTTACCAAGAATGTTATAGCCCGATTCATTAAGCAGAATCTCATCTATCGGTATGGTATCCTAGAGAGGATCATCACAGACAATGGTACGAATCTAAACAATACTATGATCACGGCCATGTGCGAGCAATTCAAGATCCAACATCATAATTCTTCCCCTTACCGGCCCAAGATGAATGACGCTGTCGAAGCTACAAATAAGAACATTAAAAAGATCATACAAAAAATGACAGTCACATACAAAGACTGGCACAAAATGCTACCATTCGTTCTCCACGGTTATCGTACCACAATGTGCACATCAACTAGCGCAACACCTTACTCTCTGGTATATGGCATGGAAGTTGTCTTGCCTATTGAGGTCCAGATCCCCTCTCTAAGAATCATGAAGGATACAAGGCTGAATGAAGAAGATTGGATCTAAACTCAACTTGATCAACTGAACGATTGATGAGAAAATGCTTACTACTGTCTGTCATGGTCAAATGTATCAAAAATGGATGATCAAGGCTTTCAACAAAAAGGTCAGATGCCAAGTGTATCAATTCGGGGATTTGGTGATCAAGCGCATCATATTGCCGCAAGGTGATCCTAGGGGCAAATGGACTCCTACATACGAAGGACCGTTTGTGATCAAAAGTATGTTCTCTGGTGGAGCAATGATCTTGACCACTATGGATGGCGACGACCTTCCACACCCTGTGAACATGGACATAGTCAAAAGATACTACACATAAGAGACCCGCTATGTTGACACACCTAGGCAAAATAAGGGCATCCTGGCGAACCAAAAAGGTTAGGGAACAAATTATGGATAAAAGAAAAAAAATATGTACACTCAGCAAGCTGAAAACCCTAAAGGGAGGCTTGGGCAAAAAAGGGTATCCCGGTGGACTGAAAACCCGAAAGGGAGGTCCAGGAAAAAGTTAGGGAATTAAAGCGTATGACTATGTCCCGTTGGATCATCTTACGACTTCAACTTGCAAACTCGACGATTTTGATCAATTCAATCAGCTTCGGACAAGGCAATAAATAGATAAGATGCTCAGAGACACGAAGACTATAGCAGAATGGGAACTCCATGGGATTATCCCACATAGCTATCTTTTCTTTGTATCAAATTTTCATTTTTTCATGACGACATTCTTTTATTAGAATGTTTGTCTCATTGTACAAAAATACTTACTCAAAGTCAATACAAAGATATCCCTTTGAAAGTGCAAAACTATCTGTCTTTCTTTACTCTTTTGTTTGTTTACCAAAATGTCCAATGATTTATTTTTGAACATATGCATTTAAATGTAACTACCATTTACAAATGAACAAAATAGAAAGACAATCACTGATGGTTTTAAGAAATAGGGAAATGTCTTTAAAGCTATTTCCATAAAATCCCCCGCAGTATGTAGTTTAATCACCAGTGGAACAAAGCTTCCAGTTATCAATCCTCAGTAGAAGTCGTCCAATTTCTCAGGATTCCCCAACAGGATTTTACAAGAAGTACATGGCATTTCCCTTACAACAGAGTTTATTTCTCTAAGCGGAAATTCATCAGCACTTCAACTTCAAAACATGAAGACTTTCACTCCGTATCCTCAGCAGCAGTCGGGGGATTTATTTTCCCCAATTGAAATAAGCAGTGCAGCAGATTAGCCCACATACACATACATCGCATCCATATATCATAAACACTAATAACACGAATGCATGTATCACAATCTCATTACACCATGCATTTCATACAACATGACATTGCATATTAGCTAATATTTTACCCTTTTCAGGATAAATCAATAGCTACCATAAACAAAGTTCAAAGGCTCTTTCAGATAGAGTTCAGATACGCTCCAGACACGGATGCCATCCTGATACTCATTCAGATTCAATCTTCAGATACAGTTCAGATACGCTCCAGACACGGATGCCATCCTAATACTCATTCAGATTCAATTTTCAGATACAGTTTATATATGCTCTAGAGACGGATGCCATCCTGATACTTATTCAGATTCAACTTTCAGATACAGTTCAGATACGCTCCAGACACAGATGTCGTCCTGATACTCATTCAGATTCAATCTTCAGATACAGTTCAGATACGCTCCAGATACGGATGCCATCCTGATACTCATTTAGATTCAATTTTCAGATACAGTTCAGATACGCTCTAGACACGGATGCCATCCTGATACTCATTCAGATTCAACTTTCAGATACAATTCAGATATGCTCCAGACACGGATGCCATCCTGATACTCATTCAGATTCAACTTTCAGATACAGTTCAGATACGCTCCAGACACGGATGCCATCCTGATACTCAGTCAGATTTAACTTTCAGATACATTTCAGATACGCTCCAGACACGGATGTCATTTTGATACTCATTCAGATTAAGCTTACAAATATGGTTCAACAATCATTTCTGTATGTCATCTACAATACCATTTCCAACAACTTTCCATCATCCCTCCAAATGGCATCTTTAAGCCCATTCCCTATACCATCAACCATCACATCACCGAGTGCAAATTTCTAGGCACTCTAATGTCCAATCATCTCCCACCTTCGAGTCACGAATGGCAAAAACTCGCCAATCTAACTCTTCAGGCTTAAGAAGATTGAATAGGGGAAGCTGTTGTACCCTAAAATTTTCCCTTTCATTTATTAATAATTTTCTCACAAGATCTCCTTTGACTCAAGACTGCATTAGGGTTGATCAGCTCAAGACACCTCCTTAAGCATTAATGACCAAAATTAGGGTTTGAGATTGCACAAGGATATTTGAAATTACAATGCCCCATATTACTTTCATGGATCATTATGGACCCTCAAGATTTCTCATGTCAAGTTTCAAGCCTTGGATCACACTTTTGCTAAGTCAATTGAGCAGTTGACCTAAAAATCAATTGTATTGGGAAAAAGTCAACCATGGCTAATTTACAGTCAAACTTCATAATTTTTTATCCACATCAAAATTTTGAACTCATATGTATCATTTTATCAAGTTTGGACCACAATTCCTCAAGAAATTCGATCAGATCTTCAAAAGGGCAAAATGGTCAAAATTAGGGTTTTGATTGGGAAAGGGCAATTTCTGATTTTTGACCTAGAAAATGATCAATTGGTTTAAGGCATGGCCTCAAGAGTCCAATTGAATCATTTTGACCTAATGACATGGCTCAAAACTTTTCTCAAGTTCAAAGGATTGACAAATGAATTTTCAGTCAATTGATCAAAAGTCAACTGTATACTGAAAAGGCAAACTTTGACTTTTTTGATCAAATTCAATGTCAAAGATCACAATTCATAAAAAAATGTCAAAATATGAAACTTATTCATCAAGAAATCAAAAATTCAAGATTTCATTTTGAAAAGTCAAAGTTTTCTAACATAGAAATTTTTCTAAGTGTTTAAACTTCATGTTTTTTCTTAACTTTGAGCAAAATTTTCACCATGATGCAAGATGATTCAAAAGAAACTTCCAACATGAAATTTGTAGATATACATGAAATATAAAACTTTTCTTCACACAATTCCTTCCAAAAGTGCTTGGATCTACAGTTATAATTTTAAGAATACATGGTCATGAAACAAAAACACTTAGTGAAATTTTGCCCTAATTTGGTCAGGATTTTAACCTAACTTCATGGCACTTTTTCATATAGTTCTAAGGGGAATTTTCAAAAGTGATTCAAAGATCGGTTGTAGAGCACATTACAAGCTTTCCAAAATGTCAAAGAACTCTTTAAGATCATTCTTGATCAGGGAAAATCGAAGAGAGGAAGTTAGGGTTTTCAAACATGAATTACAAGTCATTTTTTGATGAACACATGAACCAAATCCATGCTAGGCTGCATAATATTTGCTTTGAAGGCCTCAAACTTATTTGTCATTCCACAATTAAATGTTTACATAGATGTTAGGACTTTGATCCAAGCAATTGCGCTATTATCCAAGTTGCATTTCCATTAATGGCACAAAGTTAACATTGTCATTCTTGTAAAGCAAGCATTTTGCATAAAGTCAATTCTTGAGCCTCTAACTTGTTCCCTCTAATAACACTCTATCCACAAAGTCAAAAGCATGTTTGTTTAAAGCATAACAACTCTATGAACAAAGTACAAGGCATGGAAACTTGTTTTGTCAAAAAAATAACATGTTGAACTTAAACACGTAAATTTGAATTCTGATCAACTAGAGCACTCCAAACATGTTGCTTATAAATAGAGTCACTATTTGTGAGCTAAGACACGAGTTTTAGAACCCTGAAACACTCCCAAATTCCCTCTAGCTAAAAATTTCACAAAAAAACTCCATTGATACACAGTTCTGACCTTAAACTTGTATCTCTCATTTCCCTCGTGCGTTTTCCCTCAAATTCATTCCTAAAGCTTCCTTACATCAAATACAACTCATCCCCATCCTTATTCTAGAATTGTAACATCATTTACCATAACCTCCATAATCAAAAAACAGAGTTTGCAACTTGACTTCTCCAAGCTATTTCAACCACTCTCAACTCAAGCTAACTATTGCATTAGATTCCTAGGGACTTGAGGAAGCTAGCCTGGTCATCACCACTGCCTGAAACAAGCTCAAATCCATTTCACGATTTCTAGTTTTGAGGTATTTTTCTTAAACTTCTATCTTCATATTTAGGCATTGTTAGGCTTGCATTTATGAAGATAAAATGTAGACATCATTACTCTGAAATTCTACATGTCCATAGATTTCATTTATTTTGATTGAGCTAGGAGAATTTTGAGTTTGAACTTTCTGAAATATTTAGGTCAGAATTTGGTACTTTTAGAAATTCTCATTCATCTTTGATTTATAGCTTATGATTTTTATATGGTTGGATTCCAATGAAAAAATGGAGCAACTTTCATGTTTGCATATTTCATTTTTGTTGGGAAATGAGCAAGTTACAGGATCCACGGCTGGAGGTTGAAGATGAAGTCATTTTCAGGACTGGATTGATGTTATGTGTTTATTGTTTTGTTTATGTTAACGGATGTATAGCCATCCCAATGGTAGAAGCGCACGCCTGTGACTAGAGGGACCTGAGTTCGAGCCCCATTGGTACCCTTTTGGTTTTTTTTCCACATTTTCACACATTCTGACTTTGTCTTTTTTTGGCAGCGCTGGGCCTAACAGCTTTGGGCCTGGCTTTTTTGTTACTTCTGACCCCCTTGCTAGCTTTTCACACCCCTGGCCCATTTTATTTTATTGTTCTCATTTTTATTATTTTATTTTCTTAAATATTTTATCTAATACTAAAAAAAAATCAGAAAAAATATAAAAATATTAGATTTATATTTTAATGTAGTTTATTTATTTTTTACACAAAAAATTATTTTATTTAATCATACTTTATTTATTTTTACTAATTTATTTTTATAAATTTAATTAAAAACTAGGGTTTTAGTTATTTTCTTTTATACAATATTTTTAAAACCAAAAAAGACCAAAAATATTTTATAATACTATAAATTATTTTTAAGACAAAAAATACCAAAAAATATTCTTCTTATAAACTTAATTTCTTTTTTAATCAATTAATATATTAGGGTTTGGTTAATTTCTTTTCCTAGTAGATTTAGGTTTTACTTTTTTACTAATATATTTAATTTTTTTTCTATTAGTAAATTAGTTTAAAAACAAAACCCATTTTCCTAAAAAATCCCAACAAAATATCAATTTATTTTACATTCACGTCCTTGTATATTTATTCATTTGGTACATTATTTATTTCAATTCTTGTACAAATTCAATATAGTTGTAATAGATAATTAGGCTTTATTTTCTTGCAATCCCCATTTATAATTTGTACCCCCTCCCACAAGTATTGTAATAGCGTAATAATTTTAAATTCTACAATTTATCGCTTTATTTACAAATTCTAGTAATTAGGGTTTATATAGAAAGACTAAAACCAATCAATTAGAAAACCCTAATCAAAGACAAGACCAAGCATGAAAACAATACACTTGCACACAAGCACCCCTAGGGTAAAATCCACTTGGTTGCCTTGTAAAAATGGCCATATTATGCATGTGAGGTATCTTAGTAAAAACAAGTAAAAATACAAGATCATAGTCCCTCGATGACGCTATCAAAATTTGCCTTTCAAAATGATCTTAGTCCCTAAAGAAAAATGTTAAGATACCTTGCAACATTGCTAATCATGGTTATACGATGACCCACAACCGTCCCGTTTACATCCAAAGATAGGGTTACTTACCAAATCAATGGTAAGATAACAATGTCAAAGGAAAAAGGAAATAAACATGAAAGACTTTTGAGTAGGTAGAATGCTCCTAGTTACTTGCTCCATTTCAAAACAAAAACATCCTTGCTATTTTCCAAAACAAACACCAACACTTCCAAAAAAACATCTTTCAAAACTTGAAAACATTTTCAAAAGATCAACACCTTTGTATACATTCTTACGAACAAGAATCATTACAAAAGTTTGCCTAAACAATGACCTCTTTACAAAATACTTTCAAAAACCACACAAAGCACAATTTCAAACAAAAGCAAGTGATCTAGCAAGTAACTAAGAGCCCATGGAAAGCCATGGATTAAAAGGGTGATAATACCTTCCCCTTTCAAAATCTACCCCCGGAACTCAATAAATAATCTCAAAGGTCTTTCCTGTGCTTTTTCACCTTTCCTTTTGGATAAAAGAAAATTCGGTGACGACTCTTGCTAACCGCAACATTTGCGATCAAACACAAAACCTTCAAGTCATTTCTCACACTATATCACAGTAAGTATCATAGCACCGCCAGGAAATATCTTCTTGACTACAAATGACCCTTCGTAGGTTAGAGTCAGTAATACGATGGGAGAACTGACTTGTTTTGTGTTTTATCGCAAATGTTGCAGATAGAAAAAGTTGCCACCAATTTTTATTTTATCCAATAAGGAAAGGGATAAAAGAACAGAAAAGACCTTCGAGATTTTTAGTTCGGGCGGGGGGGGGGGGGGGGGAGTAGGTTATGAAAAGGGAAGGTGTTAGCACCCTTTTCATCCGTAGTTATCTACGGGCTCTTAATCGCTAGCTCACTTTGTTTTGAAAATTGCTTTGTAAATGTGTTTGAAAATATTTAGAAAAATGCCTAACTACGACAAACTTTGTAATAATCCTCATATCAGTTGTGAATGCATACAAAGTGTTTATTTTTGAAAATATTTCAGGAAAGGTGTTCGTGAAAAAATATGTTTTTGTGAGCAAGTGATTACGAGCTACCTACCTACTCAAAAGTCTTTCGTGTTATTTTCCTCCTCATTTAGATAGTTCTACCCTATCCTTAGTAAGTAGGAAGCCCCATCATTGGATGTGTAAGGGACAAGAGTGGGTCATCGTACATTCATAAAGGCAACTCGCAGGGCGCTTTAGTAATTTTATCGTAAGGGACTAAGATCGTTTAGCGAAGGCAACATGCGAAGGGTCATCCAGGGACTACAATCTTTTTAATCAAGGGTATTTGCTATTGCATCCGCATGTTCGAGGGACATGAATGTTTAATCTAAAGGCAACAAGTGGGATTACCCTAGAGGTGAGTGTGTGAATAGTATATTGAATTCAGTTATTTAATCTTGCATTTAGGATTATCTAGCGGTTGATTTTAGATCTTTCCATACATGCCCTAATTACTAGCAGTAATAAGGAAAACAGTAAAGGCAGAAATTAAAAGTCCTACGCTATTACAAAGCTCCGGGGAAGGGGGTACAAAACCTCAAAAACTGGGGGAAATAAAAAGCAAATAAAATACTAGTTAAAGTATTACATTACGTAGCAACTACATAATAGGAAAACTAATGCGAAAATAATAAAGTGGTGAAATAATAAAAAGGAAAAGAAATGGAGAAATTGTTTGATAAAAAAAGATTGATGATTTAACCTAAACCTAATTGAGTTTAATTAAAAAAAACTGATGGAGTGATTAAATTAAACAAACCCTAAAGTCTAGGTTGATTTTAATTAATCAAAAAAGTTAGGTAAATAAATTAATCATGATTAATTATCCTAATTAATTTTAATAAATAAAAATCAAAGTTAACTTATGAGAAATAAAACTAAACCTAATTTATTTTAATGTTGATTAAAAATAATTAGGGTTTATTAAAAAATTAGGGTTAAGTTAGAAAAAAAGGAAAATAAAGTTAGTAAAGAAAATAGACAAAAAAGAATGTTGGGGGTGGGTGTTGAACCCACGCCCCATGCATCTCCAGCGTGCATGCCTACCACCAGGCCAAGCACGCGCCTGTGCTAGGATACGCGTTCAATATGTTTTGTCACCAACCTGCAAAAATATGAGAAATATGAAGAAAAAAAATAGCAAACCCGGGGATCGAACCCGTGACCAGAGGGAGGAATGACTTAGCACACGCATTTTAACCACTGGGGTGGTGATAAATCCATTAATACAACTGAAATAATAAATGTATATTATATAATCAAATATACTGGTCGGAGAGTCGGTGGAGCCCTAACTCTGGTCGTCTTCTCCAACGATCTGTTTCTTTAAATCCTACAAAAAACAAATAGGTAGTGATTCAAAATGTCCTATGCCCCCTAATTTAACCCTCTTGAATCCAAATATGGGCTTAGTTTTGGCTAAAATTCCTTGGATCGTGAGTTTCAAAGCAAGCAAAGCCGATCAGAAAAATCATGGCAATTCTTTGTTTCATCGTGCATGAGACCCTTATGATGGTCTAGACCTGTTCAGATGCACCTCGGGAACATGTTAGTGATATCAATACAGTTTAAAACAAAGCCAAATTAAAAATATGAATTTGCAAGAATGTTTAATTGATTATGCTATGTGATGCAGTTTCACATGCTTTGGAACATCAAAACCATCCTAGCCTTACTCTGTGGGATTCTTAGGAATGAATGAGAGGATTGTTTGTGGTGAGAAGGTTTGAAAATAGGGTTTTGAAAACTCTAGTGTTCTTGAAGAATATTGATGTTTTTTTGACAATTTTGTGGTGCAAGGATTTCGTGTCTTTTCTCTTGTATTGATGCCTGAATATATAGAGAATTTTTAGGGAAAAAACAAATGGGCTTGGACTCTTGTACAAAAAGATATGATTTTATCTTATTTATTTTATATTATTAATGAATTAAATAAGAAATAATAAAAATAAAACAAGGCCAAATAGTGTTTGAATGAACTCTGAGGTATATGAAGAGTATAACACACGTTTGGACCTCAAAACCATGGCCCAATAGTCCAAAATATCAAGCTTGCTCACTTTGAACTTCATGCATTTGCTCAAAATTTCTCAACTTGCAATGACCATAACTCACTCAATTTTTATCTTTTGAGGGTAATCTTTGACTTTTTGGAAATATCAAGACGTCCTTTACAACCTCTATGTTGATCGTTTTTGCTTTTGAAGACTTTATCTTGACGTAAGTTGCTTTGACATAAAGTGTCTTTTTGTTGACTTTTGAAATGACCTATAATGTATTGGCTTATATCTCTCAAATGATGCATTTTTTGGACTTGAGTGTAGAGATACAAAGTTTTAGAGAATTGGATTTCCTTAAAAATGAGATTTGGTTGGGGAAAAGCTGATGAAACATGTGAAAGTTATGCTTGGTCAAATTGAGTTGACTTCTCCTAAGGAAACCCTAATTTGGCTACTTTTGACTTTTGATGATTTGAGGGATTTTCTTGATGAATTATGACCAACCCTTGATCAAATGATGAATATGACTTCAAAATGTTTATGTTGACCAAAAATCTTGAAGTTTGACTGTATGTTGAGCATGGTTGACTTTTTATACAATATAGTGGATTTTTAGTCATTTGAGTCATTGATTGAGCAAACTTGTGATGCAAGACTTGAAACTTGACATGAGCATCCTTGAAGACACATGAAGAATCATGAAAACCAATTGAGGCCTTGAGAACCAAATCTTCCTTGTGAAACACAAAATCCTAGTGGTGGACCTATAGCTTAGGAGGAGAACTTGTCTGATCAACTCTTAAACCAACTTGAGCAAATGAGGATCTCATGAGAATGTCTTGAAGGAAAATAGGAGGGAAAATTTTGGGGTACAATAGCTGCCCATATTCAATCTTCTTAAATTTAAGGAGTTAGATTGGCACGTCCGCCATTTTTGACTTGAAGGTAGAAGATGATTGAACACTTAAGTGCCCAAAAATTTGCACTCGCATGCACGAAGTAACACTATTGGTCGATTATACCGAAAATGGGCTTAAAGATTCCATTTGGAGAGGTGATGGAGAATCATTGGAGATGGGATTACATATGCCATCTAGAGTAACTGTTAATAGGAATATCAGAATAAGTCTACGCCTGACTTTGTCTTTAGAAGATGTACTTGGAATGAGTCTACGTCCGACTTTGTCCAAAATAATATCAGAGTGAATCTACACTTGATTTTCGTCTGAATGATATACTAGAGTGAGTATACGCTCGATTTTGTCTAGAAGATCTGTTTGGAATGAGTCTACACTCAACTTTTTCCCAAAATAATTTCAGAAGGAATCTGCGCTTGATTTCATCCAAACTAGAAGATGTCTACGCCTGACTTCAACTAGAAGAGGTACCAAAAAGAGTCTACGCCTTACTTTTTCCAAAAATAGCATCAGAAGAAAATCTATGCTTGATTTTATTCGAACTAAGAGATGCCTACGCCCGACTTCAACTAGAAGAGGTACTAGAAAAAGTCTACACCTAACCTTTTCCAAAAGAGTATCAAAAGGAAATCTATGCTTGATTTAATCCAAACTAGGAGATGTCTATGACCGACTTCAACTAGAAGAGATACCATAAAGAGTCTACGCCTGAATTTTTCCAAAGAGAGTATTAGAAAGAAATCTACGCTTGATTTCATCCGAACTAGAAGATGTCTACACCCAACTTCAACTAGAAGAGATACCGTAAAGAGTCTACGCCTGAATTTTTCCAAAGAGAGTATCAGAAGGAAATCTACGCCTGATTTCATCTTAACTAGAAGATGTCTATGCCCGACTTCAACTAGGAGAGGTATGGGAAAGAGTCTACGCCTGACTTTTTCCAAAGAGAGTATCAGAAAGAAATCTACGCTTGATTTCATCCGAACTAGAAGATATATTGGAAGGAGTCTACACCTGACTTTTCCAAAAAGAGTATCAAAAGGAAATCTATGCCTGACTTTATCTGAATGATGCACTAGAAGATGTCTACGCCCGACTTTATCTAGAAGATATGTCTTTCAGAATGACCTTCTGGGAAAAAATTTTAAGTAGCTACTTGTCAGATTTAGTTTCTGAGGGAAATACTTATCTTCTTGTGAACTTAACCTGAAAAGACAAAGTTAGTTTTATGCGAAGCCATGATGTATGTGACGCATTGCATAGTGATGCTCTCAAAATAAATGTGAATATGCTAATGTGTTTCGTATGCATATGCTATGATAAATGATATATGAATGTGAGATGTCATTGAAGTGTATCGATAGCTTCGTATAACATTCTTGATAGGGAAAATAAATACCGGGTTGTTGTTGGGGATGAAGAATATGAATCTTCGATCTGCTGGGGATTCCTGCTTGCTGTTTGAGGAAACTCCGCTGGGGAAAGTTGATTTCTGTTTGGGGAGAAGAGCTTAAAAACATTGGTCGTTCATCGCTCTACTAGGGAGTTTAATTCTTATATACCTTGACTAGGGATAAAAGAGATGGATAACCTTATGAGGTGTTGTCTGACCGAGTTTCTGATATGAATGCTAACTCGTCCAAGGAGGATAAGATTAGCTGATATTTGGTTCGATTTTAGGTTTTGTAGCAACTATCTAGGGATAGTGGTCTGGGCTACCCTTTATCGGAGAGAGAATTTTTGCCGGTGATTTACAGTAGTCACAGGGATAGACTTAAGCTGGGGAGACTGAATTCTGCTGGGGAAATAAACCTTGTTGGGGAAGTAAACCCTGTTGGAGAAATACTCTGCTGAGGAAATGAGCTTTGCTGGAGAAGATAATTCTTTAGGGGATTTACAGTGTTGGAGAAGTAAACTCAGTTGGGGAAGATAATTCCTTTGAACTGTGCTACTATCATGATCTGTTAAATACTAAAACTCTGTAGGTTGGCGACATTGTCGGGGGAAAGATTATACTCCTTCATCCACTAGGGGGATGCATATATCCTCCATAATCTTCTTTGCTTCCTTCTTGTTCACACAACGAAGCAGAGTCGAATCATGGTTGCGCTTGTACAAAATTTTGTTTCTCAGGAAGAACTTAGTAGAGAACCTTCGTAGGAATTTCTTGTCATTAACGGATGCCCCATCGAGATATTATTGGGCCTTGAGGTATCTTTTCACTTCATGAAACCAAGGATTCTCTTCTACTCTGTCATTATGAACTTAGTAACAGTGTGCATGTTCATATATTCTCTCAATTGTAATTCGAGGAGCCTCATTGTCCCATCTGACTTTGAACATAGATGACATGGTAGCCAATGCATCTGCCAACTGGTTCTCTTCTCGTGGAATATGCTCAAAGGTAATCTCCTCGAAGTACGAAATTAGTATCAATACATGTTCCCGATAAAGAATGAGATTCAGGTGCTTAATATCCCATTCTCCCTAGATTTGACTGATCACCAGGGATGAATCCCCATATATGTTTAAGAACTTGATTCTTAGGTTAATAGCTGCTTTGATACCCATGATACACACTTCGTATTTGGCCATGTAGTTGGTACAGTCAAAGCATAATTTGGCGGTGAAAGGTGTATGTAAACCCTTGGGAGAGATAATCACAGCACTGATTACGTTGCCAAGTGCGTTAGAAGCTCCGTTGAAAACCATAGTCCATCGGGATTCTGGCTCAGGTCCTTCATATGGTCTAGGTTCTTTACAATATGTAACTAGCATAATGTTCTCATTCGGGAACTCAAAATTCATAGACTGATAGTCGTCTATGGCTTGATGAGCCAAATGATCTTCTAGTACACTTCCTTTGATTACTTTCTGAGTGGTGTACTAAATGTCGTATTTTTTCAATACCATTTGCCATTGGGCTATCCTTCTGGAGAGAGTTGGATTCTCGAATATGTATTTGATGGGATCCATTTAGAGATCAACAAAGTAGTATAGGTCAACAAATACTGTCGTAGTCAGCGAGCAGCCCATACCAAAGGACAACAAGTTTCTTGAGTAGTGAGTATCTTGTTTCATAGTCGATAACGTTTTTGCTAAGGTAGTATATTGCATGCTCTTTTCGACCAGACTTGTCATGTTGGTCCAATACACACCCCATTGATTTATCTAACATTGTTAGGTACATAATCAGAGGTCTTCCTTCAACTAGTGGCATCAAAATTGGAGGTTCTTGTAGGTACTCTTTGATCTTGTCAAAGGCTATCTGATAGTCGTCGTTCCACTTCACTACCTGATCTTTCTTTAGTAACTTGAAGATTGGCTCACAAGTAGCGGTCGTATGGGAAATAAATCGGGCAATGTAATTTAGTCGTCCCAAGAAAACTCTGACTTCCTTCTTTGTGCGGGGTACTGACATTTCTTGAATAGTTTGACCTTGGCAGGATCAACTTCAATACCTTTATCACTAACGACGAAACCCAAGAGTTTACCAGATCTCACCCAAAAAGTGCACTTGTTCAGATTAAACCTCCGCTTGTACTTCTTCAACCTTTCAAACAACTTGTGTAAATGGTCAAGATGTTATTCTTCATTCTGAGATTTGGCTATCATGTCGTTGATGTAGGCTCGTATTTCGTGATGGATCATATCATGGAATAAAGCTACCATGGCACACTGATATGTGGCGCCATCATTTTTCAACCCAAAAGGCATAACCTTGTAGAAGAAAGTGCCCCACTGTGTGATAAAGGTAGTTTTCTCCATGTCTTCAGGTGCCATCTTTATCTAATTATAACCTGAGAAGCTGTCCATAAAGGAGAACACCTTGTGCTAAGCGGTGTTGTCAACCAGAATATCAATATGTGGAAGCGGAAAGTCATCTTTGGGGCTTGCCCTGATAAGATCTTTGTACTCTACACACATACATACCTTGCCGTCTTTCTTTGGTACCAGAACCACTTTTGCAACCCATTGAGGATATGAGGTAACATCCAAGAAGTCCGCATTGAATTGTTTCATAACCTCAGCCTTGATCTTCTCTGACATCTCAGGATGCATGCGACAAACTTTCTATTTGATTGGAAGACAACCCTCTTTCATCGGTAGACAGTGAACTACAATATCAGTATCGAGCTCTGGCATGTCTTCATACGACCAAGCGAAGATCTCAGCATATTCATGTAACATCTGGATCAATATGTTCTTGAAACTGTCCTCTAGGTTGGACCCTATCTTGACTTCTTTTCTTTCTGCTTCAGTACCCAAATTTACTAATTGAACTGGCTCTTCATGTGGTTGAATAGCCTTCTCTCTTGCACTAACAGTCTGGCAAGTTCTCCAGGTATTTCACAATCTTCCTCACCTTCATCCTCGGCTTGGTAGATCAGATTTTAAAAGTCATAAGTGACAATAGCAGAGTCGTTATCAATAGGATTCGGAGTGGATGTGGACCTACACTGTATTGTGTGGGTGTGTGTAAGAACACATAGCTACTTGAAAGCGATAAAAGTAAAAATAAAGACAGAGAGTATACAATTTTAATGCAAAACGTCAAATGCTTTATTAAATGAAAGCATGTTTATGAAATGATAACCCTTGACAAACAAACCGTTGTGCCCCTGGTAAGACACAAGGCTTAAAGTCATTATTTTAAAAGATTACATAACCACACTTTAAAAGCAATGAAAACATAAATTAACTATTACGCCTGACTAAAGGATATTGAAATAATGTCTTGAGTCCTCTAGTTGTTGAGCCCGTTGCCTATGGTAGGAAAGATCCACATGTCAAGGTCATAATCACTGTCAGCATCTCCTATCACGTTGACTCCGTTGTTGCTGACACAGAATGGTGGTCTTCTAGCACGAGTGCGTCAAACAAACCTTTGAGCCTCTACAGTGAAACCCAAACCAAACTTGTCATATTTGTACAGAATTTCGGGAAGCTAACCCCAAGTAGTATAACCACCTTCTTCTACGTCAGCTTTAGCATCCTTTAAAGAAGCCATTCTTGGAGGAACCCTGGTAACTTTGGGAATGGCAGAAACGTCTTCAGTAGTGGTTGGGTGGATAACTTCAAAAGTCTGACAGGGAGTCTCGATGAATTCGCCATCCATCTCTACATACTGGAACGAGTTCAAATGACTAACCATATACTCTTCTTCGCCACAGACTGTAACAACTTTTCCCTTCACGGGATACTTTAGCTTCTGGTGTAGGGTTGAGGTAATAGCTCCTGCCCCATGGATCAAGGGGCGTCCTAGTAAGTAAGAATATGTTGGTCGAATATCCATCACATAGAAGGTAGATTCGAAGACCTGCGAACCTACCTTGATAGGAAGATCCACTTCCCCGTGTACCATCCTTTTCGAACCATAAAAGGCTCAGACTATAATATCATTGGGTTTCAACACAACCCCTTCACAATCAAGCCTGTCGAGCGCACCCTTTGGTAAGACATTTAACGAGGAACCCGTATCAACCAATACATGAGCTAAAGTAGTGCCACTGCATTCAATGGAGACATACAGGGCCTTGTTGTGGTTCCTTCCTTCAGGGGTCAGATCAACATCATAAAAACCTAACCCATTTTTATCGTTAAGCTAGCAACATAGTTCTCAAGTTGATCGGTAGAAATCTCTTGTGGCCCGTGAGTGAACTTCAAGAATTTCACCAAAGCTTGTGCATGAGATTCAGAACAGAGTAACAGGGATAACATGGAGATTTTGGATGGGGTCTTCCCCAGCTGTTCAACAATATTGTAATCGCTTTTACGAATGATCTTCAATACCTCCTCCAACTCTTGCCTAGAGGTGTCTTCAACTACAACTTCTTTAGGTGCCTCCGTTTAGGCAGGCTCCGTTATTTGCTCTTTACCCCCAATCCTAAGTAGTTTACTTGATAGCGGTAACTTTAACTGGCGTAGAAACAACCTTCGAAGAGATTTTCGGGGAGAAAACCCTTCCGCTTCTAGTAACCTTACTGGTCCCAACAATGTTGTCAATGTTGGGGTCAGAAACTTCAGTACCTTTATTCATAATAATTTATAGTTCTTGCTTGACACCATGGTAGTAGATGTCATATCCATAGTTCCACAAGATAGCTTTATCTGAAGAGTATGGAATAGGTCCAGGTGTGGTGATTATTAGAGGAAAAGCTTTGGGATTGGCAGTGATCCTTACAGGACCCTTGGAAGTGATCCTGATAGGAGTGCCATAAATTACAGATAAATCTTGAAACAGGTTCTCAGTAGGCAGAATCTTCTCAACCAGAATTATGTGATTATCCATTAGGCGTTGAATGCCTTCCTTCAATAACTTACAACCATTGGGTTGGGCTACGCAACAATAACATATTTCTATACAGCCCTGAAATAAACCGGCCTGCAACAAATTCTCTTTGATAATTGGGAGGGGAGTAACCAATTCACTTACAGTAGCAACATAAATAACATCATCAATAGAACTTACGTCTTTGTCATGCTTTGCCACTGGGGCAGTAATTACATTTGGAGTCTCCGGAGGACCAAACTCAATCTCTTTGTTGTCAATCATATCTTGAATTTTGTTTTTCAGGGCCCAACATTTGTTGGTGTTGTGCCCAAGACTAGTGGAATGATAGGCACACTTCACATTTGGATTGTAGCGGGGAGAGTAGGTGTTGGGATCCTGAGGAGGATCCCTTAATGTAATCAGCTCCGCTTTCAATAAATGTTGTAATGCTTGAGACAGTGGCATACTAATCTTGGAAAAAAAATTTCTCGGTGCATCTGACCTACGATGATTGCCCTGTTGTTATTGTTGAACAAGCACATGATTAGAGATTAGCACTGCTCCTACAAACTAATTGCGGTCACTTATAACACGACCCTTCTGGCCATAAACAACATTAACTTCTTTCTTTCTGCTAAATGTCTTCTTTATAGCACTCGAAGATGCAACCACCTGAATCTTTCCACTCTTGATACCACTTTCAACATGTTACCCTGTTAGAATCAGCTGGATAAAACTAGATGAAGAACTTCTGATCAGATGGTTAAAGAAAGGACCTATTAAAGTGCCCACGAACATATCAACCAGCTCCCTGTCAGATAAAGGAGGTTGCACTCTTCCGGCCAGATCTCTCCACTTCTGGGCATATTCTTTAAACCCTTCATTTGATCCCATGGTCATATTTTGTAATTGCACACGAGTTGGTTCAAGGTCAGCATTATATTGATACTGCTAGTAAAAAGCATCATCCAGGTCTTCCCAAGTGTGGATGTTGGTTCCCTCCAGCTGATAGAACCACTCAAGTTGTGTACCGGATCAAATTTCTTGAAAGAATTGAATCCATAACTTTCTGTCAACAGTATGGGGTTGGATCTTCCGAACATAAGAGTGCATATGAATATTTTGACAGGACACACCATCATATTTGGAAAAGGTAGGAACCTTGAACTTATGAGGGATAACAACCCCCCAATATAAGACACCCAACTCTTCAAAGTCCAACCAAGACACTTTTTGTATCTCCATAGCATTAAGTCGATCTTCTAGTTGCTTGTATATGTCATCAGTAGGAGGATATTGTTCGGCAGAATAGTCTTTATCAGAATCTTGACCAGAACCAAGATTGTTATTCTCTTCAACTTTCACACTCTCGTCATCTTTCTCTTGGTTATCATCTTCATTCAGGGGGACCTCAAAATCTAGAGCCCTTCTGACTGGACCCTTGAATCTTCTGCCCATATTAAGAAAGACTGCTAGCTTTTTAGTCTTATTCTTATTCCCCTTTGTGATGAGGGTATTCAACTTGTCTTGAACCTTAGTTAAGTCCAAGAACATTTTCTGAAACTGAGCATTCTAAGCTTGAAGTTCTTTCACAGTTTGCTCGAGTGCCATCTTTTACTGAAATAAACAGCAAGAAGATGAGAAAACCTGTCTAGAAAGTACCTGTCATGTGATGATATGCATGATATGTAAATGCAAGTGCAATGTTTTCAAGGACCTTTGTGGGATTTAAATTTGTTTAAACAAAAGGAAACAAAAGAAATTTTAGTAACAATCTCAAATTATAATTTCTTTCTAGGCTTATAATGACAATAAAAAGAGTTACAAAGAAGCAAAATATGAATTAAGTCTCCCATGGACGCTTCCTCTTTGTGTTGACATATGCATTAAGGCTTTGTTCTTCATGGAGTCATTTCGTCAGCTCCAGTAATTTCTTCTCACTAGCATAGAACTGAGCCTCGAAGGTATCTCTTTCTTCCTTGAGCTGAATCCAATACTTCTATAATTATTTGAAGTTAGTAGGCATATCGGGATGAAGAACTGTATGAGAAACATCCCCTTTAACAACAGGATATACGATCACTGATAGGATAGCAGGATATGGAATTTTAAGATTCTAAGCACGAGACCGCACCCATCTGAGGTAAGGCTGTAGAGGAATGGAATTCTTGTATCCTAAAGTCTTACTATCAATCTGGTTGACCGTGCCCCAAGCACGTCTAAACCTTTGATGGTACTTTTTAGGGTCAATCTCATAGTCAAACACAATACCTTGGATAAGCATATCATGAGAACCGTCCCTTCAAGCATAACCAAACTGATACAGAGCTAGAGAAGGATTATAAGTGATGCCCCCTCTTATACCAAGGAGTGGTACATTGGGGAATTCCCTACAATGATAAATAATAGTGACATATGCCTGAGATCAAGAACACCAATGTATATCTGCATGAGTGAGTGACATCAACCTTTGAGACAACCTCAAACCTTATTCGTTCTTTATCACTGATCGAGGCAGGTGCGAAATAAACCTCACGGACAGTAGAGGTATGCAACATATAAGAGTTACTCACTGTGATGCGTTGGGAGAACTGACTTGGTTTTTTGCGTTTGTGTTTGCAAATGTTGCGGTTTAGCAAGAGTCACCACCGACTTTTCTTTTATCCAATAAGGAAAGGTGAAAAAGCACAGGAAAGACCTTTAGAGATGTTTTCTTGAGTTCGAGGAAAGAACTTTTGCGTTTGTTTCGAAAATGTTTTCAAGAAAGTGTTTGTGAGATGTGTTTTTTGAAAGTGATTTTGAAAAAGGGTTTCCTTTGTAATGGCTCTCGTTTCTATAAGAACGCGTACAAAGTGTTGTCTTTTGAAAATGTTTCAAAAAGAGAGTGTTGGTGTAAAAAAATGTTTTTGTTGTGAGCAACCGAGCAACTAGGAGCGAATCTACCTACTCAAAAGGTCTTAGATGTTATTTTCCTCCTTCTTTAGATGTTGCTATCTTACCATTGTTTTGGTAAGAAGCCCCATCGTTGGATGTGAAGGGACAATTGTTGGGATGTTTGTATAGTCATAGAAGGCAACATATGGGACGTTTTAGCAATGTCATTTTTAGGGACTAAATCGTTTATCGAAGGAAACATCGAGGGTCATCGAGGGACTACGATCTTTTATCGAGGGTCTTTGCTAAAAACTCCCATGTTCGAGGGACATGACTATTTTTTCCAATGGGCAACAAGTGAGATTACCCTAAGGGTGCGTGTGTGCAAAGTGTGTTTGATTGCATGAATTTAGTCTTGATTTTTAGGTTGTCTATTCGTTGATTTCATATCTTGCCATACACGCCCTAGTTATTAACAATATATTAAAGCGATAAATGTGCGGAAAGTAAGGATTCTACGCTATTACAATCATTAGGGGGATGGGGTGTACAAATTTACGAATGGGGGTTTGCAAGAAAATAAATTCTAATTATTTATTACAACCATATTGAATTAATAATGCAAGAAAGAAAAGGGATCTTGTTTAAAAAAGGGGTTTTTTGTATTGATGAATATAAAAAAAGGAATGAATTAGCTTAGTAAAAAAGGAAAATATTTTTATGCCTTTTTATATTGATGAAAAGAATTTTAATGTTAAAAGTGATAAAAAAAGGAAAATAAATAAGATATAAGACCAGCGAGCTGCTACAAGAAAAACAAATGGAATCAGAAGTTCTGAAGCCAAGAGCGCTGTGACTCAGCAGGAGACATCAGTGGGTATCAGAAGTTCTGAGTTGGTAAACTCTGAGGTCCTGCAAGGAATATTAGAGGGGAAACATAAAAGTTTTGGGTGGTATTCAGAACTGGACCACAAGTCAGAAGTTCTGTATTACACTAAAATAGTGAGTAAAACCCCAGAAATTCAGTGTATTGTCAGCATGTAAAAATCATAAACTCTGATTGTGTAAGAAAATAGCGAGTGGAAACATCAGAAGTTCAGTATGTTTGACATGTAGGGAGAACCCATAAGTTCTGTGTTGTGTTGGAACAGTGAGTGAATCATGGAAGTTCTATGTGTTAGAATGGTGAGTGAAAAACATAAGTTCTGTGTTACATTTCAACTCTTTCCTTATATAAATTAGCACAATGATAACTTATTCAGTTTTCAGCAAACAACAAATTAGAAGGATAAACAACACAACAGTTTATGGAAGTTCTGATCCTGGTCCTGTGTCTAGCCTTAATCAGGAAGTTCTGATCCTCAGTTTTTCTACTTACACAGTGATATGGACAACAATAATAATATGATATCTACATGTTTAATGATGTTCTGAGTGAAAAGGTGTAGAGTCAGAAAGACTTATCTTGAACTTGGAACGTGTGTTTGGGACTTGAGCTACTGCCTTCAGATATTCTGGAGTCAGCAAGAGCAACGAAAGAGAAAATGCCAAGTTCTTTTACTTCAAGGGAAGAACAAGGTTTTTTTGTTTTCTGTTTGGGATTTCTGGATTTTTATAAAGGTATCACAACTTTATTTTCTCTCTTTTTGACAATTCTCTCTCCAAAAGCCAGCCTCTTGCAAGTGGGATGAAGCCACTTATTTATAGATGAATTTGTTATGGTTTTGGGGGGAAAACGGATGGGATTTGAACTTTTGGCACACTGTTCCATTGCTTTTTGATCACAGCTTTTTGTATTTGGTGCAAATACAAGATTTGGGAAAATGCAGGCGTGGACTGGATTAACTGCTGGTTAGAGTACCGTACTGTAGCGCGCAGTAGGTTGTTTAAACGAGGTCTTGGGATTTGTTGATGTTCTGATCGTAGAAGATCAGAAACGTAACCTCCAAATGCTTTAGGGGCATGTTCTGACCGGAGCGTTGAACATAGCCTTCATATGCTGAAGAATCATGTTTTGATTGAAGCATCGCTCCTGAATGTTCTAATTGAAGCGTCATGTTTTGAACCATGTCTGCAACTTCTGACTGCACTTGCATAGAGGCTGGCTCAGAAGTTTTGAAGTATCATATTCTCTGGACACTTAGAAAATTTTCTAAATGTTTAGAAAATTTGATTTTCAAAGTAACTTCTGACTTTTGATTTTTGATGAACCAATTTCATGCCTTAATGAAATATGATTCTTGGAACTTGATTTTTGATTCAAAAGTCATAGTTTGACTCCTTTGGTGTGTAAATGACCATTTTTCCCTTGTGAACGATTTTCTTTAAAAATTTGTAATTCAAGATTTGCAATTGGATGGAAGCAAACCTGAGGGTCTAGGTTGATCCTTTGAGAAATGAGAGGGCAAATTTTTGGGTACAACAGCTGCCCCTGTTCAATCTTCTTAAGCCTGAGGATGTAGATTAGTTGTTCTGCCTTTCGTGATCTGAAGGTGGAAGATGATTGAACACTAGAGTGCCCAAAAATTTGCACTCGCATGCAGGATTGCTGATTGGTGATGTCGGGAATGGGCTTACATATGCAATTTGGAAGGCGACGGAGAATCATCGGAGATGGGCTTCAAAGATGCAATCCAAAAAAAAATTGGTTGCATAAGGGATTTCCGGGTGAGAATTCTTGTACCTGCTGTCGAGGGGGAAACTTTGCCGAGAAATGTTGACTTATGCACTGGGGAGTAAAGTTTAGGAGCTTCAATTTTCTATTACTCTACTGAGGAATTATCTTCTGACTGAGGAGGTGAAAGTAGAATGTATACATGGTTAGGGTCCAGGCTGTACAGCGACTCGCTGGGGAAATGTGAAATCGACTGGAGATAATGAAGGAACCTGGGTAGTAGGGTTACTTCGTTATGAATGCCTGGATAGTAGGGCTTGGTGAAGGAACCTAGGTAGTAGGGTTACTTCGAGGTGGAAGCTTGGATAGTAGGACTTGGTGAAGGAACCTGGGTAGTAGGGTTACTTCAAGATGAAAGCCTGGATAGTAGGGCTTGGTGAAGGAACCTAGGTAGTAGGGTTACTTCAAGATGAAAGCCTAGATAGTAGGGCTTGGTGAAGGAACCTGGGTAGTAGGGTTACTTCGAGATGAAAGCCTGGATAGTTGGGCTTGGTGAAGGAACCTGGGTAGTAAGGTTACTTCAAGATGAAAGCCTGGATAGTAGGGCTTGGTGAAGGAACCTGGGTAGTAGGGTTACTTCGAGATGAAATCCGGGATAGTGGGGCTTGGTGAAGGAACCTGGGTAGTAGGGTTACTTCGAGATGAAAGCCTGGATAGTAGGGCTTTGTGAAGGAACCTGGGTAGTAGGGTTACTTAGAGATGAAAGCCTGGATAGTAGGGCTTGGTGAAAGAACCTGGGTAGTAGGGTTACTTCGAGATGAAAGCCTGGATATTAGGGCTTGGTGAAGGAACCTGGGTAGTAGGGTTACTTCGAGATGAAAGCCTGGATAATAGGGCTTGGTGAAGGAACCTGGGTAGTAGGGTTACTTCAAAATGAAAGCTTGGATAGTAGGGCTTATGGGAAGGAACCTGGGTAGTAGGGTTACTTCGAAATGAAATCCTGGATAGTAGGACTTGTGAGAAGGAACCTGGGTAGTAGGGTTACTTCGAAATGAGAGCTTGGATAGTAGGGCTTGTGGGAAGGAACCTAGGTAGTAGAGTTACTTCGAAATGAAAGCCTGGATAATAGGGCTTGTGGGAAGGAACCTGGGTAGTAGGGTTACTTCGAAATGAAAGCCTGGATAATAGGGCTTGTGAGCAGGAACCTGGGTAGTAGGGTTACTTCGAAATGAAAGCCTGGATAGTAGGGCTTGTGAGAAGAAACCTGGGTAGTAGGGTTAATTCAAAATGAAAGCCTGGATAGTAGGGCTTGTGGGAAGGAACCTGGGTAGTAGGGTTACTTCGAAATGAAAGCCTGGATAATGGGGCTTGTGAGAAGGAACTTGGGTAGTAGGGTTACTTCAAAATGAAAGCCTGGATAGTAGGGCTTGTGGGAAGGAATCTGGGTAGTAGGGTTACTTCGAATTGAAAGCCTGGATAGTAGGGCTTGTGAGAAGGAACCTGGGTAGTAGGGTTACTTCGAAATGAAAGCCTGGATAGTAGGGCTTGTGGGAAGGAACCTGGGTAGTAAGGTTACTTCGAAATGAAAGTCTGGATAGTAGGGCTTATGGGAAGGAACTTGGGTAGTAGGGTTACTTCGAAATGAAATCCTGGATATTAGGACTTGTGAGAAGGAACCTGGGTAGTAAGGTTACTTCGAAATGAGAGCTTGGATAGTAGGGCTTGTGGGAAGGAACCTAGGTAGTAGGGTTACTTCGAAATGAAAGCCTGGATAGTAGGGCTTGTGGGAAGGAACCTGGGTAGTAGGGTTACTTCGAAATGAAAGCCTGGATAATAGGGCTTGTGAGAAGGAACCTGAGTAGTAGGGTTACTTTGAAATGAAAGCCTGGATAGTAGGGCTTGTGCGAAGAAACCTGGGTAGTAGGGTTAATTCGAAATGAAAGCTTAGATAGTAGGGCTTGTGAGAAGGAACCTGGGTAGTAGGGTTACTTCAAAATGAAAGCCTGGATAATAGGGCTTGTGGGACGGAATCTGGGTAGTAGGGTTACTTCAAATTGAAAGCCTGGATAGTAGGGCTTGTGAGAAGGAACCTGGGTAGTAGGGTTACTTCAAAATGAAAGTCTGGATAGTAGGGCTTGTGGGAAGGAACCTGGGTAGTAGGGTTACTTCGAAATGAAATCCTGGATAGTAGGACTTGTGGGAAGGAACCTGGGTAGTAGGGTTACTTCGAAATGAAAGCATGGATAGTAGGGCTTGTGAGATGGAACCGTGGTAGTAGGGTTACTTCGAAATGAAAGCCTGGATAGTAGGTCTTGTGAGAAATAACCTGGGTAGTAGGGTTACTTCGAAATAAAAGCCTGGATATTAGGGCTTGTGGGAAGGAACCTGGGTAGTAGGGTTACTTCGAAATGAAAGCTGAATAGTAGGGCTTGTGGGAAGGAACCTGGGTAGTAGGGTTACTTCAAAATGAAAGTCTGGATAGTAGGGCTTGTGAGAAGGAACCTGGGTAGTAGGGTTACTTCGAAATGAAATCCTGGATAGTAGGGCATGTGGGAAGGAACCTGGGTAGTAGGGTTACTTCGAAATGAAAGCCTGGATAGTAGGGATTATGAGAAGGAACCTGGGTAGTAGGGTTACTTCGAAATAAAATCCTGGGTAGTAGGGCTTGTGAGAAGGAACTTAGGTAGTAGGGTTACTTCGAAATGAAAGCCTGGATAGTAGGGCTTGCAAGAAGAAACCTGGGTAGTAGGGTTTCTTCGAAATGAAAGCCTGTATAGTAGGGCTTACTCCACTTGATCATGTAGATTAGTTGACCCGTTTTAATTTCGTGAACTGAGTTTCCATTAGTTGTCTGTAGATGTGATCTGTACAACTACTGGATATATTGAATCTAATCGCCTTTTCCTGAAAATATATCAGGGTTAAATATATGTGATGCATGAAATGTCGGGTGAGATGATGTTTCTCAAAATAAATGAGATTATGTTGTATGTGATATGTTTGTGCATGTCATAATGTATGGACACGAGATGCTAGTTGTGACACATCCGAGTTTGGGAAAATAAATCCCCGACTGCTGCTGGAGAAAAAAACATTCTGTCGAGACGAGATGCTGGAGAATAACTCTGCGGGGAACCAATTTAGAGGAAGGGATACTCCGTTGGTAGATCTGTTGTCCTGCAGGAAATAAACTCAGTTGGGGATGAAATTTACTGACTCGCCCACGATTATGAACCTCGTTTGGGGATGAAATTCCGTTGCCGGAGATGTTGAGCTCTGTTGGAGATTGAATTTTCGTACCTAGAGAAATAGACCCTGCTTGGGAAGATGAAAATTGTTGACTCGCCAGTGATTACGAACCTTGGTTAGGGATAGTTATGCCCCATTTCGGGAAGGCTGACAATAATGCCTTTGGATACTCTTGCTCTGTGGGGAGTGTACGTACCAACAATTATGTTTCCAAGCTGGCTTTATCTCAGTACCTGCTGGGCGGAGTAACCGTGGGGCTTGGCAATTCTTGTTTTTTTTTCTGTTTCTGGAATTACGAGTGATTGTCTTTTGTTTCTTATGTAAATATTTATGATCAACAATCATTTTCAAATGCATATATAAAAAATAAATCATTGGACGTTCTTGCAAAAAAATACAGAAAAAAGAAAAAACAAATTGAAGTTTCTTGTGAAAATGACTTGTATCAATTTTGAAGTTGGCATGTAATAGGCGTTTTTTACAAAGAGGCTGACGTCCTAGTAAGAGAACGTTTCCGAAAGATAGAAATTATACAATTTGTGTAAAAGAAAGAAAAATAGCTATGTGCAACAACCCCATTGGGTTCCACTTCTGTTATTTCCTTTATATCTTCAAGCGTCTCACCACTTTGCTACTTGGCCGAAGGTTGATCAAGTTGATTGGTGCTGTCTGAGCTTGATAGTCGATACTGAAGTCTGGTCGCAAGGTGATCCAATGAGACATAGTGATACACTTCAATCCCTAAATTTTGCCTGGATTTCCCTTTCGGGTTTTCAATCCACCAGGATACCCCTTTTTGCCCAAGCCGCCCTTTCGGGTTTTCGACTTGTCGGGTGTACAGATTTTTTTTCATTTTCATCCCTTACTTTTTCCCGATCCCTTTTGGTTCGCCGGGAAGCCCTTATTTTTGCCTAGGCCAGTCAACCTAGCGGGTCTTTTAGTTAGGCGTAGTATCTTTTCACTATGTCTGTATTGATAGGGTGAGGCAGGTCGTCACCATCCATGGTGGTTAGAATCATAGCTCCTCTTGAGAAAATGTTCTTAACCACAAATGGCCCTTCGTACGTGGGGGTCCATTTTCCCCTGGGATCACCTTGCGGCAGTATGATGCGTTTTATTACTAGATCCCCAACTTGATAATCTTGACGCTTGACTTTCTTGTTAATAGCTCTGATCATTCGCTTTTGATACGTCTGACCATGGCAGATAGTAGTGAGTCTCTTTTCATCGATTAGATTTAACTGATCAAGTCGGGTTCGGATCTAGTCTTCTTCGTTCAAACCCGTATCCTTCATGATTCGCAGAGAAGGGATCTAGACCTCAATGGGTAGGACTGCCTCCATGCCATATACTAGAGAGTATGGTGTTGCCCCTGTCGGCGTCTGTGCTGAGGTACGGTATCCATGAAGAGCAAACGGTAACATCTCATGCCAATCTTTATATGTCACCGTCATCTTCTGTACAATCTTCTTGATGTTCTTGTTAGCTGCTTCGACAATGCCATTCATCTTCAGCCGGTAGGGAGAAGAGTTATGATGTTGTATCTTGAATTGTTTACAGAGCTCGGTGATCATTGTGTTGTTGAGATTTGTACCATTGTCGGTAATAATCCTCACTAGTACACCATATCGACAGATCAGGTTATGCTTGATAAACCGCGCCACAACACTCTTGGTAACAGTAGCAAAAGAGGCCGCCTTAACCAATTTCGTGAAGTAATCAATGGCCACTAGGATGAAACGATGCCCATTAGAAGCGGTGGGCCTGACTTCTCCAATCATGTCAATGCCCCACATTGCAAAGGGCCACGGGGCTGTCAAAACATTTAAGGGGACCGGAGGAACGTGCACTTTATCAGCATAAATTTGGCACTTATGACAAGTTCGAAAGTGTTGATAACAATCGGCTTCCATAGTGGACCAGTTGTATCCTTCCCGTAGGATCTTCTTAGCCATGGTATGTCCACTAGAATGGGTTTCGAAGGTTCCTTCATGTAGATCTGTCATGATCCTCTCTGCTTCGCTCTTGTCCACACACCGTAGTAGTGTTGAGTCATGATTGCGCTTATAGAGGATTCCATTACGAAGGAAGAACTTTGCGGTGAACCTTCTCAGAAAATTATTATCGTTGAAAGATGCCCCTTCGGGATACTCTTGAGCCTCGAGATACCTTTTGACTTCGTGAAACCAGGGTTTGTCTGCCACTTCTTCGGTATCGATTTCACAGCAGTGTGCTGGTTCATCTAACCTCTCAATGGTGATTCGGGGAGCTTCATTGTCCCACCTAACTTTGAACATGGAAGACATGGTAGCTAGCGCGTCCGCTAACTGATTCTCCTCTCGTGGGAAATGTTCAAAAGTTACTTCCTCAAAGTGCGGGAGCAATGTCAGTACGTGTTCTTTGTAAGGAATGAGATTCAGGTGCTTTGTATCCCACTCGCCTTTGATATGACTTATCACCAAGGATGAATCCCCAAATACACTCAAGAACTTGATCCTTAGGTCAATAGTAGCTCGAATACCCATGATACATGCTTCATACTCTGCCATGTTGTTGGTGCAGTTGAAACATAATGAGGCAGTGAACGAAATATGATAGCCCTCGGGAGATATGATCACAACGCCAATGCTGTTACCCAGTGCGTTCGAGGTTCTATCAAAATACATAGACCATCGAGATCCTTCCTCAGGTCCTTCATTCGGTCCAGGTTCTTGGTAGTCAATCACCAGCATAATTTTCTCATCCGGGAACTCAAAATTCATGGACTGGTAGTCATCCACGGCTTGATGAGCCAAATGATCAGCCAATACACTCCCCTTGATTGCTTTCTGGGTCGTATATTGTATTTCGTATTCAGTTAAGATCATTTTCCACCTTGCTATCCTTCCGGAGAGAGCGGGCTTCTCGAAAATGTACTTGATCGGATCCATCTTTGATATCAACAAGGTAGTGTGAGTCAGCATATACTGTCTTAGCCGGCGAGCAGCCCATGCCAAAGCGCATCAATTTTTCTCGAGTAGTGAGTATCTTGTCTCACAGTCGGTAAACTTTTTGCTAAGGTAATAAATGGCGTGCTCTTTTCGACCAGACTCGTCATGCTGCCCCAACACACACCCCATTGAATTGTCTAGCACTGTCAGGTATAATATCAAAGGTCTCCCTTCAATTGGAGGCATCAGAATTGGAGTTTCTTGAAGGTATTCCTTGATTCTTTCTAAAGCAGTCTGGCATTCATCATTCCACTTTACCACTTGATCTTTCTTCAGAAGCTTGAATATTGGCTCACAAGTAGCAGTTAGATGTGAAATGAATCGTGCGATATAATTCAAACTCCCAAAAAACCTCTAACTTCCTTCTCTAGACGGGGAGCTGGCATTTCTCGTATAACCTTTACCTTTGAGGGGTCTACCTGAATACCTTTGTCACTGACGATGAAACCCAGAAGCTTACCAGACCTTACCCCGAAGGTGCATTTGTTCGGATTCCACCTTAGCTTATATATCTTCAACCTGTCGAACAACTTTTGTAGATGATCGATATGTTCCTCTTCGGTTTGAGACCTGACTATCATGTCATCAACATAAACCTCGATCTCGTGGTGAATCATATCGTGGAAAAAAGCGACCATGGCTCGCTGATAGGTTGCCCCAGCATTCTTCAACCCAAAAGGCATCACCTTGTAACAGAAGGTGCCCCATTGTGTAACGAAGGTCGTCTTCTCCATGTCTTCAGGAGCCATCTTGATCTGGTTGTAGCCAGAGAAACCATCCATGAAGGAGAAGATTTTGTGTTGCACGGTGTTGTCCACCAAAACATCAATGTGGGGAAGCGGGAAGTCATCCTTGGGGCTTGCCCTGTTCAGATCTCTGTAATCCACACACATCCGTACCTTGCCGTCCTTCTTAGGTACCAGAACAATGTTAGCAACCCACTGCGGGTAAGAAGTGACAACTAAGAATCCTGCGTCGACTTGCTTCATGACCTTTGCCTTGATCTTTTCTGACATTTCAGGGCGCATACGGCGGACCTTCTATTTAACCGGCGGGCAGTCTTCCTTAGTCGGCAGGCGATATACCATAATATCAGTGTCCAAACCAGGCATGTCTTCATAGGACCAGGCGGAGATCTCAACATAGTTGTGCAGTATCTGTATCAACCTGTTTGATGCTGAGCTCCAGATTTGCACCTATTTTAACCTCTTTTATGTCCTCCCCAGTACCCAAATTCACTGTCTCAACCGGCTCTTCATGAGGCTGTATGACCTTTTCTTCCGGTTGTAGTAGTCTAGCCAGTTCTCCAGGCACCTCACAATCGTCCTCACCTTCGTCCTCGGCTTGGTTGATCGGATTTTCGAAGTCATAACTGGCAATAGCAGAGCTGTTATAAATGGGATCCAGAGTGGATACGGATCTGTAGTGTGATACGTGAGTGTGTGTAAGAGCATAGCTATATTGATAAAGTAAAGGCAGAAAAGAAAAACAGAGAGCGCAAAATTTGTATGCAAAGAACGTCCAATGCTTCATTGATGAAATATGAGATGACATATAACAACCCTCATAGATAGAACCATCGTGCCTCGGTTAAGACACAAGGCCAAAAAAGTTTAAATTGTTCAATACAAACTCAGAAAACAAGTAAGACAATTACTGCAAAATAAAAGAAACTGGAACATAATCTCTAGCCATCCAGTTATTCGGTCCACCATTGATAGTCGGGTAGATCCAGCTGTCGATGTCAGGGTCTTCCTCATTTTCTTCAATAGCATTGACCTCATGATTACTGATGTGTAGGGGAGGTCATCCAGCCCGAGCGCGTCAAACAACCCTTTGAGCCCCCTGAAGTAAAGCCCAAACCAAATTTGTCAGTTTTGTGAGTGAAATCAGGGAGTTGACCCCAATTGGCACACCCACCTTCTTCAACCACAACCCTGGCGTCTTTGAGAGAAGCCATCTTCAAAAGAGGTTTGTTGCTAGCAGTTTCAGTTGATGCCAAGATCTGAGGGACGTCTTCAAAATTCTGACAAGGAATTTTGATAAATTATCCGTCCATCTCTATGTAGCGGAAGGAATTGAGATGGCTCACCATATACTCCTCTTCACCCCGTACAGTGACAATCTTCCCTTTCACCGGATACTTCAACATTTGATGGAGTGTGGAAGTAACTGCCCCAGCTTCGTCGATCCAAAGACGACCCAGCAAACAAGAATATGAAGGCCTGATGTCCATCACATAGAAGGTGGACTTGAAAGTCTGAGAGCCTATCTTGACAGGGACGTCCACTTCCCCATGCACCATTATTTTTGACCCGTCAAAATCCCTTACCACAATGTTACTAGGCTTTAAAGTCAAACCCTCGCAATCCAAATGGCCCAACTCCATCTTGGGCAGAACATTCAGCGAAGAACCAATATCTACCAACACATGAGCCATGGTAGTGCCACTGCATTCGATCGAGACATGTAGAGCATCATTGTGTTTCCTTCCCTTCGGTGTCAAGTCTGCAGCTGAAAAACCCAACCCATTGTCAGCAGTCAGGCTAGCCATGTAATCTTTAAATTGATCAGCTGAAGTTTCTTGCGGCACATGTGCAGTTTTAAGGAATGCAATCAAAGCCTTCGCATGGGCCTCGGAGCACAACAACAGGGATAACATGGATATCTTTGAGGGGGTCTGCCCCAGCTGTTCGACCATGTTGTAGTCACTCTTTTTAATTATTTTCAAAATCTCGTCTATCTCTTGCTTAGAGGTTTCCACAACAATTTTTCTAGGTGCCTCCGTCCGAGCAGGTTCACCTACAGCTTCTTTGCCTCGAATCCCAGATGACTTATCGGTAGGGGTAACAACTGGAGTAGTAACTGAAGTACTAGCGGGAGAAGAAGATGAAATAACGATAGGCTTAATGACAGTCTTTGGGTATATCTCAGGAGAGAAAACCCTTCCACTTCTAGTAATCTTGTTGGTCCCAATAATGTTACCGACACCAGGATCAGCTTCTTTGGTCTTAAAGTTTTGTTTAATGCCATGATAGTAAACTTCAGCGCCATAATGCCAAGGGACAGCTTTGTCCGAGGTGTACGGGACAGGACTAGGACATGTGATTATCAACGGAGCGACTCTCGTAGTGGGTGTAATCCTAATAGGTTTTCTTGAGGAAACCTTGGAAGGACTGGTGGAAATGGTTATAATAGCGATATCTTCACACGGAACAGTTGGAATCAAAGTGTTTTCGAACAAAATTTCTCGGCTGTCCATCAGGCGTTGGACACCTGTCTTTAGCAGATAGCAAACAGAAGGCAGGGATAAACATATGTGGCAATCTTCATCACAACCTGGGAATAAACCAGCCAACGATAAATTCTTCTTAACAGTCATAAGAGGAGTAGAAACTTCATCAACTATGGTCATGAACATATCGGTATCAACAACGTTAACTCCATGGTTGTGCTTAGGCATGGGAGCAGTTATGACATTGGGCTTCTCTGGAGCGTCGAACTCAATCCCTTGTCTTCAATCAAATCTTGTACTTTAATTCTTAGTGCCCAACAGTCATTTGTGTCATGACCGGGACTCCCAGAATGATAGGCGCACCGAGCATTTAGATTGTATCGAGGAGAGGAGGTATTAGGATTCTTGGGAGCATCTCTTAAAGTTGCCAAGTTAGATCTCAACGGATGGGGTAGAACCTCTATCAATGTCATGTTAATTCGAGTGAACTGCCTTTGTGGTCTTTCAACCCTTTGTTGATTGTTACGTTGTGGAGCAACTGCAGGTCTAGGTATCATCACGACACTTACTGTCTGGCGATGTTCAGTCCTGCTTTGGCCCCTCGGGCTATAGATGGCATTGGCTTCCTTCTTACCAGAAAATGTCTTCTTTACTGAGCTTGAAGAGACATCTTTTTGTATTTTGCCGCTCCGGATTCCAGCTTCCACCCTTTCTCCAGTTAATATCAGCTCAGTAAAACCAGCCGATGAGCTATCGATTAAATGGTTGAAGAATGGACCAGATAGCGTCCCAAGAAACATGTCGACCAACTCCCTATAAGATAAAGGGGGTTAGACTCTCCCGACCAAATCTCTCCACTTCTATGCGTAGTCCTTGAACCCTTCACCTGCACCCATGGACATACTCTGGAGTTGAGTACGAGTAGGGGCCAGGTCTGCATTGTATTAATACTGCTTGTAAAAAGCGGCAGCCAGATCCTCCCAGTTTCGAATGTTGATTCCCTCCAATTGGTAGAACCATTCAAGCTGAGTCCCCGACAGACTGTCTTGAAATAAATGAACTCACAAGTTTCTATCAGCGGTGTGGGGCTGGATCTTCCTCAAATAGGAACAGAGATGGAGCTTTGGGCAAGACATCCCATCGTACTTTGTGAAAACTGGAGCCTTAAATTTCTGTGGGATGACTACTCCGAACACCAACCCTATTTCTTCAAAATCCATCCCTGGTATTCTCTGGATCTCCATAGCACTTAACCGATCCTCTAACTGCTTGTACCTATCCTCAGTGGGAGGATACTGCTCATCATTATAGTCGATATCATTGTCAGAGACCTCAGGACTGGGGTTCTCTTCCCTTGTCTGCCCCTCCTGATTTTCCCCCTCTTTGGACAAGGAAGTCACATCAACTAATTGCTTTAGTGGCCCCCCGAATCTTCTGCCCATATTGAGGGCACCAACCCGCTTCTCCTTCTTCTTCTTCTCTTTATCTTTCAGGATCAGGGCCTTCAGATCCTCTTGCCCTTTTTCCAGAGTTACAAACATCTGCTGAAATTTGGCATTTTGTGCCTGAAGATCTTTGATGCTTTGTTCAAAAGAAATATCTACTTGAAATAAACAGCGGAGGAGATGAGAAAGCTGTAACAGAACCTGTTTATGCAATGTCATGGATGGTATGCGTATGCAATGATTTCAAGGAATTTAGAGATTTAAATTTGTTCAGACCAAAAAAGGAACACACGTCATACTAATAAATCCAAGTTTGAGTACATTATGCCTCTTTGGGCTTACAATGAAAGAAACAAACATACAACAAAACTCCTAAGACAAAAAGGTCGAACGCATCCTCTTTGGCGTAATTTAGGCGTTCAAATTCCATTCTTCATGAAGCTGCTTGGTGAGTTCCAGAACCTTTTTCTCACTGGCGTAAAATTGAGCTTCAAAGGTGTCCCTCTCTTCCTTTAACTGAATCCAAGCTTTCTGCAAGTCTTAGAGGGAGGTAGGCATGTCAGGATGAAGGACAATGTATGGGACGTCTCCTTCAACAACAGACTCTTTGATAACAGGGCGGATAGAAGGGTAAGGCATTAAGAGACTTTGAGCACGAGTCCGTACCCACCTAAGATAAGGCTCGAGTGGGATAGAGTTTTTGTGTCTCAAAGTCCTACTGTCCACCTTGTTCACCATTCTCCAAGCTCGTGTAAACGTCTGGCGATAACCTTGGTCTTCCTTGTCGTAGTCGAACACCAGACCTTGAATGAGCATCTCATGAGGGCCGTCTCTTCGGGCATACCCAAACTGTCGAAGAGCTAAGCAGGGATTGTAGGTGATAACTCCCCTAATACCAAGCAAAGGGACATTAGGGAATTCCCCACAACAGTCAATTATAGAGACATCTTCCAAGGATCTCTAGCACCAATGGATATTAGAGTGGGCAAGGGACATCATCCTTTGAGACCATGTTAGTCTTCGCTCGTTCTTCAATAAAAATTGAGGTAGGTGTGAAGTGAACCACTTGGCGAGTAGGGGAATACAACACAAAAGAGTACCTCTCTTCTTCATGGTGCAGGTATGAAGACAATGCAAGATGTCTCCCAATAAGGTAGGTACAGGATTGCGAGAGAGAAAGACTTTGATAGTGTTAACATCTATGAATTGGTCCGAGTTGGGGAACAGAACCAAACCATAAATGAGAAGAGCCAGGATGTCTTCATAATCTTGGAAATCCATGTCGTCCCAGAGTGAACGAGCCTTTTCCGATAGAAACTTGGCTAGGAAACCTTTAACCCCGCTTCTTGTCTCCTAATTGGCTATTACGTCGGCTCTCTTCATATGCAAAACTTCGGCGAGGACTTCAGGTTTTAGAATCCCTTCTAGATTGGTGAATGGTTTCTGACCAAGCATGGGAACCCCTAAGAGTAGAGAGAATTCCTCCAGTGTAGGTACCAACTGATAGTCTGGGAAGGTGAAACAATGATGTACGGGATCGAAGAATTGGAACAGTACACACATCATTTCTTCTTGGAAACTAGATGTAGCCAAACTGAGGAGTCGACCATATTTCTTGGTAAAAGGAGAATCCCCGGGCACTCTTGAGGCTAACTCTTGAAGCTAAGGGTGTGCTTTTAAAAATCTAATTCAGATGGTGTTTCTTCGGACGGAATCCATGACCTTGAAAACAAAAACAAAGATAAATTTCTAAATCCTTGAAATGGTTAGTGAGCATGCGTATGATGCTCATGATGTTTATGATGTTATGTACAAGTAGATATATACACATAAAGCAGACAAGTCCCTATGTTTTAGGCTTGCATGAGGTTTTATAGGTAAGTACCCTCTTGAATTTAGTTAGCTCAACCTGTCCTAGTAATAGTGATCGGGTTCTAAAGGATATCAATATCACCGACCTTTATCTTAGGCATTGTCTCAGCACAATCAATCTTTTCTTGCGGACGAGATATCCCAAAAGTCAAGACTCAATGAGTGTAGTATCGAGTATCAACCAATTTTCAGCTCTACACCGAAACCGGTTATCTCACTATATCCTAATGGCCAAGTTGTTCAATTAGGGTTCTAAAGTCAATTAGTGCTTCACGATGCCACTCAGTGGCCCCGTATTCTCCTCGATTCACCACGAGGGATACCGGTACCCAAAAATGCGTCACACTAACGTAGCCATTGTTTCAACCATATCGGTCTACACCATACAGTTTCCACAATCTATTGCTACTTACCTAAAAAGGTGCCCCAGATCCGGGTAGAGGATCAAAACAAACCCAAACAAGGAACAAATAATGTAAAGCAAGCAATTCAAACAAATGAAGGTAAGTAAATGTGATATAACCGTAAGGTAACCGCACTTTTAAGATTTGTCCCCAGCAGAGTCGCCAGTTCTGTGATGCGGTGGGAGAACTGACTTGGTGTTTTGCGTTTGTGTTTGCAAATTTTGCGGTTTAGCAAGAGTTGCCACCTACTTTTCTTTTATCCAATAAGGAAAGGTGAAAAAGCACATGAAAGACCTTTAGAGATGTTTTCTTGAGTTCGGGGGGTAGATTATGAAAAGGGAAGGTATTAGCACCCTTTTCATCCATGGTTTTCCACGGGCTCTTAGTTACTTGCTAGATCACTTGCTTTTGTTTGAATGTGTGCTTTGTGGGTTTTGAAATTATTTTGAAAATGTAACTTCGTAATGGTTCTCGTCTCTATAAGAATGCATACAAAGTGTTTGTTTCGAAAATGTTTTCAAGAAAGTGTTTGTGAGATGTGTTTTTTGAAAGTGATTTTGAAAAAGGGTTTCCTTTGTAATAGCTCTCGTTTCTATAAGAACGCGTACAACGTGTTGTCTTTTGAAAATGTTTCAAAATGACAGTGTTGGTGTAAAAAAATGTTTTTGTTGTGAGCAAGAGAGCAACTAGGAGCGAATATACCTACTCAAAAGTTATTAGATGTTCTTTTCCTCCTTCTTTAGATGTTGCTATCTTACCATTATTTTGGTAAGAAGCCCCATCGTTGGATGTGAAGGGACAGATGCTGGGATGTTTGTATAGTCATAGAAGGCAACATATGGGACATTTTAGCAATGTCGTTTTTAGGGACTAGATCATTTATCAAAGGCAACATCGAGGGTTATCGAGGGACTACGATCTTTTATCGAGGGTCTTTGCTAAAACTCCCATGTTTGAGGGACATGACTATTTTTTCTGATAGGCAACAAGTGAGATTACCCTAAGGGTGCATGTGTGCAAAGTGTGTTTGATTGCATGCATTTAGTCTTGCTTTTTAGGTTGTCTATTCGTTGATTTCATATCTTGCCATACACACCCTAGTTACTAACAATATATGAAAGTGTTAAAAGTGCGGAAAGCAAGGATTCTATGCTATTACAATCATTAGGGGGATGGGGTGTACAAATTTATGAATGGGGGTTTGCAAGAAAATAAATCCTAATTATTTATTACAACCATATTGAAGTAATAATGCAAGAAAGAAAATGGATCTTGTTTAAAAAAGGGGTTTTTTGTATTGATGAATATAAAAAAAGGAATGAATTAGCTTAGTAAAAAAGGAAAATATTTTTATGCCTTTTTATATTGATGAAAATAGTTTTAACGTTAAAAGTGATAAAAAAGGAAAATAAATGAGATATAAGACCAGCGAGCTGCTACAAGAAAAACAAACAGAATCAGAAGTTCTGAAGCCAAGAGCATTGTGACTCAGCAGGAGACGTCAGTGGGTATCATAAGTTCTGAGTTGGTAAACTCTAAGGTCCTGTAAGGAATATTAGAGGGGAAACACAAAAGTTCTGGGTGGTATTCAGAACTGGACCACAAGTCAGAAGTTCTGTATTACACTAAAACAGTGGGTGAAACCCTAGAAATTTAGTGTATTGTCAGCATGTAAAAATCATAAACTCTGATTGTGTAAGAAAATGGCGAGTGGAAACATCAGAAGTTCAGTATGTTTGACATGTAGGGAGAACCCAAAAGTTATGTGTTGTGTTGGAACAGTGAGTGAATCATGGAAGTTCTATGTGTTAGAAAAGTGAGTGAAAAACAGAAGTTCTGTGTTACATTTCAACTCTTTCCATATATCAATCAGCACAATGATAACTTATTCAGTTTTCAGCAAACAGCAAACCAGAAGGATAAATAAAACAACAGTTTATGGAAGTTCCGATCCTGGTCCATAGTCTAGCCTTAATCAGGAAGTTATGATCCTCAGTTTTTCTACTTACATAGTGATATAGATAACATCAATACTATGATATCTACATGTTTAATGATGTTCTGAGTGAAAAGGTGTAGAGTTAAAAAGACTTACCTTGAACTTGGAACGTGTGTTTGGGACTTGAGTTGCTGTCTTCAGATATTCTGGAGTCAGCAAGAGCAACGAAAGAGAAAATGCCAAGTTCTTTTACTTCAAGGGAAGAACAAGGTTTTTTTGTTTTCTGTTTGGGATTTCTGGATTTTTATAAAGGTATCACAACTTTCTTTTCTCTTTTTGACGACTCTCTCTCTAAAAGCCAGTCCCTTGCAAGTGTGATGGAGCCACTTATTTATAGATGAATTGTTTGTGGTTTTGGGGAGAAAACAGATGGGATTTAAACTTTTGGCACACTGTTCCATTGCTTTTTGATCACAACTTTTTGTATTTGGTGCAAATACAAGATTTGGGAAAATGCAGGCGTGGACTGGATTAACTACTGGTTAGAGTACCGTACTATAGCAGCACAACATGTTGTTTAAAAGAGGTCTTGGGATTTGGTGATATTCTGATCGCAGAAGATCAGAAATGTAACCTCCAAATGCTGAAGGGGCATGTTCTGACCGGAGCATTGAATAGCCTTCATATGCTGAAGAATCATGTTCTGACTGAAGCATCGCTTCTGCATGTTCTGATTGAAGCGTCATTTTTTGAACCGTGTTTACAACTTCTGACTGCACTTGCATAGAGGCTGGCTCAGAAGTTCTGAAGTATCATATTCTCTAGACACTTAGAAAATTTTCTAAATGTTTAGAAAATTTGATTTTCAAAGTAACTTCTGACTTTTGATTTTTGATGAACCAATTTCATGCCTTAATGAAATATGATTCTTGGAACTTGATTTTTGATTCAAAAGTCATAGTTTGACTCCTTTGGTGTGTAAATGACCATTTTGCCCTTGTGAACGATTTTCTTGAAAATTTGTAATTCAAGATTTGCAATTGGATGGAAGAAAACTTGAGGGTCCAGGTTGATCCTTTGAGAAATAAGAGGGCAAATTTTGGAGTACAACACTCACTTCTTCATAGTACGAGTTTGGAGGGAATGAAGGACATCTCCAAGTAAAGTAGGCACCAAATTATGAGTGAGAAATATTTTGATGGCATTTACATCTATGAATTGGTCCATATTAGGGAATAATACCAAACCATAGATCAACAAAGCCAAAATATCCTCAAAAGCACGAAAATTAATGGCATCTAGATACCACTGAGCCTTCTCTATCAGAAATTTAGGAGAAAAACCTTTGACTCTATTCCTTGTTTCCCGATTAGATACAATGTCCGGTTATTTCAGATGTAAAGCTACTGCAATATCTCCAGGTTTCAGAACTTGCTCTAGACTAGTAAAGGGTATCTGATCAAGAATAGGAACTTCGAGCAACTTAGATAATTCTTCCATTGTGAGCACCCACTGATAATCCGGGAAGGTATAACAGTGATGCTTCAGATCAAAGAGCTAGAACATAACACTCATCATGTCTTCCTAGAAACCAGTAGTAACCAAACTATGTAGATGACCATGTCTCTTAGTGAATGAGAATTGTCAGGAACCTTTGAGACTAACTCCTCAAGCTTGGAAGGTATCCTTACGAAGTTGATTCAGATGGTATTCCTGTGACTGAAATCCATGACCCTGCAACACAGAACAAATATAAATTCCCTAGATCCTTGAAATGGTTAGTCATGATATGATGTTATGATGTTATGATTTCATGTTTGAACACATAACAAACACAAACAAAGGACACAAGAGTCTTAGGTTTAAGGCTTGCATGGGGTTCATAGGTAAGTACCCTCTTGAAGTTTAGTTGGCTCAACCTATCCTAAAGAAGTAACTGGGTTCTAGGGATCTCAATATCACTAATTTTTCCGACAAGTTTTGTCTAGCACGACAACTGACTCTCCACTAAACAAAACCCAAGATTCGAATCTCAATGAGCGTAGTATCAAGTATCAACCAACTTCAGAGTGCACAAAATCCAGCTATCTCACTATATTCTAATGGCTAAGTTGGGTCAATTAAGGTTCTAAAGGTCAGTTAGTGCTTATGACACCACGCGGCAGCCTAGTATTCTCCCCGACTGACTCGAGGGACACCACTACAAACCAATGTGTCGCACTAACGTAGCCATCACTTCAACCATATCAGTATACACCATATAGTTTCCATGATCTATTGCTACTTACCTAAAATGCCCCCAGATCCGGGTGTAGGATCTTTGCAAGAAAAGTAAACCTGAGCAACCCTCAAATGTAAAGCATACAAGGTAAACAAGGTAATAATTTAAAAATGATCTAACTCTAAAGTTAATCCCTCTTTTTAGTAGTTCCCCAGCAGAGTCGCCAGTTCTATAATACAGTAGGAGAATTGACTTTTGGTTTGCGTTTTATCGCAAATATTGCGGATAGCTAGAGTCACCACCAACTTTTCTTTTATCCAATAAGGAAAGGGTGAAAAGAACAGGAAAACCCTATTTTCATTTTGAGTTCAGGGGGTAGGTTATGAAAAGGGAAGGTGTTAGCACCCTTTTCATCCGTATTATCTACAGGCTCTTAACTTCTTAGCTCACTTTGAAAACTATCTTTGTGTGTGTGTGATTTATTTGAAAATATTTTGAAATTCCAACAGTAAGGCAAACTATGTAATGATTCTCGTATCGGTCCTTGAGAATGCGTACAAAGTGTTTTGTTTGAAAACATTTTAGAAAAGTGTTTGTGAGAAGATGTTTTTTCTTTAAACTTTTGTGAGCAAGCGATTACGAGCATTCTACCTACTCGAAGTCTTTATTGTTCTTTTCCTCCTCCTTTATATAGTGTTATCCTACCATTAGTTAGTAGGAAGCGCTATCGCTGGATATAAAGGGGCGGGCGTGGATCATCGTATAATCATTGAAAGCAACTTGTAGGGGAACCTTAACAATCTTGTAAGGGACTAGATCATTTATCGAAGGCAACATTCAATAGGGACATCAAGGGACTATGATCTTTTTAATCGATGGAATTTGCTAAAGTGTCCCAACATTCGAGGGACATGACTGTGTTTCGTTCCGAAGGCAAGCGCACAAGTGTGATTCTCTTAATAATAGTTAAGTGTGATTCTCTAGGATCTGATTGGAAGCATGCACATAAGCATACATTGAATAAAATATCTGGCTTAGAAGCAGTCAAGTATAATAGAGAACCTAACATTCCTCAGTAGAACTTCTGATCTACCTTACCACTTACCTCCTCTTTCTCCAGAACGCAAGTAGGATGCATATGTTTTTTTTCTATCTTGCATTATGACAAGTCAAACTTATTCATAAGTTCTTTTGTATACTTGCTCTGATGGATGAATGTTTCTTCTGGGCCTTGATTGATTTGAATTCCCAGAAAGAACTTGAGTTCTCCCATTAAGATCATCTCAAACTCTGCCTACATAGACTTAGCAAATTCCTTGCACAAAGTGGAACTATCAGAACCAAATATAATATCATCAAAATATATTTGAACTACTAGAATATCATTTTTGAAAGTCTTACAAAACAAGGTGGTACAAACCTTTTCTCTTGTGAAATCATTTTCTAAAAGAAAATTGCTTAATCTTTCATACCAAGCTTTAGAAGCTTGTTTTAGACCATACAATGATTTCTTAAGTTTGAAAACAAAATCTGGATTTTTATGATTTTCAAAACCAGGAGGTTGGTGTACATAGACTTCCTTAGTTATGTAACAATTCAGAAATGCACTCTTAACATCCATCTGATACAAGATGATATTATGATTAACAACAAATGAAATTAAGAGACAAATAGAATCTAACCTTGTAACTGGAGCAAAGGTTTATGTACAGTCAATCCCTTCTTGCTGACTATATCCTTGTGAAACTAGTCGAGCCTTGTTTCTTACCACATCTCCTTTTTCACTGAGCTTGTTTCTGAAAACCCATTTGGTTCCAATCATATGTCTTCCTTTGGATCTTGGCACAAGATCCCACACATCATGGATGGAGAATTGATTCAGCTCTTCTTGCATAGCAAGAATCCATTCAGTGTCTAGAAGTTCTTCACCAACAAATGTAGGCTCTATAAGGGACACCAAACCAAGAAATGTATCTTCTGAAGGTTTGAAAGAGGGTCTGATTCTACTGGTTTATATCTATCACCTAGAATCAATTCCTTAGAGTGTGAGGATCTGGATCTGTGCATCCTTCAGAGGGGTATGAGCTTCAATAACTTCTGGTTGAGCTCCTTCTTAGTCTTTCTTCTTGGGATCCTTTTTAGCAGCATTATCACCTTCTGATTCTGAAAAGGTGATCTCCAGATCTGTAAAATTTTCAACTAGCTTTGACTTTTTAGGGTCAAGCTTATCATTAAATCTAACATGAATAGATTCCTCAATAATAAGAGTTTCAGTGTTATACACTTTGTATCCTTTTGAGCGTTTAGAGTACCCTAACATGATACACTTTTGTGCTTTAGAATCAAACTTGTTAAGATTCTATTTAGTGTTCAACATAAATAATCACATCCAAAAGGATGAAAGTACGAAATTTTGGGTTTTCTGTTCTTCTACAATTCATAAGGAGTCTTACCCTGAATAGGTTTTATAGAGACTTTGTTTAGAATGTAACACGTTGTGTTGACTTCCTCTTCCTAGAAAGGTTTTTCCATGTTTGTCTCGTTAATCATGGTTGTGGCCATTTCTTGCAAAGTTTTATTCTTCCTCTCTACAACTCAATTTTGCTTTGGAGTTCTAGGCCAGGAGAAATCATGGAAAATTCCATTTTCATCAAAAAAATTCCAGTTTTTATTTTCAAACTCACCACCATGATCACTTTTAACTTTGGCAATTCCGAGATTCATCTCATCCTCGTGTTTAATAAACTTAACTCATGTCCAATAACTATAGTCCTTAACAATGACTAATCCATACTTCTTTCCATTGACAAAATCAGTTTTCAATGGTCCAAACAAGTCAATGTGCAGATGTTCCAATGGTCTAGAAGTAGAAACAACATTATTTGATTTAAAAGATGTTTTTGAAAACTTTCCCTTCTGACATGCTTCACAAAGAGCTTCTGAAGAGAACTTCAAGTTTGGAAGGCCTGTGACATGTCCCAATCATCTATGCCATATCCATTACTCTTCATTAATAGACAGAAGATATTTTATGTTTTCTCTTTAAGATAAGAAAGTCTAATGTTATAGATGTTATTTTTCCTATTTCCATTAAATAGGATTGAGCCATCCTTCTGACTAAAAGTCTTACAGGATTTCTGGTTAAAGATTATATCATAACCATTGTCACTTAATTGACTTATGGATAATAAGTTACGCATCAATCCATAAACAAGATAAACATTATTAATAGAAGTAAGAGAGTGGTTACCAATTGTTCCGAAGCCTAAGATATTCCCTTTCTGATCACCTCTAAAACCTACGAAGCCTCTAGGCTTAAGTTCCAGACTTTGGAACATATGCCTTCTCTCCCTCATGTGTCGCGAGCAGCCAGAGTCCTGGTACCATGATTGGTGTCTTGACATCACTTCTAAGGATATCTGCAACATATATTACCTCCTTATTAGGTACCCATAGCTTCTTGGGTCCTTTCTTGTTAGTCTTCTCAGAGTTGTTTACAACTTTACAACTTTAGGCTTAGGAGAAGGATAAACATATTTAATTGCATTTTTAAAATGGGACTTTGCTTTAGGCTTATCCTTAGGATCAGAAAGAGTTTTATCCTTTTGTTTTACCTTAGGCTCCGAACCAGCAGAGACAAAATAAGAATGAAGCGTGTTTGGTTTATCTTCTTTTTCAAAATCAGATTCTTCATAAGAATTATAGCCAATACATTTAGTGCAGTTTCTGCTTACGCCATAGATTATTGAAGCCATGACGCTTCTACCTAGGCTTTTAGAAAAATATTTCTAGAATGATTTGTCATATTTATTTATGACATCATCATTCCTTTCAGAAGCTTCTGAAATAATTTCCTTCTAGAGAATGTAACTCTTCCTTTTGAGAACGGGGTAATCAATCTTAAGAATATAATTTTCTTTTTTTAGAGATGAAAATGTTAGAACATAGTTTGGTTTTACATCTTAGTAATAGTTTTGATGATAACAAATACATGATATATATATATATATATATATATATATATATATATATATATATATATATATATATATATATATATATATATATATATATATATATATATATATATATATATATATATATATATATATATATATATATATATATCATGTGTTTGTTATCATCAAAACTCTTACATGGATGTAGAACCAAATTATGTTCTAACAATATTTACTTATTTACTTATTAGAGTATATCTTGAACCAAATTATGTTCTAACAATATATATATAAAGAACAAATATGCTCGCTAATAAAAGTATCTTTATATGCAGGAAGTTATGATGTGAAAAAGATATTCTGATGTAAGGAGCATAGACGATCTTCCAAAACATCACTAGAAGTTATGATTATGCTAGCATAGAAGATGAGAGTACTATGATAGAATCAAACCCACCCTTCTTAGAAGCAATTCTGTGTGACACGCTTATATGAAGAAGTTCTGTTACAACTTCTGAATGCACCAACACTATGAAACAGGATCTCTGATACTCTGATCTGTAAGTTCTGATACAAGCAGTAAGGGACTCTAAACGGTAACATTCATCCTCTGATGTGAGAAGTTCTAAAGCGTTATAATTTATAAATGCAATATCAAAAGTAACGGCTACAAACACACAAGGATCTCCTGGTTTGGAAAGTTCATTAATTTGTGTTATGAACATTCCAAAAGCATCTTATTTATGTCATTGTTGTATGACCTATATAAAGAAGACAAAAATAAGAATTCATATGACGAACTAGTGTGCACGTAAAAGAAAAGCGTATTTAACCAGTTCTACCTAGCAATCTTAAATTGTGTAATACATCACGGTTATGATATTGTTTTATTTAGAAAACATATTTGTACACACTCAATTATATTATTTTGTAATTCCTTGAGAAAACCAGGTTGTGGTTTAGACTCAAGAAGACTTTGGCAGTTGTCAAAGTAGATTTGTAATCAAGATTTATTAGTGGATTAAGACCTCGTTGGAGAGAAGCGAAATCATCTTGGCGGGTGGACAGGAGTAGTTTGAGTTCAAACAAACTAGGATAGAAATCAACGCGTTCTTTTCATTATGTTTTGAGATCCCAATTCAACCCCCCTTCTTGTGTTTTTCCCTTCTTCAATTGGTATTAGAGCACCTGGATCTTGGTGTAAACACTTAACCGTGTCAGAAAAAGATCTAAGGAGGAAAAAATAACTATGGTGGGACCAAGTCAGAACATCAACAAGGATTATCAAGATGAGAAAGACAGAATAAGCAGCAAACCCCTAATATTTGATGGTGAAAAATTTGATTACTGGAAAGACATAATCAAAAGTTTCTTCCTAGCGTGTGACACGCTGACCTTTGGGATACGGTAATAGATGGGAACATACATCTTATTGATGAAAGTGGTCAGAAGATTGACAGAAAAAGAATGATAGATCATAAAGGAGGGATTTCATAAATCATCACAAGGCCAGAACTATTCTCTTAAGTGCCATCTCATACTCAGAGTAAGAGAAGATCACAAAGAGAGAGACAACAAAGCACATGTTTGATTCCTTGAGAATGACGCATGAAGGCAACACGCAAGTCAAAGAAACCAAAGCCCTTGCGCTCATTCAGAAATATGAAGCCTTCAAAATGGAAGAAGATGAAACCATTAAAACAATGTTCTCAAGATTTTAAACTCTAGTGGCTGGGCTAAAAGTTCTGGACAAAGGGTACTCAAATGCTGATCATGTAAAGAAGATCATCAGAAGTTTACCAAGGAAATGGAGACCCATGGTCACTGCTCTCAAACTAGCAAAATATCTGAACAAAATCTCTCTAGAAGAACTTGTCAGCTCTCTCAGAAGTCATGAGATAGAGTTAGAAGATGGTGAGCCCCAAAAGCAAGATAAGTCTCTCGCTTTGAAATACAATAAATATGAAACCAAATTTTCACAGGAAAAAGTAGAAGCAGAAAACTCTGGTGAATCCTCGTCAGAAGAAGACGAATTGTTCCTTCTATCCAGAAGAATTAATCAGCCGTGGAATCACAGGCAGAGGAAATTCAGAAATTCCAGAAGAACAAGGAATGACTATGAACAATCTTATGTATACAGAAAATCCAGTAACAGAAACATTACCTGCTATAAATGCAATGAACAAGGTCACTACAGGAGCATCTGTCCAAATCTTCAAATAGAGAAACCTAAAAATAAAACCTATAAGGAAAAGAAGAAAAGTCTTAGGGCAACATGGGATGACTCTGAATCTTCTGAAGATGGAACAGAATCAGAAGATGAACAATCTAATATAGCTCAAACAGATAACTTATCAGATGTCTCGGAATCCTCAGAATCAGAATTAGAATCAGACTCAGAGTCAGAAGAGGTATTTTCTAAATTTTCTAGATCTCAATTAGAAGAGAGTCTGTCAGAAATTCTAGAAAGGTATCAGAAACTTCGAGTCATAAACAAGAACCTGAAAAAGGATCTAGTTTCTGACTCTGAAGAAACTAAGACGCTGAGATTGGAAAACTCTGAGTTGAAAGAAAATTTTTCAAAACTTGAAAATGAATTACAAAATACTCAGAAGGAAACCATCTCAGAAGTTCCTAGTAACCCTGATAAGATCATAAAGGACTATAATCATAGCTTTCAGAAATTCCTCGCTAAAAACATTGATAAAAGCAAGATGGCTTCAATGATTTATGGAGTTAGCATAAATGGCAGAAAAGGTATAGGATACAAAGGTAAAGTATACCAACCTAAGAAAGTTAAGGATTTGGTTATTAAACGCACTCCTCTTTATTCTCACTTCACTTCTGGACAAACACATGTTATAAAATATTCTAGTACGGCGTTTTATGCTAAACTAAAATTCAAATAGAATTTTGGAAATTCTAACAATCATGGACCCAAAAAGATATGGGTACTAAAGGATAAAATAATCTATGTTGCAGATATTTTTAACAGCAAGGTTGAAACACCAGTCCTAACACATGGATTCTGGATGCTCTCTACACATGGAGGGAAGAAAGCGTATGTTCCAAAGCCTGGAATTTAAAGGATTCGTAGGTTTTAGAGGCAATCAGAAACAAAAAGGTTATTGGCTCTGGAACTATTAAGAACGGTAATGAGAATACATTATCAGAAGCTCTCTAAAGAATCTCAGTTGAATCTGGAAGAGGATGTCACACCTTCTTAAGCAACTTCCTACTTTTTTATTATTGACAAAAAGGGGGAGAATGAAAGATATTTTGACTCCTATCAGAAGATGACTCCTTTCCGAAGATCTTCAGGGAAGTGTTTTATTTTCTCGTTATCTGAGTATTCTACTTAGGGGGAGTTTTTTATTCTTTGTTCTTTATATTCCATCAAAATATACAAGTTTTTGTCATCATCAAAAAGGGGGAGATTGTTAGAACATAATTTGGTTCTACATCCCTGTAAGAGTTTTGATGATAAGAAACACATATATATAAAGAACAAATATGCTCGCTAATAAAAGTATCTTTATATGCAGGAAGTTCTGATGTGAAAAAGATGTGCTGATGTAAGGAGCATCGATGATCTTCCAAAACATCACTAGAAGTTATGATTATGCTAGCATAGAATATGAGAGTACTATGATAGAATCAAACACATCCTTCTTAGAAGCAATTTTGTGTGGCATGATTATATGAAGAAGTTCTGTTACAACTTCTGAATGCACCAACACTGTGAAACAGGATCTCTGATACTCAGATCTGTAAAGTTATGATCCAAGTAGTAAGGGACTCTCAACGGTAATATTCATCCTCTGATGTGAGAAGTTCTGAAGCATTGCAATTTATCAATGCAATATCAAAAGTAACGGCTACAAACAGACAAGGATCTCCTGGTTTGGAAAGTTTATTAATTCGTGTTATGAACATTCCAAAAGCATCTTCTTTATGTTATTGTTGCATGGCTTATATAAATAAGACAAAAAAAAAGAATTCAGTTGACGAACTACTGCGCACGTAAAAGAAAAGCATATTTACCCAGTTCTACCTAACAATATTAAATTGTGTAATACATCATGGTTGTGATATTATTTTATTTAGAAAACATATTTGTACACACTCAATTATATTATTTTGTAATTCCTTGAGAAAACCGGGTTGTGGTTTTAGCTCAAGAAGACTTTGGCAGTTGTCAAAGTAGATTTGTAATCAAGATTGATTAGTGGATTAAGACCTCGTTGGAGAGAGGCGAAATCACCTTGGCAGGTGGACTATAGTAGATTGAGTTCAAACGAACCAGGATAAAAATCAACGTGTTCTTTTCATTATGTTTTGAGAACCCAATTTAACTCCCTTCTTGTGTTTTTCCCTTCTTCAAATATTCTGAAAGTGCAAAAAAGCTTCAACGTGTTTGTCTCATCCAATTTCTAATCATAGGAATATCAAGAAATTATGAGGACCCAAAGTCTCAACGGTAATATTATCATTATGATAAGGTCTCAAAGAATAAAAGTTCTGATGCGTTACAATTAATTCATTACAAATCAAAGAGTAACAACTAAAATAAAACAAGACCAATATTTGTGGAAAGTGCATTAACAACACTTTATCAACTTTCCTAATTTATCATCTCAGGTCTCATATGCCTCGCCTATACAAAGAGATTTTGAAGAAGAATCAAATAACACTTTTGTGCATACAAAGATATATCTTCACTAGCTCTCCCTTGTGCTTTAATTTTGGGTATAAATCACAGTTGTGATATAGTTTTTCTAGAAACACCTTGTGTAGCGGTAGAAATGTTCAAGACTAAGCCATTGGATTGACTAGACTTTATAAAAATCAAAATAAAAATCGTCACTACACTTTATTGTTTCCAAAGGAATGGGAAAATAGCGAATAACCCAAAAAAGGGGGAAAGATTCAAGGTAAGGGGGTTGGTTATGCAAAGGGAAGGTATTAGCACCCTAAACATCTACGGTACTTCGCAGGAACCTCTTTGTAAAATCTGTATATTTTGGCCATAAAAATGTGTTATATAAAAAATGGATGGTGGAGGTGAGAAAAGAAATATTTTTATGATTTTTGCACCCGCCGCGGTTGCGAACCTTTAGTGCCTACGTACCACCTTTCGTGCAATAGGGGATCAGGGTACACGTAGTTCCTCTTTTAAAAATTTGAAACACAAGTGTGTTGGTTAATTTTATTAGATAAGACATCATCGTCATTGTCCGTGTGGAAAACATACTTACTACCCACAATCATGAGAAAGGAGAATTTGCATCATCTCAAAGAGTAGGATATGGCTTGGATTTTAAAATCAACAATGCCTCACTCAACACCCAAGTGGAAAATATCTCTCTTTACTTCATACTGTAGAAGTATAGTTGTTTGCATCACTACAAGGATTGACAAGAGTCTAATCTTTTGAGAAAAGTTTTAAAGATAAAAGCCAAGGTGGTAAAGATGGTTTGCAATGAGATTGGTTGACTTTTAGTCTTCTCACAAAAAAAGTAAAGTTATTATTAAATTGATTGAAGTTTATTTATGAAAATGTTTTGAAAATGCATGGACCTAAGTCCAAGTTTATTATGAAAATGTTTCAAGTTTCAAAACAAGAAGAATTTTTTTTAAAGGAGGGAGAATATTTTTGAAATTAAAGAAGATGGGAGGAGATGAAGAGACTATCCTAAAGCATAAGGTAAAAGCTAGGGATAAGAACCATCTAACCAACAAGAAGCCAATACTTGACATTATGAGTCAATATTGATTTCCAATTCTTTGGATTGAAACCAAGCAAGCAAAGATACTAGACCTCTTGAGAGAATCAAACTTCAAGTGTATTAAATCTTCACAAAAATTGGGCAGAGTAACGACTGTATATGGGTGAATTCCAAATTATAAACGAAGTATGTAATCACAATAACCTGCATACAAAACAAACAAACAACCCAATGTCTTGAGGTAAACCTCAAAAACTCCAGACAAAATATCAAATAAAGTCACAAAGTCTCCAAGATAGGCCAAGGTCTCTAATCCTAAGTCCAAGAAGTCCAATGCTCCATAATTCCAAGGATAGTAACCAAATAGTCCAAGTATCATTAAAAATGTTTATGGTTCATGTTGATTATTAGGTGTCTTTAAAAGGAAAAGAAAAGCTCAAGTGAGCAACATAAAAATAGTATAAGAAAATAAATGCTCAAGTAAGCAAAAATGAAAATGACATGAAATGTAAATGCTTACAGTAAATAGTACATAAAGCATAAAAAATAATAAAGCATAAGATAAAGTCAATTGTTAGAAATTAGTGGTTAGTTGGATGACCATCTTGAAACTTGCATTTGGAACTCATTAGATGATTGGTAGAACCAAAGCCTTCACACAACAAGTTGCATTTGCTTTTTGTCAAGTATATCATCCATTTTAGAATCCTCAAAAAGTAACATTTAATGATCAACGATGTTTAAGTGATCCGCGTTGACCAAAAGTGTTGTAGATCCATTAGAGGATTGGTAGAACCAAAGCCTCCACACAATGAATCTTAAGGTTATTGGATCAAATAGATCAAATTAACATACTTGGGCTTGCAATCATAAGTTTGGGCCATGAATGATCATTTATTCAAATCGGGGCAAAATTTAGCGCTATGTTAAGCAATCGTAAGTGGACTTATGTAAAAGTCGCACCTATTTTGAGGTCGGTCAATAGCAATCTATGTACTTCATGTTTGGATAAATGATATAGAGATCACCATCCCTTAACATGTAGCACAATTAAAAAAGAATGGGATAAGATGAAGAGACAGGGGAATGATAAGCTAATTTGGATCACCATTTCAAAATTCTTTCATCTTTAAATTCAACCACTCCTCTAGATGGATTAAAGCACTAAACATATCATTAATCCAAAACACCAAAAATGAATTAAGTAATTCATTCTTAGGTATATTTGAATTGATAAACATTTATCCAACTTCATCTACATCACAAAGTCCATTGAGTTTAAAGACAAATTGGACATTTAAAATTGCAATCCAAATTATCCATCAAAGAGAATAAGCAGAAAAATATTTGAGTCAAAACAGCCCCAAAATAAGGCATAAAAAGTATTTTTGGCACTGTTACAATCAATTGTGCTTAGACAGCAACCTATTGCATCAGTGCAGTTTTTTATCAAATCAATTTTCTGTGACAATCAATTGCAATGTTACAACAATTGATTGCAACCTGTTAAAAATCAGTAGAAAACAACATTTTAAAGATCAAATTCTTGTTCCAACTTTTCATCAAACACCTTATGATCATGGATCCAATTGAGCATGAAAGTGCCATCAAATTATGAGAAAATAGTACCAATAGAATCATAAAACAGTTCTCAATGAATCAAAACCATAAATCCACAAGAGATCACACTATGAAAGATGATGATCCAACTTACCAAAGGTAGAATTAGAGAATTATCAAACAACTTCCAGAATTTGCTGCAATTCAACCACAAGAATCAATTACCAAAGCTTGGATGTAGAGAATTGATGGATAAAAAGTATTTGGATGAAGGTTTAGCACAAATATTAGTAAGCTTCAATGCAAAGCTTACTAACTTTTTGAAAATGGAGCTTTGAATTAATTTTGTAGATGGAGAGAATTGAGAGATGTTTTAGCAAGATGAGTTTGGCTATTAAAAGCTTGTGATTTGAATGAAATGAGGTTTCTATTTATAGAGTTTAGGATTGGGATTAGTGGTAATTTGGTAATTGATTCTTGGAGCCAAATTTGAATTAATGATATAATTTTCAAATTATGCAGAAAAATTGGAGCCAAAATGATAACAGTTTGAAATTGCTGGCTTTTTCAAAGAAACACATGCATTTTGCTGTTATGAGTCGATACATGGTAGGTATGCATCGATACATCCTAGCTGTATAACACAGCATGTGTCAATACATGTCTCTATGTGTCAATACATACTGTTATTTCAAAACATTACAGAATCACACAAACTGCATGAGTCAATACATAACACGTATGTGTCGACACATGCTAGTTATACAAATAGGATGAGTCGATACATACATGCATGTGTCGATACATGCCAGTTATACAAACAGGATGAGCCGATACATACATGCATGTGTCGACACATGCCAGTTATACACAACAGGATGAGTCGATACATACCTTTATGGGTCGATGCATGCTGTCTTTCGCCACAATACAGAATCAAATCAACTTGCATGAGTTCGACACAAGCCTTCATGGATCTATACAAGCTGCCTTTCGACACAATACATAATCAGTCAATTTGCAAAACCTTATTTTTTGGATGCTTCGACTTGGTACCTACAAAACACAATTTTGCAAAGACATGGACAAATATTTTTTTGTATTTTTTAATAGAAGTTAGTTAATCAACACATATACAAAATACACAACCAAGGTGCTTGAAAATTTCTCAAGAGCAAACTTAAAGATAGGAGATAGAAAAAATCAACCCTAATGTGACCTTGTTATGATCAAGTTGACATGATATGATAGGGGAATCTTAGGGGGAAAATTGGGGTACAACAGCTGTCCTTATTTAAGTGTCTTCTATCCAGAGATACAAAGGTTAAAAATATTCGTGTCGTCGCGATTGAAGATACTTAAATATAAAACAAGCCCTATTTTTGTCTCTAAGATGCCATGCAATTCTTATGATTATGAATGCATATAAAAAGAACAAAAGAGACGCAAAGTAACATTAGGGATGCCACAAGAACGAAGAAACAAAGGAGCAACCCCACCAGGAAAATAAATCACTGGTGGACCAAAAGAATTGAATCAGAGAGGAGGATAACAAGCATCGACGTATAACTGTGAACTACCAACTCAAAAGATGAAGGTAAAAAAGTAATAAGATACCGGCTCAAAGATGACGGTAAACTACCAACTCAAAAGTTGAAGGTAGAAGATAAAGATATACCGACTCACAGATGATGGTAAACTACCAACTCAAAAGTTGAAGTTAGAGAGAAAATATATCATGCCATCGTCGTTCACTGACGATGAACTATCAACGTTCACTGATGATAGCAAAAAGATAAGAAACACCAACGTTCACTATCGATGTACTACCAACGTTCACTGAAGGTAGATTTGAAAATATCATACCACCGCCGTTCACTGATGATGAACTATCAACGTTCACTGATGATAGCAAAAAGATAAGAAACACCGATGTTCGCTGCCGATGTACTACCAATGTTCACTGAAGGTAGATTTGAAAATACCATACCACTGCTGTTCACTGACGATAAACTATCAACATACACCGATGATAGCAAAAAGATAAGAAACACCGACGTTCATTGCCGATGTACTACCAACGTTCACTGAAGGTAGATTTGAAAATATCATACCACCGCTGTTCACTGGTGATGAACTATCAATGTTCACTGATGATAGCAAAAAGATAAGAAACACCAACGTTCACTGCCGATGTACTACCAACATTCACTGAAGGTAGATTTGAAAATATCATACCACCACCATTCACTGATGATGAACTATCAACGTTCACTGATGATAGCAAAAAGATAAGAAACACCAACGTTCACTGCCGATGTACTACCAACATTCACTGAAGGTAGATTTGAAAATATCATACCACCGCAGTTCACTGATGATGAACTATCAACGTTCTCTGATCATAGTAAAAAGATAAGAAACACCGACGTTCACTGCCGATGTACTACCAACGTTTACTGAAGGTAGATTTGAAAATATCATACCACCGCCGTTCACTGACGATGAACTATCAACGTTCACTGATGATAACAAAAAGATAAGAAACACCAACGTTCACTGCCGATGTACTACCAACGTTCACTGAAGGTAGATTTGAAAATATCATACCACCGCCGTTCACTGAGGATGAACTATCAATATTCACTGATGATAGATAAAAGATAAGAAACACCAACGTTCACTGCCGATGTACTACTAACATTCACTGAAGGTAGATTTGAAAATATTATACCACCGCCGTTCACTGACGATGAACTATCACCGTTCACTGATGATAGCAAAAAGATAAGAAACACCGACGTTCACTGCCGATGTACTACTAACATTCACTGAAGGTAGATTTGAATATATCATACCACCGCCGTTCACTGAAGATGAACTATCACCGTTCACTGATGATAGAAAAAAGATAAGAAACACCGACGTTCACTGCCGATGTACTACCAACGTTCACTGAAGGTAGATTTGAAAATATCATACCACCGCCGTTCACTGCCAATGAACTATCAACATTCACTGATGATAGCAAAAAGATAAGAAACACCGACGTTCACTGCCGATGTACTACCAACGTTCACTGAAGGTAGATTTGAAAATATCATACCACCGCCGTTCACTGACGATGAACTATCAACATTCACTGATGATAGCAAAAAGATAAGAAACACCGACGTTCACTGCCGATGTACTACCAACGTTCACTGAAGGTAGATTTGAAAATATCATAGCATTGTCGTTCACTGACGATGAACTATCAACGTTCACTGATGATAGCAAAAATATAAGAAACACCAACGTTCACTGCCGATGTACTACCAACGTTCACTGAAGGTAGATTTGAAAATATCATACCACCGCCGTTCACTGACGATGAAATATCAACGTTGACTGATGATAGCAAAAAGATAAAAAACACTGACGTTCACTGCCGATGTACTACCAACGTTCACTGAAGGTAGATTTGAAAATATCATACCACCGTCGTTCACTGACGATGAACTATCACCGTTCACTGATGATAGCAAAAAGATAAGAAACACTGACGTTCATTGCCGATGTACTACCAACGTTCACTGAAGGTAGATTTGAAAATAACAAGTTTTCCCCAAAAATCTGGGGTTCCACCTAGAACGGGTCTCAACTTTTTCCTTAACCAAGGAAATCTGCCTGGAAAGGGTAAAATGTAATATGTCTCAAATAAAGAGACTTCCACTTATTGTCAAGGGGAATTGCAACGAGAAATGACTTTCCGGGGATAAAAATATGGCTTCCTGGGGAAATGAGATATGGCTTCCTGGGGAAAGAGATATGACTTCATGGTGAAATGAGATATGACTTCCTGGGGAAATGCCACGTTATTCCTGCTGATGAGATAAAGTCTTCTCGTGCAAAATAAATGCACAAACCAAAACTCAAAGTTCTCAGAAATCCGAAGTAGACAATATCGTCATGCAACCACAAATCCATTTCCAAAATAAACTGGAGCAGGGCGGCCAACGAAGATACATCCTTTGAGAAATAAACTCAAGAGGGAAAACCAAATCCATCTAAGCAAGGAGAGCTGCAGGAAGGTTAGAACACAATGTCAATAAAAAATGATTTGTAGCAATGCATAATGCATGTATGAATGTATGAGTGATATTGTACATATGCTGGTATTAGGATACATAATCAGCACAAACAAACAAAAACCGTCTCAGGTACCAACAACATTGGGCTAAACTTCAACCAGAAAGATCAATCCAAGAAAGGTAAAAGCAACTGCGGAAACCAAACCTATTGCATGTCCCAACTTCACTGAGGAGAAACGTAATCCGGATGTAGCTAAATCAAACAGATACCGGGATAGAAAATCTTTCTTCCGGTTTCATCGGAGAAATCAATTTTTCAAAAGCAACATATCTACTGAAGATTGCAAGACCAGCCTCAAATAAAGCAGACTGACGCCGAGACAATCAAACCTTATTGGGGAAACCAAACCCTACTTCCCTGGAGAAAAACTGCGGATTGAAAACTTTCATCATGAATACTCATTCCAACAAGAGATTCCCTGGGATAACCTTCCCGGGGAATTAAGAAGTCAACATTAATACCAATACTGCAGAGAGAGTGACATAATCCAGAAGTAAACAAATCATAATGATAAAACAGTACAGATATAGGGATATAACATCCTTCTCCAGGCTTCACCGGGGAATAGCACACAGACTTCAATGGGGAAACAAAAGTTTTCACGGTTCTCCCTTCTACTGGATATTACAACACTGATCTTGAATAAGGCAGATGGAAACCAAATTATCAAACCATTCACTGGGGAATTCAGGCCCACTTTGAAAGAAGAAAAACATACGGACTTCACTAAGGGAAGACAATGCTTCATCATCGAGACATCTACTGGGGACTTCATGCTGACTTCAATGGGGAGGCCAAAACCATATAATCGAGGGGAAACCAAGATACGTTCTTCACTGGAGGAACCGGAGATATATTCTTCACTGGAGGAACCAGAGATACGTTCTTCACTGGGGAAACCGGAGATACGTTCTGCGCTGGAGAAACCGGAGATACGTTCTTCGAGAGTAATTATTGCACAAACTTCTTTGGGGAGAAGGGACTTCTATAAAATAAACGAGGCCTTCACTGGAGAATATTGGATTGAGTGTTCATATCATACAAACCTATTCCAACAAAAGATGCCCTGGTATAGTCTTTCTGGGAAATCAAGAAGTCAACACTAATGCCAATACTGCAGAAAGAGCGACATCTCAACACACCAAGGGAAAAAAACCTTTCATCATATGAGGGAAAACTTCACTGGGGAATCTGGGACGGAGGCTTCTGACCATGCAAACCTAAAATCAAAAGCGAAATAAGACTTGGCCGAGGATAATGGGATCACAAACCTAATACTGTACCTTGCACCCACTGGTATCGTCTTCAACTAACTGAGAAACACACAGAGATTGCGCACATCCCAACAAGATGACTTGAGAAAAACCTTCACGAAGGAAGTAAATCTTCTTAAAACAACTGGAGTTTGTTCATTCCTGAGATCGCCATTTTTGTTGTCATTGTTTTATCAAAAATCCCAAAGTAAATTGAATTGTGGAGATCTCCCCTTTTTTTTTTTGAAAAGTCAATTTTTCTTTTTAATCTTTTTGCTTTAAAAATTATTATCAGTAATAAATGGAGTCTTTGCGAGCTAAATAAAAATAAGAACACAAAGAATTGGGTAAAAGCTCGAATTTCATTAATAGAATGGTAGTCTGCGAATGGCGAGACTCCATGGATGATTACAAAGTTTGGGAAATGGTAATATATAATGGAAAAGATACATTGAGATACAATGACCACCGTTCCCCCTAATAACTTTTGAAATCCTGAGCAACAGCTTTTGTTGAAGTATGGTGAGGATCTGAGAAGATTGTTGCTTCAACGATCAAGTCTTGTTTGATGTAGTTACTTGCCAAGAAAAATCCCTAACTTTTGCCTAAGCTGCCCTTGCGAGTTTTCAACTTAGTGGGAAATTTATTCGGTTTATATCTCTAATTTTTGCTTAGACTGCCCTTTCAGGTTTTCAGCCTACCGAGACGCTCCTTTTTTCCTAAGCCGTCCTTTCGGGTTTTCAACTTAGCGAGATGTTCTTTTATTTCTTTAGGCGAAGTATTTCTTGACTGCATCAGCATTCATGGGACGTGGGAACTCCTCTCCATCCATAGTTTCAAGAATTAATGCACCGCCAGAGAAGGCTTTCTTGACAACATACGGGCCTTCAAAATTGGGAGTCCAATTGCCTCTAGAATCAGTGTTAAAAGACATGATCTTCCTAAGCACGAGGTCGCCTTCTCTGAATTCACGAGGTTTGACCTTTTTATCAAATGCTTTCTTCATTATTTTCTGATATAATTGCCCATGACATAAAGCTGTCATTCTCTTCTCTTCAATCAAATTCAATTGGTCAAACCCGTTCTGGACCCATTCAACCTCTGTCAACTTGGCTTCCATTATCACACGCAACGAGGGAATCTCTACCTCAACAGGGAGTATAGCTTCCATTCCATATACCAGGGAGAATGGGGTTGCTCCTGTTAAAGTGAGGACATATGTTCGATATCCATGCAGAGCAAAAGGGAGAATTTCATGCCAATCCTTATAAGTAACAACCATTTTCTGGATAATTCTCTTGATATTCTTATTAGCAGCTTCAACAGCCCCATTCATGTTTGGCCTATATGGAGACGAATTGTGATGAACAATCTTGAATTCTTCACACAGTTCTGCCATCATCTTGTTGTTCAAATTTGAGCCATTTTCAGTGATGATTCTACTCGGCTCACCATACCGACATATGAGATTGTTTTTGATGAAACACACAACCACTTGTTTGGTAACATTGGCATAAGAAGCAGCCTCTACCCATTTGGTAAAGTAGTCAATTACTACCTAGATGAAACGGTGTCCATTCGAAGCTTTGGGTTCTATCATCCCGATCATGTCAATACCCCACATAGAGAAAGGCCACGGGGAGGAAATCACATTGAGAAGTGTCAGAGGCACATGGACCTTGTCTGTATAAATCTGGCATTTATGGCACTTCTTTGCAAATTTGTAACAATCAGATTCCATTGTCAACCAATAGTAACCTGTCCTTAGCATCTTTTTAGCCATCGAATGTCCATTAGCATGAGTGCCAAATGAACCTTCATGAATATCATGCATCAACATGTCTGCTTCGTGTCTGTCCACGCATCTGAGCAAGACCATGTCATAATTTCTCTTGTATAACACATTTTCACTGAGGAAGAAACTTCCTGCCAATCTTCTCAGTGTCTTTCTATCTTTCCTCGATGCACCAACCGGGTATTCCAGAGTCTGAAGAAAATACTGGATGTCATAATACCAAGGTTTTTCATCTGCTACCTCCTCTGTCTTAAACACATGAGCGGGCCTATCTAGCCGTCGAACTATAATACTGGGTATATCATTCCGAGTATTCACTTGGTACATGGAAGCCAGAGTTGCCAGAGCATCCGCCATTTGATTTTCATCTCTAGGAATGTGATGGAATTCAACTTTATTGAAGAAGGGTAGTAATCTTCTAGCATAATCTTTGTAAGGGATCAAGCCGGGGTGACGAGTATCCCATTCTCCTTTAATCTGATTTATTACCAAAGCTGAATCGCCATACACATCTAGAATTTTGATTCTGAGATCAATAGATTCCTCAAGACCCATGATGCAAGCCTCATATTCCACCATATTACTAGTTCAACCAAATGTTAACCTAGTAGTAAAAGGAATGTGCGATCCATGAGGAGTGACGATCACAACACCAATTCCTTTACCATAAGCATTCACCGCTCCATCAAATACCATACTCCAACGAGATTCAGGGTCAGGGCCTTCCTCAGGCAATGGTTCATCACAATCTTTCACTTTTAGGAACATCACATCCTCATCGGGGAATTCATATTCTGCAAATTGATGATCTTCCACCGGTTGGTGAGCAAGGTAATATGCTAACACACTACTTTTGATAGCCTTTTGAGTGTGGTACTCAAGATCATATTCAGATAACAACATCTTTTGGCGGGAAATTCTCCCGGTAAGAGCAGGCTTCTCAAAAATATACTTGATTGGATCCATTTTAGAGATCAACCAAGTGGTATGATTCAACATATACTGCCGCAAACGCTTTTCCGCCTAGGCCAAAGCACAACACGTTTTTTCCAGCATGGAATACCGCGACTCACAATCAGTGAACTTTTTGCTGAGATAATAAATGGCGAACTCTTTCTTCCCTGTTTCATCCTGTTGTCCCAGAATACAACCCATGGATTTATCTAACACTGTTAGATACATAATCAATGGTCTTCCTTCTACGGGAGGGAGCAAGATAGGAGGTTCAAGCAGATACTCTTTAATACTCTCAAATGCCCTTTGGCAGTCATCCGTCCACACACAACCTTGATCTTTCTTTAACAACTTAAAGATCGGTTCACACTTTACAGTCATGTGGGAAATGAATCTGGAAATATAATTCAAACGCCCGAGGAAACCCCTGATTTGCTTTTCAGTTCTTGGTACTGGCATTTCTTGAATTGCTTTGACTTTATCAGGGTCAACTTCAATTCCTTTCCGACTAACGATAAAACCCAACAATTTCCCCGATCTAACTCCGAAGGTGCATTTATTTGGATTCAAGCGGAGATGATACTTCCTCAAACGCTGAAACAACTTCAACAAATCTTTTATATGCCCTTCTTCAGTTTGGGATTTAGCAATCATATCATCAACATACACTTCAATTTCCTTGTGCATCAGATCATGCAATAGGGTTGTCATAGCCCTCTGGTACGTTGCACCAGCGTTCTTCAACTCGAAGGGCATCACTCTGTAACAGAATGTTCCCCAGAGTGTGCTAAATGTTGTTTTTTCAATGTCCTCTGGAGCCATTCTTATTTGATTATACCCGTAAAATCCGTCCATGAACGAGAATACCTTGAATTTTGCTGTGCTATCCACTAACATATCAATGTGAGGCAATGGAAAATCATCTTTTGGAATAGCTTTATTTAGATCTCTGTAATCTACGCACATGCGGACTTTTCCGTCTTTTTTCGGTACTGGGACAATATTGGCAATCCATTGAGGATACACTAACGTCACAAGAAAACCAGCATTAATCTGCTTTAGGACCTCCTCTTTGATCTTTACTTCCATATCTGGGTGGGTTCTTCTCAACTTTTGTTTAACTGGCGGACACTCTGGCTTCAACGGCAAATGATGCTCAACAATGTCTGTATCTAGACCAGGCATATCTTGATAAGACCAAGTAAAGATATCCACATACTCTTTTAACAGCTCAATCAACCCGCTCTTTACATCAGGATGCAACAATGCTCCGATCTTAACCTCCTTCAGATCTTCTTCTAAACCCAAATTAATCACTTCCAAAGGCTCCTTATATGGCTGAATGGTATTTTCCTCGTGCTCAAGCAACCGTGAGACCTCTTCTGGAATCTCATCATAATCTTCTTCTTTAGCCCCAAACACAGGACATTTAAAGTTGGGAGAGGGTGCAAGGTCATTGTATTCAACGAGTTTTTTAATTAATCTGCACATATGATTTATGATTGCTTTTAGAAACTGACACATATAACAAGTGATCATACAAAATAATTTTCAGCTATTATTTATTTTGAAAAGGTTTTTTATTTGATTACCAATTCCCAAGAAAAAGCAGAAAATAAAGACATATTTTTGGAAGCAAAAACAACTTTTATTAATGATCTTAAAAATCAAAGCAAACAGATAAGCCCATACAATACTTTCACCTTGGGCGGAGTGAAAGCTTTTCAAAAGAAAGAACAGATTAACAAAACAAATTACTTTGAAATATGTATGCAAGAAGGAACATCAATGGTGACCCAGTTCTGAACTCGGACTCCATGTGTCACATAATTCGGTACTTCCTGCCCTGTTTCATCCTCTTCAACAACATAAATTCCAGAACCAATTGGATGGAGGTAGCCTCCACTGCGAAAAACATCATGATAACTGCTCACAGAAGACTTTGACTTCAAATTTTCGCCTTTTCCATTCTTCGAAGAGAAACCCAAACCATTTCTATTTTTGTTCACGGGTGGATCCACAAGTTGTCCCCAAACTGCATTATGACCATTGCGCACCACTTGTTGCGCGTCCTTCAGCGAAACCACAAAATTCGCATTCCTCCTTATGTTGTCAATAGATAGGGCTTGGAACTAAGTTCCAACAGCAGCCTCATCCGCTTCTACAATACTGAAAGAGGATAGATGGGATATCAACAACGCTTGCTCCCCATTTATGATCACCACCTTCCCTTCGTGCACACATTTTAACTTCTGATGTAGAGTTGAAGTGACAGCCCCTGCTTCGTGTATCCATGGCCGTCCAAGCAAACAACTATATGCAATAATAATGTCCATTACCTGGAAGGTTATCAAAAACAAATGTGGTCCTATATGGATGGGCAAGTCCACTTCACCGATGACAGATTTCCTCGACCCATCAAAAGCCTTCACAATGATGCCACTCGGGCACGTAGATGCTCCTTGATACTTTAACTTCATGAGGGTACTCCTCGGTATAACATTCAGCGCGGATCCGTTATCAATTAGCACATTGGACAACGAATCATTCTTGCAGTTCATAGATATGTGGAGGGCCCGGTTGTGATTCCTCCATTCATCTGGTAACTCATCATCACAGAAAATCAAATTGTTACATGACGTAATGTTTCCAATTACGCTGCTGAATTGATATAACGGAATGTCATTCTCCATAAAAGCTTGGTCTAGTACTCTCATTAGTGATTCTCTATGAGCAGAGGAATTCATCAATAAAGCTAGAATAGATATCTTTGAAGGAGTCTGCAATAGCTTATCTACAATTTTGTAGTCACTCATCTTAATTATCTTCAAGATATCCTCCACTTCTTTCTCTAATATAGCTCCACTAGCCTCTCATGCAGCCTTCTTAGGCTCATCGTTCTCAGCAATTTTATTTCCAGCAATAACATCTCTTCGAATAACCGGCGCAAACACACGACCGCTATGGGTCACCCTACTATTATCAGCTATATTTCCAACATCTGGCATTTGCTGGATGGGAACCTCCACCCCGTCTTCTAAGATTGTAGCATTGTATTTGTAAGGCACAACCTTATCTGATTCATAGGGAATAGGACCTAGCAGACTAATCACCAATGGGGTAACAACTGGGTTGCTTTGGTACTCTACCTCAAGATGAGTGGGTCCACCAAAACAAGGTACAATGACATTCACCCCTTCCTCAACACAATCATCCATCAAAAAGTCATTTCCGGCAAACAAATCTTCGCCTAAAGAGAAATACTCATCTATAGAGGCATACTCTTCCTCTGACTCTTCTTCCGTCAAACAAACTTCAACCATATCAATCTCGTGATAATCATCTCTCTAACCTGTGATCTTGATAGTTCCATTGTCTAACAGCAATTGAACACCTTCCCTCACAATTGAACACCCTCGGGGATTACGACAACAAACTATGCAAGACCCATATTGGTGTTCCACCTGACAAGCAGTACGACAGAAAGTAGCATGCAACTTCACTAGATCCTCATTCAAATGATCCACATCAAAAATAATGAATTCACCTGGACATCCAGAAACCATATTCACATCCTCTTCATATTCTGCCCTAGGCCCTGATTATATGGATTAAACCTTCATCCATCATCTCCTGTAAATCAGCCTTTATCTTCTCGCAACCCTGTATATCTGTACTGCAAATAGCACAACCGGCATGGTCATACGTATAATAACTGAATTCACAGAGGTCTGTGTGCATCTTCACCAAATCTCCTCTAACCAGATTAATATCAAAAATTCGAAAGTCGCCTGGACAACCGGCCACCATATTTACAGCATTCACTCCCCCGTGCTTGGGTAGAGGATTGTCTTTCACATTAGGTCCCACGTCTTTGAAAGATAAAATTCCAGACTTCACCAACCTTTGCACTTCAGTCCTCAAAGGATAACAATTCTCAACACTATGCCCTGGTGCTCCTTGATGAAAGGCACACGTCTGGTCTGCTTTGTAATACCAAGGCAATGGTGATGGTATTGCGGGAGGTGGTCGTGTCTGGACCAACTTCTTCTGAATCAATGCTGGTAGTAGCTTTGCATAGCTCATGGGAATAGGATCATAGTTCTCCCTTCTCTGATTATACCCTTGATTCCCATGCTGGGATGGTCTCTGATAAGCAAAGGTACTCGGAGCGGCATTCATAATAGGAGTCACTGAGGCGACTTGCTGATGACGCTGATAATTCTTTCTAGGAGCGTTTACCCTTCTCTCTTGCATAACAACATTTGTATCCCCCTCTTTCTTATTTGTAAACCCATAAGCTGACTTTTTCACCCCTCTGGATCTTTCACCCTTTGTCAAACGGCCTTCTCTTACTGCCTCTTCTAGGTTGACACCCATTCCTTTAATCTCTGTGAAATCACTTGGCGCGCTTGCTACCATCCTTTCGTAGTAGAAAGCTCCCAGCGTTTTCAGAAAAATCTTAGTCATTTCCTTTTCTTCCATGGGAGGAATCACTTGTGCAGCCACTTCGCGCCATCTCTGCGCATATTCTTTGAATGATTCTCTGTCTTTCTGAACCATGGCCCTAAGCTGGTCACGGTCAGGCGCCATGTCCACATTGTACTTGTATTGTTTAATGAATTCTTCTCCCAAATCATTAAAAGTATGGATGTTGGCGCTGTCTAAACTCATGTACCATTTCAACGCTGCGCCGGTCAGACTATCCTGGAAAAAGTGAATTAGTAGATGCTAATCATCAGTGTGGGTAGACATTCTTCTCACAAACATCACCAAGTGAGCACGAGGGCAAGTATTGCCCTTATATTTCTCAAATTCTGAGACCTTGAACTTAGCAGGCACTTTAACATTCGGGACCAAACACAACTCATTCACATTCTGCCCAAATAACTCTTTTCCCCTGAGAGTCTTCATCTCTCTTTGCATTCTATCAAACTGTTCTTGGAAATCATCCATTCTGTCATAAAGACCCAAGTCTTCACTCGGCGAAGGGAAAATACGACACATATCTTCATTAACAAACGAAACCAAATTCACCGAAGGATGTGCAGCAGGAACAGTATGCACCACAGGAGGTGCAGGAGTAACAACATTATGAACCACTGGAGCATCTTGAGGGCCAATATTGAAACCTTCAGGTGCAAAATTCTCTGGCATTCCCCACGGATAACCCTGAGGCATACGGTTTTGAATAACAGCCGGAGTAACGGATACAGGAACAGTAGGAACTTCAGCATTTTCCCTTGTTGGTTGAGGTTGAACACTCGATGGCTGATTCTGAGCAACCACCAGAGCTTCCATCAGTGCAGTCAAGTTGGCCAAGCCAGCCTTCAAAGCATAAACTTCTTCGCGCAGCTCGCGATTCTCCTGTTCCAAGTTGTCCATCTTCTTTTTGAAATTAGCCCGAGTGTTGTAGTGATGAGTCAGTTTGCTGAGTGAAGTAAAGAAGTTGGGTAAGACACCTGGATATGCATAACAAATGCAAGAAATATGTGCAATATGATGCATGATATGCATATGATTATTTTTACTTTATCCTTTAATATTTCAAGGGATTTATGGTTTATAGACATATTGCAAACATCAAAATAATAACGCATTTGAAATACTGAAAGTTTTCATTATAATAACTTCAAAATGGATTACAAGTTTCAATGATCCCAAGTACAAGATGAAAATACAATCTAAAATCCTGAGAAGAGGAACCAATGGAGATCAATCTATACGCTGGCGCTTCCCTGTGAGCCTGGCAATCTGAGCCCTCAACCTCTGGTTTTCTTCCACATGTCTGATGGCAATCTCCTTCCAATCATCTGAAGCAGAAAGTGAGTAATCAGCACCTGTTTGAGGCTTAGGAGAAAATAAATACCCTTGCCTCTCCATAGACTCCACTGCTCGACTCTTAAGGATCACGATCAAATCGTCTTTCTCCTTCAGGTCTGCTCTGTAGGAACTCTCTAAAGTATGGAACTTGTTCTTCCAAGCATCCCTTTCCTGTTGCATCCTAACCAAAGCAAGCTGCAGCTCTTCTAGATCAGCTAACAAAGGAGGAGTGGTCTTCACAAACAAATCAGGCATGGGTGTCTCCCGAATATACGACATCTTCAACTGAATGGCTCTCGATCGGACCCACTGAAGATATGGCTCCAAAGAAACAATACCTCTAGGTCCCAAATCCTTCCTACTCTTCTTATGAATGTGACGCCAGGCCTTCGCAATCTGCTCCCTAGCTTCCTTGTGGTCTTCTCCATCCTTCAGAAAGAAACTACTCAAATGAATACTATTTGGTTTATCCCTCATCGGGTAACCAAGCTGTCATCATGCAAGAACAAGGTTATAGTTAATTCCTCCCTTTGTGTCAAGAAGAGGCACATTGGGGAAACTACCACAACTGTCAATAATCTCCACATCCTGGTAAGCTCGATGATACCAATCAATATCCGAGTAAGTAAGTGCCATGATCTTAGGAGCCCAACGGGGTTCCTTCTTGACATCCCAAAAAGCATCAGACTGAGACATATGAGAGATAAACCACTGGTATAACAAAGGTGTGCAACAGATAATTATTCCCCCATGATAGGAACTTCGAAGATGAACAAAGTAATAAGCATCACCCAACAGTGTAGGAACCGGGTTTCCAATCATGAAAATCCTGATAGCGTTAATGTCGACAAACTTGTCCACATTAGGAAATAAGAATAATCCATAGGCGAGTAAAGAAAAGATAGCCTCAAAAGCAACTGTACTCTTCATCCTGGCAAAATAATGAGCTTTCTCCAATAAGAACTGAGATGGTAATCCTCTAATCCCTCCTTTGGTAGTCATATGGGCTTCCACATCAGACTTCCCCAGATGAATCAAAGCAGCAATCTCATGTGGTTTTGGCTCACCCTCCAAACCAGTAAAAGGAACACGATCGGTAACAGGTAAATCCAATAGATAAGAATACTCCTCCAGTGTTGGCATCAAGTGATAATCGGGAAAAGAAAAGAAGTGATACACCGAATCATAGAACTAGACCAAAGTTGAGAGAAAACCCTCCTTCATCTTCAGCTTCATGAGAGGAATAATGGATCCATACTTCTTCCGAAATTCTGCAAAACACTCGATCTCGGGAATTAGACTGATCAACTCATCTATCTTAGGATCCTTGAAACTATTTTTCCCGGTCTTTCTCTTTCCAGAATCCATGGTTAACAGTACCTGAGATATTCACAAATAGTCAACCTTTAAATCCCTTGAAATATTGTTTTCTTCAAAATATGCTTATGAGTGCATGGATGCATGATGCAACAATCACACACAAGATCACACATATAGGGTTCATAGGTTCAATGTCACAAGCATGAGGCCGAAGGTACTACCATAAGGTGTTGGTCTAAAAAGTTATCACCTGCCGAACAAGGTTCTAAGAGGTTCCCAAAGTCTACATCCTTCCTTCGGATATTACCAACTTCCCGATTAACTCGATAATTAGTAATATTCTCAAGAAAGACTCATCCGAGTGTAGTATCGCGTGACAACTACTTCTGGATTACTCCGTCATAGCTTTCGCACTACACCTAAAAGGCCAAGATGGGTTAGGTAATCTATGGTCCTCAGCTTCATCAGGCTCCCAGGTCGAAAGCAGTACGTCTTCCCGATTAATCGGTAAACGACACTATAATCAAAGGGGCCTCCACTGAGTGGGGGATCTCATGCCTCCTTTTTTGGGATTACTCCCTCAAAGTTAACATGACTATACCGCCCGTCCTATCTTAAAGTTTGCCCAAGTCCAGGTATAGGATTTATGAGTAATCACCAAGCACCCTGTAAACCATGAAAATCCAGACAAACATATAAACAAAATATAACACATAAACACAATAACACATATACAGATATAAACAAAGATAGGCTCAACCCACTTAGGGATGGACCAGCAAGAGGTCAATCTTTCCCCAGTGAAGTCGCCATTTTTATGTAGCGGTAGAAATGTTCAAGACTAAGCCATTGGATTGACTAGACTTTATACAAATCAAAATAAAAATCGCCACCGCGCTTTATTGTTTCCAAAGGAATGGGAAAAGAGCGAATAACCCAAAAAGAGGGGGAAAGATTCAAGGTAAGGGGGTTGGTTATGCAAAGGGAAGGTATTAGAACCCTAAACATCTACGGTACTCCGCAGGAACCTCTTTGTAAAATCTGTATATTTCGGCCTTAAAAATGTGTTATATAAAAAATGGATGGTGGAGGTGAGAAAAGAAATATTTTTATGATTTTTGCACCCGCCGCAGTTGCGAACCTTTAGTGCCTACGTACCACCTTTCGTGCAATAGGGGGTCAGGGTACACATAGTTCCTCTTTTAAAAATTTGAAACACAAGTGTGTTGGTTAATTTTACGAGATAAGACATCATCGTCATTGTCCGTGTGGAAAACATATTTACTACCCACAATCACGAGAAAGGAGAATTTGCATCATCTCAAAGTGGAGGATATGGCTTGGATTTTAAAAACAAAAATGCCTCACTCAACACCCAAGTGGAAAATATCTCTCTTTACTTCATATTGTAGAATTATAGTTGTTTGCATCACTACAAGGATTGACAAGAGTCTAATCTTTTGAGAAAAGTTTTAAAAGAAAAAGCCAAGGTGGAAAAGATGGTTTGAAATGAGATTGATTGACTTTTAGTCTTCTCACAAAAAAAAGTCAAGGTATTATTAAATTGATTGAAGTTTATTTACGAAAATGTTTTGAAAATGCATGGACCTAAGTCCAAGTTTATTATGAAAATGTTTCAAGTTTCAAAACAAGAAGAATTTTTTTTAAAGGAGGGAGGAGATTTTTGAAATTAAAGAAGATGGGAGGAGATGAAGAGACTATCCTAAAGCATAAGGTAAAAGCTAGGGATAAGAACCATCTAACCAACAAGAAGCCAATACTTGACATTATGAGTCAATATAGAATTCTCATTCTTTAGATTGAAACCAAGCAAGCAAAGATACTAGACCTCTTGAGAGAACCAAACTTCAAGTGTATTAAATCTTCACAAAAATTGGGCAGAGTAACAGCTGTATACGGGTGAATTCCAAATTACAAACGAAGTATGTAATCACAATAACCTGCACACAAAACAAACAAACAACCCAATGTCTTGAGGTAAACCTCAAGAACTCCAGACAAAATATCAAATAAAGTCACAAAGTCTCCAAGATAGGCCAAGGTCTCTAATCCTAAGTCCAAGAAGTCCAATGCTCCATAATGCCAAGAATAGTAACCAAATATTCCAAGTATCATTAAAGATTTTTATGGTTCATGTTGATTATTAGGTGTCTTTAAAAGGAAAAGAAAAGCTCAAGTGAACAACATAAAAATGGCATAAGAAAATAAATGCTCAAGTAAGCAAAAATGAAAATGACATGAAATGTAAATGCTTAAAGTAAATAGTACATAAAGCATAAAAAATGATAAAGCATAAGATAAAGTCAATTGTTAGAAATTAGTGGTTAGTTGGATGACCATCTTGAAACTTGCATTTGGAACTCATTAGAGGATTGGTAGAACCAAAGCCTCCACACAACAAGTTTCATTTGCTTTTTTGTCAAGTATATCATCCATTTTGGAATCCTCAAAAAGTAACATTTAATGATCAACGATGTTTAAGTGATCCGCATTGACCAAAAGTGTTGTAGATCCATTAGAGGATTGGTAGAACCAAAGCCTCCACGCAATGAATCTCAAGTTTATTGGATCAAATAGATCAAATTAACATACTTGGGCTTGCAATCATAAGCTTGGGCCACGAATGATCATTTATTCGAATCGGGGCAAAATTTAGCGCTATGTTAAGTAATCGTAAGTGGACTTATGTGAAAGTCGCACCTATTTTGAGGCCGATCAATAGCAATCTATGTACTTCATGTTTGGATAAATGATATAGAGATCACCATCCCTTAACATGTAGCACAATTAAAAAAGAAAGGGATAATATGAAGAGGGAGGGGAATGATAAGTTAATTTGGATCACCATTTCAAAATTCTTTCATCTTTAAATTCAACCACTCCTCTAGATGGATTAAAGCACTAAACATATCATTAATCCAAAACACAAAAAATGAATTAAGTAATTCATTCTTAGGTAGATTTGAATTGATGAACATTTATCCAACTTCATCTACATCACAAAGTCATTGAGTTTAAAGACAAATTGGACATTTAAAATTGCAATCCAAATTATCCATCAAAGAGAATAAGCAGAAAAATATTTGAGTCAAAACAGCCCCAAAATAAGGCAGAAAAAGTATTTTTGGCACTGTTACAATCAATTGTGCTTAGACAGCAACCTATTGCATCAGCGCAGTTTTTTATCAAATCAATTTTCTGTGACAATCAATTGTAATGTTATAACAATTGATTGCAACCTGTTAAAAATCAGTAGAAAACAACATTTTAAAGATCAAATTCTTGTTCCAACTTTTCATCAAACACCTTATTATCATGGATCCAATTGAGCATGAAAGTGCCATCAAATTATGAGAAAATAGCACCAATGGAATCATAAAACAGTGCTCAATGAATCAAAACCAGAAATCCACAAGAGATCACATTGTGAAAGATGATGATCCAACTTACCAAAGGTAGAATTAGAGAATTATCAAACAACTTCCAGAATTTGCTGCAATTCGACCACAAGAATCAATTACCAAAGCTTGGATGTAGAGAATTGATGGAGAAAAAGCGTTTGGATGAAGGTTTAGCTCAAAGATTAGTAAGCTTCAATGCAAAGCTTACTAACTTTTTGAAAATGGAGCTTTGAGTAACTTTTGTAGATGGAGAGAATTGAGAGATTTTTTAGCAAGATGAGTTTGGCTATCAAAAGCTTGTGATTTGAATGAAATGAGGTCTCTATTTATAGAGTTTAGGATTGGGATTAGTGGTAATTTGGTAATTGATTCTTGGAGCCAAATTTGAATTAATGATATAATTTTCAAATTATGCAGAAAAATTGGAGCCAAAATGATAACAGTTTGAAATTGCTGGCTTTTTCAAAGAAACACGTGCATTTTTCTATTATGAGTCGATACATGGGTGGTATGTATCGATACATCCTAGCTGTATAACACAGCATGTTTCGATACATGTCTCTATGTGTCGATACATACTGTTATTTTAACACATTACTGAGTCACACAGACTGCATGAGTCGATACATAACATGTATGTGTCGACACATGCTAGTTATACAAACAGGATGAGTCGATACATACATACATGTGTTGACACATGCCAGTTATACAAACAGGATGAGTCGATACATACATGCATGTGTCAACACATGCAAGTTATACACAACAGGATGAGTCGATACATACCTTTTTGGGTCGATGCGTGTTGTCTTTCGCCATAATACAGAATCAAATCAACTTGCATGAGTTCGACACAAGCCTTCATGGATCCATACAAGTTGCCTTTTGACACAATACATAATCAGTAAATTTTCAAAAACTTATTTGTTGGATGCTTCGACTTGGTACCTACAAAACACAATTTTGCAAAGACAAGGACAAATATTTTTTTGTATTTTTGATTAGAAGTTAGTTAATCAACACATATACAAAATACACAACCAAGGTGCTTGGAAATTCCTCAAGAGCAAACTTAAAGATATGAGATAGAAAAAACCAACCCTAATGTGACCTTGTTATGATCAAGTTGACATGATATGATAGGGGAATCTTAGGGGCAAAAATTGGGGTACAACACCTTGTACAAAATTTTGATTTTATATTTTGTAATACCTTGAGAAACCAAGTTGTGGTTTAGTCTCAAGAAGAAATTGACGGTAGTCATTGTGTTTGTGTAATCAATGTTTGTGATTAGTGGATTAAGACCTCGTTTGAGAGAGGCGAAATCACCATGGCGGGTTGACTGGAGTAGTTTGAGTTCAAACTAACTAGGATAACCAAACATGTATTATTGTTTTAAGTTTTGAAAACCCCAATTCAAACCCCCTTTCTTGTGTTTTTCTATCCTTCAAAAAATTATTTCTTAAGCTTGTTGTGTTCTTTAGAAACAAATTCATTGACTATTTTAAGTTCCTTGAATTCGTTCTTAAGCAACTCATGTTTTTCTTAAATTTCAAGTAAAGAACAAGTTAATTAAGAGCGAGGGAGATCATATAATACCTCTTTTATATCTGAATCAGATTCTGCATATTCTTTTGGATGGGTTACCTCACTAGAAGCTTTAAAACTAGCCATCAAAGCTACATTAGCTTGTTCTTATTTGGATTCATCTTTTGATGAATCAGAATCATCCTGTTTTGCCATTAGTCCTTTCTTATGGGGCTCGTACTTCTTGAGATTAGAACACTCGTTCTTATAGTGAACTTACTCATTACACTTGTAGCATGTGGCTTCTCTAATGCTACTATACTTTTTGTGTCCATAAGTAGACTCGAAGTGACCACCAGTCCTTCTAGATCATATGAACTTGTTGTCTTGCTCTCTCTTACAGAGTTGGTTTACCCTTCTGGAATGCAATGACAACTCGTCTTCATCTTCATTAGAATCTTCTTTGGAATCCTCAATATCTTCTGCTTGAAGAGCTATAGTCTTCTCAGATCTTCTGACAGATTTAAGAGCAACAAATTTTCCTCTCTTCTGAGGTTTGTCTTATTCCACCTCAATCTCATGACTCTTCAAAGAACTTACTAGTTCTTCTAGAGAAGTGTTGTTCAAATATTTCTCTAATTTTAGTGCAATTACCATATGCCTACATCTTATTGGCAGACTTCTGATAATATTCTTCACATGATCTGAAGTAGAGTATCCTTTGTTTAGAACCTTAAGTCATGTAACCTGAATTTGAAACCATGAGAACATAGTCTCAATCGTTTCATCGTCTTGGTATGATGTTGATTGTTCAATGGTTGAGTATTGTCTTTAGAAGGATTAAACTGAGTTTGTGTGATAGGAGAAATATAAGGATGGTGATTCTTTGGATTTGCTCATCTTTAAGTGTCAACTTGTTCATCTTCTCTATGATCTCCTTCTTTCTTGATTTTTCCTGAAATTCATGAAGGCTTCCATCTATATATTTAATATTTGGATTAATTTTTTGATTCTTAATTCTTAGATATTAGTAAAATAATTTCAAACAAAATTTATTTTAAGACTAGATCTTGAAAAAATCGTTTAAAGTTATCTTCTTGGCCTCTTGTGTTTATCTTCTCTTGTCGGATATTTTGAAGAACCTTTATATATCCTTTCCTGGGTATCCCATATTTCCTTGGAGGTTTATAATGATGAATAGTAAAGAGTTCACTATCATCCAAAAATAATTTGAAATTGTTTGGTTTAAAAGATTCATATCTATCTTTTTCTTCTTTGGTTTGAAAGAAAAAAATGGTATTTCAATTACTTCATCATTGATTAGATGAGTAGGGTAAAATGGACCATCAATCATTGTTTTCTAAAAAATATTTAATTTTAATTTGCCAAAAATAAAATTTGATATTTTAAAGAAGGTGGTGGTGATTTTAAAATAGAACTTGTGTGGAAAGTCATCTTCCTTCTGAAACGATTAGTCCTTTAAATAGAAGTTAGGCTCTGATGGAACTTGTTGGACTTTATACTTCACACACAATAGGAGAGTGAATTGTGTGGTTTGGAAAAACGTGGTTTTGAAAATTTTTTGGGAAAATTAAAATGAAATCAGAGTTTTAAAACCATTTTCAAATAATAAGCAGCAGCTAATAAAAGGCATAAAGTAAAAGATAAGGGAAGAATGAGGAAACAAAGAATTATACAGGCCTGGTCAAAACAAAATGACCTACTTGAGAGTTTCCAAGAATACTTGAGAGATTTTAGTAGGAAAGGCTCACGAACCCCCCTTATTCAAAGAAAATGGTGGTTGACCCTTAACCAAATAATACAAGACGATGGATATGTGCGTTTGCGTCTTTTCTCTAATAAATTGCTGAGAGTAAAATGACCATTCTCCCATACCAACGATAAATTGAAGCGGTTAGTTTCCTTTTCACGAACACAGACCTTATAACTATTAGTCTTCAAGTTCCAAATATCTGAGCTCAATTTTGGTTTAACGGGGATAACCAAATAAACTATGAGATTTTAACTGGGCTGGCCTCAAACCTATGAAATTTTTTAATATCGGCTAATCTTTAACCAACCTTGGTTTTACCGGCTAACAAAGAACCAAGGGAAGACTTTCAACGCTAGATAATCTTCAACCTATATATATATATATATATATATATATATATATATATATATATATATATATATATATATATATATATATATATATATATATATATATATATATATATATATATATATATATATATATATATATATATATATATATATATATATATATATATATATATATATGAACTGATCACATAACCCCTAACCAAAGCTTTTATCAAGTTTAACTTCGAACCATATATTTTATCCCTAAGTTGATATATTCAACCAAGGTGTATAAATAACATTTCTTTGTGAAATTTACAATTTTACCCTTCCAGAATTACATTATTATCCTCACTCACAAATGACTTTCCTCACAAAATAATTTGGCTATAACATCTAGTGAGAGAAAGTTTAAATAAAACTTTAGAGAGAGAGAGAGAGAGAGAGTGAGAGAGAGAGAGAGACGGAGAGAGAAAGATAGATAGATAGATAGATAGATAGATAGATAGATAGATAGACAAATAGATAGATAGATAGATAGATAGATAGATAGATAGATAGATAGATAGATAGATAGATAGATAGATAGATAGATAGATAGATAGATAGATAGATAGATAGATAGATAGATAGATAGAGAGATAGAGACAGAGAGAGAGAGAGAGAGAGAGAGAGAGAGAGAGAGAGAGAAAGGAATGTGTCAAAACACTTTTCTGGATGATGAGAAATGAGGCCTATATTTATAGGCAAGAATAATGCCCAAAATAGAATTTCCATTCAATGATTTTGACCGTCGGCTAATCGATTAGCACTTTGGCCTAATCGATTAGATCCTAAAAGTATATCTGTTGTTGGTCATTTAAAAGGAAAAATGATATTTCTAGTCATTGCACATCATTGAGGCGTTGTCTAAATAGCTCGGGGATTACATTTGAATTATTCTTATCGATTATCATAATTGTCTAATCAATTAGATTAGTCAAATATTTTCCTTGGCTATTTCCACTGCTCCTAAGTCATTTGGCACAACTTAAAGACACATTTGAAAATATTTTCTCTTAGTTAAGGTATTTGAAAAAAAAGGCTTTACTGTGTGTGCTCATAGCCAAATACTTTTACGGGAAAGTCCTTTTTCTTTTACAAAAGGTCACTCATTTACTGAATTAGGAAATTGACTCCTACAGGCCCTTTTCATTTGTTATCTTCTGCGTTGACACAACTTGAGATCTCTTGAGGGTTTAGATAGATTCTCTTTGTTTGCCTTCTTCTTTAAATATTAAAGTTCAACAAACCATATCTCTTTGTTTTTCATCTTTAACTACTTAGGCTTTATGCTTGACTCGTCATCATTTATCTTTATGGTTGATCTTATAGATTACTTTACAATTTTATTTATAGTAGTCATCATTGGTTTTGTCACCGTTGTCATAGTTTTCAACATAGTTGTCATCATCAAAAAATGATGCCTTGGTTAAAGATATATTACCTGCAAAACAAGGTTCCATAATATTTTCATCTTTTAGAATCCATAGAAATCAGTGATGGGAAGTTATGTCAAAAGATAAAAAGTGTTTTTCTCCCCTAAGACTACTTTGGCACAAAAAATAAGGAAGTCTCCTTGGTTATATAAGGTATGGTATAACTGGACTGGCATTACAGGCAACAAAAACATATATCCTGCCTTATGCTACTCTCAGATTACATATCCTTCTCTCAAAATGAATCAAAATCAAACTTAAGGGAGAAAACTTATCTAAGAGTTCGAGGAATCAAAGAAAGTTGTTAGTACCATGGTTTTACGATTGGCAGAAGTTTGCTAAAACATGGTTTGCAGCATGATATTCTAGAAGATGTTCTAACATGCTGGTTAAGTTCATTTGAAGGAAGACATTTTGACAAATGTTGTAACATCTTTTATCATTACATTAGTACATGATGCATATTCATGACTGATTTAAATTTATTCTGTGAGATTCCTTTTGGATTTATCTCACTAATTTTTCACATGTCAAGGATATTTAATCTGAAACATTTGAATTGTCTCCAACTATATACAGGTTGACAAAATTGGACTTTGAGACAATTTAGGAAACCTTGTATTTTGTTCCAAGATTAAAGGAGATTTTTCTGCACAGATTGGTGCAGCTCTCAGCGTGTGCAACAAGGAATATATTGGCACAGATTCAAGGCCCAAGGATTGCTGAAGAGTATGTAAAGAACCTGCCTAGGCCTAAATTCATTAAAAACATTATAAAAATATGGGGAAGCCGTATTTTCTTATTCTTAGGTTTTGAGGGTTCTTAAAGGGGTTTCTGTTTTTCTTTGTACGTCCTGTCATACCCCAAATTTTCCTCGTCGATTTCAATGTTCATTTTATTTGTATTTCAATATTATTACTATATTTCCAAAATTATAAAAACTCTCTTATTTTAATTGGTGTACTCTTGGGCCTTATTGGGAAGGGGGTTTAAACGCATAAAAGGGGTGTATTGTCTCAAAATGGACCATTAAGGGTTTGTGATTCACTTTGAAACCATAATGAAAAGGGGTGTGATTAGAAAGTCGGAGGGCCTATTAGGGAAGCATGTTTCAATAATAGAAGAGGAATTTCTTTTTCTTTACAGACTGGGCCAATAGGTTCTCTACGGCCCATTAAATTAATAAAGGTCTTATTGTTTGTATTCATAAAAGAAGGGAGGTGTGTTCTAGAAAGCACACAAATGGGGTGCACTTAGAATCCCAATAACTCAACAAATGTTAGCCCGTTTAACTTTTTTGGACAGCGGTCCATTTAAGTTTTTTACTGATTAAATTTACTTGATTAATTAAGTTAATTAAGTTTTTTAATTAATTTTTAAAATAATTAAACCAGTCAACCTAATGTTGATGAGAGTCAAAATTAGGGTTTTTGTGTGACCCTTGGATTCAGCAGAGGTACCCGTCATCTTCTTTGTTAAGGCAACAAATAGAAAAGTCCAAAACACAAGAATGAACCGGATCTCCATAAAACAAAATCAAATCAAATATTTACAAAAATAGAATTATACAAATCAAAGATTATAGTACAAATCCTTACAGAATCCGAATCAATCAATTTACATCTAAATCATCAATTAAAAATCAATTATAATCTTCAATCTAACCTAATATATAATTCAATCACCCTAATTTCTTCAATAAAAAAATATCTAATGATAATCAATAATATTTTCCTAATTCAATCTCTAACCAAACTCTATAAAAAGCCATAAAGTCTAATGTTTAAAGGACGGAAAAATTCTAAAGAAGAAAAGAGGAAGAAGAAGAACTTCGTGGCTTGAACTCCCGAATAAAAGTTTTTGTTGAAGATTTGGGTTTCAAAATCTGAAACCCTAGATCCGATCGTTCCACCGTGCTGCCTTTAAAACCCTTCAAATCGGCACTACTTCCATAATCACCTTCGTCTGATACCTGTAAAACAGAAAGAAGGAGAAGGAGATCAGAATAGATCAGACCGAAAAATCATAAGAAACACAGAGATCTATGATGAAAGAGTTAATCTTCGACACTTATCTTAGGGATTACATGATTATTTTGTGATTTATGGTTATTGTTTAGGAAGACACCATACCATACACCCTAGCATCTCTTCCCTCAGATCTTGATCATACGCTGTCAGACTGCACACCCACCATAAGCCGTGCGCGCTCGCCCATATGGAGTCCAAACGGACCTCCCAGTATTCAGCATTGGGCCAGGCCCATTGCAACTCACACCCTATATTTTCTACCATGGCCATACAACACCCCCCCCCCCCCCCCCCCGTGATTTGGACAAAAAACAAGCTATTGGCCTTAAGCCTGTGCTAATTGTACCCCCTATAATTACTTCCTAGTTACAATCTTCACCCCACCCGTGTCTTGGGCCAAGTCCAATATCTGGACTTGGGCCCCTTACTTTCCTGACCCTCTATTTTGCTATCCTGTTATAAAACACACACCCCAGGTGTTTGGGCTTAAAATCTCTTTAGGTCAAAATATTCTTCCTAATACACCCTATATCTAACATTCACACCTTCTTTAACTAAATTAAATAATTTATTGATTTTATTAACCTTATTTTCTTATTTTATTTAATTGTCATATTTCTTTTAGCATTTTCATTAAATATATTTTTGCATAATTATTAATAAATAGTTATTATATTTTCATTAAAAATATTTGATATATATTTGATACTAAAATAGTTATTTATTAATCAAAATTCTTTTTTTTCAAAAAATACTAACCCTGTTTCTTTGCATTAAATATTTTTCCATATCAGACATATTTCGCATAATTGCATCATATATTCGAAAACGTCTAACCGATCAAACACTAACTTTTTATTACTAACCTAATTAAAACACACACACACACACACACACACATATATATATATATATATATATATATATATATATATATATATATATATATATATATATATATATATATATATATATATATATATATATATATATATATATATATATATATATATATATATATATATATATATATATATATATATATATATATATATATATATATATATATATATATATATATATATATATATATATATATATATATATATATATATATATATATTAAAAAAAAAGGATTATGGAGATATCTTTTATCGACTGTGAACTTCGTCTACAACTCTGCAATTTACAAACCCAGACTTGGTTCAAGGAGAATTCGAGATATTTCTATAATCCATAAAAAAATACTAACCAAACAACTACAAACTTTGAATTGGGACTCTGATTACTCATAAGAGGATACGTAGGTATACAAATTAAAAACTGTGGCGAGTTCCCTAATAAAAATAAAACCTTATTCCTAAATCTTTAACCTAAACCCTAGTATCCTTGTGAACAAGGTAGATGAAGGGTTCCTAACACCTTCCCTTCGTCTAAAACGAGTCAACAACTTAGAATCTCTGATCAAATTAGAGTTATCTGTTATATTCCCCTCCCTAGGATACAAATTAATGGCGGCGACTCTATATTTTTAAACCAGTTATTACAACTGGAGATTCTGCTGGAGACTCAACCCTACGATTTATAAGCCTTTCCTTTTGGTTTTATGATTTTTTAGGGTTTTTATTATTTTTGGTATTTTTTATATTGGATTTATTTATTTATTTATTTAATTTTGTTTATTATTATTATCTATTCATCATTTGTTGGCGGGATTTTATTTTAAAAATTATTTTCAAAAAGGCTCTGCTTAAGGGAGCCCCTTGTGCCTTTCCCTCTAGTGTTATCCATGATACCCCTAAGGAAACCACCTTATGGGGAGGATAGAATATACGTAGACCAAAGCTAGGAACCTACCAACTAAGGGTACCTTTCATAAATCCTGTCATTATGCCACACAATCATGCATTCATACATCTTACATTTCACATATTCATTATTCTCAAATATTTTTTGTCTATCTTATTCACAGGATTAAAAAAAATCAAAGGTTTTTGGTGAAGTGTCTTAAAAATGAATGCCAGAGGAAAACAACTTATCCGTGTTAGTGCCGTCAAGACAAATATGACAAATATCAAGACCATCAAAGGGAAATTGTCTGAAAGAGCTTTGAAGATGTTTACTCGCTGTTATGGGGATACCCTTGAGTTGACAAAATTGGATGTATAATTAGATGTTATTTCTGCTTTGGTTCAGTTCTACGACCCTCCATTGAGGTCTTTTACATTCCAAGACTTTTAACTAGTGCCAAATTTGGAATAATTCTACAGGCTATTAATTTTTTCTAAAGAAAAAGCTTATGTGGGAATTGGAGAGACTATTGACATTAAGGACTTAGCAAATGGTTTAGGGAATCCTTTATCGTGAATTTTCACTTAATTACAAAAAAGAAGGTGATGTACAAGGGGTTAAAAGACACTATTTGGAAGCTAAAGCCCTTTATTTTTCCAATAACAAATAATGGGAGTCTTGTTTTGATTGTTTAGGGCTACTTGTCTTTGGTGTATTCTGTTTCCGCTGACTTTGGACTATATTGACCCCGCAGTTATTAGTGTATTTTAGGGCACAAAAGCTTTAAATGCGGACCCAAATCCTGCTTTGCTTGCTGATATTTACTATGATCTTAACACTCGTTACAAAAAGGGGAGGGGTACGCTAAATTGTTGTATCCCGCTCTTATATTATTGGTTTATGAATCATCTCTATAAGGAAGAATACATGGTTCCAAGTCTCACTAGATACAAGTGGCTTCAAAAATTAAGGGTCTTACTGTTGATTCTGTGTTGTGGTATGCAAAGAAGCTAAACATTGGATATATCATTTATAGTTGCGGAGATTTCCCATATATTCCGCTAATTGGGTCACGTGGTTGCATCAATTACAATCCTACTTTGGCTTTGCGACAACTCGAGTACCCTTTGGAGGATAAACCCTCTGATGAACAACTTCAACAATTAATCATTCACGACATGGACAAAAATGACCGAGATGTGCTCAATAAGATCATCTGAGCTTGGAATAAAGTTAACAAGAGAAAAGCTAAAAGGAAGAATTATATGGTGAAAGAACCTTACACTCGATGGGTTTCAAATAAGGTGTAAGTTGTTAAGTTACCATTTGATATTGACCCTGAGTACAAGCCAGATGTCCCATACCTTCTGCCTATGTCCTTAGAAGAAATAGACAAATTTAAGAAAGCATTGAATCAAGCTCAAAAGGAGAAAGGAGAATTGGAACTTAACCTTCATAACTTAGCTAAGAAAATAAAGATGCAATGCAAGCTTGAGTCTAAAGATCAACAGATTCAGAAAGACCGTGAAGCGTTTGAAAAGGAGAGTCTTAAGCGGAAACATTCGACTGAAGGGTTATTGAGTGCTATCTTCAACTTGGATTCTCACAAACAACATTTGGAAGATGCTTCTAGTGAAATCGGGAAACTAAGTAGGTGGTACAAAAAGGCGATACAATACAAAAAGGAGATGGAAGAAAATTTGAGGGCTCAAATCCAAAGTTTGGCACAAGATTATTTAGATCAAGAAGAGAAAATAAAGTGTCTTACTACGAGACTCCAAGATAGCCAATAATTGAATATGAGGGAACGTCTAAAGAGGATAAGGGCAGAAAAACTTCTCGCCCAAAAGACTGATGAATATGAGCAAGTTTTTCATTGAGTTAGAAGACCTTCGGAAGAATTTACTTATACAAAGGAGACTCTACACAGAAATAAGGGCTGAAAAATTATATTGGGAAGAGCAGTATGCAAAGATCGCCAAAGCAGGAAAGGATAATCATAAGATAATTGCGAACCTCTACCAAGAATATCGGTTCTACAAAGACAAGCATGTAAAACTCTCATTCTTAGCTGTTGTACCCCAATTTCCCCCCCTAAGATTCCTCTATCATATCATATCAATTCGATCATAACAAGATCACATTAGGGTTGGTTCTTCCTCTTTTTCTATCTCCTATCTTTAAGTTTGCTCTTGAGGAATCTCCAAGCACCTTAGTTGTGTATTTTGTATATGTGTTGTTGACTAACTTCTAATCAAAATACAAAAAATATTTGTCTTTGTCTTTGCATATTTGTGTTTTGTAGGTACCAAGTCGAAGCATCTGACAAATAAAGATTCCTGGTATTATTCTCCTAAAATCTCTATTTTGCAAAAGAAAATTAACAAAAATTCATTTTTTTTCACTGATGCAATCGATTTCTCTTAGAGTGTAATCAATTGCACATAGTGCATTTTGCGCCATTTTTGAAAAAAGACACTGTGCAAATCGATTTACACTATAGTGCAATCGATTGCACAACGTGAAAATTTGAAAAAAATTAGCAATTTTAAACTTGTCAAATTTTGGCTCCAATTTTCCTTCATATTTGAAAGATGTACCATTAATTCAAATTTTAGTGCCAATCTTTCATTTTTTGGCTCTAATATTTGAAAGAATTATCATTAATTCAAATTTTGGCTCCAAGAATCAATTATCAAATTACCACTAATCCCAATCCTAAACTCTATAATAGAGCCCTCATTTCATTCAAATTTCAAGCTTTTGATAGCCAAATCCACCTTGCTAAAAAATCTCTCAATTCTCTCCATCTACCAAATTCACTCAAAGCTCCATTTTCAAAAAGGTAGTAAGCTTTGCATTGAAGCTTACTAATCTTTGAGCTAAACCTTCATCCAAACACTTTTTCTTTATCAATTCTCTACATCTAAGCTTGGGCAATTGATTCTTGTGGTTAAATTGAAGCAAATTCTTGAAGTTGTGTTGATAATTCTCTAGATCTACCTTTGGTAAGTTGGATAATTCATCTTTCACAATATGATCTCTTGGTGATCTTTGGGATTGATTCATTGAGCATTATTTTGTGATTCCAATGGTGTTATTTTCTGATAATTTGATGGAATTTTCATCCTCAATTGGATCCATGATCATAAGGTATTTGATGGAAAGTTTGAACAAGAATTTGGCCTTTTAAAATGCTGTTTTGATGTCTATAACAGCGTGCAATTGATTGCAGTAACAGTGCAATCGATTGCACAGAAGCAATTTCGCACAGATTTTTGAAAATTGTACTGTGTAAATCTATTTACACAATAGTGCAATCGATTTACACAGGGACATAATGCATTTTTTTTGCCTTGTTTTGGGGCAGCTTTGATCCGAAATGATTTTTCTACTCACTCCTTTTGATTGTTGGTTTGGATTGCAATTTTAAATGTCCAATTTCTCTTTAAAGTCAATGGACTTTGTGATGTAGATGAAGTTGGATAAATGTTCATCAATTCAAATCTACCTAAGAGTGAATTATTTAATTCATTTTTGGTGCTTTGGATTAATGATATGTTTAGTGCTTTAATCCATCTAGAGGAGTGGTTGAATTTAAAGATGAAAGAATTTTGAGGTGGTAATCCAAATTAGCTTATCATTCCCCTCCCTCTTCATCTTATCCCTTTCTTTTTTAATTGTGCTACATGTTAAGGGATTGTGATCACTATATCATTTATCCAAACATGAAGTACATAGATTGCTGTTGACCGGCCTCAAAATAGGTGCGACTTCTACATAAGTCCACTTACGATTGCTTAACATAGCGCTAAATTTTGTCCCGATTCGGATAAATGATCATTCGTGGCCCAAACTTATGATTGCAAGCCCAAGTATGTTAATTTGATCTCTTTGATCCAATAACCTTGAGATTCATTGTGTGGAGGCTTTGGTTCTACCAATCCTCTAATGGATCTACAACACCTTTGGTCAACGCGGATCACTTAAACATCGTTGATCATTAAATGTTACTTTTGAGGATTCCAAAATGGATGATATACTTGACAAAAAGCAAATGCAACTTGTTGTGTGGAGGCTTTGGTTCTACCAATCCTCTAATGAGTTCCAAATGCCAGTTTCAAGATGGTCATCCAACTAACCACTAATTTCTAACAAATTGACTTTACTTTATGCTTTTATTTTTATGCTTTATGTGCCATTTACTTTTAGCATTTTACATTTCATGCTATTTTCATCTTTGCTCACTTGAGAATTTACTTTTATGTCATTTTTATTTTGCTCACTTGAGCTTTTCTTTTCCTTTTGAAGACACCTAATAATCAACATGAACCATAAAAATCTTTAATGATACTTGGACTATTTGGTTACGATCCTTGGCATTATGGAGCATTGGACTTCTTGGACTTAGGATTAGAGACGTTGGCCTATCTTGGAGACTTTTTGACTTTATTTGATATTTTGTCTGGAGTTCTTGAGGTTTAACTCAAGACATTGGGTTGTTTGTTTATTTTGTGTGCAGGTTATTGTGATTACACCCTTTATTTGTAATCTAGAATTCACCCGTATACAACCGTTACTCTGCCCAATTTTTGTGAAGACTTAAAACACTTGAAGTTTGGTTCTCTCATGAGGTCTAGTATCTTTGCTTGCTTGGTTTCAATCCAAAGAATGGGAATTATATATTGACTCATAATATCAAGTATTGGCTTCTTGTTGGTTAGATGGTTCTTATCCTTATCTTTTACCTTATGCTTTAGGATAATGTCTTCTTCTCCTCCCATCTTCTTTAATTTCAAAAATCTTCTCCCTCCTTTTAAAAAACTCTTCTTGTTTTGAAACTTGAAACATTTTCATAATAAACTTGGACTTATGTCCATGCATTTTCAAAACATTTTCATAAATAAACTTCAATTATTTTAATAATACCTTGACATTTTTTATGAGAAGACTAAAAGTCAATCAATCTCATTTCAAACCATTTTGCCACTTTGGCTTTTATCTTTAAACTTTTCTCAAAAGATTAGATTCTTGTCAATCCTTGTAGTGATGCAAACCACTATACTTCTATAATATGTAGTGAAGTGAGATATTTTCCACTTGGGTGTTGAGTGAGGCATTGTTGATTTTAAAATCTAAGCCATATCCTCCACTTTGAGATGGTGCAAATTCTCCTTTCTCATGATTGTGGGTAGTAAGTATGTTTTCCACACGGACAATCATGATGATGTCTTATCTCATAAAATTAACCAACACACTTGCGTTTCAAATTTTTAAAAGAAGAACTACGTGTACCCTGATCCCCTATTGCACAAAAGGTGGTACATAGGCACTAAAGGTTCACAACCGCGGAGGGTGAAAAAATCATAAAAAATATGTTTCTTTTCTCATCTCCACCATCCATTTTATATACAACACATCTTTATAGCCAAAATATACAGATTTTACAAAGAGGTTCCTATGGAGTACCGTAGATGTTTAGGGTGCTAATACCTTCCCTTTGCATAACCAACCCTCTAACCTTGAATCTTTCCCCCTCTTTTTGGGTTATTCGCTCTTTTCCCATTCCTTTAGAAACAATAAAGCGCAGTGACAATTTTTATTTTGATTTGTATAAAGCCTAGTCAATCCAATGGCTTAGTCTTGAACATTTCTACCGCTATAGAAAAAATGGCGACTTCACTAGGGAAAGATTGACCTCTTGTTGGTCCATCCCTAAGTGGGTTGATCCTATCTTTGTTTATATCTGTATATGTTCTATTTTTATTTATGTGTTATATTTTGTATATATGTTTGTTTTGATTTTCCTGGTTTTCAGGGTGCTTGGTGATTACTTATAAGTCCTATACTCGGACTTGGGCAAACTTTAAGATAGGACGGGTGGTATAGTCATGTTAACTTTGAGGGAGTAATCCCAAAAAAGGAGGCATGAGATCCCCCACATAGTGGAGGCCCCTTTGACTGTAGTGTCGTTTACCGAGTAATTGGGAAGACGTACACCTTTCGACCTGGGAGCCTGCTGAAGCTGAGGACCGTAGATTACCTAACCCATCTTGGCCTTTTAGGTGTAGTGCAGAAGCTATGACGGAGTAATCCGAAAATAGTTGTCACGCGATACTATGCTCGGACGAGTCTTTCTTGAGAATATTACTAATTACTGAGTTAATCGGGAAGTTGGTAATATCTGAAGGAAGGATGTAGACTCTGGGAACCTCTAGAACCTTGTTCGGCAGGTGATAACTTTTTAGACCAACACCTTATGGGTAGTACCTTCAGCCTCATGCTCGTGACGTTGAACCTATGAACCCTATATGTGTGATCTTGTGTGTGATTGTTGCATCATGCATCCATGCACTCATAAGCATCTTTTGAAGAAAACAATATTTCAAGGGATTTAAAGGTTGACTATTTGTGAATACCTCAGGTGTTTTTCACCATGAATTCTGGAAAGAGAAAGACCGGGAAATATAGTTTCAAGGATCCCAAGATAGATGAGTTGGTCAGTCTAATTCCAGAGATCGAGTGTTCTGCAGACTTTCGGAAGAAGTATGGATCCATTATTCCTCTCATGAAGCTAAAGATGAAGGAGGGTATTCTCTCAACTTTGGTCCAGTTCTATGATCTAATGAATCACTGCTTTACTTTCCCCGATTATCAGTTGATGCCTACACTGGAGGAGTATTCCTATCTATTGGATTTTCCCTTTACTGATCGTGTTCCTTTTACTGGTTTGGAGGGCGAGCCAAAACCACATGAGATTTCTGCTTTGATTCACTTGGGGAAGTATGAGGTGGAAGCCCATATGACTACCAAAGGAGGGATTAGAGGATTAACAGCTCAGTTCTTATTGGAGAAAGCTCGTTACTTTTCCAGAATAAAGAGTACAGTTGCTTTTGAGGCCATCTTTGCTCTACTTGCTTACGGGTTGTTCTTATTTCCTAATGTGGACAAGTTTGTCGACATTAATGCTATCAAGATCTTCATGATTGGAAACCCGGTTCCTACACTGTTGGGTGATGCTTATTACTATGTTCATCTTCGGAGTTCCTATCATGGGGGGATGATTATCTGTTGCACGCCTCTGTTGTACCGGTGGCTTATCTCTCATATGCCTCAGTCTGATGCTTTTTGGGATGTCAAGAAGGAACCCCGTTGGGCTCCTAAGATCATGGAACTTACTCACTCAGATATTGATTGGTATCATCGAGCTTATCATGATATAGAGATTATTGACAATTGTGGTAGTTTCCCCAATGTGCCTCTTCTTGGTACAAAGGAAGGAATTAACTATAACCATGTTCTTGCACGGCGATAACTCGGTTATCCGATGAGGGATAAACCAAACAGTATTCATTTGAGTAGTTTATTTCTGAAGGAAGGAGAAGACCATAGGGAAGCTAAGGAGCAGATTGCGAAGGCCTGGCGTCACATTCGTAAGAAGAGTAGGAAGGATTTGGGACCTAGAGGTGTTGTTTCTTTGGAGCCATATCTTCAGTGTGTCCGATCGAGAGCCATTCAGTTGAAGATGCCGTATACTCGGGAGACACCCATGCCAGATTTGTTTGTGAAGACCACTCCTCCATTATTAGATGATCTAGAAGAGCTGCAACTTGCTTTGGTTAGGATGCAACAGGAAAGGGATGCTTGGAAGAACAAGTTCTAGACTCTAGAGAGTTCCTACAAAGCAGACTTGAAGGAGAAAGATGATTTGATCGAGATCCTTGAGAGTCAAGCGGTGGAGTCTATGGAGAGGCAAGGGGATTTATTTTACCCTAAGCCTCTAACAGGTGTTGATTACTCACTTTCTGATCCAGATGAGTGGAGGGAGGTTGCCATCAGACATGTGGAAGAAAACCAGAGATTGAGGGCTCAGATTATCAGGCTCATAGGAAAGCGCCAGCGTACAGATTGATCTCCATTAGTTCCTTTTCTCAGGATTTTAGATTGTATTTTCATCTTGTAGTTGGGATCATTGAAACTTGTAATCCATTTTGAAGTTATTATAATAAAAAATTTCAGTATTTCAAAAGCTTTATTACTTGGATGTTTGCAATATGTCTATAAATCTAAAATCCCTTGAAATATTAAATAATGAAGTAAAAATAATCATGTGCATTTCATATCATTCATCATATTGCACATATTTATTACATCTGTTATGCATATCCAGGTGTCTTACCCAGCTTCTTTACTTCACTCAGCAAGCTGAATCATCACTACAACACTCGGGCTAACTTCAAAAAGAAGATGGACAACTTAGAACAGGAGCATCGCGAGCTACGCAAAGAAGTTTCCGCTTTGAAGGATGGCTTGGCCAACTTGACTAATCTGATGGAAGCTCTGGTGGTTGCTCAGAATTAGCCACCGAGTGTTCAACCTCAACCAACAAGGGCAAATACTGAAGTTCCAACTGTTCTTGTATCCGCTACTCCAGCTGTTGTTCAAAACCGTATGCCTCAGGGTTATCCGTGGGGAATGCCAGAGAATTTTGCACCTGAAGGTTTCAATATTGGCCCTCAAGATGCTCCAGTGGTTCAGACTGTTATTACTCCTGCACCTCCTGTGGTGCATACTGTTCCTGCTGCACCTCCTTCGGTGAATTTGGTTTCGTTTGTTAATGAAGATGTGTGTCGTCCTTTCCCTCCGCCGAGCGAAGACTTGGGTCTTTATGACAGAATGGATGATTTTCAAGAGCAGTTTGATATAATGCAAAGAGAGATGAAGGCTCTTAGGGGAAAAGAGTTATTTGGGCAGAATGTGAATGAGCTATGTTTGGTCCCGAATGTTAAGATACCTGCTAAGTTCAAGGTCCCGGAATTTGAGAAGTACAAGGGCAACACTTGCCCTCGTGCTCACTTGGTGATGTACGTGAGGAAAATGTCTACCCACACCGATGTTCAGCGTCTGCTGATTCACTTTTTTCAGGACAGTCTGACCGGCGCAGCGTTGAAATGGTACATGACTTTAGACAGCGCCAACATCCATACTTTTAATGATTTGGGAGAAGCATTCATTAAACAATAAAAGTACAATGTGGACATGGCGCCCGACCGTGACCAGCTTAGGTCCATGGTTCAGAAAGACAGAGAATCGTTCAAAGAGTATGCACAGAGATGGCGCGAGGTAGCCGCCTAAGTGATTCCTCCTATGGAAGAGAAAGACATGACTAAGATTTTTCTGAAAACGCTAGGCGCTTTCTACTACGAAAGAATGGTAGCAAGTGCCCCAAGTGATTTTATAGAGATGGTAGGAATGGGTGTCCGCCTAGAAGAGGCAGTAAGAGAAGGCCGTTTGACAAAGGGTGAAGGATCCGGAGGTGTGAAAAAGCCAGCTTATGGGTTTACAAAGAAGAAAGAGGGGCATACAAATGCTGTTATGCAAGAGAGAAGGGTAAACGCTCCTAGAAGGAATTATCAACGTCATCAATAAGTCGCCTTAGTTACTCCTGTTATGAATGCCGCTCCGACTACCATTGCTTATCATAGACCATCCCAGCAGGGGAATTAAGGGTATAATCAAAGAAGGGAGAACTATGTCCCTATTCCCATGAGCTATGCAGAGCTACTACCAGCATTGATTCATAAGAAGTTGGTCCAGACACGACCACCTCCAATCGTACCATTACCATTGCCTTGGTATTACAAAGCATACCAGACGTGTGCCTTTCATCAGGGAGCACCAGGGCATAGTGTTGAGAATTGTTATCCTTTGAGGACTGAAGTGCAAAGGTTGGTGAAGTCTGGAATTTTATATTTCAAAGACATGGGACCTAATGTGAAAGACAATCCTCTACCCAAACACGGTGGGGTGAATGATGTAAATATGGTGGCCAGTTGTCCAGGCGACTTCTGGATTTTTGACATTAATCTGGTTAGAGGGGATTTGGTGAAGATGCACACAGACCTCTGAATTCAGTTATTATACGCATGACCACACTGTTTGTGCTATTTGCAGTATAAACATACAAGGTTGCGAGAAGATAAAGGCTGATTTACAGGAGATGATGGATGAAGGTTTAATCCATATAATCAGGCCTAGGGAAGAATATGAAGAGGAAGTGAATATGGTTTCTGGATGTCCGGGTGAATTCAGAATTTTTGATGTGGATCATTTGAATGAGGATCTCGTGCAGTTGCATACTACCTTCTGTCGTACTGCTGGTCAGGTGGAACACCAATATGGACCTTGCATAGTTTGCTGTCAAGACCCCCGAGGATGTTCTATTGTGAGGGAAGGTGTTCAGTTACTGTTATACAATGGAACTATCAAGATCATAGGTCTGAGAGATGATTATCATGAGATTGATATGGTTAAAGTTTGTTTGATGGAAGAAGAGTCAGAGGAAGAGTATGCCTCCGCAGATGAGTATTTCTCTTCAGACGAATAATTTTTTCCAGAAATGACTTTTTTGATGCCTGATTGTGTTGAGGAAGGGGTAAATGTCATTGTACCTTTTTTTGGTGCACCTGCTCATTTTGAGGTGGAGTACCATAGCAAATCAGTTGTTACCCCACTGGTTAGTCTGCCAGGTCCTGTTCCCTATAAATCAGATAAGGCTGTGCCTTACAAATACAACGCTACAATCTTAGAAGATGGGGTGGAAATTCCCATCCAGCCAATGCTAGATGTTGGAAATATAGCTGATAATAGAAGGGTGACCCATAGTGGCTGTGTGTTTGTGCCGGTTATTCAAAGAGATGTTGTTGCTGGAAAGAAAATTGCTGAGAATGATGAGCCTAAGAAGGCTGCAGGAGAGACTAGTGGAGTTACATTAGAGAAATAAGTGGATGATATTTTGAAGATAATTAAGATGAGCGACTACAGAATTGTAGATCAGCTACTGCAGATTCCTTCAAAGATATTCATCCTAGCTTTATTAATGAATTCCTCTACACATTGGGAATCATTGATGAGAGTACTAGACCAAGCTTTTGTGGAGAATGACATGCCATTAGATCAATTCAGCAGCGTAATTGGAAATATTATGTCATGTAACAACTTGAGTTTCTACGATGATGAGTTACCAGATGAAGGGAGGAAACACAACCTAGCCCTCCACATATCTATGAATTGCAAGAATGATTCGCTGTCCAATGTGCTAATTAATAATGGATTCGCGTTGAATGTTATACCGAGGAGTAACCTCATGAAGTTAAAGTATCAAGGAGCACCTATGCGCCCGAGTGGCATCATTGTGAAGGCTTTTGATGGGTCGAGGAAATCTGTCATCGGTGAAGTGGACCTGCCCATCCATATAGGACCACAATTGTTCTTGATAACCTTCCAGGTCATGGACATTATTCCCTCATATAGCTATTTGCTAGGAAGACCATGGATACACGAAGCAGGGGCTGCCACTTCAACTCTGCATCAGAAGCTAAAATTTGTGCGTGAAGGGAAGGTAGTGATCATAAATGGGGAGCAGGAGTTATTGATATCCCATCTATCCTCTTTCAGTATTGTAGAAGTGGATGAGGCTGCTATTGGAACCCAGTTCCAATCCCTATCAATTGCCAACATAAGAAGGAATGAGAATTATGTGGTTTCACTGAAGGACGCGCAACAGGTTGTGCGCAATGGTCATAATGCAGTTTGGGGACGACTGGTGGATCCACCCGTGAACAAAAACAGAGCTGGTTTGGGTTTCTCTCTGAGGAATGGCAAAGGTGAAAGTTTGAAATTAAAGTCTTTTGTGAGCAGTTATCATGATGTTTTCCGTAGCGGAGGCTACCTCCATCCAATTGGTTCTGGAATTAATGCTGTTGAAGAGGATGAAGCAGAGCAGGAAGTACCGGATTATGTGATGCATGGAGTCCGAGTTCAGAACTGGGTCACCATTGATGTTCCTTCTTGCATACATATTTCAAAGTAATTTGTTTTGTTAAATATGTTTCTTTCTTTTGAAAAGCTTTCACTCTGCCCAAGGTGGAAGTATTAATGTTGCATGGCTTATCTGTTTGCTTTGACTTTTAAGATCATTAATAAAAGTTGTCTTTGCTTCCAAAAATATGTCTTTATTTTCTTCCTTTTCTTGGGAAATGGTAATCAAATAAAAAACCCTTTCAAAAAAAATGATAACTGAAAATTAATCTGCATGATCACTTGTTATATGTGTCAGTTTCTAAAAGCAATCATAAATCACATGTGCAGATTAATTAAAAAACCTGTTGAATACAATGACCCTGCACCCTCTCCCAACTTTGATTGTCCTGTATTTGGGGTTGAAGAAGAATATTATGGTGAGATTCTAGAAGAAGTCTCACGGTTGCTTGAGCACGAGGAAAATACCATTCAGCCATATAAGGAGTCTTTGGAAGTGATTAATTTGGGTTCAGAAGAAGATCCGAAGGAAGTCAAGATTGGAGCATCGTTGCATCCTGATGTAAAGAGCGGGTTGATTGAGCTGTTGAAAGAGTATGTGGATATCTTTACTTGGTCTTATCAAGATATGCCTGGTCTAGATACAGACATTGTCGAGCATCATTTGCCGTTGAAGCCAGAGTGTCCGCCAGTTAAACAAAAGTTGAGAAGAACCCACCCAGATATGGCAGTAAAGATCAAAGAGGAGGTCCTAAAGCAGATTAATGCTGGTTTTCTTATGACGTCAGTGTATCCTCAATGGATTGCCAATATTGTTCCAGTACTGAAAAAAGACGGAAAAGTCCGCATGTGAGTAGATTACAGAGATCTAAATAAAGCTAGTCCAAAAGATGATTTTCCATTGCCTCACATTGATATGTTAGTGGACAGCACAACAAAATTCAGAGTATTCTCGTTCATGGACGGATTTTTCGGGTATAATCAAATAAGAATGGCTCCAGAGGACATGGAAAAAACAACGTTTATCACACCCTGGGGAACATTCTGTTACAGAGTGATGCCCTTTGGGTTGAAGAACGTTGGTGCAACGTACCAGAGGGCTATGACAACCCTATCCCATGATCTGATGCATAAAGAAATCGAAGTATATGTTGATGATATGATTGCAAAATCCCAAACTGAAGGAGGGCATATAGAAGATTTGTTGAAGTTGTTTCAGCATTTGAGGAAGTATCGTCTCCGCTTGAATCCAAATAAATGCACCTTCGGAGTTAGATTCGGGAAATTGTTGGTTTTTATTATTAGCCAAAAAGGAATTGAAGTTGACCCTGATAAAGTCAAGGAAATTCAAGAGATGCCAGCACCAAGAACTGAAAAGCAAGTCAGGGGTTTCCTCAGGCATTTGAATTATATCTCCAGATTTATTTCCCACATGAATGCAACGTGTAAATCGATCTTTAAGTTGTTAAAAAAAGATCAAGGTTGTGTGTGGACAGATGACTGCCAAAGGGCATTTGGGAGTATTAAAGAGTATCTGCTTGAACCTCATATCTTGCTCCCTCCCGTAGAAGGAAGACCGTTGATTATGTATTTAACAGTGTTAGATAAATCCATGGGTTGTATTCTGGGACAACGGGATGAAACGGGAAAGAAAGAGTTCACCATTTATTATCTCAGCAAAAAGTTCACTGATTGTGAGTCGCAGTATTCCATGCTGGAAAAGACATGTTGTGCTTTGGCCTGGGCGGCAAAGCGTTTGCAGCAGTATATGCTGAATCATACCACTTGGTTAATCTCCAAAATGGATCCAATCAAGTATATTTTTGAGAATCCTGCTCTTATTGGGAGAATTGCTCGCTGGAAGATGTTGTTATCTGAATATGATATCGAATACCGCACTCAAAAAGCTATTAAAAGTAGTGTGTTGGCAGATTACCTTGCTCACCAACCGGTGGAAGATCATCAGTCTGCAGAATTTGAATTCCCCGATGAGGATGTGGTGTTTCTGAAAGTGAAAGATTGTGATGAACCATTGCCTGAGGAAGGCCCTGACCCGGAACCTCGTTGGAGTATGATATTTGATGGAGCGGTGAATGCTTATGGAAAAGGAATTGGTGATGTGATTGTCACTCCTCATGGATCACACATTCCTTTTACTGGAAGGTTAACATTTGATTGAACTAATAATATGGCAGAATATGAGGCTTGCATCATGGGTCTCGAGGAAGATATTGATCTCAGAATCAAAATTCTCGATGTGTATGGTGATTCAGCTTTGGTAATAAATCAGATTAAAAGAGAATGGGATACTCGTCACCCTGGCTTGATCCCTTACAAAGACTATGCAAGAAGATTATTACCCTTCTTCAATAAAGTTGAATTCCATCACATTCCTAGAGATGAAAATCAAATGGCAGATGCTCTGGAAACTCTGGCTTCCATGTACCAAGTAAATACTTGGAATAATATACCCTGAATTATAATTCGACGGCTGGATAGGCCCGCTCATGTGTTTGCAATAGAGGAGGTAGCAGATGAAAAACCTTGGTATTATGATATCAAGCATTTTCTTCATACTCAGGAATACCCGATTGGTGCGTCGAGGAAAGATAGAAAGACACTGAGAAGATTGGAAGACAATTTCTTCCTCAGTGAAAATGTGTTATACAAGAGAAATCATGACATGGTCTTGCTCAGATGCGTGGATAGACACGAAGCAGACATGTTGATACATGAGATTCATGAAGGTTCATTTGGCACTCATGCTAATGGACATTCGATGGCTAAAAAGATGCTAAGGGCAGGTTACTATTGGTTGACAATGGAATCTGACTGTTACAAATTTTCAAAGAAGTGCCATAAATGCCAGATTTATGCGGATAAGATCCATGTGCCTCCGACACTTCTCAATGTGATTTCCTCCCCCATGGCCTTTCTCTATGTGGGGTATTGACATGATCGGGATGATAGAACCCAAAGCTTCGAATGGACACGGTTTTATCTTGGTAGCAATTGACTACTTCACCAAATGGGTATAGGCTGCTTCATATGCCAATGTTACCAAACATGTGGTTGTGCGTTTCATAAAAAACAATCTTATATGCCGGTATGGTGTGCCGAGTAGAATCATCACTGACAATGGCTCGAATTTGAACAACAAGATGATGACAGAACTGTGTGAAGAATTCAAGATTGTCCATCAAATTCGTTTGCATACAGGCCAAAGATGAATGGGGTTGTTGAAGCTGCTAATAAGAATATCAATAGAATTATCCAGAAAATGGTTGTTACTTATAAGGATTGGCATGAAATGCTTCCTTTTTCTCTGCATGTATATCGGACATTTGTCTGCACTTCAACAGGAGAAACTTTGTTCTCCTTAGTATATGGAATGGAAGTCGTACTCCCAATTGAGGTTGAGATTCCCTCTTTACGTGTGATAATGGAAACCAAGTTGACAGAGGCTGAATGGGTCCAGAACAAGTTTGACCAATTGAACTTGATTGAAGAGAAGAGAATGACAGCTTTATGTCATGGGAAGTTATATCAGAGAAGAATGAAGAAAGCATTTGACAAAAAGGTCAAACCTCGTGAATTCAGAGAAGGCGGCCTCGTGCTCAGGAAGATCATGTCTTTCAACACTGATTTTAGGGGAAAGTGGACTCCCAATTTTGAAGGCTCGTATGTTGTCAAGAAAGCCTTCTCTGGTGGTGCATTAATTCTTGAAACTATGGATGGCGAGGAGTTCCCACGTCCCATGAATGTTGATGCAGTCAAGAAATACTTCGCCTAAAGAAATAAAAGAACGACTCACTAAGTTGAAAACCCGAAAGGGCGGCTTAGGCAAAAAGGAGCATCTCGGTAGGCCGAAAATCTGAAAGGGCGGTCTAGGCAAAAATTAGAGACATAAACAGAATAAATTTCCCGCTAAGTTGAAAACCCGCAAGGGCAGCTTAGGCAAAAGTTATGGATTTTTCTTGGCAAGTAACTACGTCAGACAAGACTTGATCGTTGAAGAAACAATCTTCTCGGATCCTCACCATACTTCAAAAGAAGCTACTGCTCAGGACTTCAAAAGTTGTTAGAGGGAATGGTGGTCATTGTATCTCAATGTATCTTTTCCATTACGTATTACCATTTCCCAAACTTTGTAATCATCCATGGAGTCTCGCCATTCGCAGACTACCATTCTATTAATGAAATTCGAGCTTTTACCCAATTCTTTATGTTCTTATTTTATTTATCTTGCAAAGACTCCATTTATTACTGATAATAACTTTCAAAGAAAAAAGATTAAAAAGCAAAATTGACTTTTCAAAAAAAAGAGGAGATCTTCACAATTCAATTTACTTTGGGATTTATGATGAAACAATGACAACAAGAATGGTGATCCCAGGAATGAACAAACTCCGGTTGTTTTAAGAAGATTTACTTCCTTCTTGAAGGTTCTCTTAGGTCATTTTGCTGGTATGTGCACAATCTTTGTTTCTCAAATAGTTAAAGACGATACCAGTGGGTGTAAGGTACAATATTGGGTTTGTGAATCCATTATCCCCAACCAAGTCTTGGTTCGCTTTTGATTTTGGGTTTGCATGGTCAAAAGCCTCCGTCCCAGATTCCCTAGCGAATTTTTCCCTCATATGATGAAAGGTTTTATTCCCTTCGCGTGCTAAGATGTCGCTCTTTTTGCAATATTGGCACTAGTGTTGACTTCTTGATTTCCCGGGAAGGTTATCCCATGGCATCTCTTATTGGAATGGGTGTTCGTGATGAAAGTTTTCAATCCGAAGTTTTTTCTCCAGGGAGGTAAACTTGAATTCCCCTGTGAGGTTTGATTGTTTCGGCGTCAGTCTGCTTTATTTGAGGATGGTCTTGCAATCTCCAGTAGGCATGTTGCTTTTGAAAAACTACTTCTCCGATGAAAGCGGAAGAAGGATGTTCTATCCCAGTATCTGTTTTATTTGGCTACATCCGGATTATGTTTCTTCTCAGTGAAGTTAAGGCAAGCAATAAGTTTGGTTTCCGTAGTTGCTTTTACCTTTCTTGGATTGATCTTTCTGGTTGAAGTTTAGCCCAACGTTGTTAGTACCTGAGGCGGTTTTATTTGTTTTATACTGATTATGTATCCTTTTACCAGCATATGCACGATATCACTCATACATTCATACATACATCATGCATTGCTAAAAACCATCATTCATTGATATTGTGTTCTGATCTTCCTGCAGCGCTCTTTGCTTAGTTGAATTTGGTTTTCCCTCTTGAGTTTATTTCTCAAAGGATGTATCTGCATTGGCCGTCTTGCTCCTGTTTATTTCTGAATTGGATTTATGGTTGCATGACAATATTATTTACTTTGGATTTCTGAGAACTTTGAGTTTTGGTTTGTGCATTTATTTTGCACGAGAAGACTTTATCTCCTCAGCAGGAATATCGTGGCATTTCCCCAGGAATTCATATCTCTTTCCCCAGGAAGTCATATCTCTTTCCCCAGGAAGTCATATTTCTATCCCCAGGAAGCCATATTTCTATCCCTAGAAAGTCGTTTCTTTTTACAATCCTCCATGATAACAAGCAACAGGTCTCTTTATTTGAGCAACTCGTGCTTCCCTGTACAAGTCGACATAACTTTTTTTGCTATTTCCTCTATGAGTGGTTAGTTGGCAGTCCGTCGTCAGTTTACACCAGTAGATGGCAAGACTTTCAAATTCACAAAAATTGCTCGTTGTGAAATCTTTGCAAGTGGAAGTCTCTTTATTTGAGACAACTTACATATTACCCTTTCCAGGAAGAATGCCTTGGTTAAAGAAGAAGTTGAGACTCGTTCTAGGTAAAACGCCAGAATTTTGGGATAACTTGATATATTTTCTCTCTACCTTTAGTGAACGTTGGTAGTACATCGGAAGTGAACATCGGTGTTTGTTATCTTTTTTCTATCATTAGTGAACGTTGATAGTTCATCGTTAGTGAACGACAGTGATATGATATATTTTCTCTCTCTACCTTCAGTGAATGTTGGTAGTACATCGGCAGTGAATGTTGGTGTTTGTTATCTTTTTGCTATCATCAGTGAACGTTGATAGTTCATCGTCAGTGAACGGCGGTGGTATGATATTTTCTCTCTACCTTCAGTGAATGTTGGTAGTACATCGGTAGTGAACGTCGGTGTTTGTTATCTTTTTGCTATCATCAGTGAATGTTGATAGTTCATCGCCAGTGAACGGCGGTGGTATGATATCTTTTCTCTACCTTCAGTGAACGTTGGTAGTACGTCGGCAGTGAACGTCAGTGTTTATCTTTTTGCTATCATCAGTTGACGTTGATAGTTCATCGTCAGCGAACGACGGTGGTATGATATATTTTTGTCTTTCTACCTTCAATGAACGTTGGTAGTACACCGGCAGTGAACGTCGGTGTTTATCATCTTTTTGCTATCATCAGTGAACGTTGATAGTTCATCATCAATGAACGGTGGTGATGTGATATTTTCTCTTTCTACCTTCAGTGAACGTTGGTAGTACATCGGCAGTGAACGTCGGTGTTTGTTATCTTTTTTCTATCATCGGTGAAAGTTGATAGTTCATCGTCAGTGAACAGAGGTGATATGATATTTTCTCTTTCTACCTTCAGTGAACGTTGGTAGTACACCGGCAGTGAACGTTGATGTTTATTATCTTTTTGCTATCATCAGTGAACGTTGATAGTTCATCATCAGTGAACGGCGGTGATGTGATATTTTCTCTTTCTACCTTCAGTGAATGTTGGTAGGCCATCGGCAGTGAACGTCGATGCTTGTTATCTTCCTCTCTGATTCAATTTTGTTGGGTCCACCATTGATTTATTTTCCTGGTGGGGTTGCTCCTTTGTTTCTTCATTTTTGTAGCATCCCCAGTGATACATTGCGTCTCTTTAGATTTGTCCATCTGCATTCATAATCATAAGCATTGCATGGCATCTTAGGGACAAAAATAGGGTTTGTTTTATATTTAAGCATCTTCAATCGCGTCGACACAAATATTTTTAACCTTCGTATCTCCGGATAGAAGACACTTAAATAAGGGCAGCTGTTGTACCCCAATTTTTGCCCCTAAGATTCCTCTATCCAATTTGATCATAACAAGATCACATTAGGGTTGGTTCTTCCTCTTTTTCTATCTCCTATCTTTAAGTTTGCTCTTGAGGAATCTCCAAGCACCTTAGTTGTGTATTTTGTATATGTGTTGTTGACTAACTTCTAATCAAAATACAAAAAATATTTGTCTTTGTCTTTTCATATTTGTGTTTTGTAGGTACCAAGTCAAAGCATCTGACAAATAAAGATTCCTGGTGTTATTCTCCTAAAATCTCTATTTTGCAAAAGAAAATTAACAAAAATTCATTTTTTTTCACTGATGCAATCGATTGCTCTTAGAGTGCAATTGATTGCACATAGTGCATTTTGCGCCATTTTTGAAAAAAGACACTGTGCAAATCGATTTACACTATAGTGCAATTGATTGCACAACGTGAAAATTTGAAAAATATCAGCAATTTTAAACTTGTCAAATTTTGGCTCCAATTTTCCTTCAATTTTGAAAGATGTACCATTAATTCAAATTTTAGTGCCAATCTTTCATTTTTAAGAAGAATTATCATTAATTCAAATTTTGGCTATAATATTTGAAAGAATTATCATTAATTCAAATTTTGGCTCTAATATTTGAAAGAATTATCATTGATTCAAATTTTGGCTCCAAGAATCAATTACCAAATTACCACTAATCCCAATCCTAAACTCTATAAATAGAGCCCTCATTTCATACAAATTTCAAGCTTTTGATAGCCAAGTCCACCTTGCTAAAAAATCTCTCAATTCTCTCCATCTACCAAATTCACTCAAAGCTCCATTTTCAAAAAGGTAGTAAGCTTTGCATTGAAGCTTACTAATCTTTGAGCTAAACCTTCATCCAAACACTTTTTCTTTATCAATTCTCTACATCTAAGCTTGAGCAATTGATTCTTGTGGTTAAATTGAAACAAATTCTTGAAGTTGTGTTGATAATTCTCTAGATCTACATTTGGTAAGTTGGATAATTCATCTTTCACAATGTGATCTCTTGGTGATCTTTGGGATTGATTCATTGTGCATTATTTTGTGATTCCAATGGTGTCATTTTCTCATAATTTGATGGAATTTTCGTGCTCAATTGGATCCATGATCATAAGGTATTTGATGGAATGTTTGAACAAGAATTTGGCCTTTTAAAATGCTGTTTTGCTGTCTGTAACAGCGTGCAATCGATTGCAGTAACAGTGCAATCGATTGCACAGAAGCAATTTCGTGCAGATTTTTGAAAACTTTACTGTGTAAATCGATTAAAATAGTAGTGCAATCGATTTACACAGGGACATAATGCATTTTTTTGCCTTGTTTTGGGGTAGCTTTGCTCCAAAATGCTTTTTCTACTCACTCCTTTTGATTGTTGGTTTGGATTGCAATTTTAAATGTCCAATTTCTCTTTAAAGTCAATGGACTTTGGGATGTAGATGAAGTTGGATAAATGTTCATCAATTCAAATCTACCTAAGAGTGAATTATTTAAATCATTTTTGGTGCTTTGGATTAATTATATGTTTAGTGCTTTAATCCATCTAGAGGAGTGGTTGAATTTAAAGATGAAAGAATTTTGAGGTGGTAATCCAAATTAGCTTATCATTCCCCTCTCTCTTCATATTATCTCTTTCTTTTTTAATTGTGCTACATGTTAAGTGATGGTGATCTCTATATCATTTATCTAAACATGAAGTACATAGATTTCTATTGACCGGCCTCAAAATAGGTCGACTTCTACATAAGTCCACTTACGATTGCTTAACATAGCGCTAAATTTTGTTCCGATTCGGATAAATGATCATTCGTGGCCCAAACTTATGATTGCAAGCCCAAGTATGTTAATTTGATCTATTTGATCCAATAACCTTGAGATTCATTATGTGGAGGTTTTGGTTCTATCAATCCTCTAATGGATCTACAACACCCTTGGTCAACGCGAATCACTTAAACATCGTTGATCATTAAATGTTACTTTTGAGGATTTCAAAATGGATGATATACTTGACAAAAAGAAAATGCAACTTGTTGTGTGGAGGCTTTGGTTCTACCAATCCTATAATGAGTTCCAAATGCAAGTTTCAAGATGGTCATCCAACTAACCACTAATTTCTAACAAATTGACTTTACTTTATGTTTTATGTACCATTTACTTTTAGAATTTTACATTTCATGCTTTTTTTCATCTTTGCTCACTTGAGCATTTACTTTTATGTCATTTTTATTTTGCTCACTTGAGATTTTCTTTTCCTTTTTAAGACACCTGTGATACGGTGGGAGAACTGACTTGGGATTTTGCGTTTGTATTCGCAAATGTTTCGGTTTAGTAAGAGTCACCACCGACTTTTTATTTTATCCTAAGGAAAGGTCAAAAAGCACAGGAAAGACCTTTGAGCTGTTTTCTTGGGTTCGGGGAGTAGATTATAGAAAGGGAAGGTATTATCACCCTTTCTATCCATGGTTATCCATGGGCTCTTAGTTACTTGTTTAGATCACTTGCTTTGCTTTTCAATTTTTTGAAATGGTGCTTTTCAATTGTTTGAAATAGTGCTTTTCAATTGTTTGAAATGGTGCTTTGTGTGTGGTTTTGAAAGATGTTTTGAAAAGAGGCCATCGTTGTGGCAACCTTTGTAATGATTCTTGTTTGAATGCATACAAAGGTGTTTTTGTCTTTTGAAAAGTTTTCAATGTTTGAAAGTATGGTTTTGAAATTGTGTTGTGAAGTGTGTTTTAAAGATAACAAGGATGTTTTTGCAAGCTTTGATCAAGTAACTAAGAGTTATCTACCCTATTTTACTCAAAGATCTTTCTTATGTTTTTAACCCTTTTAACAGTTTTGTTTCACCATTGTGTTTGGTGAATAACCTTGTGTTAGGATGTTAAACGGGACAGGCGCGGGTCATCGTATAGACCATGATAGCAATTGTGTCAAGTATTTTTGGCAATTTTTTTGAGGGACTTGATCATTTTGTTTAGGCAACTCAGATAGCGTCATCGAGGGACTATGATCTTTGTTTTGTTTTTGTTTTGCCAAAGTACTTGACATGCATACCATGGCCCATTTTTGAAGGCAACAAGTGGATTATAACCCTAGCGGTGTAAGTGTGCATTATGTTTGTTTTTCATGCATTTTTGTCTTTGATTAGGTCAAACTATTTGTTGGTTTTGATTTTGCATACAAACCCTGATTCTAATCATGGCATAATTGAAAGCATTTAAATGCAAGAATTTAAATTCTAAGCTATTAAACACTAATATAGGGAGGGGGGGTACAAATTTGAATAGGGGGTATTTGACAAGAAATTAAACCCTAATTATTATTACAACCAAATTGAATTTGCAAGGCATAATATTTAAATATACAATATTTAAATAAAATGAAATATTAGATAAAATGTATTATGCAAAAAAGATTTTTTATGTATGTAAAGTATTTTCAATGGGAAGAAATATAAAGAAATAAATAAAAAGTTAATTTTAATTATTTTTTAGGGTAAACCCTAATTCCTTAAAGAAATGGTTTTATTTAATATTTATATACAAAAATAAAAGTATATTGAAAAAAAGTATTTTTTAGTATAAAATATCAATAAAAATAAAAATATATTTTTATGTTTTTATTCTATGTTTTTAATAAAATAAAGTATATATATATATATATATATATATATATATATATATATATATATATATATATATATATATATATATATATATATATATATATATATATATATATATATATATATATATATATATATATATATATATATATATATATATATATATATATATATATATATATATATATATATATATATATATATATATATATATATATATATATATAATATATATATATATATATATATATATATATATGTATGTATATATATATATATATATATATATATATATATATATATATATATATATATATATATATATATATATATATATATATATATGTATGTATATATATATATATATATATATATATATATATATATATATATATATATATATATATATATATATATATATATATATATATATATATATATGTATACATATATATATATATGTATGTATATATATATATATATATATATATATATATATATATATATATATATATATATATATATATGTATGTATACATATATATATATATGTATGTATATATATATATATATATATATATATATATATATAATATATATATATATATATATATATGTATGTATACATATATATATATATATATATATATATATATATATATATATATATATATATATGTATATATATATACATATATATAAATGTATATATATATATATACATATATATATATATATATATATATATATATATATATATATATATATATATATTAAGTGTGTATAAAAATAAAATAGTATTATTTTCAAGTTTAAATAAAATAATATATGTATTTAAATTGTTGTTTATATTAGGAAAAATTAAAATAAAATATCTAATAAATAAAAAAAAATTGTGAAAATATTTTTAGAATATTTTTTATATTTGAAAATAAAATATTAAAGTCAGAAAAGAAATAAAAATACAAAAATGATGAAAATACAAAGAAATGGGCCAGGGGATGCTGAAAGTAAGCTAGGAGGTGTCAAAAGCAAAGAAATCCAGGCCCAACCCAGACTTCATCTTCAACCTCCAGAAGTTTGAAAAAACGCGCGCATGCCTGTACAAAATTGTATCTCCTGTATTTGTGATCTTTTGACAAAACTCAAAACATGAAACTTGTAGAGCATCAAATCACGAATCTAACTATATAAAAAACTTGATCTAACTCTCAAAGACCAGAGAGAATTTCTCTGGCCCTAATTTCTAACCTAGTTTTTCAGAAAGTTCATGGATGAAATTCTCCTAGCACGATTAATATAAATGAAAACTAAGCACATGTATGGTTTCAGGGCAATGAATACAACATCTTTCATTCACAAACCTAAGTCTAAATGTTCCTAAATAGAGAGATAGAAGTTCATGAAATACCTGTTTCAGTTGAGTTCGAGCTGGACAATGCAGCAACTTTCAATGGGGCCTGAGGTTCTTTTGAGCTTGCTTGATGTCTCCTGAACCTTTCCCAATGCTTAATTTGTTTTGAAGTGGCCTGAATCGTGCTACAGAACTCAACCTGCAAAGCTTCCAAACAAAAATGGTGATGGGTGTTAATGGAGTTACAGCAACTTGTGAATGGTCTGGATAGCTTAGGTATATTGTTTGGAATGTGTTTGAAGTGATTTTGGACAAAATGCACGAGGGGATTTGATTGTGGCTTGTGATTTGCAGAAATGGCCCTGTTTTGCAAGAAAATGTGGTTTTTGAGTATGAGGAGGTTTGAGAGGTCAAAGGCTCGTGCTTCTTACTTGCAAGGGTATGAGAAACTTGTTTGACAACTTTTCTTGAGTTAGTTTTATCAGATGTGTGTGTTATGGACTTTTTTGCAATTTGACTGTTTTGAAAGCAAAGTTGGAAGTGAAGTGTGATAGGCCTGTACAAGCTATCTCCAAGCATGCACCAACTTCTTGTACCTTTGCCTAAGTTTGTGGAACTTGTTTGATGCAAAGAAAGAAGTTCAAAGCTCAAGAAAGACAACTTTGCAAAAGTTGTGCTTTATGAAAATGGAAGTGTGATCTTTTTGCCCAAAATGGAATTTTTCAATGTATAATGCTCCCTTGATCATGACAATGCCTCTAACCAATGTATTTGCATTCAATTTTTGAGTGTTGAAGGGTTTAGAGACCTGTAATTATGTACTAAGCTAGTTTGGTCAGATTTGCAACTTGGTATGAACATGTATTGGCCATGGTTACAAAGTGAGTTTTTGCCAACTTCAAGCATTCGATTCTCCCTAACCACAAAGGTGTTTGAGGAGTTCTTGGACAATTTGGAAATCTTGAAACATGTACTATAATCCATCTTTGAAATGCAACTTGAAACTCCAAGTGGAACTATGAAAAATGGCCAAGAAGATGGGTCAAAATCCTGCCTAAACTAGGGCAAAATTTCTCTAAGTTAAAAGTTTTAGGTACCCTTGTTCCAAAAATCATAACTTGAGATCCAAGCTTCTTTTGAGAAAAATTTGTTAATAAAAGTTGTAGAATTTGTGATGGACTACAACTTTCATGTTGTAAGTTTTGTTTGAATCCATTTGCATCTTGGTGAAAAAATGGGACAAAGTTAGGAAAAAATAAGAAAATTTCATAACTTAGAAAATTTCTAAGTTATGAAATTTTTCCATTTTTAAATCCTAATTTGCAATTTTGGGTTTTTTGATGAGAAAGTTTAATAATTTGACATGTCTTGATGAAAAATGACCCTTGGCATTTGATTTTGACCAAAAAGTCAAAGTTTGACTTTTCAGTGTACAATCAAATTTTGATCAGTTGACTGAAAAATTCATTTGTCAATCTTATGAATTTGAGATCTTTTGAACTTATTGAATGATTCAAGACAATGTCATTGAGTCCTTGAGTCCATGGTTGAGCTTGGTTTGCCATTGGCTAGGTCAAACAGTCAAAAATTACCTTTGTACAGTCAAAACCCTAAAAATGACCATTTTTCCCTTTTGGTGATCTGATCAAATTTCTTGTGGAATTATGATCCAAACTTGATCAAATGGTTCATATGAGTTCATAATGTTGATGTGGGTAAAAATTCATGAGATTTGACTGTCAATTGGCCACAATTGACTTTTCCCCCAATACAACTGATTTCTAGGTCAACTGTCCAATTGACTGGGCAAAAATTTGATTCAAGGCTTGAAACTTGGTATGGACAAACTTGTGAGTCCAACATGAAGTATGAAAGTCACTTTGGGCGTTGTAGGTCAAAACATCCCTGTGCAAACTCAAACCCTAATTTAGGTCAACAGTGCAAGGAGGTGTCTTGAGCAGAGCAAACCCTAGTTTGATCTTGAGTTCCAAGGGTCTTGTGAAGAGAAATGTTGATAAAATGAGAGGGAAAATTTTGGGGTACAACAGTTTCCCCTGTTCAATCTTCTTGAACCTGAAGAGTTAGATTGGCAAGTTTTCCTTTCGCGACTCGAAGGTAAAAGAAGATTGGACACTAGAGTGCCCGTAAATTTGCACTCGTCAAAATATTGTTGAAGGAATGGGCTTAAAGATGCCATTTGGAGAAGGTAGAATCTTGCTGGAGATGGGCTTAAAGATGCCATCCAAGAATGTTCGTTGAATTGCAATGTTGTAGGTCAGAAGAATGAGCATCAAAATGGTATCCGTGTCTAGAATGCATTTGAACTGTATCTGGAGACTGAGTCTGTATGAGCAAAAGAATGGCGTCCGTGTCTGGAGCGTATCTGAGTTGTAACTGTATTTGAATTTTGAATGAATATCAGAATGATTGCCGTGTCTGAAGTATATTTGTATTGTATCTGAAGTTGAGATCTGTATGAGCAGCAGAATGACTTCTGTGTCTGGAGTGTATCTGAGATTGTAACTGGGATCTGAATAAGTGACAGAATGACTTCCGTGGCGACTGCACTGGGGAGAATAAAACTGCTGGTGTAAGGGCCAGAATGGCATCCGTGTCTGGAGCGTATCTGAACTTGTAGTTGATAGTCGAATCTGAATGAGAGATATAATGGTTGTCGTGTCTGGAGCGTATCTAGTCTGTATCGGATTGCTGAAGTCTGAATGAGTAATAGAATGACCGCCGTGTTTGGGATGTATCCATACTGTATTTTGACTTGAAATTATGAATGAGTAATAGAATGATCGCCGTGTCTGGGGTGTATCCATACTGTATCAGAATAATTGTTAATGATAGCCTTTTAATCTTATCCTGAAAAGGGTAAAATGTTAGCCAAAACACAAAGTTATGTTTTATGATATGTATGATGCAATGAACTATGTTTCATCAATGTTTATGATATATGATTGTAATGGATGGGCATGTAAGCTGAGTGGCTGTCTTGCTGAGGAAAATAAATCCCTGATAACTGGAGATAATAAAATCTTTGACTGCTACTAGGGAAAGGGAAAGTAAATCCTTGACCGATGCTGAGGATTCAAAAGAATCTTTGATTGTCTAAGATGAGAAATCCTTGCTGACTGCTTGGGGATTAAAGATCTCTGATTATTTGAGAAGGAGAAATCTTGGGACCACTGCTGGAGATTGAAAATCCTTGGCGATTTGTGGGGATTAACAAGGCCTTGACAACTTCTGCAGGGAATGAGAATCTTTCATGACTTTCCTAGGAAGTAAGGAAAAACTCTAAAAATCTCTACTGAGGATTTAAAACCTGGGAGGATTCTGCTTGGAGAAATGAGACCGAGAATCTTCGATCTGTTGGGAGATAACTCTGTGGGGAGAATGTTTACTCGGCCGGTGAAATCAGGAGTTTGGGTTGTACGCCGAACTACTAGGGAAGCATCCTAGTTGGGGATAAGCCAAGAAGTTAACTGTTATCTGCTTGGTTTTCATATTTTTTAAGATAACCTACTGGGGAAATTGGGGGAAGTTGAACAATTGGAAATTTGACTTCGCTGGGGAAGAAGGTTTAGAATATTCTGGCTCCGTCGGGGATAGGTTTTTCAGGGCTTTCGGGCTCCGCTGGGGTCTTGAAGTTTAATTCTGATGGGGACACATACTCTAAGACTTTGGCTTTGTTGAGGATCTGAACAATGTATTACAGGGGATTTCTTCTGGAATGGCACAAAGATATCTTCCTACACCTTCAACCTATCAGTATTTATCAAATTCGTTTTATTTGTAAGCAGTTATTATATTCAAATGCATAAGCCTATTTAACAAAACTTTGGACGTTTTCAAATAAAAACATAAGTGTAAAAAAAAAGAAAGAAAGGCAAGCAAATTTCTGCATTTTGAACTATCTTTGTATTAACTTTTGTGAGTATCTTCATACAAAGGAGACAGACATCCTAGTAAGAGAATGTTGTCGTAAAAATTGAAAAATTTTATACAAAAGAAAGATGGCTATGTGTAACAATTCCATGGGATTCCCATTCTGCTATAGCCTTCACAACTTTGAGTATCTTGTCCATTCGATGCTTCGTCCGCCGATGACTGGATTGATCAGAAGCTTGGAGCCTGTTGGTGAAGAGCTTGTTCTTAAAGTGATCCGACGAGACATAGTCATACGCTTTAATTCCCTAACTTTTTCCTGGACCGCCCTCTCGAGTTTTCGATCCACCAGAAAAACCTTTTTTGCCCAAGTCGCCCTTTCGGGTTTTCAACTTGCCGGGTGTATAGATTTTTTTTTGTTTTAGCCCTAATTTTTGCCTGAACCGCCCTTTCGGGTTTTCGATTCACCGGGATGCCCATTTTTGCCCAAGTCGCCCTTTCGGGTTTTCAACTTGTCGGGTCGTTTTATGTGTAGTATCTTTTGACTATATCTGCGTTCGCAGGGTGCGGCAAGTCGTCACCGTCCATAGTGGTCACAATCATTGCCCTACCAGAAAAGATGCTCTTGATCACAAATGGTCCTTCGTAAGTAGGAGTCCATTTGCCCCTGGGATCACTTTGCGGCAAGATGATCCGCTTGATTACAAGATCTCCGACATGATATACCTGGCGTCTGACCTTTTTGTTGAAAGCCTTGATCATTCATTTTTGATACGTCTGACCATGACAAACAGCAGTAAGTCGCTTCTCGTCGATCAAGTTAAGTTGATCAAGCCGGGTCTGAATCCAATCGTCTTCACTTAAACCAGCATCCTTCATAATCCTCAAGGAAGGAATCTGAACTTCCATAGGTAAAACAACTTCCATGCCATATACCAAAGAAAAAGGAGTTTCCCCTGTTGAAGTACGTGTCGTGGTACGATATCCATGCAGGGCAAACGGTAACATCTCATGCCAGTCCTTGTAGGTGACTGTCATCTTTTGAATGATCTTCTTGATATTTTTGTTCGCGGCTTCAATAGCACCGTTCATCTTCGGCCGATAGGGAGATGAATTGTGATGATAAATCTTGAACTGCTCGTACAGAGTGGTGATCATATTATTGTTCAAATTTGTACCGTTATCCGTAATGATCTTGTCGGGGATACCATACCGGCATATGAGGTTCTGCTTGATGAAGCGGGCAACCACATTCTTTGTAACAGAGGCAAAGGAAGCTGCTTCGACCCACTTGGTAAAATAATCAATAGCTACCAGGATGAAGCGATGTCCGTTGGATTCCGTAGGCTTGATCTCTCCAATCATATCAATGCCCCACATTGCGAATGGCCAAGGAGCTGTCAGAACGTTGAGAGGAACAAGAGGAATATGTACTTTGTCGGTGTAGACTTGGCCTTTGTGGCAAGTACAGGAATGTTGATGACAATCAGCTTCCATGGTAGACCAGTAGTAGCCTTCCCTTAGAATCTTCTTAGCCATCGTATGCCCGCTCAAGTGGGTGCCAAATGTGCCACTATGTATCTCAGTCATGATCAACTCTGCTTCAACCTTGTCCACACGACGAAGTAGAACACAATCATGGTTGCGCTTATAAAGGATGCCATTGCTTAGGAAGAACTTGGTAGCAAATCTCCTTAAGAACTTTTTGTCATTGACGGAAGCTCCTTCAGGATATTCTCTAGTCTGGAGATACCTTTTGATTTCATGAAACCAGGGTTGTTCCACTACTTCTTCGGTATTAATCTCATGATAGTGTGCATGTTCGTCCATCTGTTCAATGGTAATTTGGGGAGCCTCGTTATCCCAGTTGAGTTTAAACATGGAATACATTGTAGCCAGAGCATCGGCTAACTGATTTTCTTCTCGCGGGAAATGCTCGAAGGTAATCTGCTTGAAATGAGGCAACAATGTCAAGACATGTTCTTTGTATGGGATAAGATTAGGATGTTTGGTGTCCCACTCTCCTTTTACTTGACTGATAACCAAAGCCGAGTCCCCAAATACAACCAAAGATTTGATTCCCAAGTCTATAACAGCCTTGAGACCAAAGATGCAAGCTTCATATTCAGCCATGTTGTTGGTACAACTGAAGCAAAGTCGGGCAGTGAAGGGTGTATGGCAAACTTCCGGAGAAATGAGTATCGCACCGATACTGTTGCCAAGTGCATTTGAAGCACCATAAAAGTACAGGGTCCATCGAGATCCCTGTTCAGGTCCGTCATACGGTCCGTTACCTTCAATGTTGTCCAATGTCATGATGTCCTCGTCAGGGAAGTCGAATCTCATAGATTGGTAATCTTCGACGGCTTGATGAGCTAGATGGTTAGCTAGTACACTCCCTTTTATAGCTTTTTGAGTAGTATACTGGATATCATACTCAGTCAAGATAATTTGCCATCTAGCGATCCTTCCAGATAAAGTAGGCTTCTTGAAGATATACTTGATCGGATCCATTTTGGAAATCAGCAAAGTGGTATGAGTCAACATATACTGCCTTAGCCGGCGAGCAGCCCATACCAAAGCGCATCAAGTTTTCTCGAGCAGTGAGTAGCGAGTCTCACAGTCGGTAAACTTTTTGCTAAGGTAATAAATGGCATGCTCTTTTCGGCCAGACTCGTCATGTTGGCCCAGTACGCACCCCATTGAGTTATCCAAAACAGTCAGATACATGATTAACGGTCTTCCTTAGACGGGTGGCATCAAAATAAGAGGTTCTAGTAAATACTCCTTGATCTTATCAAAAGAAACTTGACAATCATTTTTCCATTCAACTACCTGATCTTTCTTCAGCAGCTTGAAGATTGGCTCACAGGTAGATGTCAGGTGAGAGATGAACCTCGCAATATAGTTTAAGCGTCCCAAGAATCCTCTAACCTCCTTTTCAGTGCGGGGGGCAGGCATTTCTTGTATAGCCTTTACTTTAGCTGGATCAACCTCGATGCCTTTGTTGTTGACAATAAATCCCAAAAGTTTACCAGACCTAACTGCAAAAGTGCACTTGCTTGGGTTCAGTCTGAGCTTATACTCCTTCAACCTGGCAAATAGCTTTTGCAAATGATCAAGGTGTTCTTCTCCTGTCTGTGATCGAGATATCATGTCGTCTACGTAGACTTCGATCTCATGATATATCATATCATGAAACAAAGCTACCATGGCGCGTTGATAGGTTGCCCCTGCATTCTTGAGTCCGAATGGCATCACTTTGTAGCAGAAGGTACCCCATTGCGTGACAAAAGTAGTTTTCTCCATGTCCTCGGGGGCCATTTTGATCTGGTTGTATCCCGAGAATCCATCCATGAAGGAAAATACCTTGTGTTGAGCTGTGTTGTCAACCAAGATGTCGATATGTGGCAGTGGAAAATCATCCTTGGGGTTAGCCCTGTTTAAATCCCGATAGTCCATGCACATTCTGACTTTGCCGTCCTTTTTAGGTACGGGCACAATGTTAGCAACCCATTGTGGATAGGAAGTAACAGCCAGAAAGCCAGTGTTGAGTTGCTTCATTACCTCAGCTTTGATCTTCTCAGACATGTCGGGCCTTATTCAGCGGACCTTTTGCTTGACCGGTGGACAGTTTTCTCTTGTTGGGAGACGGTGGACCACGATATCTGTGTCTAGTCCCGACATGTCTTCATAAGACCAGGCAAATATTTCAACATAATCGTTCAACAACTGCACTAAGCGCTCTTTGACACTTGGTTCCAGGTTGGCACCCACCTTAACCTCTTTCTTGTCTTCCTCTGTTCCCAAGTTGATGGTTTCTAGCAACTCTTCATGAGGCAGAATAGCCCTCTCTTCTTGTTGCAAAAGTCTGGCTAACTCTCCCGGCACTTCACAATCTTCGTCAACTTCGTACTCAACATAATTGACCAAGTCTTCAGAGTTACCGAAGGCTAAAGCAGAATAGTCACCCATGGAATCTGGATTGGATGGGTACCTGCATTTGTGAGTGTGGGTGTGTGTAAGGGATAGCCATCCTTGAACAAAACAAAATGCAAAAGGAAAGAAAATGAACACAACAGTTTATAGATGAAGACGTCCAATGATTCATTAAAACATGGCATATGATAATGAAGAAAATCAAGCCCTTACAAATGGACCTACATGCCCCGGGCAAGGCATGAGGTGAAAATAGTGTACGAATTGTTTAGTTATTACAGACCAAAAATGGGAAATTGTTCAAAGATAAAATTACTGGTTGATGAAGGTGATGGGAATAAAATCCTTTGCTTCCCAGTTGCTTAAACCCCCTTTTATGGTTGGGAAGATCCAATCTGCGAAGTTGTCCTCTTCATCTTCATCTTCTACGGCATTAATTCCATGGTAGGTGATTTTGACGGGTGGTCCTCCAGCCTTGTAGCGACTCATAGCCTTCTGTCCTGCAGCAGTAAACCCTAATCCAAACGTGTCCGTCTTATGGGGAAAATCCAGTAGTTTCCCCCACACTGTGCTCTTTCCTTCTTTAATTACCGCCTCTGCGTCCTTGAGAGATACCATCCTAGGCACATGCTTGGGAATGATAGGCACCTCAACCATTATCTTCGCAACCGCGACCTCAGGAGAAACTTCCTCAAAATGTTGGAAAGGCGTTTCGATGAACTCGCCATCCAACTCCACATAGCGGAAGGAGTTGAGGTGACTTATCATGTACTCTTCCTCGCCATGCACCGTTATAATCTTACCCTTAACAGGATATTTCAACACTTGGTGCAAAGATGAGGTAACCGCCCCAGCATAATGGATCCACGGTCTTCCTAACAAACACGAATATGAAGGACGGATGTCCATCACATAAAAGGTGGAGTTGAAAACTCCTGTGCCTACTTTGATAGGAATGTCAACCTCCCCGTGAACCATTCTTTTGGACCCATCAAAGGCCCTAACAACGATGTTATTGGGTTTGAGGGTCAATCCTTCGCAGTCCAAACGGTCCAACGCTTTCTTCGGCAACACATTCAAAGAAGAACCGGTATCCACTAAGACATGGGCGAGGGTGGTTCCCATGCATTCAACTGAGACATGTAGCGCGTCGTTGTGTTTCCTTCCCTTGGGAGTCAAATCAGCATCGGAAAAACCCAAACCATTATCAGCAGTAAGACTGGCCACGCACTCCTGAAACTGGTCAGCCGAAGTTTCTTGGGGCACGTGTGCCGCTTTCAAAAATTTGATTAAGGCCTTAGCATGGGCCTCAGAGCAGAGTATAAGAGCTAACATGGAGATTTTAGAAGGGGTCTGCCCTAGCTGTTCCACGACGTCGTAGTCGCTCTTTGTGATTATTTTCAAGATTTCTTCCATTTATTTCTGGGTGGTTTCGGGGATAACCACAGCATGAGCCTTCGTCCTGACAGGCACTTCTAGTATCCCCTTACCCTTATTGGTGGTATTAATAGATGGTCTAACTTCAGGAGTATCCAATTCTTCAATCATCGGGCCTTGCACAGATGGTTTAATAGGCACAGAAGCTTTCGAGGGTCCGAAGACTGCTCGAGGGGGAGCAATCTCCGGAGAAAAAATCTGTCCGCTACGGGTTATCATGCTTGTTCCTGCAATGTTCCCTATATCAGGGGTCTCCTCTTCAAAATTCTCTTGGACTGATTCAATCTGTTTGATGCCATGATAGAAGATTTCTCCTCCATAGTTCCATGGTATCGTCTTGCTAGATTGATACAGGACAGGCCCCGACATGGTGATTTTTAAAGGTACAAATTCAGGATCAGGTGTAATCTTGACAGGCCTTTTGCAAGCCTTGGGAAGATTGTCGGATATGGTTATTATTGCGATATCGTTGGTTGAAGTAGCAAAAGTATTAGGAGTGACAGGAGTGAAAGTATCAACAGGGATCTTCTGGAAGAGTATCTCTTGGGTATCCATCAGGCGTTGGATGCCTGACTTCAACATTGGGCAATCAGCTCGTATGTTTAAACAAAAGTAGCAGTCTTTTCCGCAGCCTTGGAATATCCCGGCTCTCATCAAATTCTCTTTAATCACTAGTAACAGAGTCAAAAGGTCAGCAACATCGGTAACATGAAGGTCTTCCATAACGGCATGAACATTATGACCGTGCTTGGGCATCAGAGCAGATATCACGTTGGGCTTCTCAGGAGCATCAAACTCTACCTCCTTAGCATCTATCAGGTCTTGGATTTTGTTCTTAAGCGCCCAACAATTATTGGTATCATGCCCAACACTGTCAGAGTGGTAAGCACACTTGGCATTGGAGTGGTAGTATGGAGAGGAGGTGTTAGGGTTCTTTGGCTCTTCCTTCAAACTGGTAAGATTCAGTTTTAACAAATGAGGGAGTACTTGAGCTGGCGTCATGTTGATTCGGGTGAACTGCCGTTGTGGCCTTTCTACCCATTGTTGATTAGGTCTTGACTGATTTCCGCGAGGTTGATCATTTGAAGAGTTTTGAATCATCACAGCCCCTACAGTTGGCCGGCGCTCGGTTCTTCCTTGACTTTTCTAAGAATAAACAGCAGAGGCTTCCTTCTTAGCTGGGAAGATTTTCTTAAAAGCAGTGGACGCAGAGGTATCTTTCTGAATCTTACCACTTTTAATACCGGCCTCGACCCTTTCGCCAGTCAAAATTAGTTCAATGAATCCTGCGGAAGAACTCCCGATTAAATGATTGAAGAAAGGGCCAGACAGAGTCCCTAAAAACATGTCAACCAGCTCTCTATCTGACAATGGTGGTTGCACCCTTCCAGCCAGATCACGCCACTTTTGGGCATACTCTTTAAATCCTTCATTGGAAGCCATCCCCATACTTTGTAGCTGAGTACGAGTGGGCGCCAAATCAGCATTGTATTGGTATTGATGGTAGAAAGCATCATCTAAGTCTTCCCAGTTGTGAACCTCTGATCTCTCGAGTTGATAGAACCAGTCCAATTGTGTGCCTGACAAACTGTCTTAGAAAAAGTGTACCCAGAGGTCTTTATCAGATGAGTGGGGTTGGATCTTTCTGACATAAGATCTCAGATGCATCTTTGGGTAGGACAGACCGTCATACTTAGAAAATGTTGGTACTTTGAACTTGGGAGGAATAACGATCCCAGTGACCGACCCTAGTTCTTCGAAATCTAAACCAGGTACCCTCTGCAACTCCATGGCTGCCAATCGATCCTCAAGATTCTTATATTTATCATCCGCCGGGGGATATTGTTGTTCGGAGTAGTCTTCGTCTTCTTCATCTTCCTCCTCTTCAACTTCAGATTCAGAAGATCCCGCAGCTCCTTTTCCTTTACCAGCCCCTTCATCAGACGTTGAGGGGAACTCAAGAACTTTTCTAGCATTGCTTTCAAACCTTCTTCCAAAAGTGGCTACTCCGGGCCTTTTCTTCTTTTTCTCTTTATTTTTCTCCAACAGTGCTTTGAGGTCCTCTTGGCCCTTTGCTAAGGTCATGAGGAGTTGCTGGAATTGAGAATTCTATGCTTGCAGATCCTTAACCGTCTGCTCCAAATCCATCTTGCTGAAATAAACAGCAGAAAGATAAGGAAACCTGGTGTGAAGACCTATTTATGCATATGATGAATGGCATGTTATTCATGTAATGCATTCAAGGATTCAGAAATTCAAATTTGTTGCAAACAAAAAGGAACACACGTCATATTAAGAATAAATTGTTAGTACATAAGTGCCCCATGGGCGAAATATTACAAATTTCTTAATGTAAAAAGACATTGCGCATCCTTTTTGGTGCGATGTAAGTGTTGAGAGTTTCCTCCTCATGAAGTCGGCGGGTAAGCTCCAAAACCTTCTTCTCACTGGCATAGAAGCTGGATTCAAAAGTTTTCCGTTCTTCCTTGAGTTGGATCCAACTCTTTTGCATTTCTTCCCATGATGTTGGCATGTCAGGATGTAGGAGGGTGTATGGAACCTCTCCTTCCATAACAGGCTCTTTGATCAAGGGGAGAATGTGAGGATATGACATCATAAGATTCTAGGCGCGGGTTCGTACCCACTTGAGGTAAGGCTCAAGGGGGATGGAATTCTTGTGCCCCAGTGTCTTACTATCCACTTTGTTGGGCATCCTCCAAGCTCTGATGAACCTTTGTCGAAGTCCTTGTGCATCGTTGTCGAAGTCAAAAACTAGGTCAGGAATCAGCATGTCATGAGGGCCATCCCTCCGAGCATATCCAAACTGTCTTAGAGCTAAACATGGGTTGTAGGTAATGCCTCCCCTAATTCCAAGTAGTGGGACATTAGGGAATTCCCCACAACGATCAATGATGATGACATTTTCTCTGGACCGAGAACACCAATGTACATCAGAATGTGTGAGGGTCATCAATCGTTGTGACCACCTTAAGCCCTGCTCATTCTTCAAAACTGATTGTGGAAGGTAAGAAATAAACCACCTTGCTAGGAGAGGAGTACAGTACATGAGAACACCTCTTTTCCTCATTGTTCGTGTGTAAAATGAGTGTAGGATGTCCCCAAGCAATGTGGGTATAGGATTCCGGGATATGAAAATCTTTATAGCATTTACATCTATAAGCTGATCAGGGTTTGGGAACAAGACCAACCCATAGATGAGGAGTGCCACAAACTCTTCAAAGGCTTGTAGATCAAGAGAATTCCAACAGTCTTGTGCCTTCTCAAACAGAAACTTTGCCAAGAAACCCTTGACACCACTTCTGGTTTCCCAATGTCCCTTGATGTCAGATGGTTGCAAGTGTAATGCTTGAGCAAGATCTTCAGGCTATGGTTCTTTTTCTGTACCATTGTAGGGTAGTTGATGAAGAATAGGAATTCTTAGGAGTTGAGAAAATTCCTCCAAAGTAGGCACTAGTTGGTAATCAGAGAATGTGAAACAGTGGTGTAGGGGGTCAAAGAACTGGAAGAGAACTTTCACCATGTCTTCTTCAATGTTGGAGTTAACTAAGTTGAGAAGTCTACCATGTCTTTCACTGAAGAGAGAATTCTCTGGAATCCTGGATGTAAGCTCCTTGAGTTGAGGAGGGATTCTCACAAGGTTGACTTGAATTGTTTTCCTGCGAAGAGATTCCATGACCTATAAAACAAGAACAAAGATGAAGACCCAAACCCTTGAAATGGTTAGTGGATGCATATGATGCTTTATGATGTTCATGATGTATGCACAAACACATGTACAAGCAAGTCACACAAAACCCTAGTTTCAGGCTTGCATGAGGTTTCATAGGTAAATACCCTCTTGAGTTTAGTTGGCTCAAAACCTGTCATATAAATAGTAATTGGGTTCTAAGGAGCTCAATATCACTGGATTGTTTTCCATGTTTATTGTTTTGGTTTAGCCACTTAACTAGCGACCAAAATATTCCAATAAAACCACCCTCAATGAGTGTAGTATCGAGTATCTACCAACTTCGGACTGCACCAAAGCCGGTCATCTCACTACCCCTAATAAAAGGCCAAGATGGTCAAGTAAGGTTCTAAGAGTTCATTAGTGCTTTATGACATCACTCAACGGCCCCGTATTCTCTTTTATTGACTCAAAGGCTACCGGTACTCACAAATATGTCGCACTAATATAGCTATTGCTTTAACCATGTCGGTATACCCCGCACAGTTTCCACAACGTATTGCTATTTACCTATGAATGTTTCCCAAATCCGGGTAGAGGATTTCAAGCCCAAACAAGAGAACCAAATGTAAAGCAATCAAAGCAAACAATATAATCATGCAAAGGGTGATCTAAGCCCTAAGGTTACTCCACTTTTAAAGTCTTCCCCAGCAGAGTCGCCAGTTCTGTGATACGGTGGGAGTTCTGACTTGGGATTTTGCGTTTGTATTCGCAAATGTTTCGGTTTAGCAAGAGTCGCCACCGACTTTTTATTTTATCCTAAGGAAAGGTCAAAAAGCACAGGAAAGACCTTTGAGATGTTTTCTTGGGTTCGGGGAGTAGATTATAGAAAGGGAAGGTATTAGCACCCTTTCTATCCATGGTTATCCATGGGCTCTTAGTTACTTGTTTAGATCACTTTCTTTGCTTTTCAATTGTTTGAAATGGTGCTTTTCAATTGTTTGAAATGGTGCTTTGTGTGTGGTTTTGAAAGATGTTTTGAAAAGAGGCCATCGTTGTGGCAACCTTTGTAATGATTCTTGTTTGAATGTATACAAAGGTGTTTTTGTCTTTTGAAAAGTTTTCAATGTTTGAAAGTATGGTTTTGAAATTGTGTTGTGAAGTGTGTTTTGAAGATAACAAGGATGTTTTTGCAAGCTTTGATCAAGTAACTAAGAGTTATCTACCCTATTTTACTCAAAGATCTTTCTTATGTTTTTAACCCTTTTAAAAGTGTTGTTTCACCATTGTGTTTGGTGAATAACCTTGTGTTAAGATGTTAAACGGGACAGGCGCGGGTCATCGTATAGACCATGATAGCAATTGTGTCAAGTATTTTGGCAATTTTTTTGAGGGACTTGATCATTTTGTTTAGGCAACTCAGATAGCGTCATCGAGGGACTATGATATTTATTTTGTTTTTGTTTTGCCAAAGTACTTGACATGCATACCATGGCCCATTTTTGAAGGCAACAAGTGGATTGTAACCCTAGGGGTGTAAGTGTGAATTGTGTTTGTTTTTCATACATTTTTGTCTTTGATTAGGTCAAACTATTTGTTGGTTTTGATTTTGCATACAAACCCTAATTCTAATCATGGCATAATTGAAAGAATTTAAATGCAAGAATTTAAATTCTAAGCTATTACAACATGATATAGGGAGGGGGGTACAAATTTGAATAGGGGGTATGTGACAAGAAATTAAACCCTAATTATTATTACAACCAAATTGAATTTGTAAGGCATAATATTTAAATATACAATATTTAAATAAAATGAAATATTAGATAAAATGTATTATGCAAAAAAGGTTTTTTATGTATGTAAAGTATTTTCAATGGGATGAAATAAAGAAAAAGTTAATTTTAATTATTTTTTAGGGTAAACCCTAATTCCTTAAAGAAATAGTTTTATTTAATATTTATATACAAAAAAATGTATCAATATGTACAAAAATAAAAGTATATTGAAAAAAAGTATTTTTTAGTATAAAATATCAATAAAAATAAAAATGTATTATTTTTGTGTTTTTATTCTATGCTTTTACTAAAATAAAGTATATATATATATATATATATATATATATATATATATATATATATATATATATATATATATATATATATATATATATATATATATATATATATATATATATATATATATATATATATATATATATATTAAATATATTAAGTGTGTATAAAAATAAAATAAATTATTTACAAAAAATGCAATATATTCAAGAAAATATTTTTGGTGTAAAATAAAAAAATAAATGAAAATAATAGTATTATTTGCATTATTTTCAAGTTTAAATAAAATAATATATGTATTTAAATTGTTGTTTATATTAGGAAAAATTAAAATAAAATATCTAATAAATGAAAAAAATTGTGAAAATATTTTTAGAATATTTTTTATATTTTAAAATAAAATATTAAAGTCAGAAAAGAAATAAAAATACAAAAATGATGAAAATACAAAGAAATGGGCCAAGGGGTGCTGAAAGTAAGCTGGGAGGTGTCAAAAGCAAAGAAATCCAGGCCCAACCCATACTTCATCTTCAACCTCCAGAAGTTTGAAAAAACGCGCGCATGCCTGTACAAACTTGTATCTCTTGTATTTGTGATCTTTTGACAAAACTCAAAACATGAAACTTGTAGAGAATCAAATCACAAATCTAACCATATAAAAAACTTGATCTAACTCTCAAAGACCAGAGAGAATTTCTTTGGCCCTAATTTCTAACCTAGTTTTTTCAGAAAGTTCATGGATGAAATTCTCCTAGCACGATTAATATAAATGAAAACTAAGCACATGTATGGTTTCAGGGCAATGAATACAACATCTTTCGTTCACAAACCTAAGTCTAAATGTTCCTAAATAGAGAGATAGAAGTTCATGAAATACCTGTTTCAGTTGAGTTCGAGCTGGACAATGCAACAACTTTCAATGGGGCCTGAGGTTCTTTTGAGCTTGCTTGATGTCCCCTGAACCTTTCCCAATGCTTAGTTTGTTTTGAAGTGGCCTGAATCATGCTACAGAACTCAACCTGCAAAGCTTCCAAACAAAAATGGTGATGGGTGTTAATGGAGTTACATCAACTTGTGAATGGTCTGGATAGCTTAGGTATACTGTTTGGAATGTGTTTGAAGTGATTTTGGACAAAACGCACGAGGGGATTTAATTGTGGCTTGTGATTTGCAGAAATGGCTCTGTTTTGCAAGAAAATGTGGTTTTTGAGTATGAGGAGGTTTGAGAGGTCAAAGGCTCGTGCTTGTGACTTACAAGGGTATGAGAAACTTGTTTGACAACTTTGCTTGAGTTGGTTTTATCAGATGTGTGTGTTATGGACTTTTTTGCCATTTGACTTGTTTTGAAAGCAAAGTTGGAAGTGAAGTGTGATAGGCCTGTATAGGCTATCTCCAAGAATGCACCAACTTCTTGTACCTTTTCCTAAGTTTGTGGAACTTGTTTGCTGCAAAGAAAGAAGTTCAAAGCTCAAGAAAGACAACTTTGCAAAAGTTATGCTTTATGAAAATGGAAGTGTGATCTTTTTGCCCAAAATGGAATTTTTCAATGTATAATGCTCCCTTGATCATGACAATGCCTCTAACCAATGTATTTGCATTCAATTTTTGAGTGTTGAAGGGTTTAGAGACCTGTAATTATGTACTAAGCTAGTTTGGTCAGATTTGCAACTTGGTATGAACATGTATTGGCCATGGTTACAAAGTGAGTTTTTGCCAACTTCAAGCATTCGATTCTCCCTAACCACAAAGGTGTTTGAGGAGTTCTTGGACAATTTGGAAAGCTTTCAACATGTACTATAATCCATCTTTGAAATGAAACTTGAAACTCCAAGTGGAACTATGTGAAAAATGGCCAAGAAGATGGGTCAAAATCCTGCCTAAACTAGGGCAAAATTTCTCTAAGTTAAAAGTTTTAGGTACCCTTGTTCCAAAAATCATAACTTGAGATCCAATATTCTTTTGAGAAAACTTTGTGAATCAAAGTTGTATACTTTGTTATGGAATACAACTTTCATGTTATAAGTTTTGTTTGAATCCATTTGCATCTTGGTGAAAAAATGGGACAAAGTTCGGAAAAAATAAGAAAATTTCATAACTTAGAAAATTTCTAAGTTATGAAATTTTTCCATTTTTAAACCCTAATTTGCAATTTTGGGTTTTTTGATGAGCAAGTTTCATAATTTGACATGTATTGATGAAAAATGACCCTTGGCACTTGATTTTGACCAAAAAGTCAAAGTTTGACTTTTCAATATACAATCAAATTTTGATCAGTTGACTGAAAAATTCATCTGTCAATCTTATGCATTTGAGATCTTTTGAACTTATTGAATGAGTCAAGACAATGCCATTGAGTCCTTGAGTCCATGGTTGAGCTTTATTTGCCATTGGCTAGGTCAAACAGTCAAAATTGCCTTTGTACAGTCAAAACCCTAAAAATGACCATTTTGCCCTTTTGGTGATCAGATCAAATTTCTTGTGGAATTGTGATCCAAACTTTATCAAATGGTTCATATGAGTTCATAATTTTGATGTGGGTCAAAATTCATGAGATTTGACTGTCAATTGGCCACAGTTGACTTTTTCCCCAATACAACTGATTTCTAGGTCAACTGTCCAATTGACTGGGCAAAAATTTGATTCAAGGCTTGAAACTTGGTATGGATAAACTTGTGAGTCCAACAAGAAGTATTAAAGTCACTTTGGGCATTGTAGGTTAAAACATCCCTGTGCAAACTCAAACCCTAATTTAGGTCAACAGTGCAAGGAGGTGTCTTGAGCAGAGCAAACCCTAGCTTGATCTTGAGTTCCAAGGGTCTTGTGATGAGAAATGTTGATAAAATGAGAGGGAAAATTTTGGGGTACAAAAACACCTAATAATCAACATGAACCATAAAAAATTTTAATGATACTTGGACTATTTGGCTGCTATCCTTGGCATTATGGAGCATTGGACTTCTTGGACTTAGGATTAGAAACCTTGGCCTATCTTGGAGACTTTGTCACTTTATTTGATATTTTGTCTGGAGTTCTTGAGGTTTACCTCAAGACATTGGGTTGTTTGTTTGTTTTGTGTGCAGGTTATTGTGATTACACCCTTTGTTTGTAATCTGGAATTCACCCGTATACAGCCGTTACTCTACCCAATTTTTGCGAAGACTTAAAACACTTGAAGTTTGGTTCTCTCAAGAGGTCTAGTATATTTGCTTGCTTGGTTTCAATCCTAAGAATGTGAATTCTATATTGACTCATAATGTCAAGTATTGGCTTCTTGTTGGTTAGATAGTTCTTATCCTTATCTTTTACCTTATGCTTTAGGATAGTCTCTTCTTCTCCTCCCATCTTCTTTAATTTCAAAAATCTTCTCCATCCTTTTAAAAAACTCTTCTTGTTTTGAAACTTGAAACATTTTCATAATAAACTTGGACTTATGTCCATGCATTTTCAAAACATTTCCATAAATAACTTTAATCAATTTAATAATACCTTGACATTTTTTGTGAGAAGACTAAAAGTCAATCAATCTCATTTCAAACCATTTTGCCACTTTGGCTTTTATCTTTAAACTTTTCTCAAAAGATTAGATTATTGTCAATCCTTGTAGTGATGCAAACAACTATACTTATACAATATGTAGTGAAGTGAGATATTTTCCACTTGGGTGTTGAGTGAGGCATTGTTGATTTTAAAATCCAAGCCATATCCTCCACTTTGAGATGGTGCAAATTCTCCTTTCTCATGATTGTGGGTAGTAAGTATGTTTTCCACACGGACAATGACGATGATGTCTTATCTCATAAAATTAACCAACACACTTGTGTTTCAAATTTTTAAAAGAGGAACTACGTGTACCCTGATCCCCTATTGCATGAAAGGTGGTACGTAGGCACTAAAGATTCGCAACCGCGGCGGGTGCAAAAATCATAAAAAATATGTTTCTTTTCTCACCTCCACCATCCATTTTATATACAACACATCTTTATAGCCAAAATATACATATTTTACAAAGAGGTTCCTACGGAGTACCATATATGTTTAGGGTGCTAATACCTTCCCTATGCATAACCAACCCCCTTACCTTGAATCTTTCCCCCTCTTTTTGGGTTAATCGCTCTTTTCCAATTCCTTTGGAAACAATAAAGTGCGGTGGAGATTTTTATTTTGATTTGTATAAAGTCTAGTCAATCTAATGGCTTAGTTTTGAACATTTATACCGCTACATTAGCCAACAATCTCATTGGTGATATCCCTAGAAGTTTGAGAGATGCGGAAAGTGTGATGGTCCCTCTCCTAAAAGATCTTGAAAACTTCCTAAAGCTTTATAGGACAATAGTGGATAGTTCAGAGCAGATATCTGCAGGCATACTTAGAAGATTTTTGTTTCCCTTTGTTATTTTTTTCAGCAAGTTAATTTTGATGTTTTTGGCTTGAACATTTTTCAATATCTGAATTATATTCCCGTTTTAAGGATAATTATTATTTAAATAAAAGTTTTGTTTCTATATCTCGTTGTGTATTTTTTTTAGATGCTCACCAGTAAAAAGCAAAACCTAAATATATATATATATATATATATATATATATATATATATATATATATATATATATATATATATATATATATATATATATATATATATATATATATATATATATATATGAAAAAGAGTCCAAGTGAATAAGATATTAAAAAAACAAAACTCTTAGCATATTCATACGCATCCATGCTTTCACAAACATTACATTTCATAAATTCACACGAAAAACATATCATTTTTCAAAAACTTTCTCCTGTTAAATCATTGGTAAGAAAGCACAACCTCTCCGACCGTCATATCAAACAGGAGCCCATCAAAAGAAAGTGATGGAGTAGATCGAAGAGAATCAAGTTGCCTTCAGGGTAAATTTGGAGCAAGTAAAAGGCAACATCGACTCGATGAAAGGAGATACGAGTCAAGTTCTTATATCCTTGAAAAACATAATCGAAAGTAAATAAAATATTCCTAGGTTAGTGTTATACCCAAAAAATTTCCCTCCCGCTATTCAAGAATATTCTCTTAGGGTTTTCATTTGCTTAAGGTGGCCTAAGAATTGATCAGACAAATTCTCCTCCTAAGCAATTAACCCACAACTAGTGTTTCACATTTTTCAAGGAAGATTGGGTTTCTAAGGCCACAAGTAAATTTAATGGTTTCTTATATGTCTCCAAGAATTCTCATACTGATTTTCATGCCTTGCATCATAAGTTTGCTCAGTCAATTTCTCAGATGACTGAAAATCAACTATATTGGAAAAAAAGTCAAAAGTGGTCAACATACAGTCAAACTTCAATATTTTTGGTCAAAATAAAGGTTTTGAAGTGATAATCATAACTTGATCAAGGGTTGATCATGATTCATTAAGAAAACTCCCAAACCATCAAAAGTAAAAAGTTGCCAAATTAGGGGTTTCCTTAGAAGAAGTCAACTGAACTTTAACCAAGCATAACTTTCACATGCTTCATCAGTTTTTCCCCAACCAAAGCTCATTTTGAATAAAATTCAATTCTCTACAACTTTTTCAATCTAAGTTCAAGTCCAAAAAATGCTTCATTTGAGAGATATGGACCAATATATTATAGGTCATTCCAAAAGTCAACAAAAATACACTTTTTTTCAAGGAAACTTACATCAAGATAAAGTCTTCAAATACCAAAATGGTAAACATAGAGATTGTAGAGGACATCTTGGTCTTTCCACAAAGTCCAAGATCACCCTCAAAAGATGAAAATTGAGAGATTTATGACCATTGCAAGTTGGGAAATTTTGAGCAAGTGCATGAAGTTCAAATTGAACAAACTTGATATTTTGGGCCATTGGGCTATTGTTTTAGAGTTCACATGTGTTATACACTCCTTATGCACCTCAAAACTTGTCCATACACCTCCCTTTTATTTATTTTATTTTATTTTTGGTTTTTTATTATTTTAAAAGTCAAAATAAGATAATATAAGTTAAGCCCTCTTACACAAGTCCAAGCCCATATATGTTATACTAATCCTTCATTATATATTCTCGGAAAACTCACACAAGAGGCCACCAAAAACCTTGTCCAAGAAACAACCAAAAAATCACAAAATTTTCAAATCTAGGGCAAGTTGCAAAACCTATTTGCAGCCTTCCACATGATTAACCATTCGTCCCAATCAATTCCAGAAGTGCTATAGAGTATGTATGGATCGATTGTGATGATCCAAAGAGCCTGGGACTCAAACTGTGCATCACTTGTTTTGTTTTTTTCATGAAATTAATATTTTTGTTTTCATTATGTTTTGATGCATACTAACATCACTAATGTCTGATGAGATGTTAATATTCCGGATAAGCCCATCGCATGAATCCCATAATGATTGAATCATGCTTTACAATGTTTGAACCGATCAACCTTGTTTGATTCGTATCTCATCATACAGTGTGATTTATCCAAAACTAAGGCCATCAATGGATTCACAAGGGTCAATTTAGTGTAATATGAATATTTTTTATTATTAACATTTGTTTTTTGTACAGGAATAAAAAACACCTCGTTGGAGAAGATGACTAGAGCTAGGGCTCCGGCACCTCTCCGATCCACTTTTATATTATATTTAATTTGTTTCATTTAATACACGAATGAGGGTGTTGTACCACTAGTCAAGGCAAATGCGTGTAACATTTAAGGCGTGGGTTCGACCGCTGCCTGCTCCAAATAACTTTTGTTATTTTTTCATGTAACGTGCAGGTTCACAACATAACTATCATTACCTGTTTTCTAGCACCAACACATAGTTGGCTCAATTGTGAGGCGCGTGCTTCTGAAGGGTAGAGGGCGTGGGTTCAACACCCAGCCCTGGTAACGTTTTTTAAAACCCTTATTTTCTTACTATCTTCACTTATAAACCCTAAATTCACCAAACCAAAACCTTTTTTTAACAAATTTATTTTTCCTAAAACTTTCTCATAAACCCTAATTAGATTTATAGGTTTTATTTAATCAATAAAATTAGATTTTTTAGGTTTTAATTTAGTTAGTCAACTTTTTTTAATTAATTAAAATCAATTTAGGTTTTAGCTTAATCATCAAATCTTTTATCAAAAAATCCCCAAGAAAGTAATTTCCTTCTCCTTTCACTTTCCTATTTTACATTTTCGCGTAGTTTGTTATTCTCGTGCTTTTTTCTAATTATTGTAACTTCCTATGGTTTGAAATAGTAATTAGGGTTTCTATTTCCCCACATTTTATTACTTGTACCCCCATTCCCAAAGCCCTATAATAGCTTAGTTTATTACTTTCCACAGTTTACCACTTTCGTTATTATTTTGTTTACTGTTAGTAATTAGGACTGTATGGCAAGATTAAAGTAGACGATTGCTAACCCTAATTTCAAAGACTAAAATAACTGAAAATAATCACTTCTCACATGCACACCTCTAGGGTAACCTCCCTTGTCGCCTCAGAATAACAATAATGTCCCTCGAACGTGGGGACGCTTTAGCATCGTTCCTTTCAAAGATTGTAGTCCCTCAATGACCCTTTCGATTGTTACCTTCGGTAAACAATCTAATCCCTTATGAAAATTGCTAAAGCGCCCATACAAGCTTCCTTCTATGATTGTACGATGACCCACGCCCGTCCCTTCACATCCAACGATAGAGCTTCCTATTAACTAATAGTAGGATAGCCCTGTCTAAAGGAGAAGGAAAAGGACAATAAAGACCTTTAGTAAGGGTATAATACTCTTAACCACTTGCTCACAAAACTCTTCAAAACAAAGCACTTTTTTACTCAATTAAACACTTTCTTTAAAATATTTTCAAATGAACGGTTTGTACGCATTCTCGAGGATAGATACCAAAATCATTACAAAGTTCTAATTTTTTTCAAAATATTTTCTCAAGCACACATTCACAAAGCGTTTTCAAAACAAAGTGAGCTAGCGATTAAGAGCCCGCATATAACTACAGATGAAGAGGATGCTAACCCCTTCCATTTTCATAACCTATCCACCAAACTCAATAATATCAAGGTCTTTCCTGTTATTTTCACCCTTTCCTTATTAGATAAAAGAAAAGTCGGTGGCGACTCTTACTATCTGCATACTTCCGATAAAAGGAAAAACTAAGTCAGTTCTCCCACCGTATTACAGAACTGGCGACTCTACTGGGGATACTTAAAAAAATATGGGTTACCTTTAGAGTTAGAGCACTTTTAAATTCTTTTCTTGTTTGCCTTGTATGATTTAAATTTGAGGGTTGCTCGGGTTTATTTTTCTTGTAAAGATCCTACACCCGGATCTAAGGACATTTTAGGTAAGTAACAATGGATCATGGAAACTATACAGCGTATACCGATATGGTTGAACTGATGTGTTGTACCCCAAAATTTTCCCTCTCATTTTTCTCAAGACATACTCCTAGAGGTCCTCAATTGCTCAAGGTTGACAAAAGAATTGACCAGACAAATTCTCTTCCTAAGGCAATGAAGCTCTAACTAGGGTTTCAGTTTTCATCAAGATGTGTGAGCTCCAATGGCCTACAATGTTTGAAATGATCCTAATATGTCCTCAAGATTATACATTCCAAATTTCATGCCTTGCATAACAAGTTTGCTCAGTCAATTGCTCAAATACTGGAAAATCAATTGTGCTAGGTCAAAAGTCAACAATGGCCTATATACAGTCAAACTTCAATATTTTTTGGTCAACCTCAACATTTTGAAGTGATATTAATAATTTTATCATATTTTGATCATGATTCCTCAAGAAATGTTCCTAATTCATCAAAAGTCAAAAATTACTAATTAGGGTTTCTATAGGAAAAGTCAACCAAACTTTGACCAGGCATAACTTTCTCACACTTCATCAATTTTTTCCAACCAAAGCTCATTTTGAAGAGGATTCAATTCCCTACATCTTCTCTTCAGCCCTTGAGTCCAATTAATGCACCATTTGAAAGATACAAGTTTATACATTATAGGTCATTTTTAGAAAGTCAACAAAAGCCAAGTTTTTCCAAGACCTTTAACATCAAGGTAACATATTCAAATGAAAATTTTATCAAAAGAGGTAATGAAGTAGACATCTTGGGCTTTCCAAAAAGTCAAAGATCATTATCATAAGATAAACATTGAGAAAGTTATGGCTTGCCCAAGTTGGGAAAATTTGGGAAATTTCAGGAAAAGTGCATTGAGCAAATTTGAGTTTTTAAGGCAATGGCTCATTTTCTTGGACTTCAAACATCTTCCTAAGATTATAGAGGACCCTTAAAAATTTTTTTGCATAGTCTTGATTTTATTTGCATTTTATTTAATTAAAAATCAAATAAATCAAAATTATTGCAAAATATATGGGCCATTATCATTTGGGCTTGGTTTGATACATGGAGTGGCCCCAAATTTTGTGTGCAGCAAGACCAACATGTCTACATTCATGCAAATTTGAAAAATGGACAAAATCTCATGCTTTTGGCCAAGGTTACAACTTTGCATTTATGGTTTTGAAACCACCTAATCATGGTGGTTATTGCCCTTGTTTCTTTGTCTCCTCACTACTCTCTATATAAACAAGCCATTGGCTAGCTCCAAACACGCACACATATCCTAGGGAATCTCTGAAAATTTTGCCAAAAAAAATAACACCGAATTTGTCAAATTCAAATTTTAGTCTCCAGCCTGTTTTAATCCCAAACAAGGATCGAAACTCACTCCTGGAGGTTCCCTGAAGCATTTGTGATCATCACCAAGTCCTGAAACCTCACATAACACATCAGTGAGTTCATACGGTTTTCCCCATTTTCCATTTTCATTCTGCTCAATTCATGTAATTCGAGTACATTTTGATTATGTATTATTGATCATTTGAGCATTTGCAAGCTATATGTACAGTTGGATTGAGTTTTTGATGCAGGAAATAAGTGTTTCCATTTCTAGGGTTTAAACCTTCAAAATGGGGGTTTCCAAATTAGCCAAAATTAGCCCAAACCAGGGGCACTACTGTGCTTAGGAGGTTGAACACAATTGATCCATGGCCTCAAAGTTCATTTTTGTTGTATATTTTTTTTGTTTCGAATGCAGGGGTTACAGTGACGGACAAAAAACTATCACTATAGGTATTTCTACCTAATACGACAAAGGGAGGTGGGAGATGAAGTGTGTTAGCCTCTGATTGACCAGTATGAATAATTGCGCGCGTTTTTTTATTTCCCAGATATTGACTTGTTTTTGTATATAACATTATTGATTGCTTTGTATCAATGAATGGATGGGCACCATAGATGGTAATGGCGTGCATATGTAAGGGAAAGGACTTGGGTTCGAATCCCAGGTCCAGCAGTTTTACTTTTCTCACATATTTTCTACAGATCCAGTGTTACAAGTCCAAATGCACGTGTCATGAAGCTTCAATCTAAGCCATCAGATCACCATCTGATCCAAACCAATGCCTCTGATCTACAGGTTCATCATGCGTCTTTAGAGCCTATCCTCATTGAATCCAAGGGCAAATAGTTGGACTCTTTTTCATTGGGCCTAGCAAAATTACAATTCATACACGCCTCTATTTGCAACATACCCCCAGGCCCATTTTTTTTAATATTTTATTTTCTTTAATTTTGCTTTCATTTATTTAATTAACCATAAAAATAAAAAAAAGTCATAAAAATATTAGGTTAATTTTTTTTAATTAAACTATCTTTGTAAATAATTAAATATTTATTTTGACCATTTTCTTTAAGTTTAAAATTACTTAGACTTAGGATTTAATTATTTTTTTAATAATTTTATTTTTCATAATAAATTATGATAAAACCTTAGATATTTTCTTAATTAAATTTTATCTTTCTAAGTAATTTTAAGACATATTAATTTAATTATTTTCTTAAATAAATAAAAACCAACAACAAAAAGATTTTCTTTTTTGTTTTCAGACGTACTTTTAACTTTTTGCACGTTTATTTCCTTTCCCATTGTTTATATTATTGTAATTGTTGTATGAGATGTAATAGATGATAAGTAGACCCTTTTTATTGCTTTATTTTCTTTTCCCCAATTGTTGTGGAAAGTAAATCCCCCTCCACGAAGCCATGTAATAGTCTAGATTTATACTTTTCGCATTTTATTTTTCTGTATATATTACTGTTAGTAACTAGGCATGTATGGAAAGACTAATAATCAAACATTAGCAAACTTAACAAAAAGATAAATAACTGAGTTGAAGACAATTGCACACAAGCACCTCTAGGGTATCTCACTTTGGTTTCCTTTAAATAAAACAGTCATGAGGCAGGAACGCTTTAGCAAAGACCCATAAATCAATAAAGATCATAGTCCTTCTATGACCCTACAGTTGCCTTTCGGTAAATGATCTAGTCCCTAAAAGAAAATTTCTAAAGAATCTCCACAAGTTGCCTTTGTGATTGTAAAACGTCCCTTTGATTGTCCCTCAAACATCCGATGACAAAGCTACCTACTCACTAATAGTAGGATAGCATTGCCTAAAGGAAAAGAGGAAAAGAACGACCCTTTTAAAGTAATAAAGTAGATAGCTGTTAGAAGTTTGCTCAAACATTTTGCACTTACACAAACACTACTTTTCAAAAAAACAATTTCAAAACACTTTGTATACTTTCTCCACTATCCCGAGAAACATTACAAAGTTCGCCGTACTAAGGCATTTTCAAAACATTTTCAAACACAAAGCACAAAGGTGTTTTATAAAATGAGCAAACCTCTAAGAGCCTATGGAAAACCACGGATGGAAAGGGTGATAACACCTTCCCTTTCCATAATCTACACCCTTTACTCAGAAAATTATCGAAAAGGTTTTTTTCTGTTCTTTTCACCCTTTCCTTTGTTGGATAAAAGAAAAAATGGCGGCGTCTCTTGCTTACCGTGACATTTGCGAATACAAAATTCAAAACCAGTACAGTATTAAATAGTCGGTTCTACCACCATATCACAAAACTGGCGACTCTGTTGTGGAATACAAAAAGTGAGGTTACCTTAGAGTTAGTTTATTATTTAACTGCTTTGTATGCTTTGATTGCTTTGCTTTTGGGGGCTTTGTTTGGGTTACTATAGATCCTACACCCAGATCTGGGGCACCTTTTAGTTAAGTAGAAATAGATCGAGGAAACTGTGCGGGGTATACCGACATTGTTGAAGCGATAGCTACGTTGATGCGACACTTTGGTGGGTACCGGTAGCCCTTGAGTTAATCAAGGAGAATACGGGGCCGCTACATGGTGTCATGAAGCATCAACTGACCTTAGAACCTTAATTGAACAACTTGGCCATTAGGACATAGTGAGATAGCCGTCTTTGGTGTATCCCCAAAGTCGGTCGATACTCGATACTGCACTCATTGAGATCCGAATCTCGAGTTTTGTTTGGTGGAAAGTCAGTTGTCTATCGGAATGAAACTTATGGGGAAGATCAGTGATATTGAGATCCCTTAGAACCCAGTTATTATTTATAAGACAGGTTGAACCAATAAAACTTCAAGAGGGTATTACCTTAAAACCCTTGCAAGCCTTAAACCTAAGGTCTTCTTGTGATTTGCTTGTGCTTTCTATATCTGTGATTTCTTAGCATAATCATGACATCATAACATGGCATAACATACTAACCATTTCAAGGATTTTCTATGGCTTATCTTTATCTTTTCTTGTAGGATATGGAATCCAATCGGATGAATACTATACAAGTCAACTGTGTAAGGGTACCTCCTCCACTCAAGGACTTGGCATCAAGGGTCCCTGAAAGCTCTCCATTCACGGAAAAACATGGCCGACTTCTCAACTTGGTCACCTCAAACTCTAATGAAGAAATGATAAAGGTGCTCTTTCATTTCTTTGACCCATTACATTACAACTTCACTTTTCCCGATTATCAGTTTGTGCCTACTATGGAGGAGTTTTCTCGGTTATTGGGGGTACCTATCCTTAATCAGTTACGATTCAAAGTATAGAAAGAGACCTAAAGCCTGAAGGGATTGCTCAAGCTTTGTCTTTACAATAATCTGATGTAGTGGCAAATTGGGAAACTAGAAGAGGCATCAAGGGATTTCTAGCTAAGTTTATGTTTGAGAAAGCTCACCATTTTTGGGATACCCTAGATTTACAAGATTTTGAAGAAGTGTTGGCTCTTCTCATCTATGGGATGATGCTATTTCCTAATCTAGAATAACTCATAGATGTGAATGCGATCAAGGTTTTTCTGTCTCATAATCCGGTGCCTACTTTACTTAGAGATATTCCACACTCTCTGCATACTCACACTCAAAAGAGAAGAGGGACCCTTCTCTGTTGCACTCCTCTATTGGCTAGGTGGTTTATTTCGCACCTACCTCAGTCTATTTTGAAGAATGAGCAGGGTATGAGATGGTCTCATAGGTTGATGTCCCTCACACATTCCGTTATTCATTGGTGTTCTTGATCCTTGGAGAATGTTACCATCATTGATCGCTGTGGGGAATTCCCTAATGTCCCTCTCTTAGGCATTAGGGGGGGAATCACTTATAATCCCTATTTGGCGTTACGGAAGTTTGGTTATGCTAGAAGGGATGGTCCTCATGATGCACTCGTCCAGGGAATCATCTTTGACTATGAGAATGATGCTCAGGGTTATCATAAGAGGTTCATTCGAGCTTGGGGCATGGTAAACAGAGTTGACAGCAAGACACTAGGCATAAGAATTCCATCCCTCTTGAGCCTTACCTCAGATGGGTGTGAGCCCATGCTCAAAGTCTTATGATGCCTTACCCCTCCGTCTTACATGTGATTATGGAGCCAATTGCTGAGGGGGACACTCCTTACATTGTTCTTCATCCTGACATGCCAACTGATTTCAAGGAGCTACAGAAATCCTGGATCCAACTCAAAGAAGAACGGGATAACTTTAAAACCCAATTCTACGCTAGTAAGAAGAAGGTTTTAGAGCTCACCAGGTTACTTCATGAAGAGAATGGTATAAATGCTTACATTGCACCAAAGAGGATGCTCCTGTGGGAAGCTTGAGTCTTTCTTTTTCTTGGAGAGTTTATTTTTGCTTTGTTACTTCCTTTGTAAGCCCAAGAAGCATCACTGTGATCGTTAAAACTTCTTAATGCAATTAACGTTTGTTCTCTTTCTTTTTAAGAAAATTTAAGCCTTAGAAATCCTTGAAATCATTTCATACATATATCATACATATCATTGCATAACTAGGTTTCAAAGCAGGTTTCTCATCTTCTTCGCTGTTTATTTCAACAAGTAAAGAAACGGCTTTTGAACAAAACATCAAGGATCTCCAGGCATAAAACGTCAAGTTCCAGCAAATGATTGTGGCTCTAGCTAGAGGGAAAGAAGATCTGAAGGCTCTCATACTGAAGGACAAAAAGAAGAAGCCAAAGAAGCCAATTGGATTAATGAATATGGGAAGAAGGATCAGAGGACCGGTGCAGAGAGCGTCAGAACTAGTAACTTCATCAAAATAAGGAGACAATCAGGAATGGGAGATGAGAGAGGAAGATCTCAGCCTGGAGGAATCTGATGATGAATCTGGTTATGATGAGGACCAGTATCCTCCTGCTGATGATAAATACAAAAAGTTGGAGGATCGTCTGAATGCAATAGAAATCCAGAAAGTACCTGGGCTGGATTTTGAAGAGCTGGGCTTAGTTTCTGGGGTTGTCATTCCACAAAAGTTCAAGGTTCCGGTGTTTGATAAATATGATGGGGTCTCATGTCCCAAGATGCATCTCCTATCTTACGTGAGGAAGATTCATCCCCATACTGCTGACAGGGATTTATGGGTCCACTTCTTCCAAGACAGTCTATCTGGGATTGAGCTAGTGTGGTTCTATCAGCTGGAGGGAACCAATATTCATAACTGGGAAGACCTGGATGCTTCCTTCTACAAGCAGTATCAGTATAATGCAGACCTTTCTCCCGCCCGTACACAACTCCAAAGCATGTATATGGGTTCGAGGGAGGGATTTAAAGACTATGCCCAGAAGTGGAGAGACCTAGCAGGAAGAGTCCAACCCCTCTGTCTGATAGGGAGTTGGTGGATATGTTTTTGGGTACTCTATCTGGTCCGTTTTTCAACCATTTGATTGGAAGCTCCTCTGCTGGTTTTACTGAGCTGATCCTAGCTGGAGAGAGAGTGGAAGCCGGGATTAAAAGTGGAAAGATTCAAAAGGAGGCCTCTTCAAGTGCAGGAAAGAGACCCTTCGTAGGAAAGAAACAGGTCATCATTGTTTATAGTCAAAGAAATCAGGGTAGAACCGAGCACCGTCCAACGGTAGGGGCTGTAATGATATCCAAGCCTGCAGCTACTCAACAGTGGAACAATCAGCCCATAGCAGAAAGGCCAATGAGACAGTTTACCCGGATCAATATAACTTTGTCTCAAGCATTGCCCCACTTATTGAAATCCAATCTGGTAACTTTGAGGGAAGCTCCCAAGAATTCCAACACCGTATCTCCTCGCTACAACCCAAATGCTCATTGTGCTTACCATTCAGAAAGTCCAGGCCATGATACAAACGACTGTTGGGATTTGAAAAACAAGGTGCAAGACCTTATTGAGGCGAAGGAGATTGAATTTGACGCTCTTGATATTCCCAGTGTTATAACTGCTCCCATGCTCAAACACAGATGTGGTATTAATGCTGTTGATGATGATACGTTTTTCACTTATGTTGAGGAACTCGTTACTCCTCTCATGACTGTTAAGTGGAATTTGTTGCAAGCCAGTTTATTTTCGGGTTGTAGTGAAGATTTCCACTTATGTTTATCTCTACCGACTGGTTGTTGTTTGTTAAAAGTAGGTGTTCAACGCCTGATGGATGATAAAGAGATCCTATTTTAGAAGACTCCTGTCACAACTGTTTCTTGTAAGGATGTTTCGATTATAACCATTTCCACCAATCCTCCCAGGGTCTCCACCAAAAGACCCGTCAGGATTACATCTGCTTCAAAGTTGGCTCCTCTGATCATCATTATGCCAGGGCCAATCCCATACTCCTCGGACAAGGCTGTTCCATGGAACTATGGGGCTTACATCTATTATTATGACGTCAAGCAAGACCTGTTAGCTGCTGAAGACCAAGTTTCTGAAAATACTGATCCCGACATTGGCAACATCGTTGGGACCAGCAAAATAACAAGATATGGAAGAGTATTCTCCCCTGAGATTTCTCCTCCAAAAGCCGTTACTATTCCTGTGATCATTCCTACTGTTGTTCCTGATGATACTACCACCACAATTCTTGTGATTACCCTTGTTTCCACCCCTATCACCGAGTCAGTCGATACTCGGGGCAAACACATATTGATTGAGCCTGTCCAGACGAAGGCACATTCAGAATCTATTCCAGAGGTCTCTAAGAAAGAAATGGAAGAAATCTTGAAAATAATTAAAAAAAGATACTACAATATGGTCGAACAATTGGGGCAGACCCCTTCCAAGATTTCAATGTTGGCCCTGCTGTTGTGCTCCGAAGCCCATGCAAAGGCTTTGGTAAAATTCCTCAAAACTGCTCATGTGCCGCAGGAAACCTCCGCTGATCAATTTGAAGATTATGTGGCTAGTTTGACTGCTGATAATGGATTGGGTTTTTAATGCTGGTTTGACACCCAGGGGAAGGAAACACAATTATGCGCTGCATGTCTCCATTGAGTGCAGGGGAACTACTCTGACCCATGTTCTAGTGGATATCGGTTCGTCATTGAATGTTCTGCCCAAGAAGGCTCTTGACAGATTAGACTGCGAAGGTTTGACTCTAAAGCCGGGAAATATTGTGGTGAGGGCTTTCATGGTTCGAAAAGAATGGTGCACAGAGAGATGGAAATCCCTATCAAAGTTGGTTCCCAAATCTTTGAATCCACCTTCTACGCGATGGATATAAGACCATCTTATTCTTGTTTGTTGGGTTGCCCTTGGATCCATGGGGCTGGAGCTATTACTTCTACTCTGCATCAGATGTTGAAGTAGCCAGTGAAGGGAAAGATTGTCACAATGCAGGGTAAGGAGGAGTACATGGTAAGCCACCTGAACTCTTTCAGATATGTGGAAATAGACGGTGAGTTCATCGAGACTCCTTGTCAGAATTTTGAAGAGGTGCCTCAGACCATGGTTGCAACTGAAACTATTGCCAATATGCCGAAGATCACCAGACCTCCATTGAAGATGGCTTCACTCAAGGATGCCAAGGTAGTCATTGAAGAAGGTGGGTGTACCATTTGGGGCCACACCCTGACATTCCATACAAATCTGATAAGTTTGACTTGGGTTTCACTTCAGGGGCTCAAAGGGTTGTTCATCGTGATCACGTTGGAGGACCTCCCCTATGCATCAACAATCATGGGGTCAACACTTTAGAAGACAATGACAGTGACTAAGACATAGATAGTTGGATCTTCCCTACTGCCAACGGTGGACCCAGTAACTGGATAGCTAAATACTTTATGCTGATTACTTTTATTCAGGACTAATTGCCTTTTTGTTTTTCTGGTTATGTAATAAATAAACAATATAAACTCTATGGCCATATGCCTTACCCGGGGCACAATGGTTTATTTGTGAGGGTTATCATGTTTCAATATCATATGTCATTAATAAAGCATTGGACTTTTTTTTGCATACAAATTTTGCGCTCTCTGTCTTTCTTTTCTGCTTTATTTTATCAATACAGCTATGCTCTTACACACACTCACGCATCAAACTACAGATCCATATCCACTCTGGATCCCATTGATAACGGATCTGCTATTGTCAGTTATGACTTTGAAAATCCGATTAACCAAGCCAAGGACGAAGGTGAGGAAGATTGTGAGGTACCAGAAGAACTTGTCGGACTGTTACAATAGGAAGAAATAGCTATACAGCCTCATGAAGAGCCAGTTGAGACATTTAATTTGGGTACAGAAGAGGACATAAAAGAAGTCAAGATAGGTGCAAACTTGGATCATAGTGTCAAAAAGCGGTTGATATAGATGTTGCATGATTATATTGAGATCTTTGCTTGGTCATATAAAGTCATGCCAGGACTATACACTAACATTATGGTTCATCGCTTGCCGACAAAAGAGGACTGTCCTCCCATAAAGCAGAAGGTTCATCGTATGCATCCTGAAATGTCAGAGAAGATCAATGCAGAAGTTATGAAACAGTTCAACATTGGGTTCTTAGCTGTCACCTCCTATCCATAATGGGTTGCTAATGTAGTCTCGGTGCCTAAGAAGGACGACAAGGTACGTATATGTGTGGACTACATAGACTTGAATAGGGCAAGCCCCAAGGATGACTTTCTGCTTCCCCACATTGATGTTATGGTTGACAACACCGCACAACATAAGATTTTTTCCTTCACGGATGGTTTCTTTGGCTACAATAAGATCAAGATGGCACCCAAGGACATGAAGAAGACAACCTTCGCAACACAGTGGGTCATTTTTTGTTACAAGTTAATGCCATTTGGATTGAAGAATGCAGGGGCAACCTATCAGCGAGCCATGGTAGCTTTGTTCCATGACATGATTCACCATGAGATAGAGGTCTATGTTGATGACATGATAGCCATGTCTCAAACTGAGGAAGAGCACCTTGATCATCTACAAAAGTTGTTTGATAGGTTGAAGACGTACAAGCTGAGGTTAAATCCAAACAAGTGCACCTTCAGGGTAAGGTCTGGTAAACTCCTAGGTTTCAGTGTCAGTGACAAAGGTATTCAAGTAGACCATGTAAAGGTGAAGGCTATACAAGAGATGTCGGCTCCCAGCACTAAGAAGGAGGTTAGAGGTTTCTTGGGACGCCTAAATTACATTGCTAGGTTCATTTCCCATCTAACTGCTACTTGTGAGCCAATATTCAAACTCCTGAAGAAAAGTCAAGTGATAAGGTGGAATGACGAATGTCAGACTGCCTTTGACAGAATCAAGGAATACCTATAAAAGCCTCTAATTCTGATTCCTCCAATCGAAGGAATACCTTTGATAATATACTTAACAGTGTTAGATAATTCAATAGGGTGTGTGATGGGGCAGCATGATGAGTCTGGTTGAAAAGAGCATGCAATATACTACCTTAGCAAAAAGTTTACTGACTATGAAACAAGATACTCAGTGCTCAAGAAAACTTGCTACGCTTTGGCATGCGCTGCTCACCGACTGAGACAGTATATGTTGACCAACACTACTTTATTGATATCTAAGATGGACCTTATCATGTACATCTTCGAGAAGCCCGCTCTCTCCGGAAGAATAGCGAGATGGCAAATGATCCTGACCGAATATGATGTTCAATATACAACCCATAAAGTAATCAAAGGAAGTGTGTTAGCTGATCATTTGGCCCACTAGGCCATGGACGACTACTAGTCTATGAATTTTGAGTTTCCCGACGAGAGCATCATGTTAGTAACTGATTGTGAAGAACCTGGACCGGATGAAGGACTTGTGAAAGGATCCTGATGGACTATGGTTTTTTACGGAGATTCCAACGCACTTGGCAATGGTATCGGTGTTGTAATCATATCTCTCGAGGGCTGTCATACTCCTTTCACTTCCAGACTATGTTTCAACTGTACCAACAATATGGTTGAGTATGAAGCATGCATCGTGGGTCTCAAAGCTGCTATTGACCTGATGATCAAGCTTTTAAGTTTTTTTGGAGATTCGGCCTTGGTAATAAGTCAAATCAAAGGATATTGGGACACAAAGCACCCTAATCTCATCCCCTATAAAGAGCATGTGCTGACATTGCTCCCACACTTTGAAGAAGTCACCTTTGAACATTTTCCACGAGAGGAGAATCAGTTAGCGGACGTGCTAGCTACTATGTCATCCATGTTTAAGGTCATATGGGACAACGAAGCTCCCTGGATCACTATTGATAGATTGGATGAACCATCCTACTGCTATGAGATTGATACTGAGGAGGTAATGGACAAACCTTGGTTCCATGAAGTGAAAAGGTATCTCGAAGCTCAATAATACCCTGAGGGGGCATCTGTCAATGATAAGAAGTTTCTGAGAAGGTTCTCTGCAAGGTTCTTCCTCAGTAATGTAATCCTCTACAAGTGCAACCACGACTCTACTTTACTTTGGTGTGTAGACAAGAGCGAAGTAGCGAGGATTATGCCAGATTTACACGAAGGTACCTTTGGCACCCATTCTAGTGGACACACCATGACTAAAAAGATCCTACGGGAAGGATACTATTGGTCCACTATAGAAGCAAATTGTTATCAGCATTCCCGCACTTGCCACAAATGCCAGATCTATGCTGATAAAGTACATATACCTCTGGTTCCCCTGAATGTCTTGACTGCTTCTTGGCCCTTTGCAATGTAGGGCATTCACATGATCGGAGAAACCAGACCTAGCGCTTCAAACGGGCATCGCTTTATCTTAGTCTCCATTGATTACTTTACAAGTGGGTTGAGGCTGCCTCATTTGCTTCTGTTACATAGAATGTTGTGGCACGGTTCATCAAGTATAACCTTATCTTTCGGTATGGTATCCCTAAAAGAATGATTACAGATAATGGTACAAATCTCAACAACACTATGATCACCGAACTCTGTAAGCAATTCAAGATCCAGCATCATAACTCTTCTCCCTACCAGCCGAAGATGAACGGCGCTGTGGAGGCTGCTAACAAGAACATTAAGAAAATCATACAAAAGATGACGGTGACATATAAAGACTGGCATGAGATGTTACCATTTTCTCTTCATGGTTACCTCACCTCAACATGTACGTCAATAGGGGCAACACCTTACTCTGTGGTGTATGGTATGGAGGTTGTCCTACCTATCGAGGTCCTGATACCTTCTTTGGGAATCATGAAGGATGCAGGTTTGAACGAAGATGATTGGATCCAGACTTGACTTGACCAACTTAATCTGATTGATGAGAAAAGGTTAGCGGCTATTTGTCATGGTCAGATGTACCAGAAGCGTATGATCAAGGATTTTAACAAAAAGGTCAGACGTCAGGTATATCAAGTGGGTGATCTAGTAATCAAGTGCATCATATTGCCACAAGGTGATTCCAGGGGAAAATGGACTCCCACATACAAAGGTCCATTTGTGATCAAGAACATATTTTCTGGTGGATCCTTGATTTTAACCACTATGGATGGTGACGACCTTCCTCACCCTGTGAATGCGGACATAGTTAAAAGATACTACACATGAATAAAGACCCGCTAGGTTGACTGGACTAGGAAAAAATAATGGCACCCCGGCAAACCAAAAGGGCTCGGGCAAAAATTAGGGATAAATAAAAAAAATATGTACACCCGGCAAGTCGAAAACCTGAAAAGGAGGCTTGAGCAAAAAAGGGTATCCCGGTGGACTAAAAACCGGAAAGGGCAGTCCAGGAAAAAGTTATGGATTTAATGCGTATAACTATGTCCCGTTGGATCACCTTGCAACCAGACTTTAGTATCAACCATCAAGCTCAAACAGTACCAATCAATCCAGTCAACTTCGGACAAGTAGCAAAGTGAAGAGACGCTAAAGGACATACGGGCAACAGCAGAATCGAAACTCAATGGGATTATTACACATAGATGTTTTCTCTTTGTACACTATTTTGTATAGTTTTCATTTTCATGACGACATTCTCCTACTAGAATGTCAGTCTCTTTGCACAAAAAATGCCTATTATAGGCAAACTTCAAAATCAATACAAAACACTTCTTTAAAAGTACAAAGCGTTTCGTTTTCATTTTTCTGTTTTGTTTTGCAAAAAACGTCCAGTGATTATTTTTGACATATGCATTTGAATATGATTATTGTTTACAAATACTTGCATGAAAAACAGAAGGACAATTACTAATGACTTTAAGAAATGGTACCAAGTCTAAAAAGCCATTTGTAGTCCCCACAGTTATCTCCTCCAGCAGGTACAAAGGCAGAGACGTCCTACTGCAAAGTCATCGTTACATCTTCAGCATACGTCCTAATGATGTCTATGTCCCCACAGAGTAGAAACAACCAAAGTTTTGATCTTTTCTCCCCCAAACAAGAATTACCTCCTCCAGTAGAATTCCCTCAGAGATCTGAAATCCATGTCTCCAGTTAAGTTTTTATAATCTCGAACAGTTTATAAAGCCTTATCCATGGTAGAGTTTATTTCTATAGCTACAAAAGTTTATCCCCCAACAGAGTTTATTTCTCTACATCAGTGAAATCATCTGACAAAGTATCTTTCTCCCCAAAGTCATTCTCAAGCAGGAGTCAAAAATCCTCAGTAGATAATCTCCATTCATCATCCCCAGCGGAAATAAAAAAATCACTTTCCTCATCTACCAAACAGTAGTCTGGGATTCAGCTTCCCAGTACTCTCTAGCAGCAGTCAGGGATTTAATTTCCCAGACTAGGAGATATCACAACAGCATTCCATATTCATACATCATGGCATGCGCATACACATCGCATACAGCATAATCTCATTTATTTTGAGAACATCATCACACAATGCATTTCATACATCATGACATTGCATACGACTAACTCTTTACCTTTTCAGGAAAAATCAAATCAACAGATATCATTGACTACTTATATGACCTGGCAGTCTTCTCAAAGGCTACGTCTGACGAAGGGCCATTTCAGCATTTTCCTCAGAAAGATTATTCTTAAAAGACCTTTCTCTGGTTCAGATAAATCGACACTAAGATTTTCTGATTTTTATCCAGTCAAAGATAACTCAAGACCTCTGCTGGTTCAGTTTAAATCGATCAATGATTTATTCTAATTCTTTTCCGGTAGATACTTTCTTTGGTTCAATTAAATCTACACTAAGATTTTCTGATTCTTATCCAGTCAAAGATAACTCAAGACTTCTGTTGGGTCAGTTTAAATCGATCAATGATTTATTCTGATTCTTTTCCTGGAGATACTGTAGCGGTAGAAATGTGCAAGACTAAGCCATTGGATTGACTAGACTTTATACAAATCAAAATAAAAATCGCTACCGCACTTTATTGTTTCCAAAGGAATGGGAAAAGAGCGAATAACCCAAAAGAGGGGGAAAGATTCAAGGTAAGGGGGTTGGTTATGCAAAGGGAAGGTATTAGCACCCTAAACATCCACGGTACTCCGCAGGAACCCCTTTGTAAAATCTGTATATTTTGGCTATAAAAATGTGTTGTATATAAAATGGATGGTGGAGGTGAGAAAAGAAATATTTTTATGATTTTTGCACCCGCCGCGGTTGCGAACCTTTAGTGCCTACGTACCACCTTTCGTGCAATAGGGGATCAGGGTACACATAGTTCATCTAGAAAAGAATTGTTTGTTGATTGTTTTTAAACAAGGAGACAAGTCGTCATTGTTAGGAGAGAAATCTCGACTAACGCCCACAAGGTGCAAGAAAGATGGACCCTGCGTCAACAAGAGTGAGGATTTGAGAACGCCTCTAGTACTCAAGTGGAAAAGTCGACACCTTTATAACCATAGGGATAGGAGAATGTTGCTTGACTATCAATGAATCATGTCTCATCTTGAAAAAAGTTTTGAATGTAAAGTGTGCTCGAGCGCACAAAAGAGTTTGAATGTGTTGAATTGTTTTGTTAATTTTGAAAGATGTCAAAGTATGATTAAGTGAATTGAAGTTTGTTTAAAGAAAAGAAGTTTTAAAAGAAAAGGCACTCGACAAGGTCGAGGTTTATTATGAAAGCGGTTTGATGTTAAAAATAAAGAAAATTTTGAAAGAAGATGAGAAGGTTTTGAAAATTAAAGAAGATGGGAGGAGATGAAGGGACTATCCTAAAGCATAAGGTAAAAGCTAAGGAAGAGAACCGTCTAACCAACATGAAGCCGATACTTGACATTATGAGCCAATGTAGAATTCCCATTCTTTGGATTGAAACCAAGCAAGAAAAGAAAATAGACCTCTTGAGAGAACCAAGTATCAAGTGTATTAAGTCTTTGAAAAAAATTGGGCAGAGTAACGGCTGTATACGGGTGACTTCCAGATTACAAACAAAGATTGTAATCACAATAACCTGCACACACAAAAAACAAACAACCCAATGTCTTGAGGTAAACCTCAAGAACTCCAGACAAAATAATGAATTAAGGTCACAAAGTCTCCAAGATAGGCCAAAGTCTCTAATCCTAAGTCCAAGAAGTCCATCACTCCATAATGCAAAGGATAGTAACCATGTAGTCCAAGTATCATTAATGATTTTTTATGGTTCATGTTGATTATTAAGTGTCTTTAAAAAAGAAAGAAAATCTCAAGTGAGCAAAATAAAAATGACATAAAAGTAAATGCTCAAGTGAGCAAAGATGAAAATAGCATGAAATGTAAAATGCTAAAAGTAAATGGTACATAAAGCATGAAAATAAAAGCGTAAAGTAAAGTTAATTGTTAGTAATTAGTGGTTAGTTGGATGACCATCTTGAAACTTGCATTTGGAACTCATTAGAGGATTGGTTGAACCAAAGCCTCCACACAACAAGTTACATTTGCTTTTTGTCAAGTATATCATCCATTTTGGAATTCTCACAAGGCAACATGTAATGATCAATGATGTTTAAGTGATCCGCGTTGACCAAAGGTGTTTTAGATCCATCAGAGGATTGGTAGAACCAAAGCCTCTACACAATGAATCTCAAGGTTATTGGATCAAAGAGATCAAATTAACATACTTGGGCTTGCAATCATAAGTTTGAGCCGCGAATGATCATTTATTCGAATCGGGACAAAATTTAGCGCTATGTTAAGCAATCGTAAGTGGATTTATGTAGAAGTCGCACCTATTTTGAGGTCGGTCAAAAGCAATCTATGTACTTCATGTTTGGATAAATGATATAGAGATCACCATCCCTTAACATGTAGCACAATTAAAAAATAAAGGGATAAGATGAAGAGGGAGGGAAATGATAAGCTAATTTGGATCACCATTTCAAAATTCTTTCATCTTTAAATTCAACCACTCCTCTAGATGGATTAAAGCACTGAACATATCATTAATCCAAAGCACCAAAAATGAATTAAATAATTCACTCTTAGGTAGATTTGAATTGATGAACATTTATCCAACTTCATCTACATCAAAAAGTCCATTGAGTTTAAAGACAAATTGGAAATTTAAAATTGAAATCCAAACCAACAATCAAAAGGAGTGAGTAGAAAAAGCATTTTGGATCAAAGCTGCCCCAAAACAAGGCAAAAAATACATTATGTTCAGGTGTAAATCGATTTACACTACTATGTAAATCGATTTACACAGTATAATTTTCAAAAAATTATGCAAAATTGTGCTGTGTAAATCGATTTACACTATTATGTAAATCGATTGCACACAGAAGCAGTAGCAAAAACAACATTTTAAAAGGGCAATTGCTTGTTCAAACTTTCCATCAAACACCTTATGATCATGGATCCACTTGAGCACGAAAATTCCATCAAATTATGAGAAAATAACACCATTGGAATCACAAAATAATGCTCAAAGAATAAATCCCAAAGATCACCAAGAGATCACATTGTGAAAGATGAATTATCCAAACTTACCAAAGGTAGATCTAGAGAATTATCAAAACAACTTCAAGAATTTGCTTCAATTCAACCACCAGAATCAATTGATCAAGCTTGGATGTAGAGAATTGATGGAGAAAAAGTGTTTGGATGAAGGCTTAGCTCAAAGATTAGTAGGCTTCAATGCAAAGCTTACTAACTTTTTAAAAATGGAGCTTTGAGTGAATTTGGTAGATGGAGAGATTTGAGAGATTTTTTAGCAAGGTGGACTTGGCTATCAAAAGCTTGAAATTTGAATGAAATGAGGGCTCTATTTATAGAGTTTAGGATTGGGATTAGTGGTAATTTGGTAATTGATTCTTGGAGTCAAAATTTGAATTAATGATAAATCTTTCAAATATTAGAGCCAAAATTTGAATTAATGATAATTCTTCTTAAAAATGAAAAATTGGCACTAAAATTTGAATTAATGATACATCTTTCAAAAATGAAGGAAAATTGGAGCCAAAAATTTGACAAGCTTGAAATGCTGGGTTTTTTTTTCAAATTTTCACGATGTGCAATCGATTGCACTATAGTGCAAATCGATTTGCACAATGTATTTTTCCAAAAATTGCGCAAAATTCACTTTATGCAATCGATTGCACTCTAGGAGCAATCGATTGTACAGTGAAAAAAAATGAAATTTTTTAATTCTTTTTCTTTGCAAATAGAGATTTCAAGGAAATAATACCGGAAAATCTTATTTGCCATATGCTTCGACTCGGTACCTACAAAACACAAATATGCAAAGACAAAGACAAATATTTTTTGCATTTTGATTAGAAGTTAGTCAACAACATAAGAGCAAACTTAAAGATAGGATGCAAATGTGTTGAATGAAGGTATTTATTAATGATTGTGACTGGATGATAAAATATGGTATGAAAGTGCGACTAAAAAAAGTTAGGGGCAAAATTTAGGGTACAACATCTGCCCCTATTTAATTATCTTTTAGCCAGATAGGCGGAAAGTAATTAAATACAAACAGACCTGAATTTTGTCCCTGATGCGATGAGATGATAGCATATGTTATGAATGAATGCATGGACTCTTTTTTGACATATATTTTTTTGAATGATGTATGAGTGAGACAGACTCTGTGGAAATATGGAAAGACTCGAAACTGGAAACTTATGGTAGTTCTGATGAAATGACATGGAAAGACACGCTGGGGAGCAACAAGATACTTCTGGATATCTGTCAGGGAGACAAAGAGTAACCAGCAATACTTGGAAAAAAGAGATAAAACTCGAGAAGGCAAGCAGCGACATCCAAGAATGGCATTGAATGAGGCGAGCAACTCTCTAGAAAAGACAATCAGAAACATCTAGAAGAACATTAGATGTGGGATGAGACCAAATTTAAAGCTACATCAGAGTCGTCCAGGAAAGACACTGGATGGAAAATAAACACGACATCCAATACTGGCTTTGAATGAAGGGAAAACTCAACGTCTAATAATGGCTTTAGATGAGAGAAACGATCACAATATCCAATACTGGCTTTGGATGGAAACAAAAGATCCTAACATTTAATACTGGCTTTGAATGAAAGAAAAGCTCAACGTCTAATACTGGCTTTAGACTAGAGAAAAGATCACAACATCCAATACTGGCTTTGAATGAGTGAAATGGATCTTGACATCCAATACTGGCTTTGAATGAAGAAAAAGCTCAACGTCTAATACTGGCTTTAGACGAGAGAAAATATCACAACATCCAATACTGGCTTTGAATGAGTGAAAGGGTTCTTGACATTCAATACTGGCTTTGAATGAAGAAAAGCTCAACGTCTAATACTGGCTTTAGACGAGAGAAAAGATCACAACATCCAATACTGGCTTTGAATGAGTGAAAGGGTTCTTGACATTCAATACTGGCTTTGAATGAAGAAAAAGGTAACAACATCCAATACTGGCTTTGAATGGAAAAAGAGAAACAGTTCAAACTGACGTTTGCTTTGGTAGGTGCCAAGTAAGTTGGACTTTGATCTCAAGGTGACATGTCAACTGCAAAAAGACCTTGGAAAATGAAAATGAGGATGAAACACTCTTGTTATGCATTATGTATGAATTTTGTTATGCATCATATGTGAATGATTTATGCATGTAATGCCGACGTTTATGACAATGGAGTTTGACTATTTTGTGGAGAATAGATTGGAAGTTTAATTCCTCAACATGGGGAACTTGCCAAATTTAAATGGAAAGAAAATATCCTGAACCCAAATTTGTCACACTTGAAAACTGTGTTGAACTGATGATCTTCTGAGGAAGGATATGGAGAGCTACTTGGGGATTTGTCCCAGATTAGCTGACTGTTGAAGATAAACTGATCATGGCTTCAGTCCAAAGTTGCTGGAAATGAGCTGATCACGGCTTCAGATCTGAAATGACTATTGGAGATAAACTGATCATGGCTTCAGCTTCTGAAATGTTTGTTGGGAATAAACTGATCACGGCTTCAGTTCTGAAATGATTGTTGGAGATAAACTGATCATGGCTTCAGTTTTTGAGATAATTGTTGTAAATAAATGCCCTTGTATGAGTCTTGAAAATGATTTCCTGGCTGGCCAATTCTGAGAAAACTTGCATTGAGCAGTAAATCTTGAATTGATTCACAACAGGATCTGAAAGATACTTGCCCCTGATAGGGTCACTGACCATGTTTCCCAGCTGTTTGAAATTCCTTGATGAGGAAATCTTGTTTGTAAGCAAAAATTGTTTATTCAAACATGGTATTTTTAATGCAAAGTTCATGCAAAAGTTTTGAATCCAAAATCATTTTTGAAATGATGTTATTGGTGTATAGAAAATGCATCACTGGTTAAAACACAGTGGTTTATACTTTTAAAGTGAAAGAGAAAGAAAAGGTATGAAACCAAAACAAATGATTCGCAAAAGATCATAGGAGTCAGTTTACGCAACCTTGCTGTAGTGTGCTTTCAAAAGAAACCTGGCTTCAATTATGTCTTTTGAGGGTTGTAACGTGGTCTGGTTCACGGTTTAAGAAATAAAGGATAAAGGCTAAAAGTTTATTTGTACCCAACCCAATCATCGTGATGTTCTTCAGTCCTACGTTCAATTAATTTAGACTGTGCATTCAGGTTCCAAGAGAGTTTGGAATTGCACTGATGGTAACAATAACGATGGCTCAGAAGCTAAAGGATTCTTGAGAATGACAGTCATTTCTTCTTACATCTTTTTGTTGTTTTGAGGACTTTTGTCAATTCTGGTGGAGAATTTTGAGGATTTGAAGTCCTCTTCTGATTGAATTTATTATTCCCAACTTTTGCTTGAACTGTTTCATTTGAGATTACAGTCAGCAGGATGCCCCAGTTTTTGCCTGAACTATTTCATTTGAGATTACAGTCAGCGTGATGCCCCAGTTTTTGCCTAAGTCTCCTTCATAGGTTTTGATTTAGCGGGATTTTTCTGTTGAGTTTTTATTTTCATTTCATTTTTCCTTTTTTTGGAAAGATAATGATTGCCTTGATCAATGATTACGGGGAACCATCTTCGTCATTTTTTGTTTGAGAGCATCTTTGACACTTCTTGCTGTGTGCAAAGGAAAGCTTGATCGCGACCTTTGTTGAAAGGTGTCTTGCATGATTTCTCTTGTAATTGAATGCACAATCAAATTAACTGAGAACTACCCATCCCCAGGTTAAGATTGCGGGGTTTTTTGTATAGAAAGAAACTCCAACTTCTAGGCTCAAAGGGGTGAACGAGGGATTAACTTCCTTATTTCTCCAGTGTTTGGGAGTTGAAACAATGTCTGTATATCCTCAGCAACGTTTTATTCGAAAGCATACCAGCAACAATTATGGGTATTTCGTTTTCATCAACCTCCCTCAAATCTTTGCATAAACAAAATCTTGATAAAAGGAGTAAGCAAGAGAAATATATTTGAAAGCAGTAAATGAAAATGATTTGAATCAAAACATTGCAATGCTCATTTCATTAAACTTAACATGAAAGTATAAACATAATTTGAAAGCAACAATTTTAACATAAACAAGGGAAAAATGCAAACAGAAAGAAACATGGCCTAGTGACTAATCAGTAACAAGGATGAGATGTCCTGTCTGAAACACTAGCTTTAAGAAGTGACTTGAGGGTACCCCGACTCAGTCTTCAGCCACTTTTTTTTGGCAAAGGATTGTTGATGACATTAGGACCTGCCTCCTTTAAAGTGAGAAAATTGTTTTTCACCAATTCTTGCACTCTGTTTTTCAATGCATAACAGTTTTCTAAATCATGACCGGAAGCTCCCTGATGAAACTCACAGTGAAGGTCAGATCTGAACCTGGCTGGAGGAGGATTTCGAGGAATCAGAGGCCTAGTTGTAATCAATCCCTTCTGCACCAATGCAGTGTACAATTCAGTGTACGTCATAGGGATGGGATCAAACTGAGCTCTATTCCGATTCTGATTCTGCATAATATTCTGTTGTTGAGGAACCTAAACTGGTTGAGCATTAATTGCAGGAGCAACAACCGCTACTTGTGGTTGATCAGTGTATTGAGGCCTACGATGAGATCCTCTTCTCTCAGTCGAGACAACATTGGCTTCTACCTCTTTCTTCTTCTGAAAGTTCCCAAGGTATTTCTTTGCACCATTAGAAGATTCAGTAGCTTTAGACACTTTACCATTATTGATTCCTTCTTCTAATCTTTGGCCAATAGTCACCAGGTCTGTGAAGCTGGAAGACACACTACCAATCATCTTCTCCCAAAATAAAGGGAACAAAGTATCCATGAACAAACCAGTTAACTCTTTCTCTGCCAGAGGTGGTTCAACTTGAGATGCCAGTTCTCTCCATCATTGAGCATACTCCTTGAAAGATTCTTTCTCATTCTGAGACATATTTTATAGTTGGCGAAGATCAGGTGTCATGTCGAGGTTATATTTGTATTGCTTTATGAAAGCATCAACAAGATCTTGGAAGCATTGGATACGACCTTTCTCAAGTCCCATATACCATTTCAATGAAGCTCCACTCAAACTGTCTTGGAAACAATGGATAAGCAGCTTATCAGTCTTGGTGTAAGCAGACATCTTTCGAAAGTACATCACCAAATGACTTCTTGGACAAGTATGCCCCTTATATTTCTCAAACTCAGGAGTCTTGAACTTTGCAGGCATAACCAGATCAGAAACCAAGCACATATTGTTATCATCAACACTGAAGAACTCATTTCCTTCCATAGCTTTGAGTCTCTTCTCCAAAGTCTGATACTGTTCTTTGAACTCTTCAAACTCACCAAAGTCTCCCTGACTCATACTTCGAGGACTAGCAGCATGGTACTCAAAGAGAGGGTTTCCAAGAGCAGCTTGTGCAGCAGGTTGACGAGAAGCAGTATGAACGATTGGCTGAGGTTAAGTGAAAATTGGAGCTTGAAAGACTGGTCGGGAAGACTGACCAACCATTGAAGTAATTACAATAGGTGGAGAGTAATTCTGAGGTAACCCAAACTCCGGCCATGCAGTAGATGTGTGCTGGATAGGTTGAGTGTCAACAGCAGCAGTTGGGATTTCAGATATCACAGTCCTTTGAGGTGGCTCTCCTCTGGAAATCAGGACTTGCATCATCTCAGTAAGTTTGGCCATGCCTTACTTTAACTCGTCGATTTCCATTCTGACTTCCATGTTGTGTTGTTCTTGGTTTTCCATTCTCAATCTGACAGCAGCTCTAGTCCCGTAATTATGTTGAGGAATCAGCTTGACGGTAGATGACTAACTGGAAGGAAGAAGCAACTGGGAATAAGATCCTGATCAACCTGAATGTATGCAGAATGATGCAGAGGATGCAAATGATATGCAATGTTATGCAATGCACTATACAGTAACAGGATCACATGGTTTAGAGTCACGAGCCTGGAGTCAAAGGTATAACCCATAAGGTATGTACTAATGGTTATCACCTGCCGAACAAGGTTATAAGAGGTTCCCAGAGTCTACATCCTTCCTTCGGATATTACCAACTTCCCAATTAACTTGGTAATTAGTAATATTCTCAAGAAAGACTCGTCCGAGTGTAGTATCGCGTGACAACTACTTCCGGGTTACTCCGTCATAGCTTCCGCACTACACCTAAAAGGTCAAGAGGGGTTAGGTAATCTACGGTCCTCAGCTTCGCAGGCTCTCAGGTCGAAAGCAGTACGTCTTCCCGATTACTCGGTAAATGATACTACAGTCAAAGGGGCCTCCACTGAGTGGGGGATCTCATGCCTCCTTTTTTGGGATTAATCCCTCAAAGTTAACATGACTATACTACCCGTCCTATCTTAAAGTTTGCCCAAGTCCGGGTATAGGACTTATGAGAAATCACCAAGCACCCTGTAAACCAGGAAAATCCAGACAAACATATATACAAAATATAACACATAAACACAATAGCACATATACAAATATAAACAAAGATAGGCTCAACCCACTTAGGGATGGACCAGCAAAAGGTCAATCTGTCCCCAGTGAAGTCGCCATTTTTTTCTGTAGCGGTAGAAATGTGCAAGACTAAGCCATTGGATTGACTAGACTTTATACAAATCAAAATAAAAATCACTACCGCGCTTTATTGTTTCCAAAGGAATGGGAAAAGAATGAATAACCCAAAAGAGGGGGAAAGATTCAAGGTAAGGGGGTTGGTTATGCAAAGGGAAGGTATTAGCACCCTAAACATCCACGGTACTTCGCAGGAACCTCTTTGTAAAATCTGTATATTTTGGCTATAAAAATGTGTTGTATATAAAATGGATGGTGGAGGTGAGAAAAGAAATATTTTTATGATTTTTGCACCCGCCGCGGTTGCGAACCTTTAGTGCCTACGTACCACCTTTCATGCAATAGGGGATCAGGGTACAAGTAGTTCATCTAGAAAAGACTTGTTTGTTGATTGTTTTTAAACAAGGAGACAAGTCGTCATTGTTAGGAGAGAAATCTCGACTAACGCCCACAAGGTGCAAGAAAGATGGACCCAGCGTCAACAAGAGTGAGGGTTTGAGAACGCCTCTAGTACTCAAGTGGAAAAGTCGACACCTTTATAACCATAGGGATAGGAGAATGTTTCTCAACTATCAATGAATCATGTCTCATCTTGAAAAAAGTTTTGAATGTAAAGTGTGCTCGAGCGCACAAAAGAGTTTGAATGTGTTGAATTGTTTTGTTAATTTTGAAAGATGTCAAAGTATGATTAAGTGAATTGAAGTTTGTTTAAAGAAAAGAAGTTTTAAAAGAAAAGGCACTCGACAAGGTCGAGGTTTATTATGAAAGCGGTTTGATGTTAAAAATAAAGAAGATTTTGAAAGAAGATGAGAAGGTTTTGAAAATTAAAGAAGATGGGAGGAGATGAAGGGACTATCCTAAAGCATAAGGTAAAAGCTATGGAAGAGAACCGTCTAACCAACATGAAGCCGATACTTGACATTATGAGCCAATGTAGAATTCCCATTCTTTGGATTGAAACCAAGCAAGAAAAGAAAATAGACCTCTTGAGAGAACCAAGCTTCAAGTGTATTAAGGCTTTGAAAAAAATTGGGCAGAGTAACGGCTGTATACGGGTGAATTCCAGATTACAAACAAAGATTGTAATCACAATAACCTGCACACACAAAAAACAAACAACACAATGTCTTGAGGTAAACCTCAAGAACTCCAGACAAAATAAGGAATTAAGGTCACAAAGTCTCCAAGATAGGCCAAGGTCTCTAATCCTAAGTCCAAGAAGTCCATCACTCCATAATGCAAAGGATAGTAACCATGTAGTCCAAGTATCATTAATGATTTTTTATGGTTCATGTTGATTATTAGGTGTCTTTAAATAAGAAAGAAAAGCTCAAGTGAGAAAAATAAAAATGACATAAAAGTAAATGCTCAAGTGAGCAAAGATGAAAATAGCATGAAATGTAAAATGCTAAAAGTAAATGGTACATAAAGCATGAAAATAAAAGCGTAAAGTAAAGTTAATTGTTAGTAATTAGTGGTTAGTTGGATGACCATCTTGAAACTTGCATTTGGAACTCATTAGAGGGTTGGTAGAACCAAAGCCTCCACACAACAAGTTGCATTTGCTTTTTGTCAAGTATATCATCCATTTTGGAATTCTCACAAGGCAACATGTAATGATCAACGATGTTTAAGTGATCCGCGTTGACCAAAGGTGTTGTAGATCCATCAGAGGATTGGTAGAACCAAAGCCTCTACACAATGAATCTCAAGGTTATTGGATCAAAGAGATCAAATTAACATACTTGGGCTTGCAATCATAAGTTTGGGCCACGAATGATCATTTATTCGAATCGGGACAAATTTTAGCGCTATGTTAAGCAATCGTAAGTGGACTTATATAGAAGTCGCACCTATTTTGAGGCCGGTCAATAGCAATCTATGTACTTCATGTTTGGATAAATGATATAGAGATCACCATCCCTTAACATGTAGCACAATTAAAAAAGAAAGGGATAAGATGAAGAGGGAGGGAAATGATAAGCTAATTTGGATCACCATTTCAAAATTCTTTCATCTTTAAATTCAACCACTCCTCTAGATGGATTAAAGCACTAAACATATCATTAATCCAAAGCACCAAAAATGAATTAAATAATTCACTCTTAGGTAATTGATGAGCATTTATCCAACTTCATCTACATCACAAAGTCCATTGAGTTTAAAGACAAATTGGACATTTAAAATTGCAATCCAAACCAGCAATCAAAAGGAGTGAGTAGAAAAAGCATTTTGGATCAAAGCTGCCCCAAAACAAGGCAAAAAATACATTTTGTTCAGGTGTAAATGGATTTACACTACTATGTAAATCGATTTACACAGTATAATTTTCAAAAGATTGTGCAAAATTGTGTTGTGTAAATCGATTTACACTATTATGTAAATCGATTGCACACAGAAGCAGTAGCAAAAATAACATTTTAAAAGGGCAATTGCTTGTTCAAACTTTCCATCAAACACCTTATGATCATGGATCCACTTGAGCACGAAAATTCCATCAAATTATGAGAAAATAACACCATCGGAATCACAAAATAATGCTCAAAGAATCAATCCCAAAGATCACCAAGAGATCGCATTGTGAAAGATGAATTATCCAAACTTACCAAAGGTAGATCTAGAGAATTATCAAAACAACTTCAAGAATTTGCTTCAATTCAACCACAAGAATCAATTGACCAAGCTTTGATGTAGAGAATTGATGGAGAAAAATTGTTTGGATGAAGGCTTAGCTCAAAGATTAGTAAGCTTCAATGCAAAGCTTACTAACTTTTTGAAAATGGAGCTTTGAGTGAATTTGGTAGATGGAGAGATTTGAGAGATTTTTTAGCAAGGTGGATTTGGCTATCAAAAGCTTGAAATTTGAATGAAATGAGGGCTCTATTTATAGAGTTTAGGATTGGGATTAGTGGTAATTTGGTAATTAATTCTTGGAGCCAAAATTTGAATTAATGATAATTCTTTCAAATATTAGAGCCAAAATTTGAATTAATGATAATTCTTCTTAAAAATGAAAAATTGGCACTAAAATTTGAATTAATGATACATCTTTCAAAAATGAAGGAAAATTGGAGCCAAAAATTTGACAAGCTTGAAATGCTGATTTTTTTTCAAATTTTCACGCTGTGCAATCGATTGCACTATAGTGCAAATCGATTTGCACAGTGTATTTTTCCAAAAATTGCGCAAAATTCACTTTGTGCAATCGATTGCACTCTAGGAGCAATTGATTGTACAGTGAAAAAAATATGAAAATTTTTAATTCTTTTTCTTTGCAAATAGAGATTTCAAGGAAATAATACCGGAAAATCTTATTTGCCATATGCTTCGACTCGGTACCTACAAAACACAAATATGCAAAGACAAAGACAAATATTTTTTGCATTTTGATTAGAAGTTAGTCAACAACACAAGAGCAAACTTAAAGATAGGATGCAAATGTGATGAATGAAGGTATTTATTAATGATTGTGACTGGATGATAAAATATGGTATGAAAGTGCGACTAAAAAAAGTTAGGGGCAAAATTTAGGGTACAACAGATACTTTCTCTGGTTCAGTTAAATCGACACTAAGATTTTCTAATTCTTATCCAGTTAAATATGATTCAAGACCTCTACTGGTTCAGTTTAAATCGACCAATGATTTATTCTGATTCTTTTCGGTAGATACTTTCTCTGGTTTAAATAAATCGACACTAAGATTTTCCGATTCTTATCCAGTCAAAGATAATTCAAGACCTATGCTGGTTCAGTTTAAATCGACCAATGATTTATTCTGATTCTTTTCCGGTAGATACTTTCTCTGGTTCAGATAAATGGACACTAAGATTTTCTGATTCTTATCCAGTCAAAGATAAATCAAGACCTCTGTTGGTTCAGTTTAAATCGATCAATGATTTATTCTGATTCTTTTCCGATAGATACTTTCTCTGGTTCAGTTAAATCAACACTAAGATTTTCTGATTCTTATCCAGTCAAAGATAACTCAAGACCTCTGTTGGTTCAGTTTAAATCGATCAATGATTTATTCTGATTCTTTTCCGGTAGATACTTTCTCTGGTTCAGTTAAATCGACACTAAGATTTTATGATTCTTATCCAGTCAAAGATGATTCAAGACCTCTACTGGTTCAGTTTAAATCGACCAATGATTTATTCTGATTATTTTCCGGTAGATACTTTCTCTGGTTCAGATAAATCGACATAAAGATTTTTTATTCTTATCTAGTCAAAGATAATTCAAGACCGCTGCTGGTTCAGTTTAAATTGACCAATGATTTATTCTGATTCTTTTCCGATAGATACTTTCTCTGGTTCAGATAAATCGACACTAAGATTTTCTGATTCTTATCCAGTCAAAGATAACTCAAGACTTCTGCTGGTTCAGTTTAAATCGATCAATGATTTATTTGGATTCTTTTCTGGTAGATACTTTCTCTGGTTCAGTTAAATAGACACTAAGATTTTCTGATTCTTATCCAGTCAAAGATAATTCAAGACCTCTACTAGTTTAGTTTAAATCGACCAATGACTTGTTCTGATTCTTTTCCGGTAGATACTTTCTCTGGTTAAGATAAATCGACACTAAGATTTTATGATTCTTATCCAGTCAAAGATGATTCAAGGCCTCTACTAGTTCATTTTAAATCGACCAATGATTTATTCTTATTCTTTCTAGTAGATACTTTCCCTGGTTCAATTAAATCGACCCTAGAGTTTCTGATTCTTACCCAGTTAAAAATACTGTAAAGCTTGGAGTCCAACCAGATAGCAGTTTATTAATTACTATGAAGCCTCGACCCAACTGGATGATAGTATAACCTGTGACACCGAAGCCTGGACTCGACCAGATAACAGTATACCTCAGATTCAAGTTGAGGCCTGGAACTAACCAGACAGCAGTTAATTTCATATTCCCCAATAAGTCGCTGTGAAGCTTGGGAATACGACTGGATAATAGTTAGCCTTATTATCCTCAGCAAGTTTCTGTGAAGCCTGGATCCCGACCAGATAACAACTCGCTTTCGTCTCTCCAATAAAGAGATAAATCCATAGTAGAGTAATGGAAAACCGAAGCTCCTAGACTCTATTCCCCCAAAACATTCCCCAGCGGACTCCTCCTCAGACAGCAGGAACAGGAATCCCAACAATGAGACCTCTTATGAAGTTAGCATCTACTTTAAATGGCATATTTAAGCCCATCTCCGACGATTCTCCGTCATATTCCTTGGATGGCATATTTAAGACCATCTTCGATAGTCTTCTGTCATCTTTTCCAAATGGAATATGTAAGCCTATTCCCGATATTATTCACCAACAGTATCACTTCATGCGAGTGCGAATTTCTGGGCACTCTAGTGTTCAGTCATCTTCCACCTTCAGATCACGAAAGGAAGACAAGCCAATCTACATATTTAGGTCTAAGAAGATTGAACAGAGGAAGCTGTTGTACCCCAAAATTTTCCCTCTCATTTTTCTCAAGACATACTCCTAGAGGTCCTCAATTGCTCAAGGTTGACCAAAGAATTGACCAGATAAATTCTCTTCCTAAGGCAATGAACCTCTAACTAGGGTTTCAGTTTTCATTAAGATGTGTGAGATCCAATGGTCTCAAATTTTTTCCATGATCCTAATATGTCTTCAATATTATCCATGCCAAATTTCATGCGTTGCACAACAAGTTTGCTCAATCAATTGCTCAAATACTAGAAAATCAATTGTGTTAGGTCAAAAGTCAATTGTGGCCTATATACGGTCAAACTTCAAGATTTTTTGGTCAACCTCAACATTTTGAAGTGAAATTCATCATTTTATCAAGGGTTGATCATGATTCCTCAAGAAATGCTCCTAATTCATAAAAAGTCAAAAATTACTAATTAGGGTTTCTATAGGAAAAGTCAACAAAACTTTGACCAGGCATAACTTTCTCACACTTCATCCATTTTTCCCCAACCAAAGCTCATTTTGAAGAGGATTCAATTCCATAAAACGTATCTTCAGCCATCAAGTCCAAGAAATGCATCATTTAAAAGATACAGGTTCATACATTACAGGTCATTTTTAGAAAGTCAATAAAAGCCACTTTTTGCCAAGACCTTTAACATCAAGATAACATCTTCAAATGCAAAATTGATCAAAATAGGGATTGAAGTAGACATCTTGGTATTTCCAAAAAGTCAAATATCATCATCAAAAGATAACAACTGAGCAAGTTATGCCTTGCCCAAGTTGGGAAAATTTGGGAAATTTCAAGAAAAGTGCATTGAGCAAATTTAAGTTTTTAAGGCAATGGCTCATTTTCTTGGACTTCAAACATCTTCTTAATATTATAGAGGACCCATAAAACCATTTTTGCATAGTATTGATTTTATTTGCATTTTATATTAATTTTATTTAATTAAAAATCAAATAAATCAAAATTATTGTAAAATATATGGGCCATTATCATTTGGGCTTGGTTTGATACATGGAAAGGCCCCAAATTTTGTATCACCAAGACCAGCATGTCTACATTCATGCAAATTTGAAAAATGGACAAAATCCCATGCTTTTGGCCAAGGTTACAACTTTGCATTCATGGTTCTGAAACCACCTAATCATGGTGGTTATTGCCTTTGTTTCTTTGTCTCCTCACTACTCTCTATATAAACAAGCCATTGGCCAGCTCCAAATATGCACACATAGCCTGGGGAATCTCTGAAAATTTTGCAAAAAAAACACCAAATTTGTAAAATTCAAATTTCGGTCTCCATCATGTTTTAATCCCAAACAAGGATCCAAACTCGCTCCTGGAGGTTCCCTGAAGCATTTGTGATCATCACCAAGTCCCGAAACCTCACAAAACGCATTAGTGAGTTCATATGGTTTGCCTCATTTTCCATTTTCATTCTGCTCAATTCATGCAATTCAAGTACATTTTGGTTATGTATTATTGATTATTTGAGCATTTGCAAGCTATCTGTACAGTTGGATTGAGTTTTTGATGCAGGAATCAAGTGTTGCCATTTCTAGGGTTTGAACCTTTGAAATGGGGTTTTCCAAATTAGCCAAAATTAGACCAAACCAGGGGAACTACTATGCTTAGGAGGTTGAACACAATTGGTCCATGGCCTCAAAGTTCATTTTTGTTACGTATTTTTGTTTGTTTCGAATGCAGGGGTTACAGTGACAGACAAAAAACTGTCACTATAGGTATTTCTACTTAAGACGAAAGAGGGAGGTAGGAGATGAAGTGTGTCAACCTCTGATTGGCCAGTTTGAATAATTGCGCGCGTTTTTTATTTCCCAAATATTGACTTGTTTTTGTATATAACATTATTGATTGCTTTGTATCAATGAATGGATGGGCAACACAGATGGTAAGGGAGCACGTATGTAAGGGAAATGACCTGGGTTCGAATCCCAGGTCCAGCAGTTTTACTTTTCTCACATATTTTCTACAGATCCGGTGTTACAAGTCCAAATGCGCGTGTCATGAAGCTTCAATCTAAGGCATCAGATCACCATCTGATCCAAACCAATGCCTCTGATCTGCAAGTTCATCATGCGCCTTCAGAGCCTATCCTCGTTGAATCCAAGGGCAAATAGCTGGACTTTTTTCATTGGGCCTAGCAGAATTACAATTCATACATCCCTCTATTTGCAACATACCCCCAGGCCCATTTGTTTTTTCTTTAATATTTTCTTTTTATTTAATTTTGCTTTCATTTATTTAATTAACGATAAAAATAAAAATAAAAAAGTCATAAAAATATTAGTTTAATTTTTTTTAATTAAACTATCTTTGTAAATAAATTAAATATTTATTTTGACCATTTTCTTTAAGTTTAAAATTACTTAGACTTAGGATTTAATTCTCTTTTTAATAATTTTCTTTTTCATAATAAATTATAATAAAACCTTAGATATTTTCTTAATAAATTTTATCTTTCTAAGTAATTTTAGGACATATTAATTTAATTATTTTCTTAAACAAATAAAAACCAACAACAAAAAGGTTTTCTTTTATGTTTTCAGACGTACATTCAACTTTTCGCGCGTTTATTTCCTTTCACATTGTTTATATAATTGTAATTGTTGTATGGGATGTAATAGATGATAAGTAGACCCTTTTTATTGCTTTATTTTCTTTTCCCCAATTGCTGTGGAATGTAAATCCCCCTCCCCGAAGCCATGTAATAGTCTAGATTTATACTTTCCGCATTTTGTTTTTCTTATATATATTACTGTTAGTAACTAGGCATGTATGGAAAGACTAATAATCAAACGTTAGCAAACTTAACAAAAAGATAAATAACTGAATTGAACACAATTGCACACAAGCACCTCTAGGGTATCCCACTTTGGTTTCCTTTAAATAAAACAGTCATGAGGCAGGAATGCTTTAGCAAAGACCCATAAATCAAAAAAGATCATAGTCCCTCGATGATCCTACAGTTGCCTTTTGGTAAATAATCTAGTCCTTAAAAGAAAATTGCTAAAGCGTCTCCACAAGTTGCCTTCGTAATTGTAAAACGTCCCTTCAATTATCCCTCAAACATCCGACGACAAAGCTACCTACTCACTAATAGTAGGATAGCATTGCCTAAAGGAAAAGAGGAAAAGAACGACCCTTTTCGAGTAAAAAAGTAGATAGCTGTTAGAAGTTTGCTCAAACATTTTGCACTTACACAAACACTACTTTTCAAAAAAAAAATTTCAAAACACTTTGTATACTTTCTCCACTATCCCGAGAAACATTACAAAGTTCGTCGTACTAAGGTGTTTTCAAAACATTTTCAAACACAAAGCACAAAGGTATTTTTTAAAATGAGAAAACCTCTAAGAGCCCGTGGAAAACCACTGATGGAAAGGGTGCTAACACCTTCCCTTTCCATAATCTACCCCCTTACTCAGAAAATTTTCGAAAAGGTCTTTTTCTGTTCTTTTCACTCTTTCCTTTGTTGGATAAAAGAAAATATGGTGGCGACTCTTGCTTACCGCGACATTTGCGAATATAAAACACAAAACCAGTACAGTATTAAACAGTCGGTTGGTACTAGTGTCCCTCGAGTCAGTCGAGGAGAATACTAGGCTGCCACGTGGTGTCATAAGCATTAACTGACCTTTAGAACACATGATGGCTACGTTAGTACGACACATTGGTTGGTACAGTATAAAACACATGATGGCTACGTTAGTACGACACATTGGTTGGTACTAGTGTCCCTCGAGTCAGTCGAGGAGAATACTAGGCTGCCACGTGGTGTCATAAGCATTAACTGACCTTTAGAACCTTAATTGACCAAACATATCCTTTAGAAGGTAGTGAGATAGTCGACTTTGGTGCAGTCCGAATTTGGTTGGTACTCGATGCTACACTCATTGAGATTCAACTCTCGGGTTTTGTTTGGTAAGTCAGTTGTCATGTTAAGCGAAACTTATGGGAGAAATCAGTGATATTGAGATCCCTAGAACCCGGTTACTTCTTTAGGACAGGTTGAGCCAACTAAACTTCAAGAGGGTACTTACTTACGAACCTCATGCAAGCCTTAAACCTAAGGCTCTTGTGTTCTTTGTTTGTGTTTGTTATTTTTTTAATCATGACATCATAACATCATATCATGACTAACCATTTCAATGATCTAAGGGATTTATGTTTGTTTTGTATTGCAGGGTCATGGCTTCCAGTCGCAGAAAATATATCTGAATTAACTTCGTAAGAGTACCTTCCATGCTTGAGGAATTAGTCTTAAAGGTTCTTGACAATTCTCAATTCACCAAGAGACATGGTTATCTACTCGGTTTGGTTACTACCGGTTTCAAAGAAGACATGATGAGTGTTCTGTTCCAGTTCTTTGATCCTAAGCATCATTGTTTTACCTTCCCAGATTATTAATTGGTGCCCACAATGGAAGAATTCTCTAAGTTACTCAGAGTGCCCATTCTTGATCAGATACCTTTCACCGGTCTAGAGCAAGTTCCAAAACCTGAAGACATCGCAGTAGCCTTACATTTGAAACGATCATACATCGTATCTAATTGGGAGACAAGAAATGGAGTCAAGGGTTTTTCTCCAAAATTTATGATAGAGAAGGCTCAATGGTTTCTGGATACCATAAGTTTTCGTGCTTTTGAGGATATTTTGGATTTGTTGATCTATGGTTTGGTACTATTCCCTAATTCGGACCAATTCGTATATATGAATGCCATTAAAATATTTCTAACTCATAATCCGGGGCCTACTTTGCTTGGAGATGTCTTGCATTCCCTTCACAATCGTACTATGAATAAGCGAGGAACTCTTATGTGTTGTATACCTCTACTGTCCAGGTGGTTTATTTCGCACCTGCCTCGATCAGTGATAAAAAATGAACAAGGTTTGAGATGGTCTTAAAGGTTGGCTATGAGAATGATCATCAAAATTACCATAAAAGGTTTACACGTGATTGGGGTATGGTCAACAAGATTGATAGCAAGACTTTGGAACACAAGAATTCCATTCCTTTAGAGCCTTACCTCAAGTTGGTGCGTTCTCATGCTCAAAATCTTAAAATGCCATATCCTGCTATCCTACCAGTGATTGTAGAGCTTGTTGTTGAAGGGGATGTTCCTCATACCGTTCTTCAACTCAAGGAAGAAATGGATGCCTTTGAAACTCAGCTCTATGCTAGTGAGAAGAGAGTACTGGAGTTGATGAAACGACTCCACGAAGAACAAAGCCTTAATGCATATGTCAACACAAAGAGGAAATGCCCATGGGAGGCTTGAGTTCATATTTTGCTTCTTTGTAACTCTTTTATTGTCATTATAAGCCTAGAAGGCAATTATAATTTGAGCTTGTTACTAAAATTTATGTTGTTTCCTTTTATTTAAACAAATTTAAATGCCGCAAAGGTCCTTGAAAACATTGCACTATAGCATGCATATGATCACATAACAAGTACTTTCTATACATGTTTTCTCATCTTCTTGATGTTTATTTCAGTAAAATATGGCACTCAAAAAAACTATGAAAGAACTCCAAGCTCAGAACGCTCAGTTTCAGCAGAAGTTCTTGGACTTAGTCAAGGGTCAAGACAAGTTGAATACACTCATCACAAAGGGGAATAAGAAGAAGACTAAAAAGCCAACAGTCTTTCTTAATATGGGCAGAAGATTCAATGGTCCGGTCAGAAGGGCTCTAGATTTTGAGGTCCCCCTGAATGAAGATGATGACCAAGAAGAGGATGACAAGAGTGTGAAAGCTGAAGAAAATAACAACCTTGGTTCTGGCCAAGATTATGATGAAGACTATTCTAATGAACAATATCCTCCCACTGACGACAGGTACAAGCAGTTGGAAGATCGACTTAATGCTATGGAGATACAGAAAGTTCCTGGGCTGGATTTTGAAGAGTCGAGTATTATTTTGGGGGTTGTTATCCCTCACAAGTTCAAGGTCCCTACTTTTTCCAAATATGATGGTGTGTCCTGTCCAAACTTCATATGCGGTCTTATGCGCAGAAGATCCAACCCCATACTGTTGCAGAAAGTTATGGGTTCACTTCTTTCAAGAGAGTTTATCTGGGACACAACTTGAATGGTTCTATCAGCTGGAAGGAACCAATATCCGCACTTGGGAAGACATGGCTTCTGCTTTTTACAAGCAGTATCAATATAATGCTGATCTTGCATTGACTCGTGTGTAGTTACAAGGTATGACCATGGGCTCTCATGAGGGGTTTAAAGAATATACCTAGAAATTGAGAGATTTAGCTGGATAGGTTCAGCCTCCTCTATCTGATAGGGAGATGGTTGATATGTTCATGGGAACTCTGAAAGTTCCTTTCTTTAACCATCTAACTGAAAGCTCCGCATCTGGTTTTACCGAGCTGATTCTAACTAGGGAACATGTCGAAAGTGGTATCAAGAGTGGGAAGATTCAGGTGGATGCGTCTTCGAGTGTTGTAAAGAAGACATTTAGCGGAAAGAAAGAAGTTAATGATGTTTGTGGCCATAAGGGTCGTACTAGAAATGATCGCCATCAATCTGTAGGTGCAGTGTAGATTTCTAATCTCGCGCCTATTCAACAACATCAGCAAAATAATCAGCGTAGGTCGAACACACCTAGTATACAGTTTACTAAGATAAGTATGCCATTGTCCCAGGCATTACAACATTTACTAAAAGCGAAGCTGATTACATTAAGGGATCCTCCCTAGAATCCCAACACCTCCTCTCCTTGCTACAATCCAAATATGAAGTGTGCCTACCATTCCAATAGTCCTGGGCACGACACCAATAGCTGTTGGGCCTTGAAGAACAAAATTCAAGATCTGATTGACTCCAAAGAGATTGAATTTGATCCTCCCGAGACTCCCAATGTGATTACTACACCTATGTCAAAGCATGGCAAAGGTGTGAATGCTATTAATGTTGTTTCTGCTAAAGAAGGTGCTGATAGTTACTACAACCTAGATAGTTGGATCTTTCCTACCGTCGGTAACAAGCTTAGCAACTGGAAGACCAAAGAACTTGTCTTAATCTCCTTTAGTCAGGAGTAATTTCTACTTTCTGTTTTGTTACTTTCAAGTTTGGTTATGTAACTTTTGAACAATAACTTTAAGCCTTGTGCTTTACCCGGGGTACAACGGTTCATTTGTTAAGGGTTGTCATTTCATAAACATATTTTAATTCAATAAAACATTGGATGTTTTGCATTCAAATTTTATGATATTTGTCTTTCTTTTATTTTTATCACTTTCAAATAACTATGTGTTCTTACACACACCCACACAATAAATTGAAGATCCACATCCACTCCAGATCTCGTTGATAACGATTCTGCTATTGCCACTTATGAATTTGAAAATCCGATCTACCAAGCCGAGGACGAAGGTAAGGAAGATTGTGAAATACCTAGAGAGCTTGGCAGACTGTTATTGCAAGAGGAAAAGGCTATCCAACTGCATAAAGATCCGGTCGAGGTTGTAAACTTGGGTATTGAAGCAGACAGGAAAGAAGTCAAGATAGGTGCCAACCTAGAAGATGGTATCAAGAACAAGTTAATACAGATGTTGCATGAATATGTTAATATCTTTTCTTGGTCATATGAAGACATGCCAGGGCTCGATACTGATACTGTGGTTTACCATATCCCGATGAAAGAGGGTTGTTCTCCAATAAAGCAAAAAGTTCGTCGCATGCGTCCCAAGATGTCATAGAAAGTCAAGGCCGAGGTTATGAAGAAATTCAACGTAGGTTTCTTAGCAGTTACATCATATCCTCAGTGGTTAGAAAATTTGGTTCCGGTACCAAAGAAAGACGGAAAAGTACGTATGTGTGTGGACTACAAGAATCTAAATAGGGCAAGCCCTAAGCATGACTTTTCGCTTCCATATATTGATGTTCTGGTCGACAACACTACTCAACACAAGGTATTCTCCTTCATGGACGGTTTCTCGGGTTATAATCAGATCAAGATGGCACCTGAAGATATGGAGAAGACTACTTTTGTTACATAATGGGGCAGTTTCTTCTACAAGGTTATGCCTTTTGGTTTAAAAGACATTGGCGCAACATATAAGCATGTCGTGGTAGCTTTATTCCATGACATGATCCATCACAAGATAGAGGTCTACGTAGACAACATGATAGCCAGTTCCCAAACCAAAGAGGAACATATTGACCATCTACACAAGCTGTTTGAGAGACTGAAGAAGTACAAGTTGAGGTTAAACCCGAACAAGTGCACCTTCGGGGTGAAATCCAGTAAGCTCCTGGATTTCATGGTCAGTGGTAAAGGTATTGAAGTTGATATTGCCAAGGTTAAAACTATTCAAGAAATGTCAGCTCCCCGTACTGATAAAGAAGTCATAGGTTTCTTGGGATGAATGGATTATATTTCCAAATTTATTTCTCATTTGAACGCTCCTTGTGATCCGATCTTCAAGTTGCTGAAGAAAGATCAGGTAGTAAAGTGGAACAACGATTACCAGATAGCTTTTGAAAAGATCAAGGAATACCTCCAAGAACCTCTGATTCTAATGCCACCGGTTGATAGAAGACCGCTAATCATGTACCTAACAGTATTAGAGAACTAAATGGGGTATGTACTGGGCCAACATGACGAGTCTGGTCGAAAAAAGTATGCAATATACTACCTTAGCAAAAATTTTACTGACTGTGAAACAAGATACTCACTTCTATAGAAAACTTGTTGGCTTTGGCATGGTCTGCTCGTCAACTAAGACAATATATGTTGACCCAAACCCCCTTATTGATCTCTAAAATGGATCCGACAAAATACATATTCGAGAAGCCCGCTCTCTCCAGAAGGATAGCCAGATGGAAAATGGTCTTGACGGAATACGGAATTCAGTACACCACTTAGAAAGAAATCAAAGGAAGTGTATTGGCGGATCATTTTGCGCATCAAGCCGTAGATGACTACCAATCTATGAATTTTGAGTTTCCGGATGAGAATATCATACTAGTTACAGATTGTGAAGAACCTGGACCGTATAAAGGACCTGAGCCAGGATCTTAAATGACTATGGTTTTTGACGGAGCTTCCAACACACTTGGTAATGGAATTGGTGTTGTGATCATCTTCCCCAAGGGTTTCTATACACCACTCACCTCCAGATTGTGCTTTGACTGTACCAACAACATTGCCTAATATGAAGCATGTATCATGGGCATCAGAGCTGCTATTGACCTAAGAGTTAAGTTCTTGAGTGTATGGGGACTCAACCTTGGTAATCAGTCAGATTAAGGGAGAATGGGATATGAAGCATCTGAATCTCATTCCTTATCGAGAGCGTGTGTTGACCTTAATTCCGTACTTAGAGGAAATCACTTTTGAGCATATCCCACGAAAGAAAATCAGTTGGCAGACACATTAGCTACCATGTCATCTATGTTCAAAGTCATATGGGAGAACGAAGCTCCTTCAATTACTATCGAGAGACTGGATGAACCGGTACATTTCTATAAAATTGATACGGATGAAGTAGAAGAGAAACTTTGGTTTCATGAAGTGAAAAGATACCTCAAGGCTTAAGAATATCCCAAGGGAGAATATATCAATGACAAGAAATTCCTACGAAGGTTCTCTGCTAAGTTCTTCTTGAGTAACTGAATTTTGTACAAACGCAACCATGATTCGACTCTGCTTTGTTGTATGGATAAGAAGAAAGTTGAGAAGATTATGGAAGATATGCACGAAGGTATATTTGGTACTCATTCCAGTGGACATACTATGGCTAAGAAGACTTTGAAAGTAGATTACTATTGGTCAACCATGGAAACTAATTGCCATCATCATTCAAGAACATGTAACAAATGTCAGATATATGTTGACAAAGTACATGTGCCTTTGTCCCTCTGAATGTCTTGACTTCTCCTTGGCCATTTTCAATGTGGGGCATTGATATGATTGGAGAGATTAAGCCTACTACCTCTAACAGACATCGTTTCATACTAGTCGCCATTGATTATTTAACAAAGTGGGTCGAAGCAGCCTTATTTTCCTCCGTCACCAAGAATGGTGTCGCCCGGTTCATTAAGCATAACCTTATCTGTCGATATGGCATCCCTGAGAGGATTATCACAGACAATGGTAACAATCTCAACAACACCATGATCACGGAACTCTGCACGTAGTTCAAGATCAAGTACCATAATTCTTCTCCGTATAGACCAAAGATGAACGGCGCAGTGGAAGACTCCAATAAGAACATCAAGAAGATTATACAGAAGATGACGGTGACATATAAAGACTTGCATGAGATGTTACCATTTTATCTTTATGGATATCAAAATTTAGTATGAAGATCAATTGGGGAAACCTCGTTCTCTCTAGTCTACAGTATGGAAGCGGTTCTGCCTGTCGAAGTCCAGATTCCTTCTCTAATAATTATGAGGGACACAGACTTAGATGAAGATAAGTGGATTCAAACTAGGTTGGACCAAATAAGTTTAATCGATGAGAAAAGGCTTGTGGCTGTCTGTCATGGTCAGATGTACTTAAAGCGTATGATCAAGGCTTTCACCAAAAAGGTCAAGCATCGAGTATATTAGGCTGGGGACTTGGTAATAAAGCGCATCATCCTACCGCAAGGTGATCCCAGGGGAAAATGGACTCCCACCTACGAAGGGCCATTTGTAGTCAAGCAGATATTTTTTGGCGGTGCTATAATATTTACCAACATGGACGGGGAAGACTTTCTGTACCCTGTGAACATGGACATAGTCAAAAGATACTACGCATGAAAGAGACCCGCTAGGTTGACTGACCTAGGCAAAAATAATGGAATCCCGACGAACCAAAAGGGTTCAGGAAAAAATCAGGGATATATATAAAGATTGTACACCCGACAAGTCGAAAACCTGAAAAGACAGATTGGGCAAAAAGGGTATCCCGGTGGACTGAAAACCCGAAAGGGAGGTCTAGGAAAAAGTTAGGTATTAAAGCGTACGACTATGTCCCATTGGATCACCTACTTACAGCAAGCTTTATTACCAACATCAAGTTCAAAACGTACAGATCAATTAAGTCAACTTCTTCTGACAACGAGGGATGAGATGCTTGAAGAAATAAAATCAATAGCATTGAAACTTGATGGGGTCATTTAAACATAGCTATATGTTTTGTTTTTACTCTTTTCGTTTCATGACGATTTTCTCTTACTAGGATTTCTGTCTCTATGTACAAAACCGCCAGTTTATAGGAAAATTTTCAATACAATTATCAATATAAGTTCAAAATTCAAATTTATGTTACTTTCGCTGTTTTGTTTGCAAAAACATCCAATGACTAAATTGAATGAACATATGCATATGAATATGATTAATGTTAACAAATATATGCATAAAAAATAGGAATAAGTATTTACTCAAGACTCTAGGAATTGGGATAACGTTCAGGTCATCCACAAGCCCCCATAATAAAAGCCCCATAGAATAACCTTCATGGGATTATCCCTACAGAGTTACCTTCACAAGCTCATCCCTGACAGAGATGCATTCCCCCCGCAAGACTAATATGCTTCCAGACAGGAATTGGGGCATCCTCCAGCAGTTAACATGACCATACTCCCCAACATATCTCTCTAGCAGAAAGAGGAGTTTGATCACTTCTCTAACATATGGCAAAAACTTCCCCAACATAGTCCACAAGAATCTAATACCCCAGATGAGTTTATTTCTCTAACACTGCAAAATCCCCTACAAAATTATCTTCTTCAGCATGGCTCATTTCCTCAGCAGAGTATATTTCTCCAGCGGGGTTTATTTCCTCAACGAAATTTAATTTCCTATGTAGAGTTTATTTCCCTGATTACTACAAATCCCCAGTAAAATTCTCTTCTCCAGCAACGTGTAGTCCAGGTTGCTATCCCTAGAAAGTTTCCACGAAATGTGAAACCGAGCCAAACATCATTTAAGTTTGTCCTCCCCTAGAAGAGTTGACGTCCATATCAGAAACTCAATCATACGCAACCTCTGAAGGTTATTCATCTCTTTTATCCCAGTCAGGGTATATAAGAACTAAATTCCCTAGTAGAGTGATGAATGACCAATGTTCCTGAACTCTTTTATCCCCAAGAAAAAAATCCAACATTCCAAATGGAGTATCCTCAAAACAGAAAGCAGGAATCCCCAACGGAGACATTCTAAACAAGATTTAAGATTCATATTCTTCATCCCTAAAGATAGTCCGAGATTTATTTTCCCCAGCAAAGATGTTATACGAAGCTACCGATATGCCTCAGCGACATCTCACATCCATCCATCATTTACAAGTATCATAGCATATGCATACGAAATGCATACGAAACTATCATTTACTTTGAGAACATCATTATGCAATTCATGCATCATGACATTGCACGAAACTAACTTTGTTTCTTTTAGGTTAGTTCACAAATAAACGAATATCATCAACAATGCTCAAAGCATGTCAAAGATTAAATTCCTGAAACAAACAGGGCAACTATCTAGATGACCAGGTCCAAGATTAATTCCTGAAACAAGATGGGGCAACTATCTGTACGACCAGGCGGTATGAATTCCTGAAACTGGACGGGTTTTCCAACAAAAAACAGTCAAAGATTGATTCCCGAAACAGGATGGGGAAACTATCTGTATAACCAGGAAAAGATTAACTCCCGAAATAGGAAGGGGAAACTATCTTTATAACCAAGAAAATGTTAACTCCCGAAACAGGACGAGGAAATAATCAACATGACCAGGTGGTATGAATTCTCGGAACATGACGGGTTTACCAACAGAAACAAATTATGGATTAATTCCTGAAATAGAATGGGTCGACTAACTACATGACAAGAATTTACCTCAGAGACTGAATTCTGAAAAGCATTTCCCTCATACTAAATCTGACAAGCAGCTACTTAGGCACCTTCCCCAGAAGTTCATTCTGGAAATCATTCTTCAGACGAAGTCAAGTGTAGACTCATTCTGATACTCTTATCAACAATCACCTTGGATGGCATCTATAAGCCAATCTCCAAAGACATTCCATCATCTCTCTGAATGACGTCTTTAAGCCCATTCAAGCAATACAATCAACCAACAATGTTACTTCATACACATGCGAGTGCAAATTTTTGGGCACTTAAGTGTTGAATCCTCTTCCACCTCCAGATCACGAATGGAGGGCATGCCAATCTAACTCCTCAGGTTTAAGAAGATTTAATAGGGGAAGTTGTTGAACTCCAAAATTTTCCCTCCCACTATTCAAGAATATTCTCCTAGGGTTTTCATTTTCTCAAGGTTGCCCAAGAATGGATCAGACAAATTCTCCTCCTAAGCAATTGACCCACAACTAGGGTTTCACCTTTTTCAAGGAATATTGGATTCCTAAGGCCTCAAGTGGATTTCATGGTTTCTTATATGTCTCCAAGAATGCTCATACCAAGTTTCATGCCTTGCATCACAAGTTTGCTCATTCAATTGCTCAGGTGACTAAAAATTAACTATATTAGACAAAAAGTCAATTGTGGTCAACTAACAGCCAAACTTCAAGATTTTTGGTCAACATAAAGGTTTTGAAGTGATACACATCACTTGATCAAGGGTTGATCATTATTCATCAAGAAAACTCTTAAACCATCAAAGGTCAAAACTTTCCAAATTAGAGTTTTCCTTAGGAGAAGTCAACTCAACTTTGACCAAACATAACTTTCACATGCTTCATCAGATTTTCCCCAACCAAAGCTCATTTTGAAGAAAAATCAACTCTCTAAAACTTTGTTACTCTAAGCTCACGTCCAAAAAATGCTTCATTTATTATATGTCATTTCAAAAGTCAACAAAAAGACACTTTTTTCAAGGCAACTTACATCAAGATAAATTCTTCAAAAGCCAAAATGATCAACATAGAGATTGTAGAGGACATCTCGGGCTTTCCAAAAAGTATAAGATCACCCTCAAAAGATGAAAATTGAGAGAGCTATGACCAGGTCAAGTTGGGAAATTTTGAGCAAATACATGAAGTTCAAATTGAGAAAACTTGATATTTTGGGCCATTGGGCTATTGTTTCAGAGTCCAAGCGTGTGCTACACTCATTATGCACCTCGAAACTTTTTCATACACCTCCCTTTGATTATTATTTTTTGGTTTTTTATTATTTTAAAAGTCAAAATAAGGTAATATAAGTCAAGCCCTCTTACACAAGTCCAAGCCCATATATGTTGACCTAATCCTTTATTATATATTCTCATCAAACTCATAGAAGAGGCCACAGAAAACCTTGTCCGAGAAACCTCCAAAATTCACAAAACTTTCAAATATAGGGTAACTTATAAAACCTATTTGCAGCCTTCCTCAAGATAAACCATCTGCCCCAATCAATTACAGAATTGATATAGAGTAAGTATGGGTCGATTGTGATGATCCAAAGAGCCAGAGACTCATACTGTGCATCACTGACTTTTTTTCTTCATAAAATTAATATTGTCATTTTCATTATGTTTTGATGCATACTAACATCACTAATATGCTTATGAGAAGTCAATATGCAGGATAAGCCAATCGCATGAGTCCCATAACGATTGAATCATGATTTACCATGTTTATACTGATTGACCTTGTTTGATTTGCATCTCATCATACAGTGTGATTTAGCCTAAACTAAGGCCATCAATGGATTCACATGGGTCAATTTAGGGGAATAGGAATTTTTTTTATTATTAACATTTGTTTTTTGTGCAGGAACAAAAAACACCACGCCAGAGAAGATGACCGGAGCTAGGGCTCCGATGCCTCTCTGGTCCACTTTTATATTATATATAATTTGTTTCATTTAATACACAAACGAGGGCATAGTACCGCTGGTCAAGGCAAAGGCGTGTAACGTTTGGGGCGTGGGTTCGACCCCCGCGTGCTGCAAATAATGTTTGTTATTTTTTCATGTAACGTGCAGGTTCACAACATAACCATCATTGCCTGTTTCCTAGCACCAACGCATGGTTGTCTTAATGGTGGGGTGCACACTTGTGAAGGGTAGAGGGTGTTGGTTCAACACCCAACCCTGGTAACTTTTTTTAAAACCCTTATTTTCTTACTATTTTCACTTATAAACCCTAAATTCACCAAACCAAAACCTTTTTTTTAACAAATTAATTTTTCCTAAAACTTTCTCATAAACCCTAATTAGATTTCTAGGTTTTATTTAATCAATCAAATTAGATTTTTTAGGTTTTAATTTAGTTAGTCAACTTTTTTTAATTAATTAAAATCAATTTAGGTTTTATTTAATCAATCAAATTAGATTTTTTAGGTTTTAATTTAGTTAGTCAACTTTTTTTAATTAATTAAAATCAATTTAGGTTTTAGGTTAATCATCAAATCTTTTATCAAAAAATCGCCAAGAAAAAAATTCCCTTCTCCTATCGCTTTCCTATTTTACATTTTCACGTAGTTTGTTATTCTTGTAATTTTTTTAAATTATTGTAACTGCCTATGGTTTGTAATAGTAATTAGGGTTTCTATTTCCTTGCATTTTATTACTTGTACCCTCATTCCCGAAGCCCTGTAATAGAGTAGATTTTTACTTTCTGCACTTTACCGCTTTCTTTATTATTTTGTTGACCGTTAGTAATTAGGATTGTATGGCAAGATAAAAGCAGATGATAGCTAACCCTAATTTCAAAGACTAAAATAACTGAAAACAATCACTTCATACACGCGCACCTCTAGGGTAACCTCCCTTGTCGCCTCGAAATAACAGTCATGTCCCTCGAAAGTGGGGATGCTTTAGCACTGTCCCTCGAAATCAAAGATCATAGTCCCTCGATGACCCTTTCGGATGTTGCATCCGGTAAACGATCTACTCCTTAATGAAAATTTCTAAAGCGCCCCTACAAGCGGCCTTCTATGAATGTACGATGACCCACGCCCGTCCCTTCACATCCAAGGATATGGCTTCCTATTAACTAATATTAGGATATCATTGTCTAAAGGAGAAGAAAAAGGATAATAAAGACCTTGAGTAAGGGTAGAATACTCTTAATAGTTTGTTCACAAAGCTCTTCAAAACAAAACACTTTTTACGCAATTAAACACTTTCTTTAAAATATTTTCAAACAAACGTTTTGTATGTATTCTCGAGGACAGATACGAGAATCATTACAAAGTTTGTCTTTTTTTCAAAATATTTTCTCAAGCACGCATTCAAAAAGCATTTTCAAAAACAAAGTGAGCTAGCGATTAAGAGCCCGCAGATAACTACGGATGAAGAGGGTGCAAACACCTTCCTTTTTCATAACCTACCACCCGAACTCAATAATCTTAAGGTATTTTCTGTTCTTTTCACCCTTTCCCTATTAGATAAAAGAAAAGTCAGTAGTGACTCTTGCTATCTGCATATTTGCAATAAAATGAAAAACCAAGTCAGTTCTCCCACCATATTACAGGTGGCCGTTGAAGAAGTAGCCTAAACTATTGGTGCATCGAGCGGTCACCAACTAAGAAAAGAACCAGAACCAGGACCTCAAAAGTCAATCGTAGCTCAATAAGAGGCGATACAAGCTAATACTGAAGGGTTTGTCACACCTCCATCGAAGGTAGGGGCATCCCATACTTTGCAAATTCAAATTAACAACGCGGACAACAATATAGACTTGCAGTATGAAGACCATGACTTAGAAGATGTCAATCAAGAACCTCAAAGGACAGCCCATACCCATGTTACTGAAAAATCCCTTGGCGCTCAATCAGTATAAAGATCTTGAAGAAAGGTTGAAGGTTGTGGAGGGTTACGATGCTTTCGATGTCGATGCTCTCCAAATGGGTCTAGTTCCATATGTGGTGATCCCTCCAAAATTCAAAGTACCTGACTTTGGAAAATATAAGGGACTTACATACATGAGGAAATATCTACACATGTATTGTAGAAAAATGCATGCCTATGCTCAAGATCAAAAGCTAATAATCCATTGTTTCCAAGATAGTTTGAGTGGGGCATCTCTAGATTGGTACATCCAATTAGAGAGAGTTCATATCCATACATGGGAAGATCTTGCCAATGCTTTCCTGAGACAATACAAGTACAACTTGGACATAGCGCCTAACGTATGCAACTCCAAAACTTGTCTCAAAAGAAGGAGGAGTCATTTAAGGAGTATTCTCAAAGATGGAGAGAAATGGCATCCCGTGTACAACCAGCACTCCTGGAGAAAGAATTAGTCGATATGTTCATGGGCACTTTATAAGGGTTGTACTATGATAAGATGGTAGGAAGCGTTTCTTCTGGGTTTTCTGATTTGGTGACTATTGGTGAAAGAATTAAAGAAGGTATAAATAGTGGGAAGATACAAGGGGTATCATCTAGTACCCCTTATAATTCAAAAAGATAGGTCCCTAACTTCTTGAAAAAGAAGGAAGGAGAAATCAATGTTGTCGCATTGCATCCAAAGGCACAAACACCATTGGTAATTCCTTCTGAACAACAAAATAACAAGTTTAAAATGCCTCCGATGATATTTGATCCTCTACATATGCCTCACGATAAATTACTGTAACGTATACTCAAGGTATCTTTGGTAGAGCAGAAACCACTAGCTCCGTCCAATTCGGGCACTCCCACCAAAGTACGATGCAAATTCCAGGTGCGAGTATCATGCCAATTCTCTAGGGCATACTATAGAAAAATGTTGGGCCTTTAGACACAAGGTTTAGGATTTGTTTTATTCTCAGGATATCACTTTTAATAAACCAAACACCAAAACAAACTCTATGCCTCCGCATGGTGGGATAACCGTAAATGCAATTAAGGTGGTCACTGACTTTGGGGAAACCGGACAAGTAAAGGCCCTAATAAACCTTTTGAAAGAATATATATTAGAGTGTGGGTTCCTCTTGGAACACAATGAAGACTTTTAGAATACGTTGCAAAAATTGGTGGATCAGAGGATAGTCCAATTCGGGCAACACCCTAAAGAAGAATATGTTGCTGTGATCGATAGAAGTACAAAGAAGCCATTGGTAATTCCTTGACAAGGGACGAATATTGCTAAGAAAACCATTGGGATTCTTTGGGGAGAGTCAACTTAAGCACGGGTGGTGATACCATAATAAACTCTAAGGATACTAGTGGTTCTGAAGACTACAATGGTAATTAGGGGACCATCTCCCACTCCTTACGAAAGTAACAAGGAGGTATCGTGTAGTTATGGTTATACTGTATATGTCAATGGTTTAAAGCAGGAATATGAGCCATCAACAAGTCAAGGACTTCCAATCACAAACATAGCAGGAACAGGGGGCATGACTCGCAGTGGTCGAATTTATAGTCCTGAACCACAGAAGAAGAATAATGATGTGGTTAAGGATAAATGAAAAGTTGTAATAGAAGCAAGCCAAGAACAAGAACCTTCGAGCAAGAATTTTACTGACCAAGAGGAGGAAGAATTCTTGAAAATAATCAAGAGGAGTGACTATAGGGTGGTGGATCAGCTACAACAAACCCCGCCCAAGATTTCAATACTCTCGTTGTTCCTCAATTCAAAAGCGCATTGAGACTCTCTAATGAATGTTCTAAGTTCAACTTATGTTGCATAAGAGATTATAGGGAATCAGTTTGACAATGTTGTAGCAAATCTGACACCTGGATCATGTCTAGGTTTTAATGACCGTGAGTTTCCTCCACAAGGAAGATCTCACAACAAGGTGTTTCACATTTCTATTCAGATATATACTACAAGCCTATTCAGGATACTCACTGATATTGATTATGCCCTTAATGTGTTACCAAAATCCAGCTTGATGGAGTTAACCCTAGATGGTGTTGTTATAAGGCCAAGTTCTATGATAGTAAAAGCTTTAGATGGTTCTCAAAGTAAAGTGTTTGTAGAAGTGGATCTTCCTGTCAAGATCGGCCCACATATGTTTTATATCACTTTTCAAGTAACGGATATAGAACCATCATATACATGTTTACTCTGACGACCTTAGATCCATGTAGTGGGGGTTGTTACTTCAACTTTACATTAGAAATTGAAGTTCCTCGTTGAACGAAGATTGGTTATAATTGAAGGTGAAGAGGACATCTTTGTATGTCACATAGAGTCTTACAGATATATCAGTGCTGATGAAGACTATATAGCAACACTATTTCAATTCTTAGAGATTGCTTCAGTGGTAACCCTACCAGTGGAGAAAATCAAGAAACCTATTGTGACTTCATGGAGAGACTTACAAACATTTGTGGAAGATGGTACCTCAAAAGGTTGGGGAAAACTTGTGGAAATACCGAAAAAGAAGAATAATTTTAGTTTGTACTATGAATCATCAAAGGATACCCTAAAAGGCAAGGTGTAGTTTCCCCTATCCAAGAAACCTTCATCAACCAAGGAACAGAGCATGGTGGACAAGTGGCGATAATATCTAACAAGAGTAGCACCAAGATAGCATCTGACTTCATTCGTTAATGTGATATAGGCGAAGAGATCAAGAATTGGATAACCATAGAAATTCCAGAGATCTTTTTCTTTCCAAAGTAATTTTTCTTGTTTTTGAAAGAATCTATGTCAAGCCCGAGGCATAGGGATAGCTTGTAAGGGTCCCTCAATTTTCTTCAAACAGTATTCGTAGTTAATAAAAGTTATATTTTTCATTCAATTAAGATCCCTGTCTTTCTCTTACATTTATCTCTTATTTTAAAATGGCAATACTTTTCTTCATATGTATTTTCCAAATTCACATACTAAAACTACACCAAAACATGATAAATGTGCAGATCCGTGCCTAAAATCACCGATAATGTTACTGCTGCTATCCGATATAATTTTGATGCACCCATTAACCAAGCAGAAGAGGAAGATGATGAAGATATTGAACTCTCCAAAGAATTAGCTAGGGAATTAGAGCAAAGGGCTGACAATATACAACCATACCAAGAGGAGATTGAGACCATCAACCTTGGCATAGAGGAGGATCTAAAAGAGATCAAGCTAGGGGCAACATTGGAGGAAAGCGTGAATGAAAGACTGATCAAACTTTTACATGAATATGTGGATATATTTGCTTGGTCTTACAGAGATATTCCAGGATTGGATACAGATATTGTAGTACATAGACTACCTCTCAAGGAAGGTTGTTCTCTAGTTAGACAGAAGCTCAAAAGAACCCGTCCAGACATGTGTAGCAAGATTCAAGAAGAAGTCCTTAAACAATTTGATGTAGGGTTCTTAGCAGTGGTAGATTATCCACCTTGGATAGCTAACATCACTCCAGTACCCAAAAAGGACGGTAAAGTACGCATGTGTGTAGATTATCGGGATCTGAACAAAACAAATCCCAAAGATGATTTCCTGTTATCTCACATAGATGTTTTGGTGGATAATACAACTCAAGCTTCAATGTTCTCATTCATGGACGGTTTCTCAGGTTATAATCAGATCAAAATGGCACCCAAGGATATGGAAAAGACTACTTTCATGACTCCTTGAGGCACTTTCTGTTACAAGGTGGTGCCTTTCGGTCTAAAGACCGCATGAGCAACTTATCAACAAGATATGGTCACACTATTTCATGTAATGATCCACAAAGAAGTTGAGGTATATGTAGATGATATGATTGCCAAATCTCATACAGAACAGGATCACATCATACATTTACAAAAGTTATTCGAACATCTGCAAAAGTTCAAACTAAGGTTGAATCTGAACAAGTGTACATTTGGTGTCAGGTCAGGCAAGTTATTGGGTTTTATTGTAAGTCAGTGCGGTATTAAGGTAGATCCCGACAAGGTGAAAGCCATACAAGAAATTCTAGCTCCAAGGACCGAAAAGTATGTTTGTGGTTTCTTAGGACAATTGAATTACATTTCTAGGTTCATATCGCACCTAATTGTTACGTGCGAGCCTATATTCAAATTACTTCGAAAGGATCAAACGGTTGTGTGGAATGATGATTGTCAGACAGCCTTCGAGATAATAAAGAAATATTTACAAGAGCCACCAATCTTGACGCCACCAGTTCCTGGAAGGCCTCTCATCATGTACTTAATAGTGCTTGAAGGGTCTATGGGATGTGTATTAGGACAACATGATGAAACAGGTAGAAAAGAACATGCAATTTACTACCTCAGTAAGAAATTCACCGACTACGAAACCAGGTACTCACTTATCAAGAAGACTTGTTATGCTTTAGCTTGGGATACTAAACAATTAAGGCAGTATATGCTAACTCACACCACTTGGTTAATAGCAAGAAAGGATCCTTTGAAGTATGTTTTTGAAAAACCAGCTCTTACAGGAAGGATTTCCCGATGGTAGATGTTACTATTCGAGTATGACATCCAATATGTTACTCAAAAGGAAATCAAGGGTAGTGTACTAGCTGCTCATGTGGCTCATCATCCATTTCCAAAATATTAACCAATAAAGTTCGACTTTCCAGACGAAGATGTCGTGGTTATAGGTGACTACAAAATACCAGGACCCGACAAAGGACCTGACCCAGGGGCATGCTGGACACTCATGTTTGAGGGTGTTTCAAACGCATTAGGGCATGGTATCAGGGAAGTGTTGACTTCTTTGAATAATTTTCATAAACCTTATACTGCAAGGTTATGTTTTAACTGCATCAACAATATTGTTAAATACAAAGCTTGTACCTTGGGACTAGAAGTTCTTATTGATCTAAGAATTAAACACCTCGAGGTGTATGGAGACTCAACATTAGTCATATACCAAGTCAGTGGTGAACGGGACACTAAACATCCCAAATTGATTCCATATCAGAACCATGTTTTGAAGCTAGCTACGAAATTTACTGAAATTACATTTAGTCATATTCCGCAAGAAGAAAATCAGATGGCATGCGCCTTGAAAACTTTATCATCCATGTTCAAAGTGACCTGGACAAATCACGAATCGCACATTACAATTAGACATTTTGAAGAACCTGCACATTGCCTTGCCATTGAAGAAGGACCAGATATCAAGCCTTGGTTCTATGACATCAAAAGGTATCTCGAGAAACAAGAATATCCAGAAAATGCCTTTGTGATTGACAAGCGAACTATGTGGAAGCTAGCTTCAAAGTTCTTTCTGAATGGAGATGTATTATACAAAAAAAACTACGATATGGTATTACTCAGGTGCATGGAGAAACATGAAGTGGATACACTTATGAGAGAAATCCATGAAAGCACTTTCAGAAGTCATACAAATGGACATGCCATGGCAAGAAAAATATTACGAGCAGGTTATTATTGGTTGACAATGGAAGTTAATTGCTACCATTATACAAAGACATGTCACAAAGGCCAAATCTACACCGACAAAATGCATATGCCACCGACTCCTTTGAATGTCCTAAGTTCTCCTTGGCCATTTTCAATATAGGCAAAAAGGAGCGTCTCGGTTGGCTGAAAACCCGAAAGGGAGGCCTAGGAAAAAATAAGAGACACAAACAGAATAAATTATCCCGCTAGGTTGAAAACCCGCAAGGGCAACCTAGGCAAAAGTTAAGGATTTCTTGGCAAGTAACTGCGTCAGACAAGACTAATCATTGAAGCAACAATCTTCTTGGATCCTTACCACACTTCAACAGAAGTCGCTGCTCAAGAATTCAAAGTTGTTAGGGAGAATAGTGGTCATTGTATTTCAATACCTCTTTTCCAATGTATTACCATTTTCCAAACTTTGTAATCATCTATGGAGTCTCGCCATTCGCAGACTACCATTCCATTAATAAAGTTTGAGCTTTTATCCAATTCTTCGCAGTTCTCATTTTATTCTGCTTACAAAGACTCTATTTATTATTGATAGTAATTTTCAAAACAAAGAGATTTAATAATAAAATTAATTTTGAAAAGAATTTACAAATTACTTTTTACTTTAGATTTTGTGACTCAAGAAAAACAAAAATAGTGATTCCAAGGATGGAAAAACTCTCAAATGGTGGAAGCATGTATTCCCCAAGAAAGTTCTTTCTGGTCACTTTCGTTGATATGTGTATGATCTTCTTATGTTTCTCAGATAGTTAGAGATGATACCAATTGATGTATGGCGCAGTATTGGGTTTGTTATCCCTTTTTCCCCAACCAAGTCTTGGTTCATTTGTTTTCCTCCATATTGATTATTTTGATTTCAGGTTTTGCATGGTTTGAAGCCCCTATCTTAAAACCCTGGTGTAATACAGTGGGAGAACTGACTTGGTTGTTTTGCGTTTGATCGTAATTGTTGCGGATATCAAGAGTCGCCACCGACTTTTCTTTTATCCAATAAGGAAATGGTTAAAAGAACGGGAAAGACCTTTAGATATTTTTTTCTTGAGTTCGGGTGGTAGGTTATAAAAAGGGAAGGTATTATCACCCTTTTCATCTGTAGTTATCTACGGGCTCTTAGTTGCTTGCTAGATCACTTGCTTTGTTTGAAAATCTACTTTGTGGTGTAAGTTTAAAAATATTTTGAAAAATGCCTTTGTTGCGGAAAACTGTGTAATGATTCTCATCTCTATAAGAATGCGTACAAAGTGGTGGTTTTGAAAGTAGTTCAAAGAAGATGTTTGTTTTTTGAAGATGTCTTTGAAAGTGTAAGTGTGGAAAATGGTTTTAGTTCAAGAGCAAGCAACTACGAGCGTCCTACCTACTCAAAAGGTCTAATGTTCTTTTCCTCCTCCTTTAGATGTTTCTATCTTACCATTTATTGATAAGAAACCCCGTCATTGGATGTGAAGGGACGGGCGTCGGTCGATCGTATAGTCATAGAAGGAAACCTATGAGACGTTTTAGCAATTTCGTCAGGGACTAGATCGTTTACCAAAGGTAACATCGAGGGATATCGAGGGACTACGATCTTTTTATCGAGGGTCTTTGTTAAAACGCCCATATTCGAGGGAACTGACTATTTTCCGAGGCAACAAGTGAGATTACCCTAGAGGTGCATGTGTGTGAATAGTGTGTTTTATTGCATGCATTTAGTCTTGAATTTAGGCTGTCTACTTGTTGATTTTAACTCTTGCCATACACAACCTAATTACTAGCATTTTATGAAAGCAATAAAAATAAGGAAAATAAATATCCTACAGTATTGAATAGAAAAAAAATGTAAATATATAGAAAACATAAAGATAAAAATAGTGTAAAAGAGAGAAAGAAAAGACATCCTGGATCGAACAATGTGTCTTTTGATTCCCATATTTTTCCTTCTTTCAATTGGGCTTGTAACCAGTTTTGCGTCCTTCGATTCACACTCCTTTTCCTTTCATTTGGGCCTACAAATCAGTGTGTATCGAAGCCTGTAACCTTCGATTCACACCACCTTCTTTTTTTATTTGCAACTGTGAAGAAGTAAGGGGCGAAGCCTAAGGCTTTGATTTACATAAACTTTTTTCTTTCGTTTGGGTCTGTATAGGTTATTTCTTACTTGAAGGAAAACAAACAAAATGGTAGAAACGAAAACCAACAGAAGTTATCAATGATGCTTGAAACGAAAAAAAACTTAAAATCAAGAAGACTTACCTTGCTTGAAGTTGGAATGTGGGTTTTGGACTTGAGTTGCTGCCCTGGATGCTCTTAGATTCGAAGGGAGTGAAACAATTGTCATGTTTCTTTGACTGGATTCCAAAGCCAAGAAAAGTAGAGTTGTGTTTCTTTGGTTCTGGATTTGAAGGAAAAGAAACAAGTGTTGTGTTTCTTTAGTTCTGGATTTGAAAGAACAGAAACAAAGGTGTGGTCTTTTGATTATGGGTTTGAGAGTGTGTTAAGTGCTTTCTCTTTTCTTTTCCTTGCCAACAAATCTCTCTCCATCCACTAAAAAGCCACCCCTTAGATGTATTGGGGAATTTTATTGTTTGTTGGGGAAATAAACCCATTTGACAATCTGCTGGAGAAGTGTTGTCTTCTTGGCATAAATCCTCAATGATTCTTTAAATCAACTCAGCTGGGGAGAGGTTTTCAAGAGATTGAAACTCTGGTCGAGGATTGTATGGATCCAACTTTATCGGGATATCCATGAATTTGGCATGGAGGGATTCCTACCCTTATCCGTGGAGATTATTCTGTGGGGATAACCTTATAGAGATGACTCTATGGGGGCTTGACTGGGGATCATCCTATGAAAAGGACTTTGTGGGAATTTGTCACTGCCCCTAGTAGTAAGTGTTGTAGTACTGCCAGAAAATGCTTGCTTGGCCATACGTAACCCTTTGCTGGAATTCAAATTTAATGCCCCAAGTGATTCAGATGGAGATTTGCCCCTGGTTATGAGAAATTTCTTGGAATCTTGACCTGACTGCCCCAGATGGGTTGGATAGTGACATGTCATGCCCCTTTGATTATGAGAGGTTTGTCATTTGCAGGTGTCTTTCCATTTGAAGTGATTCTGTTTCTTGAGAATTTTCGTTCATTGGATATTCACCGTGTGAATTTCTCCGCTGTCAAACAATTAGCCATATGCAAACAGCGATATTCAAACAATGCAAAGTTTATGCTAGTCTTGCAAATTTAACAAATAAAGAGTTTTGTAAGAATATGAATTCAACTCTGGATTTTTATTAAGCCTTACAGGATTCAGGATACCTTTTGTAATAGTATGCTTTTGAACTAACCCATGCTTCAATTAGGACTTTTAAAGGGTTGTAACGTAGCCTGGTTCACGGTTTAAGAAACAAAGGATAAGGCTCAAAGTATATTTGTACCCACATGTTCTTCGTGATGTTCTTCAGTCCTAAACATAGTTAATTGTGCGTTTGGAATCCAATTGAATTTGGAATGTCGTTTTGGTGATGGTTCAAATACTGGAAGTTTATTTGTGAAGGCAGTCATTTTTGCAATATTTTCATGTTGTAGAGGATTCGTAACGACCTATTTTCCTCAATTTATTATCCCTAATTATTGCTTGATTTTTTTGAAATTATAGTCAGCGGGATGCCCCCATTTTTCTTAAGTCTCCTTTGTAGGTTTTGACTTAGTGGGCTTTTTCTTTTGGAGGTAATGACTGCCTATTTGATAGGGAACCATCACCATATTTTGATTCCAGAGGAATGTTTTTTATGTCATTCATTGTGTACGAAGTGAAAGCTTGCGACTGAACGCACATTTGAATTTAACTGAGAAATTACCCTGCCCCAAGTTTTGATTAAAGGTTTCAATTTGTGCAAAAAAGAAAACTCCTACTTCTTAAGCTCAAAAGGGTTGACTATAGATTATCCTCCTTATAACTCCACTGTTTAGGAATTGAAATAACGCCTATATATTGTCAGCAAGGTCTGTCCAAAAGCATACTGTATGAGATTATGGTATTGTTTTCGTCATCCTCCCTCTAAAGGCTTGCAACTTTTAAAACAAGAGTTGAATATCATAAAGGCAGTAAAAAGCATAGTTTAAATAGAGTGAAAATGAATGGATTAATTCAAGACAAACATATGCAATGCATTAATGAAACAAAGTTTAACATTAATAGATAAGTGTTCGAACAAGCCAAAGAAATTACAATTGAATATTCAAATAAACAAAAGTTTCTCCGCCTAAACTGGTCACTTCAGATTGTGTGTTTTTGAGGGACGACAGAAAAATTCCAGCTGACCATCTTGTGTGAATTCCAGTGCTCATTCGTCAATTAGGTCTTGAATTTTATATTTCAACGTCCAACAGCTATCAGTATCATGCCCTGGACTGTTGGAGTGATATTCACACCATTCATTTGGATGGTAACTAGGAGCGTAAGTATTAGGATTCCTAGGAGGATCCTTCAATGTGACCAAATTCAAATTCAACATATGTAGAAAGACTTGCAACACCGGCATGTTAAGTTTGGTATATTGTCTATTGGATGTATCCTGATTATGCCGATTACCCTGTTGTTGTTGTTGGCGAGGTTGTTGTTGGGCTCGTGACGTAGAAGCAATTTGGATAGGTCTACTCTCCACCAAGAAAACTTCTTGTCTCATTAGGGGCTGATTAACGACCTGATCCCCAGCTTCGACTGTTTCTTTCATGCAGTTGCATCTGTCTTGATGAAGCTTGCTGATGAAGGCTCTCAGCTCTTCTTGTCCCTGAGCCAAGTTTTAGATAAGAGCCATCTGTCCCACCATCTGTCCCATCATCTGGATCTTCATTGTGGCTATCTCCGTTTTTAGCCGTTCCAACTGGTCCTCTTTGTTGTCCTCAGGATTCTTCATGGTCATGCGCCTAGTGAGGAGTGCTTTCACCTCTTCTTGCCCCTTGGATAGGTTCAAGAACATTTCTTGAAGCTGAGCATTTTGGGTTTGAATTTCCTTGATAGTCTGTTCTAGAGCCATCTCTATTGAAATAAACATTAAGCAGATGAGACACCCGTGTGGGGAAAACCTATCATGATATAATGTATGGTATATGGAATGCAATGTTTTCAAGGATTTAGAAGATTTAAATTTGTCTAGACAAAAGGGAGAAAACATTAATTGTATTAATAAGTTCAAAATGATTACAACCATGCCCCTTGGGCTTACAGTGGAGGAAATTAACATGAAATAAACTCATAAGACAAAAAGGTCCAGCGCATCCTTTTTGGCGTAATGTAGGCGTTCGAACTTCGCTCTTCATGAAGCTGTCTCGTAAGCTCCAAAACCTTCTTTTCACTCGCGTAGAAATGGGCTTCGAAGGTGTCTCGCTCTTCCTTTAGCTGAATCCAAGATTTTAGAAAATCTACAAGAGAAGTAGGCATGTTAGGATAAAGGACAGTGTACGGAACATCTCTTTCGGCAACAGGCTCCATGATGATAGGTAGGATAGATGGGTAAGGTATCATGAGACTTTGAGCATGATTTTGTACCCACTTAAGATAAGGATCCAAAGGAATGGAGTTCTTATGCACCAATGTCTTGCTATCCACCTTGTTTACTATTCTCTAAGCTCGTATGAACCTTTGACAATAGCCTTGGTCGTCACCCTTGTAATTGAATACCAATCCTTGGATGAGTGTATCATGGGGACCATCTCTTCGTGCATACCCAAACTATCGTAAAGCCAGACAAAGGTTGTAGGTAATACCTACCCTAATTCCAAGCAGAGGGACATTAGGGAATTCCCCACAACGGTCGATGATAGTAATGTCCTCAAAGGATCAAGAACACCAATGAATATCAGAATGTTTGAGTGACATCATCCTTTGAGACCATGTTAAGCCTTGCTCATTCTTCAATGTTGATCGAGGTAGATGCGAAATAAACCACCTAGAGAGCAATGGAATGCAACACAAAAGAGTACCTCTTTTCTTCATGGTGCGAGTGTGGAGACAATGTAGAATGTCTCCAAGCAGGGTAGGTACAGGATTGCAAGAGAGAAAGACCTTAATGGCATTCACATCTATGAGTCTGTCCGGATTGGGAAATAGAACCAAACCATAGATTAGAAGGGCCAAGACATCTTCAAAAGCTTGAAAATCCATATCCTCCCAGAATGAACGAGCCTTCTCCAAGAGAAACTTGTCTAGGAAACCCTTGACTCCACTTCTTCTCTCCCAATTCATTATAATGTAGGCTCTCTTCAAATGCAAGGCTTTGGAAATGACTTCAGGCTTTGGAGTCTCCTCTAAACCGATGAACGGTATTTGATCAAGCACAAGCACTCCTAACAGTTAAGAGAACTCTTATAATGTGGGCACCAATTAATAGTCAGGAAAGGTGAAGCAATGATGCATGGGATCAAAGAATTGGAAGAGAACACACATCATTTCTTGTTGGAAGAGAGAATCTCCAGGCACCCTTGATGCTAATTCTTGAAGTTGAGGATGCGCTTTCACAAAGCTGACTCGGATGGTATTCCTTTGAATGGGAATCATGGCCTACAAAATAGAACAATGATAAATTCCTAAATCCTTGAAATGGTTAGTGAGAATTATGTTATGATGTTTATGATGTTATGTACAGGTGAACAAAGCAAACAAGTATTTATGTACAAATAATCATATACAAATAAGGCACACAATTCCTTAGGTTTAGGCTTGCATGGGGTTCATAGGTAAGTACCCTCTTGGAGTTTAGTTGGTTCAACCTATCCTAGAAAGTAATCGGGTTCTAGGGGATCTCAATATCACTAATATTTCTTCATTGGGAATTGTCTCAGCATAATCAATCTTTTCTTGAGGTCGAGATATCCCAAAAGTCCAATCTCAATTAGTGTAGCATCAAGTATCAACCAATCTTCAGCTTTACACCAAAGTCGACTATCTCACTACTTCCTAAAGGCCAAGTTGTTCAATTAAGGTTCTAAGGTCAGTTAGTGCTTCATGAGACCGCTCAGCGGTCCCGTATTCTCCTCGATTCAACACAAGGGATATTGGTACCAACAAATTTGTCACACATGCGTAGCCATCGCTTCAACCATGTCGGTATACGCTGCACAGCCCCCACGATTTATTTCTACTTATCTAAAAGGTGCCCCAGATCCAGGTGTAAGCTCTTTAACAAAAACCCAAACAAGGACCCATAATGTAAAGCAACCAAGTCAAACAAGGAAAGCAAGTAAAGGTGATATAGCCCTAAGGTAACCCCACTTTTTTAGTTATCTCCCTAACAGAGTCGCAAGTTCTGGAATATGGTGGGAGAACCGACTTGGTTGTTTTGTGTTTGATCACAATTTTTGCGGATAGCAAGAGTTTCTACCGACTTTTCTTTTATCCAATAAGGAAATGGTGAAAAGAATAGGAAATACCTTTAGTGATGTTTTCATGAGTTCGGGGGGTAGGTTATGAAAAGGTAAGGTATTAACACCCTTTCATCTGTAGTTATCTACGGGCTCTTAGTTGCTTTCTAGATCACTTGCTTTGTTTGAAAATGTGCTTTGTGGTGTAAGTTTGAAAATATTTTGCAAAATGCCTTTGTTGCGGCAAACTTTGTAATGATTCTCGTCTCTATAAGAATGTGTACAAAGTGTTGGTTTTGAAAATAGTTCAAAGAGATGTTTGTTTTTTGAAGATGTTTTTGAAAGTGTAAGTGTGGAAAATGGTTTTAGTTCAAGAGCAAGAAACTACGAGCGTCCTACCTACTCAAAAGGTCTAATGTTCTTTTCCTACTCCTTTAGATGTTGCTATCTTACCATTGATTGATAATAAGCCCCGTCATTGGATGTGAAGGGACGGGCGTGGGTCGATCGTATAGTCATAGAAGGCAATATATGAGACATTTTAGCAATTTTGGTAGGGACCAGATCGTTTACTGAAGGCAACATCGAGGGACATCGAGGGACTACGATCTTTTTATCGAGGGTCTTTGCTAAAATGCCCATATTCGAGGGACATGACTATTTTCCGAGGCAATAAGTGAGATTACCCTAGAGGCGCATGTGTGTGAATAGTGTGTTTGATTGCATGTATTTAATCTTGAATTTTGGTTTTCTACTTTTGATTTTAACTCTTGTCATACACAACCTAATTACTATCATTTTATGAAAGCAATAAAAATGCGTAAAATAAACGTCCTACACTATTACATGTTTTGGGGGATAGGGTATACATATTTACAAATGGGGTTTGGAAAGCAATAAAAGTCCTAATTATTACAACCATATTAAATAGAGAAAAAATGTAAATATATAGAAAATATAAAGAAAAAAATAATATAAAAGAGAGAAAGAAAAGACATCCTGGATTGAAGGATGTGTCTTTTGATTCCCACACTTATCCTTCTTTCGATTGGGCCTGTAACCAGTGTTGCATCCTTCGGTTCACACTCCATTTCCTTTCGTTTGGGCCTTCAAATAAGTGTGTATCGAAGCATGTAACCTTCGATTCACACCACCTTCTTTTTTTATTTGCATCAGTGAAGCAGTAAGGGGCGAAGCCTAAGGCTTTGATTCGCACAAAAAAATTTCTTTCGTTTGGGTCTGTACAGGTTAGTTCCTGCTTGAAGGAAAACAAACAAAAGGGCAGAAACGAAAACCAACATAAGTTATCAATGATGCTTGAAATGAGAAAAACTTAAAATCAAGAAGACTTACCTTGCTTGAAGTTGGAATGTGGGTTTTGGACTTGAGTTGCTGCCCTGGATGCTCTTGGATTCGAAGGGAGTGAAACAAGTGTTGCGTTCCTTTGACTGGATTCGAAAGCCAAGAAAAGTAGAGTTGTGTTTCTTTTGTTCTGGATTCGAAGGAAAAGAAACAATTTTGATGTTTCTTTAGTTCTGGATTTGAAAGAACAAAATCAAAGGTGTGGTCTTTTGATTCTGGGTTTGAGAGTGTGTTAAGTGTTTTCTCTTATCTTTTCCTTGCTAACAAATCTCTCTCCAGCCACTAAAAAGCTACCCCTTAGATGTATTGTGGAACATCTTATTTATAGAAGAGTTTGGCTAAGATTTGAGAGGGAAAACAAAAGAAATTTGAACAAATTGGGTATGCTTTTTTTGTAGTTTTCGAGGTGCAGTTTTTGTATGCCAATTTAGTGCAAATATTAAAGCAGCATAGCAGGACTGCTTTGCAGCAGTTTTGGAGTGTTATGGCCAATACAGCAGGCCTGGGCTTGGCAGCACATAGGACTTTGGTCAACAAGCATCTTGAATATAACTCATCAAAAGATAAAACAAAACTTGTTTTTAACAATTGTGTCCTTCGAATGGACCACATTTTTGTTCTTCGAATGCACCCCTTGTAATTATTCGAATGGGACACCCACGTATGTCCTTTAAATCTAACAATGTGTGTCCTTAGAATGGGCCACTAATTGTGTCCTTTGAATGGGACACCTATAAATGTCCTTCAAATCCACCAATGTGTGTCATAGTGTAGAAATTATGTGTGTTAAAGGTTTTTAAAAGTGGAATTGAAGCAAGATGTTTCAAAGGGAGCCACTGCCTTGTAAATTGAAGCACTCATGAAAGAAGCCAATGCTTTGTGGGTGCTAGCATGAAGGGAAGCCATTTCCTTGTGCATTGAAGGCAAGCACAAAGGAAGTCATTTCCTTGTGGGTCGAAATCAAGCACAGAGGAGGCACTTGCCTTGTGGATCAAAGCAGACGTGTAAGAAGCCAATGTTTAATCAAAGCTTGCATGCAGGAGGCCACTGCTTTGTGAATCAAAACAAACCTACAGGAGGCCATTGACGAATCGAAGCTTGCATACAGATACCCATTATCTAATCGAAGCTTGCATGCAGGAGGCCATTGCTTTGTGAATCAAAGCAAGCATGTAAGAGGCCATTGCTCAATCGAAACTTGCATGCAGATAGCCATTGTCCAATCGAAGCTTGCATGCAGGAGGCCACTGCTTTATGAATCAAAGCAAGCATGAAGAGGCCATTGCTCAGTCGGAAATTGCATGCAGATAGCCATTGTCCAATCGAAGCTTGCATGTAGGAGGCCACTGCTTTGTGAAGTAAGCATGTAAGATGTCAATTCTCAATAGAAGCTTGCATGTAGTAGGTCATTGCTTTGTGAATCAAAGCAGACCAGTAGGAGGCCACTGCTTTGAATCGAAGTAAGCCAGTTTCAAAGGGAGGCATTGCCCAGTCGAAGCTTGTGGACCAAAGCTTGCTCGAAGGGGACCCAATGCCCAATCGAAGCTTGTGGACCAAAGCTTGATCAAAGGGGACCAAATACCCAATCGAAGCTTATGGACCAAAGCTTGATCGAAGGGGACCAAATACCTAATCGAAGCTTATAAATTAAAGCAAACTTGCTCTTCTTTGATTTGATGCTTGATAGCTTAATATGATCCATGGAAACTTGTGCAGTCTTGACCCAGTAGAAATTTTGTGAGAAAATCTTGAGAAATGAGAGGGAAAATTTTGGGGTACAATAGCTGGTAAGGCAACTAGACAAGAGCGGTATCTTTTATAAGAAGTGTTGAAATAATTCTCAACTTTTTGGGTTTTCTCCGGCCAAGTGTTGGGTTTGATTTAAAATCCCCATAATCTTGACATTTTTGCTGAATTGTTTGATTTCTTAAATCCCCAAGTAAAGATAAGATAACGTCTCTCTCTAAAAGTTGTTATCCCCATGTGGTTTCATAATTTCTCCCCAGGGAAGTTTATGTAATCATCTCCCTTGGTATTGAAAAATGTATTTTGGTTTCGACATTGTGGTATTGTCATCCCCGATGAAATCAGCACAAGATCCCCAGTTGATGTCTCGTCGACATGGTTTTCACCTTCTCTAATGAAGTCAATATTGTTATCTCAAGTGGAATTCTAGACGTTGGAACTTTGTTTTCCCCATTGAAGTACGTGTGATATTCCCCGATGAAGCCTGGAGGAGGATGTTATCTATACTGATTTGTTATTTTGATTATTTTCAGATTATTTTTCTTCCCATATGAGTTAAGCCGTGAAATATGAATTTATTTCCTCAGTTGATGCTTACTTTCTTATGAAATTTTCATCCTGGATGTGATTTAGACGAGTGTTAACTTTACCCAAGCTGGTTTTGTCTGGTTATTCCCAATGATGTGTGTCTGTGTTGTCAGCATATACATGATAACATTCATACATACATCATGCATATCTGAATTAAATTCATTGCTCATTTGTATTCATTAATATTTTGTTGGCATATTACCCTATTTTGCAGAGTTATGTCACCCTCTCTCCAATAGAGTGTTGATCTTAAGCAGAAAGTGTATATATTTTCAATTTCCCCATTGAGTTATCTCTTGTGGAAGAATTTTTCTTTAGGCTTCTTATTCGGCTCATTATCTGGTTAGATGCATTTTTCCCTTTTGAGTTTACTTCTCGTCAATTGCAATCTTGGTTGACTGTTTCACTCCAATTTATTTCTAGTTTGAATTTGTGGCTCCCGGAAAGGTTATTATTCTGTGTTCTGCAGGCTTTGCCCTCGAGTTTGAAAATGTGCATTTATTTTGCACGAGAAGACTTTTTCTCCTCAGCAGGAATGTGTTGGTATTTCCCCATAGAAGCCAAGATTCATTTCCCAACAACATTATTGCACTTCTTTCTTATAAAAATAGATGGCAGGTCTCTTTATTTGAGCAACTTGCACTTCCCCAATAAGTCTAATAGCTCCCAGAGAAGATTCATTTGTTACTCTAATGGATGGTAGTCTCATCATTATGGGAGATAGTTTTTTGTTGATATTTGTTACTCCAATGGATGGTAGTCTTGTCATTATGGGAGATAGTTCGTTGTTGAGATTTGTTACTCCAATGGATGGTAGTCTCATCATTATGGGAGATAGTTCGTTGTTTGAGATTTGTTTACTCCGATCGATGGTAGTCTCATCATTATGGGAGATAGTTAGTTGTTTGAGATTTGTTTACTCTAATGTATGGTAGTCTTGTCATTATGAGAGATAGTTCATTGTTTGAGATTTGTTTACTCTGGTGGATGGTAGTCTCGTCATTATGGGAGATAGTTCGTTGTTGAGATTTGTTACTCCAATGGATGGTAGTCTCGTCATTATGGCAGATAGTTCATTGTTTGAGATTTTTTTACTCTGATGGATGGTAGTCTCGTTGTTGTACCCCAAAATTTGCCCTCTCATATTCCTTAAGACATTGCAAGAAAAATCTCCAAGTGGCTCAAGATAGCTCAAGAGTTGGTCAGACAAGCTATCTCCTAAGGCAGTCTACCTCAAATTAGGGTTTTGTGTTGCATCAAGATCTGTGAGTACAAATGACCTCAAGTGCTGCCCAATGTCCTAATATATTCTCAAGATCATACATGTCAAATTTCAAGCCTTGCAGAGGAGGTTTGCTCAATCAATTGCTCAAAAGTCCAAAAATCGACTGTGTTAGGGCAAAAGTCAACTGTGACCTATAAACAGTCAAACTTCAAGATTTTTTGTCAACATTCTCATTTTGAAGGATATTTCATCATTTTATCAAGGTTTGATCATGATTCATCAAGGATTGCTCAAAATTCATCAAGACTCAAAAGTTGCTAAATTAGGGTTTTGTAGAATAAGTCAACTCAACTTTGACCAAGCATAACTTTCTCATACTTTATGATAAATGACCCATACAAAGCCCATTTTGAATAAGATTCAATTTCCTACAATCCATCTTCATACCCCAAGATCAAAAAATGCACTCACAAGAAGTTATAAATTTGGACATTATAGGTCATTTTTGAAAGTCAACAAAAACACCTTTTTTGTCAAAGCTTATAACTTGAGCATGGAATATAAAAATGAGATGAGACCAAAAGAGTTGATTATAGGACATATCAATCTTTCTAAAAAGTCCAAGAACACCTCCAAAAGTTCAAAATTGAAGAAGTTATGCATTGTTGAAGTTGGACTTTTTTGCAAAATTGCCAAAAGTCAACTATCCCCAAAACTTCAAATTTTGTCAAATGGGCCCATTCGTTTTCACTTGTTTTGAGTTTGAATTATAGCCCACGTTCCCTAGCTTCAGCCATGTGTCCATATCTCATTTTTATTATTTAATTTGATTTTTATTTGAATTTATTCATTTTAAATCAAATTAAATCACATAAAATCAAAAATATTGATAACCAAAGATTTTTTGTTGATTATAGGCTTCAATGGACAGATAGCACATCTCCAAACTCGTATCAAGGTATAAGTGTACAAGAAGATATGATTTGAATCAAATTTGGAAAGGTTTAATGGTGGAATCAAATCTGATTCATGTGCATTGATATGAAGAGATTTGATCCATGTTTCTTACCCTAATGCAGTATACATTACATATGGAAGCTAAAGGATACGAAAAAAAGGGTTCGCAAGTGTTGGAAGAGGCAGAATGAAAGTGCAAAAATTCACAAAAAAGTGAGAGATCAAAGTCCAAGTTAGAGGCAGTTTCAGGACACGAGATTGGTCTCAATCGCTTCCTGACCATTCACACAAGCTAACTGGATCAAAACCATGCATTCTGAAGCCCCCAAATGCATTATAAGTCTCACGAAAACGACGTCTGTTCAGGAATTCGATTTGATCTGTTCTTGCATCATTTGAGAAAACTAATGGCATATTTGTGATCACAAGAGCATTTGCAAGCTTTTCATAATATTCAATTGCATTCATCTGGCTTATATGAAGAACCACCATTATTAGGGTTCGGTTCTTGTTTTTGGGGTTTTTTATTTCAGAAACAATTGACCTCCATGAAGGGTATGGTTATGACCAGGAGGTTGAGACGAACACGACTATGCCCTTGAAGCTCATTTTTATGGCCTGTATAGGATTTGGAAGATGGGCATGCCTATAGCTACAGACTTATGTCCGTTGGTATAGGTATTTGACGTTTTAGCCACGGATGAGAGGTTGGGGATGATGCGTGGCATCCCATTACTGGCCAATTCAAATATCACGCGCGCTTTTTGTTTTTTTCTGGCAATTATTTTGTTTTCATATATTATTATTAGTGTATATCATAATAACAATTGAAATAGCTTGGCGTAGTGGTGGACGTTGCATGTGCATTCCCTTCAGGACTTGGGTTAGAATCCCAAGTCCTCCACTTTCTCAATAATTTTAGTTTTCAGGTATTCCCATACAGGCGCCTATCTGCATTCCATCATACTCCCTCATGCATCCAAGAGTCAGATGGCCAATTGCCAGATCTGATGGTCAGGAATTGAAGGTCCACCAAGGCGCCAGTTAGTGCATGAGCACTAGATCTACAAAGTCAAAAAAGGCCAGCACTAATGGGCCTTCAGAATTACTATCAACACCCCAAAAAAAAGGCCCAAATTCTTCTCCTCTCTTATTATTTATTTATTTACTTTAATTGTTTTATTTAATTCTCAAACCAATCAAAAAATTCTTTTTTTAATCAAATAAAATCACAAATATTTTTTATTAAATCAAACCTTAAACTTTTATTTTTTTTCTTAATAAACACTAATTAATTAATTAGGTTTTTAATTCTAGAAAACTCTAACTTATTTTTGTAAATAATTAAAATTGATTAGATTTAATTAGGTTTTAACCACTATTCAATAATTTTATTTTCTTTCTTAAAATAACAAAACCCCAAAATATATCATTAATTATTTTTCATTTAATTAATTTAATTTAGTTGTTTAATTTAGGATTAATTTCTTTTCTTAATTTAAAAACAAACAAAAAAACAACAAAAAGATGGCATTTTCTTTAACCAAAAGGGTCAAAACCCTAAATTTCACACTCGATATAGGTTCCCGCGCGCGTTATTTATTTTTATCCAATAATGTACCTGTCTCCGGATTGTAATAGTTAATTAGGACCATTTGATTATTTTTATCGCTTTATTTTATTTTTCAAAGGGTTTGTCTTTGGCGATGTAAATACCCGCCGCCTTGTAATTTAAATTCCGCATTTTAATTTCGCAAATTATAACTGTTAGATGTTTGATAATAGGGTTTGCAAAGACTGAATGTTAATCTTAAAATCAAATTAGATCACCTTTAACATGTACAAAGATAAAAATAAACTGAAAACGACACACTCGCACATGCGCACTCTTAGGGTACACCCCACTTGGTTGCCTTCGAACACGGTCATTGAGTATAAGTCGCTTTAGAGGTCTCCCTCTTGTCTAAAAGATCATAGTCGCCTCGAAACGGTTGCCTCAGATATTGTTGCCTCAAAACAAATTATTTAAGACATTAGGGTTACCGCTAAGGCGTCCTAACATTGCTTTGGTGACCGTATGTCCCTCATTTGAATTGACCCTTAAAACTCCAACGACGATGCTACCTACTCATCAATAGTGGGATAGCATTATCTAAAGGAAATTAGCATAGAGCGATTCCTTTTTCGAGTAGGTAGATGGTTATTAGATACTTGCTCTTTCAAAAAACAAAATCTTTTTCACACTTACACTCCTTTTTCGAACAAAGTTTTCAAAAACACTTCATACGCTCTTGAGGACAGAAGCAAGAGTTAAATCGAAGTTTTCAAACAAAAAATTTTTCAAACCCACAAGCACAAAGAAAACAATTTTGAAAACAATTGAGCAAGTACCTAAGAGCCCGTGGATAACCACAGATAGAAAAGGTGCTAACACCTTCCCTTTCTATAATCTACCCCCCGTACCGGAGAAATATCATGAAAAAGGAATTTTTCTGTGCTTTTTTCCTTTCCTTGTTGGATAAAATAAAAGACGGTGGCGACTCTTGCTTACCGCGACATTTTGCAAACACAAACGCAAAATGCAAACCAGCAAAATTTCCTTAACGAAATAGGGAAACCACATCCCGGTTCTGGCCACCGTATCACAGAACTGGCGACTCTGCTGGGGATGATAATAAGTGGGGTGTACCTTAGGAATAGTTCATAATGTTTTCAATTGCTTGACTTGTATGCTTTATCTTTGTGGGTTGAATCGGAGTTACTATAGATTCTAACCCGGATCTGGGGGATACCCTTTAGGTAAGTAGCAATAAACTGTGAGGGAACTGTACAGCATAGACCGATACGGTTGAAGTAGTAGCTACGTTGGTGTGGCACTTTAGTTTGTACCGATATCCTTTGTGGCGCAACGAGGAGAATATGGGTCTTCTAAGGGGTCATTAAGCACCAACTGACCTTAGAACCTTTAAATTGACCAACTTGGCCATAGAACAGTAGCAGTATGCTACACTCATTGAGACCAAACTCTCACGATGATTCCGGTCGTAAGAAAAGGTTGCTAAACTGGAATTATGACCGATCGAGGGTGGTCAGTGACATTGAGATCCTCTAGAACCCAGTTACTATTTCTAGGACAGGTTTAAACCAACTGAACTGAAAGAGGGTAATACCTAAACTCCTTGCCAACCTGAAATCTAAGGGCTATCTGTGTGACTTGTTTGCCCTTACCATGTTTGTTATCTGTGAATACTTGTGACGTGTGTCTATCATGACATCATGCATCATGATATTGCATACATATTGCATTGGACTAACCTATTTCAAAGACAGAGGGGATTCATCTTTGTTATGTTTTGTAGGTCATGGCACCCATGCGTAGAAACACTATTCGGATCAACTTTGTCCAGATTCCCACTCAGCTTAAGGAATTGGTTGCAAAGATGCCAGATACTTCTTCCTTTATCAGAAGACATGGGCACCTCCTTGGTTTGGTCACCTACAAGACGGATGAACAGATGATGAGTGTCTTAGTCCAGTTCTTTGATCCACTGTACCACTGATTTACCTTTCCGGACTACCAGTTGGTCCCTACCTTGGAAGAGTTCTTTGATCTACTGGGTATCTCTATTCTAGAGCAGACCCCATTCACAGGTTGGGAGAAATTCCTTAGGCCGGAAGAGATTGCTTCAGCCCTCTATCTGACAAAGGCTAAGGTAATGTCTAATTGGGAAACTCGTAGTGGGACAAAAGGCTTCTTGACTAAGTTCTTGGTTGGTAAGGCTAATCAATTTTGGGACAGTCTAGACTTCCAGGCATTTGAATACATTCTGGCTCTTCTCATATATGGTTTGGTGTTGTTTCCTAACTCAGATTCTTTCGTCAATGTGAATGCAGTGAAGATTTTCATGTCCGGTAATCCTGTGCCCACTCTCTTGGGTGACATTTTGCACTCTCTTTATGCCTGCACTGCTCGGAAACGGGGAACCCTTATGTGTTGTGCACCATTGCTGGCGAGGTGGTTTATTTCTCACCTCCCCAAATCAGTTTTGAAGAACAAGGAAGGCATGGGTTGGGCCTACAGGATTATGTCTCTCTCTCATAATGACATCATTTGGACTATCAAAGTCATGGAAGACGTGGCTATTATTGATTGTTGTGGGGAATACCCCAATGTTCCACTGTTAGGAACCCATGTAGGAATCACTTATAATCCGTGTTTGTCCTTACGCCAGTTTGGGCAAGCTAGGAGGGAAGGACCTCATGAGTTACTGATGCTGAGCATTGTCTTTGACTTCCAAGGGGATAGTGACGAGCAACACCGCAGGTTCATACGAGCTTGGGATAGAGTGCACAGGTCTGATCTGCACGAGCTAGGTGCGAAGACTTCTCTTCTAATGGAGCCATATCTCCGATGGGTTCGAATCCATGCCCAAAAGCTGGGAATGCCGTACGAAGCCGTCTTGCCTATAACTCTTGAGGTTGCTGATGAAGAAGGGGTTCCTCCTACCATCCTCCATCCATACATGCCTACTGACATTGGGGAATTAAAGAGATCGTGGATGCAGCTGAGAGAAGAGCGGGATACTTACAGAGAAAAGTATCACGAGCAAGAGCAGAAGATCCGGAAGTTGACAAGGAAATTGGAGAATGAGAAGATCCTCAATGACTATGTCTGCACCGATAGGAAACGACCATGGGAGCACTGATTGTCTTTTGATTATTTCTAGTTTTGATTTACTTTTCAGTTTTTCTTTCTTGTAACGCCTTAAAGTCATCTGTTGAACATTTGAATTTAAAGTTTATCTAATAAAAGTGTGTTTCGTTTTGGTTTACGAATTTGAATCTCTAAAGTCTTTGAAATCATGTCATACGCATTTCATTCCATGCACCTCATAACAGGTACCCTTACAGGTTTTCTCATCTTCTTCGCTGTTTATTTCAGCATCATGTCTGCTGAAACATCAACTGATCAAGCTATCAAGGCTCTACAAGCTCAAAACGCTCAATTCCAGGAAATGTTCATGAATTTGGCTAAGGGTCAGCAAGATCTGAAGACCCTTATCCTGAAAGATAAGAAGAAGAAGAAGAAGAAGAAGAAGAAGAAGACGGTCCTCCTGAACATGGGTCACAGGTTTGGGAACAGGCTGCGAGATGAAGTCAATCTATCCCACTCATCTAGAGGGGGAGAAGACCAAGAAGAAAGGAGGGTTCCTAGCCCTGTGGTATCTGACCACGAGACTGACTTTGACGAAGACCAGAATCCTCCTGCCGAGGATAAATATACACAGCTTGAAGACTGGTTAAGTGCCATGGAGATCCAGAAGGTCCCTGGGTTGGACTTTGGTGATCTAGGTTTGTCATCTGGGGTGGTGATTCCCCACAAGTTTAAAGCACCAGCCTTTTCTAAGTACAACATGGTTTCTTGCCCAAAGTTGCACCTCCGTTCGTATGTTAGGAAGATTCAACCATACACCGCTGACAAGAACCTCTGGATCCACTTCTTTCAAGACAGTCTCTCAGGGACTCAGCTTGAATGGTTTTACCAGCTGGAAGGAGCTAGTATCCGTAATTGGTAAGATTTGGCTGCTGCTTTTTACAAGCAGTGCCAATACAATGCCGACCTCGCTCCCACGCGTACCCAACTTCAGGGTATGTCCATGGGTGCGTGTGAAGGTTTCAAAGATTACGCTCAGAAGTGGAGGGACCTTGCTGGAAGAGTGCAACCTCCCTTGGCTTATAGGGAGCTAGTGGATATGTTTTTGGGGACCTTGTCTGATCCGTATTTCAACCATCTGATTGGAAGTTCATCATCCGGGTTTACAGAGCTGATCATGACCGGGGAAAGAATTGAGGCCGGTATCAAATCTGGGAAAATACAAAAGGGTGCTTCGTCGGGCACCGAGAAGAAACCTTTTAAGAAAGAATCCAGTGATGTTTACAGTTCAAAAAGCCAGAATATACCTGAACTCCGCCAAGCTGTTAATTCGGTTGTTATTTCAAGACCAATTGTTGCCGCACAATGCAACAATCAGCCAAGGGCCGAGAGGCCGCAAATACAATTCACTCAGCTCAACATGACTTTATCCCAAATTCCGCCGCAGTTATTGAAGACCAACTTGGTGATTCCGAGGGAGGCCCCGAAGAATCCCAACACAACATCACCGATGTACAATCAAAACACCCGCTGTGCTTTTCACTCCGATAGCCCGGGGCATGACACGAATGATTGATGGGTCTTAAAGAACAAAGTACGGGATTTAATTAATGCTAAAGAGATTGAATTCGAAGCACCAGAAAGGCCTAATGTTGTGAGTGTTCCTATGCCCAAGCATGAAGTGAATGTTGTAGAGGAAGACTCGTTTGTGGTTTCTGTGAAATACATTGTTACTCCATTAATGACTGTGAAGAAGAACCTTCTGCTAGCCGGTTTATTTCCGGGCTGTGATGAAGGTTACCGTATGTGTTCCTTCCTACCTACCGGTTTCCATCTTTTGAAGTCAGGTGTCCAACGCCTGATGGATAATAAAGAAATTCTATTTGAGAAGACTTTTGTTCCATTGGTTCCTACTGAAGAAGTTGCTATAATCACCATTTTCGACAATTCTTCCAAGGCTTCCTCGAGAAAGCCTGTTTGAATCGCACCATTGATCATCACTGTTCCTGGGCGTATCCCCTATACATCCAATAAATCTGTCTCGTGGCATTATGGGGCCGACGTATATTATCACGGAGTTAAGCAAGACTTGAGTGCTGAAGAGGCTGATACTGACGTCAGCAATATTGTTGGACCTGCCAAAGTCACCCGCAGTGGAAGGCTTTTCTCCCCTGAGATCTCTCCACCAACTGTTCGGAAGCCTGTTGTCATTACATCTGCCAGTGTACCTATTACTGTCCCTGTTCAAGTTCCAATTCTTACCCCTGTTGCTGAGTCATCTGACACTCAGGGCAAAGGGACCACTGGTGAGCCTGCCCAGACGGAGGCACCGAAGAAGATTACTATTGAAGCCTCTAGACAAGAGATGGAGGAAATTTTGAAGATCATCAAAAAGAGCGACTACAATGTAGTCGAGCAGCTAGGGCAAACCCCATCCAAAATCTTTATGTTGTCTTTGTTGCTATGCTCAGAAACCCATGCCAAGGCTCTGATTGCTTTCCTGAAGACTGCGCACGTGCCGCAGGAGACATCAGCTGATCAATTTAAAGATTGTGTGGCTAGTCTGACTACTGATAATGGGTTGGGTTTCTCCGACGCAGACTTGCCTGCTAAGGGGAGGAATCACAATGATGCCCTGCATGTCTCCATTGAATGCAGGGGCACTACTCTAGCTCATGTATTGGTGGATACAAGGTCTTCGTTAAACGTTTTGCCTAAAAAAGCTTTGGACCGGTTAGACTGTGAAGGGTTGGAGCTAAAACCAAGTAACATTGTAGTCAGGGCTTTTGATGGGCCCAAGAGAATGGTACACGGAGAAGTGGATATTTCGATTAAGGTTGGTTCTCAGTTTTTTGCATCTACATTCTATGTGATGGACATACGGCCTTATTATTCTTGTCTGCTGGGTCGCCTGTGGATCCACAAAGTTGGGGCAGTAACGTCTACGCTTCACCAGATGCTAAAATACCCGGTCAAGGGGAAAATCGTTACAGTATGAGGAGAGGAGGAGTACATGGTAAGCCATCTCAACTCTTTCTGATATATGGAGATGGACGGGGAGTTCATTGAGACCTCATTTCAGCATTTTGAAGAGGTTCCCCAAACGTTGGCCTCAACTGAAACTGTTGTTGAAGATCCTCCAATGAAGATGGTTTCCCTCAAGGATGCTCGGGCTGTTGTTGAGAAAGGTGGGTGCGCAAACTGGGGCCAACTCCCTGATTTTGCATATAAGACTAACAAGTTTGGTTTGGGTTTCACTGGAGAAGCTCAAAGGGTTGTTCGGAATGCACAGATCGGAAGACCTCCCCTGTTTTTCAGCAATTCAGGAGTGAATGCCATTGAAGATGATGTTGAAGAGTCTGAGTTTGACAGTTGGATTTACCCAACTACTGATGGTGGACTAAGCAATTGGACGACAAAGGACTTCGTCCTAATTTCTTTTATTACCCAGTAATGAGACTTTTTGTTTTGAATTTGTAACAGACAATGTTTTAAACTTTACGGCCCGGTGTCTTACCCGGGGTACCGTGGCTTCATTTGTGAGGGCTTTATGTGTGTCATCTACATATATCATTAATAAAAGCATTGGAAGTTTCTTGCATTTCAAATTTTACGCTCCTTGTTCTTCTTTTATTATATCTTGCAAAATAGCTATTTTACAGACACTCACATATACAGGTCTACATCCACTATGGATCCCACTAATAACGACTCTGCTACTGTCGGTTATGACTTCGAAAGTCCGATCAACTTAGCTGAAGACGAAGGTGAAGATGATTGCAAAGTGCCTGGTGAACTTGCTAGACTGTTACTTCAGGAAGAGAGGGCTATACAGCCGCATGAAGAGCCAGTAGAATCAGTGAATCTGGGTACAGAGGTAGACAAGAAAGAGGTCAAGATTGGTGCAAATCTGGAGTCTAGTGTTAAGCAACGGTTGATTCAGATGTTGCGTGAATATGTTGAGATCTTTGCCTGGTCTTATGAAGATATGCCTGGGTTGGATACCGATATTGTGGTTCACCGATTGCCTACCAAGGAAGACTGTCCTTCTGTGAAACAGAAAGTTCGCCGAATGCGCCCGGAGATGTCTGAGAAAATCAAGGCTGAAGTGATGAAGCAGTTTGACGCCGGTTTTCTAGCAGTTACTTCTTACCCACAGTGGGTGGCCAACGTGGTTCCGGTATCGAAGAAGGATGGAAAAGTTCGAATGTGTGTTGACTATAGGGATCTGAACAGGGCGAGTCCTAAGGATGATTTCCCTCTACCTCATATCGACGTTCTGGTTGAAAACACCGCACATCATAAGGTCTTCTCCTTTATGGATGGTTTCTCCGGTTATAATCAGATTAAAATGGCTCCCGAGGATATGGAGAAGACAACCTTTGTTACTCAATGGGGTACCTTTTGCTACAAGGTCATGCCTTTTGGATTGAAAAATGTTGGAGCAACGTATCAGCGCGCCATGGTTGCCTTATTCCACGACATGATCCATCATGAGATTGAGCTATATGTCGATGATATGATTGCAAGATCTCAGACTGAAGAAGAACATCTGGACCACCTTCAGAAGTTATTTGACAGGTTGAAGTTGTACAAGTTGAGATTAAACCCTAACAAGTGCACCTTTGGGGTGAGATCTGGCAAGCTGCTGGGTTTCGTTGTAAGTGATAAAGGCATTCAAGTGGATCCTGCCAAGGTGAAGGCTATACAGGAAAAGCCAGCTCCCCGAACTGAAAAAGAAGTCAGAGGCTTTCTGGGACATTTGAACTATATTGCCTGATTCATCTCACACCTGACTGCTACTTGTGAGCCGATCTTCAAGTTACTGAAGAAAGATCAAGTGGTAAGATGGAACGATAAATATCAGGCCGCTTTCGAAAGGATCAAAGAGTATCTCCAAGAGCCACCTATTCTGATGCCTCCAGTGGAAGGGAGACCTCTGATCTTATACTTGACAGTACTCGACATTTTAATGGGGTGTGTGATGGGTCAGCATGACGAGTCTGGCAGAAAAGAGCATGATATTTATTACCTTAGCAAAAAGTTTACCGACTGTGAGACCTGATACTCGTTGCTTGAGAAAACTTGATGCGCTTTGGCATGGGCTGCTCGCCGGCTGAGATAGTATATGCTGACTCACACCACTTTATTGATATTAAAAATGGACCCAATCAAGTATATCTTCGAGAACCCTGCCTTGTCCGGAAGAATAGCAAGATGGAAGATGATCTTGACTGAGTATGAGATCTAATACACGACTCAAAAGGAAATCAAGGGAAGTGTGTTGGCAGACCATTTGGCACATCAAGCAGTGGATGGTTACCAGTCTATGAACTTTGAATTTATGGACGAGAATATCATGATAGTGACTGACTGCGAAGAACCTGGACCGGATGAAGGACCTGAGGAAGGATCCCGATGGTCTATGTACTTTGATGGAGCTTCAAACGCTTTGGGTAATGGCATTGGCGTCGTGATCATATCTCCTAAGGGCTCTCATACTCCGTGCACCGCCCAACTATGTTTTAACTGCACCAACAACATGGCGGAGTATGAAGCGTGCATCATGGGTCTTCAAGAAGCAATTGACCTAAGGATTAGGTTCTTGAGTGTCTTCGGAGATTCCGCTCTCGTGATCAGTCAGATCAAAGGCGAGTGGGATACAAAACACCCAAATCTTATTCCTTACAAGGAGTATGTGTTAACGTTTCTTCCACATTTCGAGGAGATAACCTTTGAACACTTCCCTAGAGAGGAGAATCAGTTGGCAGACGCGCTGGCTACGATGTCTTCTATGTTCAAAGTCAATTGGGACAACGAGGCTCCCCGAATTACCATTGAAAGGTTGGACGAACCTGCACATTGCTGCGACATTGAGACTGAAGAAGCAACGGATAAACCCTAGTTTCATGAGGTGAAGAGGTATCTTGAGGCTCAGGAATACCCCGAGGGTGCATCTGTTAATGACAAGAAGTTTCTGAGGAGGTTCGCGGCGAATTTCTTCATCAGCAATGGCATTCTTTACAAGCATAACCATGATTCGACCTTACTGCATTGTGTGGATAAGAACGAAGCAGAAAGGATCATGGCAAAGTTACATGAAGGTACCTTCGGAGCTCATTCCAGTGGACACACCATGGTAAAGAAAATCCTACGGGCAGGATATTTTTGGTCCACAATGGAAGCCGACTGTTATCAGCATTCCCGGACCTGTCACAAGTGCCAAGTCTATGCTGATAAGGTGCACATACCTCCAGTACCTCTGAATGTTTTGATAGCTCCGTGGCCTTTTGCAATGTGGGGCATTGATATGATCGGCGAGATCACACCTACGGCATCCAACGGGCATCGTTTCATCCTGGTAGCTATTGATTACTTTACAAAGTGGGTTGAAGCAGCTTCCTTTGCTATCGTAACCAAGAACGTTGTGGCACGGTTCATTCGGCACAATCTGATTTGTCGATATGGTGTACCAGAGAGGATCATTACAGACAATGGTACAAATCTCAACAATAAGATGATCACCGAGCTCTACAAGCAGTTAAAGATACAACATCACAACTCTTCTCCTTACCGACCAGAGATGAATGGGGCTGTAGAAGCAGCTAATAAGAACATTAAGAAGATTATGCAGAAGATGACAGTGACATACAAAGACTGGCATGAGATGTTACTGTTTGCTCTTCATGGGTACCGTACCTCAGCGCGGACGTCAACCGGGGAAACCCCTTATTCCTTGGTATATGGTATGGAGGCAGTCTTGCCCATTGAAGTTCAGATACCCTCTCTTCGGATCATGAAGGATGCAGGTTTAAGCGAAGAGGACTGGATTCATACCTAGCTTGATCAGCTGAACTTAATTGACGAGAAGAGACTTACAGCCATTTGTCATGGTCAAATGTATCAAAAACGGATGATCAAGGCATTTAACAAGAAAGTTAGACGACAAGGGTATCAAGTTGGGGACCTGGTTATCAAGCACATCATACTACCTCAAGGTGATCCCAGGGGCAAATGGACCCCTACTTACGAAGGGCCATTTATGGTTAAGAACATCTTCTCAGGAGGAGCTATGATTCTAACCACCATGGATGGTGACGACCTTCCTCACCCCGTCAATACAGACATAGTGAAAAGATACTACGCATAATCAAAGACCCGCTAGGTTGACTGGCTTAGGCAAAAATAAGGGCTTCTCGGTGAACCAAAAGGGTTCGGGGAAAAATAAGGGATGAAAATGAAAAAATTGTACACCCGGCTAGTCGAAAACCTGAAAAGGTGGCTTGGGCAAAAAAGGGTATCCCGGTGGACTGAAAACCCAAAAGGGCGGTCCAGGAAAAAATTAGGGATCAAAGCGTAACACTATGTCTCATTGGATCACCTTGCAACCAGACCTCGGTATCGACTATCAAGCTCGGACGACACTAATCAGTCTGATCCACCTTCAACCAAGTAGCAAAGTGATGAGATGCTCGAGGACATAAAGGCAATAGCAGAGCTGGAACCCAGTGGGATTATCCACATATCTATTTTGTTTAAGTTTTTCACAAATTGTGTAAATACTTTATTCGAAGGCGTTCTCTTACTAGGACGTCAGCCTCTTGTATAAAAAAAGCCTATTTACAGGCCAAACTTCAAAATCAATACAACTCATTTTCAGAGAAATTTCAAACTGTTTTTCCTTTATCTGTTTTGTTTTGCAAAAAACGTCCAATGTTCATTTTTGATATATGCATTTGACATTAATTGTTGCTCATGAATATTTACATGCGAAACAAAAGATGATTACTTGTAATATCAGAAACAGGGGAAAACGAGAAATGTCCAAGCTATACAGTTGCTCTGTCCACCAGGTACAAAGGTAGATTCAGCTGAAGAATATGGCTAAGGTACTTTCATTCCCCGTAGAGTAAGACAATAATGATAGCTCTCCCTAGCTGAGACTCACAATTGTGAATGAATCGGTAATATTCTCCCCAAGAAGAGTTTATCTACCATCCGGACTAAAAGGTCTTAATATTCCCCAACGGATTATAAGAATATCCCCCGGCAGAGTACAAAATATCCCCAGTGGAGTTTGAAATTTTTCCCAGCGCAGTATAAAAAAGCTTCCCCGGTGGAGTTTGGAGAAGCATCCCCAGTAGACTTTGGAAGATTGTCCCCAGCAGAGCTCAAAGGATTATCCCCATAAGAGTCTAAAAGGTTATCCCCAGTGAAGTCGCAACTGAAAGATCATCCCCAATGGAGTTCTTTCCCTTCACAAACAAGAAGTCAATCCCCAATAGGATTCAGTATCACCAGCAACGATAATTCATCCTCAGCGGAATTTATCGGTGGAATCCTCAGTAGAGCATCTCTTCCCCACAGAGTAATCTCCTCATCAGTTTATTCCCCAACAGAGTTATCCTCTCCTGCAGGTTTATTCTCACAATCATCTTCGTTCGCCATCCCCAGCGGAAATGAAGAATTCAACTCTTTTTTCTCCAGCAGCTATCCGGGATTTATTTTCCCCAGCTGAAAACATTACATTTCCATACATCATGACACATGCATATACGCATCATACAACAAAATCTCATTTATTTTGAGAACATCATTGTTTGATGCATATCATGCATTACATACAGCTAACATTTACCTTTTAGGAAGGATGCAGTTAAGTTCTCCGCTATAAAGCTTTTACCCAAGTCGAAATACTGACCAGTTCTTAAATCTCAACAGAATTATCCTCCGTTGAATTACAAATAAGGTCCTAAATCTCGACAAATTCCTCCGTCGAATTATAGACAGTTCCTAAATCTCAGCAGAGTTTTCTCAGTTGAATTACGGACAAGTCCTAAATCTCGATGAAGATGTTTCCCTCAGTCGAAGTACTGACCAGTTCTTAAATCTCAACTGAATTATCCTCAGTTGAATTACAGATAAGGTTCTAAATCTCAACAAAGTTCCTCCATCGAATTACAGACGAGTTCCTAAATCTCAGCAGAGTTTTCTCAGTTGAATTACAGGCAAGTTCTTAAATCTTGACGAAGATGTTTCCCCCTCGGTTGAATTACGGGCAAGTTCTTAAATCTCAACAGAATTATCCTCCGTTGAATTACATATAAGGTCCTAAATCTCGACAAATTCCTCCGTCGAATTACAGACAGTTCCTAAATCTCAACATAGTTTTATCAGTTGAATTACGGACAAGTTCTTAAATCTCGATGAAGATGTTTCCCTTAGTCGAAGTACTGACCGGTTCTTAAATCTCAACCGAATTATCCTCAGTTGAATTACAGATAAGATTCTAAATCTCGACAAAGTTCCTCCGTCGAATTACTGACAGTTCTTAAATCTCAACAAAATTATCCTCGGTTGAATTACAGACAAGTCCTAAATCTTGATGAAGATGTTTCCTCTTAGTCAGAGTATTGACCATTTCTTAAATCTCAATCGAACCATCCTCGGTTGAATTACAGATAAGGTTCTAAATCTCGACAATTCTCCTCCGTCGAAGTACAGACAGTTCCTAAATCTCAGCATAGTTTTCTCAGTTGAATTACGGGAGAGTTCTTAAATATCGATGAAGATGTTTCCCCCCAGTTGAATTACGGGCAAGTTCTTAAAACTCGGCAGATACGTTCTCTCAGTTGAAGTACAGGCAAGCTCCTAAATCTCAGCAAGATCAGACGTCCCCAGCGGAATCTTCCACAACAACAAGTATGCGAGCTTTCGCTAAGGAATCTCTTATGCGATCGACACTCATGCAGATGGCATCTTTAAGCCCATCCTCCCGTCAGCAATCTCCAAATGGCATCTGTAAGCCCATTCCCGACATCACAAGGCTGATACCACTTCATATGAGTGCAAATTTCTGGGCACTCTAGTGTTTAATCATCTTCCACCTTCGGATCACGAAAGGCATAAAAGCCAATCTACATCCTCAAGTTTAAGAAGATTGAACAGGGGCAGCTGTTGTACCCCAAAATTTGCCCTCTCATATTCCTCAAGACATTGCAAGAAAAATCTCCAAGTGGCTCAAGATAGCTCAAGAGTTGGTCAGACAAGCTATCTCCTAAGGAAGTCTACCTCAAATTAGGGTTTTGTGTTGCATCAAGATCTTTGAGTCCAAATGACCTCAAGTGCTCCCCAATGTCCTAATATGTTCTCAAGATCATCCATGTCAAATTTCAAGCCTTGCAGAGGAGGTTTGCTCAGTCAATTGCTCAAAAGTCCAAAAATCGACTGTGCTAGGGCAAAAGTCAACTGTGACCTATAAACAGTCAAACTTCAAGATTTTTTGTCAACATTCTCATTTTGAAGTATATTTCATCATTTTATCAAGGTTTGATCATGATTCATCAAGGATTTCTCAACTTTCTCATACTTTATGAGAAATGACCCATCCAAAGCTCATTTTGAAAATGATGCAATTTCCTACAATCCATCTTCATACCCAAAGATCAAACAATGCACTCACAAGAAGTTATGAATTTGGACATTATAGGTCATTTTTGAAAGTTAACAAAACACCTTTTTTGTCAAAGTTTATAACTTGAGCATGGAATATCAAAATGAGATGATACCAAAAGGGTTGATTATAGAACATCTCAAGATTTCTAAAAAGTAAAAGAACACCTCCAAAAGTTCAAAATTGAAGAAGTTATGCATTGTTGAAGTTGGACTTTTTTGCAAAATTGCCAAAAGTCAACTATCCCCAAAACTTCAAATTTTGTCAAATAGGCCCATTCTTTTTCACTTGTTTTGAGTTTTCATTATATCCCACGTGCCCTAGCTTCAGCCATGTGTCCATATCTCATTTTTATTATTTAATTTGATTTTTATTTGAATTTATTCATTTTAAATCAAATTAAATCACATAAAATCAAAAATATTGATAACCAAAGATTTTTTGTTAATTATAGGCTTCAATGGACAGCTAGCACATCTCCAAACTCGTATCAAGGCATAATTGTACAAGAAGATATGATTTGAATCAAATTTGAAAAGGTTTAATGGTGGAATCAAATCCAATTCATGTGCATTGATATGAAGAGATTTGATCCATGTTTCTTACCCTAATGCAGTATACATTACATAAGGAAGCTAAAGGATGCGAAAAAAAGGGTTGGCAAGTGTTGGAAGAGGCAGAACAAAAGTGCAAAAATTCACAAAAAAGTGAGAGATCAAAGTCCAAGTTAGAGGCAGTTTCAGGACACGAGAGTGGTCCCAATCTCTTCCTGACCATTCACACAAGCTAACTGGATCAAAACCACGCATCCTCAAGCCCCCAAACACACTGTAAGTCTCACGAAAACGACCCCTGTTCTAGAATTCGATTTGATCTGTTCTTGCATCATTTGAGAAAACTAATGGCATATTTGTGATCACAAGAGCATTTGCAAGCTTTTCATAATATTAAATTGCATTTATCTGGCTTATATGAAGAACCACCATTGTTAGGGTTCGGTTCTTGTTTTTGGGAATTTTTATTTCAGAAACAATTGACCTCCATGAAGGGTATGGTTATGACCGGGAGGTTGAGACGAACACGACTATGCCCTTGAAGCTCATTTTTATGGCCTGTACAGGATTTGGAAGATGGACATGCATATAGCTATGGACTTCTGTCCGTTGGTATAGGTATTTGACGTTTTAGCCACGGACGAGAGGTTGGGGATGATGCGTGGCATCCCATTACTGGCCAATTCAAATATCACGCGCGCTTTTTGTTTTTTTCTAGCAATTATTTTGTTTTCATATATTATTATTAGTGTATATCATAATAACAATTGAAACAGCTTGGCGTAGTGGTGGACGTAGCATGTGCATTCCCTTCAGGACCTGGGTTCGAATCCCAGGTCCTCCACTTTCTCAATAATTTTGGTTTTCCGGTATTCCCATACAGGCGCCTATATGCAGTCCATCATACTCCCTCATGCATCCAAGAGCCAGATGGCCAATGGCCAGATCTAATGGCCAGGGATTGAAGGTCCACCAAGGCACCAATCAATGCATGAGCACTAAGTCTACAAAGTCAAAAAAGGCCAGCACTAATGGGCCTTCAGAATTGCTATCAACACCAAAAAAAAAGGCCCAAATTCTTCTCCTCTCTTATTATTTATTTATTTACTTTAATTGTTTTATTTAATTCTCTAACCAATCAAAAATTTCTTTTTTTAATCAAATAAAATCACAAAAATATTTTTTATTCAATCAAACCTTAAACTTTTATTTTTTTCTTAATAAACACTAATTAATTAATTAGGTTTTTAGTTCTAGAAAACTCTAACTTATTTTTGTAAATAATTAAAATTGATTAGATTTAGTTAGGTTTTAACCACTAATTCAATAATTTTATTTTATTTCTTAAAATAACAAAACCCCAAAATATATCATTAATTATTTTTCATTTAATTAATTTAATTTAGTTGTTTAATTTAGGATTAATTTCTTTTCTTAATTTAAAAACAAACAAAAAAACAACAAAAAGATGGCATTTTCTTTAACCAAAAGGGTCAAAACCCTAAATTTCACACTCGATCTAGGTTCCCGCGCGCGTTATTTATTTTTATCCAATAATGTACCTGTCTCCGGATTGTAATAGTTAATTAGGACCATTTGATTATTTTTATCGCTTTATTTTATTTTTCAAAGGGTTTGTCTTTGGCGATGTAAATACCTGCCGCCTTGTAATTTAAATTCCGCATTTTAATTTCGCAAATTATAACTGTTAGATGTTTGATAATAGGGTTTGCATGACAAGACTGAATGTTAATCTTAAAATCAAATTAGATCACCTTTAACATGTACAAAGATAAAAATAAACTGAAAACGACACACTCGCACATGCGCACTCTTAGGGTACACCCACTTGGTTGCCTTCGTACACGGTCATTGAGTATAAGTCGCTTTAGAGGTCGCCCTCTTGTCTAAAAGATCATAGTCGCCTCGAAACGGTTGCCTCGGATATTGTTGCCTCAAAACAAATGATCTAAGATATTAGGGTTACCGCTAAGGCGTCCTAACATTGCTTTGGTGACCGTATGTCCCTCATTCGAATTGACCCTTAAAACTCCAACGGCGATGCTACCTACTCATCAATAGTGGGATAGCATTATCTAAAGGAAATTAGCATAGAACGATTCCTTTTTCGAGTAGGTAGATGGTTCTTAGATACTTGCTCTTTCAAAAAACAAAATCTTTTTCACACTTACACTCCTTTTTCCAACAAAGTTTTCAAAAACACTTCATACGCTCTTGAGGACAGAAGCAAGAGTTAAATCGAAGTTTTCAAACAAAAACTTTTTCAAACCCACAAGCACAAAGAAAACAATTTTGAAAACAATTGAGCAAGTACCTAAGAGCCCGTGGATAACCACGGATAGAAAGGGTGCTAACACCTTCCCTTTCTATAATCTACCCGCCGTACCCGAGAAATATCTGGAAAAAGGAATTTTTATGTGCTTTTTTCCTTTCCTTGTTGGATAAAATAAAAGACGGTGACGACTCTTGCTTACCGCGACATTTTGCAAACACAAACCAGCAAAATTTCCTTAACGAAATAGGGAAACCACGTCCCGATTCTGGCCACCGTATCACACTCGTCATTATGGGAGATAGTTCGTTTTTGAGATTTGTTTACTCCGATAGATGGTAGTCTCGTCATTATGGGAGATAGTTCATTGTTAGAGATTTGTTTACTATAATGGATGGTAGTCTCGTCATTATGGGAGATAGTTCGTTGTTTGAGATTTGTTTACTCAGATGGATGGTAGTCTTGTCATTATGAGAGATATTTCATTGTTGAGATTTTTTTACTCCGATGGATGGTAGTCTCATCATTATGGGATATAGTTCGTTGTTGAGATTTGTTACTCCAATGGATGGTAGTCTCGTCATTACAGGAGATAGTTCGTTATTTGATATTTGTTTACTCCGATGGATGGTAGTCTCATCATTATGGGAGATAGTTCATTTTTTGAGATTTGTTACTCCAATGGATGGTAGTCTCGTCATTATAGGAGATAGTTCGTTGTTTGAGATTTGTTTACTCTGATGGATGGTAGTCTCGTTATTATGGGAGATAGTTCATTATTGAGATTTGTTTACTCCGATGGATGGTAGTCTCGTCACTTTGGGAGACAGTTCATTATTGAGATTTGCTACTCCAAAGGATGGTAGTCTCGTCATTATGGGAGATAGTTCGTTGTTTGAGATTTTTTTACTCCGATGGATGATAGTCTCTTCATTATGGGAGATAGTTTGTTGTTGATATTTGTTTACTCCGATGGATGGTAGTCTCGTCATTATGGGAGATAGTTCATTGTTGAGATGTGTTTACTCCGATGGATGGTAGTCTCATCATTATGGGAGATAGTTCATCGTTGAGACTCACTTTGCCCTAAAAAATTTGTATGTTTCCAGTCATAAGTACTGATGCTGGCCATTTGTGACCTATCCTAATATTGGTGTTTGGTAGTATCATCCTACCATTTTTCCCCTGTGGGTCGACATTACCTTTTTTTCTATCTTCTTAGTGAGTGGATAGTTTACAGTTATTTGTCGATCACTGTTATCCTTTATTTTCTCTCTTCAATATTTGAGTTGATGTTACTTTATCTCCTCCTTGGGCTTTATCCCAATAGAGTCGAGTCTTCTGATCACCGGTGATTTATTTTCCTGGTCTAATTTTCTTTTGAACTTTTATTTTTTGTTTCCCCAATGGTGTCTCATGTCACCTTTGGATATGTTTGTTTGCATGCACAATCATAAGCATTGCATGGCATCTTAGGGCAAAAAATGGGGCTTGTTTTATATTTAAGTATCTTCAATCACATCGACTCGAAGATTTTAACCTTCGTATCTCCGGATAGAAGACACTTAAATAAGGGAAATTGTTGTACTCCAATTTTTTCCCCTAATATTCTTCTATCATCTCATATCAGATCAATCACAACAATATCACACTAGGGTTTGGTTCTTCTCCCTATCTTTAGGTTTGCTCATGAGGAATCACCAAACACCTTGATTTGTATATTCTGATCATATATGTTTATAATGATTAACTTTTAACTAACATATACAATGAATGTTTGCTCTAATTGATGATACTATAGGTGAGGGCACAACACATTTCATCGGGTTGATTTATAGGTACAAGAGTTTATTTCCATGCCTTCTTCAACAAAGCTTCATTGATATTCAAGCTTCATAATTTAAGATTCTTTAAAGTAATATCATGACAAGGTCTAATATGATTCATCATGCCTCAATTTGTCAAAGAAAGTCAAAAGATACAAGGGTTGATTGAAGAAGTTTGACCTAATTGGACAAGTTCTCGATTCCTTGATCACAAGTGCATAACTCTCTCAATTCTTAATATTTGGGAGTGGTTATTGTTTCTTTGGTTCCTTATTATCATCCACAAAAAATTCTATTCACATAGAAAAAGTAATTGTGCAAGAAATTTTGTCAAAATTTAAAGGGGTTTCCAAGTCACTATGGTGCTCTAGGAGCTAGGGTTTTGAACTTCTAAGGGTTATATCTTGCTCATATTTTGAGATTTTTGAGTGATTCCAAAGACATTCTTATCTTTAAAAGGTTTTAAACTAACCATTTCAATAGTTTCAAGTAAATGTTATGTGGTAGATGCCTAATGATTGAGAAAGATTACAAGTCCTCTAGATAGGCCATCATATTCCCTTATATGACTTCAAAAGATCATAACTTGGTCAATTTTTATCTCCTTGAGCATATTCTTTTTCCATAATGATCTTAATGATGTTAACTTCAACTATTATTTAATTTACAAAGCTTGAAAATGAGTGGAAGATGCCCTAATAACTCAAAAGATTATAAGTCACCTCATGAATTTTCACCAATTTTACAAGACCATAACTTTTTCAATACTTGGTGTTTTTGAGTAATTCAAGTTTCACAATGCTCTTTTGGAATTCTACTTCAAGCTAGAATCAATTATCAAAGCTTAATTTAGGAGAAATACCTTGTTTGAACTCAAAACATTATAGGTCACTTTTGAAGAAAAACTTAGAATTTTTCTAAGTACAAAAAGTCAGCATCTTTTTCTCAACTTTGACTCATCATAACTTTTAGCTCAACATCCATTTGATATCATTCTTGGCTTATTTGAAATATTGTGATCTTATCTTTAAAATGCTTCAAGAATCATGCCCTAAGACCCCTTGAGCTATGAACACCATGGGTTCAAAGTAAGTACCTTGAAACTAAAGATTTCTCCCATGTCAGAATTTGAAATCCATATTGTACCTTCTAAACACAAAGTTTACACGCGTTTTTGCTTCTAATCATGTTTAGAAACATTCTAAAAGCATTTAGCATCATAAAGTGCGGGATTTGGCTGAGTTTTGATGTTAAACAAGTCACACATTTCTCATGCTTCAGGTTCACACGAATTCACTCAATTACACTCTCATTCGCACGCTTAAGCATTGCCTCATCCTCTCCTATAAACAAGATGAATATTCCACCTATTTTCACAAGTTTTTGATAGCCAATTGACCCCTGTTTATATCCCAAGCGAACTCTAAATTTGAATTTCTTATTTCTTGCATTCTTACTCCAAAACACCAAAAGCTCCATTCAGTTAGCTTCATTGGACTTCTCTGAAGGTAACCATCTTATTACCTTCAAGAATTGTGATCTATATTGATCTACAAAAGTCCAATTTCAGAGCCACTTTTTTCTACTTTGTTCAAGGAGATTTCTTGGTCAAATTGATCTAAATAAAAGACTAATTTATTCTCCTCATCCTTCTGATTCTAATTCTTTTTACAATTTGTAATTTCATTGATATTTGAGTGAGATGTTCCAGAATTTCGTGCTCGCTATTATTTCTGCATTTTCTCAATTTAAATCTTGCTCAGTTTATATAAATTTGGCGTGATGGTACCATTAGAATCGTCTTGAAGAGACGAATCTAATGGTACTAGTCTGGTTTGCTAATTTTACAGTTTGTGGAATTTGATTTGAGGTTGGCTGGAGGTTGAAGACGATAACATGTCCGTCTTCAACCAATGACATTTAGCCACGTTATTTTTTTGAAATAGATTTGGTGTTTCACTTTACCAGGCGCACGTGTTGTGAGCCCTCAGATCTAATTACTTTACTGAGTCAGACTTCATCCAACGTGCCACATTTTAAGTTATTTTTATTTAATAAAAAATGATTAGGTGTGATATCCAATAAAGTCCATGACATACACAGCGCGCCAAATCCATTAGGTCTGTTTACTAACGTGTTTTGACAATGATCAGATGGTCCACATTATTTTGGTTTGTTATTTTATTTTCTGTTTTTTTTTTGTTTTAATTGTTTTTAACTTTAAAAAATCATAGAAAATTCATTTCTGACTCAAAAATTACTAAAACATTCAAATGAATATTTTCAAATATTCTCTTTCTGATTTTTATTTTTTCATGATTTTATTTTTAGATTTGGTATTTTTTTTATAGTTTTCCCCTTACTTTGACTTGTTTCTAATTATTTAAAAATACCTTTTGATATTTTTAAATTCTAAGATAATTTTAAAAAATCATTTTCATTATTTCTGACTTTCTGAAATTTTTCTAGAATTTTATTTTGACTTCTACTATTTTTTATCCTTTTTCCATTTATTTGAATGATTTTAATTAATTTAAACATGTTTTTCTGTAAAAAAAATTACCACAAAATTTATTAAAATATTTGAGATCATTTCTGACTTTTCTATAGTCTCTTTTAATTTTTATTTGATACTTTGAATATAGTTTGCTATTTTACCTTTTATTTTCATTTTTAAAAACAATTTAAAAATCATTCTTCCTTTTTTATTTTATTCATTAAATGCAATTTGTTTTTTTTATATTATGGTTGTGTGATTGTTGATCATGAACTTCATTAACATCATTGGATTCTGGGTGTTGAGTTTAACTCCACCAAAATGGATGGATGATTTTAATGATAGTTTGATTAAATTTTTTGATTCAAACATTTTCCCCTCCCTTTTCATCTTATCCTTTTCTTACATGTGCTACATGTTGTTAGAGGATGATCTATATATTATCTCTCCAAACATATGGCACATTGATTACTATTGACCGGCCTCAAAATAGGTGCAACTTCTATATAAGTCCACTTACGATTACTTAACATAGCGTTAAATTTTGTCTCGATTCGAGAAATAATCATTTCTGGCCCAAACCTATGTTTGCAAGTCCAAGTATGTTTAATTTGAAACCTTTTTATCCAATAACCTTGAGATTCATTGTTAGGAGGCTTTGGTCTTATCAATCCTCTAATGAATCTTCATAAATTTTGGACTAAGCGAATCATTTAAACATCGTTGATCATTTGTTGTTGCCTTGAGAATTTGAAATGAATGATATACTTGACAAAAAGCAAATGAAACTTGTTATTGAGAGGCTTTGATTTTATCAATCATCTAATGAGTTTTCAAATGCAAGATTCAAGATGGTAATTCAACTAATATCTAATTTCTAACTCATTAATAATTGACTTTTATTTTTATGCTTTTACTTTACGCCTTTACTTTTACGCACCTTTTATTTTAGCATTTACATTTCATGCTATTTTCATCTTTACTCACTTGAGCATTTATCTTTATGTCTTTTTTATTTTGTTTACTTGAGCTTTTCATTTTCTTTTTGAAGATACCTAATAATCAACTTGAAAAATAAAAAGCTTTAATGTTACTTGGACTATTTGGTTACTGTCCTTGGCATTTTGGAGTTATGGACTTCTTGGACTTAGGATTAGAGACTTGGACCTACCTTGAGACCTTGTGACTTCTATTTCTATTTTGTCTGGAGTTCTTGGGGTTTACCTTGAGACATTGGGTTGTTTGTTTTCTTTGTGTGCAGGTTATTCTTATTATATGCTTTGTCCATGATCGGGAATTCATCTACTTAAAGCCGTTACTCTGCCCAATTTTTGTGAAGACATAATGCATTTGAAGTTTGGTATTCTTAAGAGGTTCATTATCTTTGCTTGTTTGGTTTCAATCCAAAGGATGGAAATCCTACATTGACTCATTGTGTCAAGTGTTGACTTCTTGTTGGTTAGACGGTTCTTTCCCCTAGATTTTACCTTATGCTTTAGGATAGTCCCTTCATATCCTCCCACATTCTTTAATTTCAAAAGTCTTCTCCCTCCTTTTCAAAATTATTCTTGTTTTCTAAACTTGAACCGCTTTCACAATAAACTTGGACTTATGTCCATGCATTTTCAAAATATTTTCTTTATTAAATTTTAAACAACTTAATCATACTTTGACATTTTTGTGAGAATACTAAAAGTCAATCAATCTCATTCAAACCATTTTTCCACTTTGGCTTTTTTACCTTAAAACTTTTTCTCCAAAGACTAGACTCTTGTCGACCCTTGTAATGATGCGAGCTACTATACTTCTACGATATATAGTGAAGTGAGATATTTTCCACTTGGGTGTTGAGTGAGGATTTCTTGATTTTAAAATCCAAGCCATATCCTCCACTTTTAGATGATGCAAATTCTCCTTTATCATAATTGTTGGTAGTAAGTATGTTCTTCCACTCGGATAAGACGATGATGTCTCGTATCTTAAAAGTAACCAACACACTTGTGTTTTAAACTTTTTAAAGGTGAACTACGAGTACCTTGATCCCCTATTGCACAGAAGGTGGTACAAAAATTGTAAAAATATTTCTTTTCTCACCTCCACCATCTATTTTTTATACAACTCTTATAGCCAAAATACACAAATTTACAAAGAGGTTCATGCGGAGTACCGTAGATGTTTAGGGTACTAATACCTTCCCTTTGCATAACCAACCCCCGTACCTAGATTCTCTCCCCCTCTTTTTTGGTTTATTAACTTTTTTCTCATTCCTCTGGAAACAATAAAGCGCGTTGGAGATTTTTATTTGATTTGTGTGAGTCAAGTCGATCCAATAGCTTAGTCTCAACATTTCTACAGCTACATAACCGATTAAACTTTTTTTCCATAAATTAGTTTTTAAAGATTATTTCAAACCTTTTTTATAGTTTTTTTCATTAGGGAAAATTCAAAATAATTAATCTTCTCCTAATCGATTGTGCACTTCGTCTAACAATTCCGCTATTCATACACTCAGACTAAGTACAAGTTGGAATTCGAGTATTTTCGTAATCCGTAAAAATCACCAACCAACTATGAACTATGAATTGAGACTCGGTTCCTCATAAGAGGATACGTAGGCATATGAATAAAATCATGGTGATTTCTCCTAATAAAAATTAAAACCCTTTTTCCTAAAGATTAATTCTAAACCCTAGTATCCTTGTGAACAAGGTAGGTGAGGGGTGCCCAACACCTTCCCTTTGTCTAAGAACGAGTCCAAAAAAACCTAGAAGCTCTGACTTATTTAGGGTTAACCTTTATATTCCCTTCCTTAGGATAAAAATTAAGGGTGGTGACTCTCATTTTAAAACCAGTTACAACACAAGTGCTGAAGACTATAAAGACAGAAGTTCTAAAGATTCTAAAGACTTGAAGTTCTAAAGACCCAAGGCTCTAAGAAAAGGTTCTCACAACCAAGTATTGAAGACTCTGAAGATGCAGTTCTGAAGACTTTGAAGACTTGAAGTTCTGATAACCTTGTGTTATGTTCTCGCTTCTAACTCATGCTCGCAGAAGCCTCCGAAGTGCAGAAGGAAAGAATATAATTTTAACATGATACAAATAGTACATGGTACAATCAACGTTTCATTCCACTACAATGAAAGGACGTACGTGTCGCATGATCTTCTCCCCCACGTTATTGTTCAAGCTGCCAATGTTTCTGGAAATCCCAAGAGTACCCCTCAATGGATATTATTTTATTGGCTATATAAAGGCTTGAAGACTAAGAGAAAAAGCTTCCAATTAACGAAATATTCACGCGCAAATGTTGTTCATAGATTTCATATTCTTAAGTCATTGTTCTTAAAATAGTTTACATATTTAGCTTGTGTAGAAGCAATATTCTTGTAAAAAAATTGTATTCAAATGGTTGTTTGATTTTCCCAAAGTAAATGTGTAGGTTTGTATCCTTAAGATGTCTAGGACTTGCAAGTTTTAGAGGTTGTTAGTCACTTGCAGGTAGCTTGTGCATTGTAATAATCAGGTTAATTATTGTTTGATATTCCTTAAGGGACCGGGTAGGTCTGTATCCTTAAGAAGTCTAGGACTTGCGAGTCTTAGAGGTTGTTAGTCACTTGCGGTTAGCTTGTGCAAATTGTAATCAGTTTGGTTATAGTGAATTAAGTCCTCGATTGAGTGAGGCGAAATCACCTTGGTGGGTGGACTAGACTAGCTTGGTAATTTTCAAGTGAACTAGTATAAACATACATTGTTCTTCACTTTCTGTTCTTACTTATTGTTATTATTAAGAGTGGAGGAAAAAAGGATTTTAACTTAAAGGAGAATATTTTTAAAGAAAAATTTTTGTTTTAAAAATCCAATTCACCCCCCCCCCCTTCTTGTGTTTTTCACTCCTTCAATTGGTATCAGAGCTCCGGTTCTGAGGAGATAAAAAGTTTGAATTTTTATCAACACTTAACAGTGTTCAGTACCGATCCAATGTGTGTGAAAAACCAATGGCTACACCTACTTTCACTATTGATAATAGGGATAATGATAGAGATCACTATAGTTCAAAACCTCATATGTTTGATAGGGAGAAATTTGACTATTGGAAGGATAGAATAGAAAGTTATTTTCTGGCATATGACTTGGATCTATGGGACTTAGTAGTTGATGGCTACACTTACCCAGTAGACGATAAAGGTCATAAGATTTCAAGAAGTGAAATGACAGAAGCATAAAAGAAAGTATGTAGAAATCACTACAAAGCAAGAACCATTCTTCTAAGTGCTATTACATATAATGAATATGAGAAAATCAAATATAGAGAGATTGCAAAGTCTATCTTTGATTCTCTTCAGATAACACATGAAGGCAACACACAAGTAAAAGAAACACAGGCTCTAGCCTTAATTCAAAAATATGAAGCCCTCAAGATGGAAGACAATGAATATATGGAAATGATGTTTTCAAGATTTCATACTCTTGTGGCAAGACTTAAGGTTCTGAATAAAGGTTACTCCATTGTAAATCATGTTAGAAAGATTATCATAAGTCTGCCTGTAAAATGGAGACCAATGGTAACTGCTTTAAAATTGGCAAAGGGTCGGAACAACACCTCTCTTGAGGAGATGATTATCTCTTTAAGAAGTCATGAAATGGAACTGGGACAAGATGAACCTCAGAAGAGGGTAAAATCAGTTTCTCTAAAGTCTACTTATAGGAAAATCGAGGCTTATCAAGCTAAGGAAGAATCTGAAGAAGATTCAGATGATAATGAACTCTCTCTAATACCCAGAAGAATAAGTCAAATCTGGAAGCACAAACAAAGCAAGTTCAGAGGTCAACGAAGGACATATGGAAGAGGTGAATCCATTTCCAGTCAGAAGAATGCTTCTGGAAAAGAAGTTATTTGCTTTGAATGCAACGAGCCTGGACATAACAAAAATGATGGTCCAAAGCTCAAGAAAGACAAGAAGCCTAAAAAGGCTTACAAAGATAAGAAGTGTCTCGTGGCAACATGGGATGATTCTGAATCAGAAGATGAATATTCTGATGAAGAGCCTGCAAATGAGGCACTCATGGCTAGAACTTGCACAGATGAAAAAATATTAGAAGACGAACTGACACTTGATAATGAGTCATACTCTGATGACGACAAAGAGGTACTTGCTTCCTTATCTCTCTCTGAACTTGAAATTGGTTTATCTGAATTAATGAAAAGGTATCAATCTCTTCTAAGTAAACATAAAATCTTGAAAAAATATTTATATAGCTACTTCTGAGAACAATACCATAGATGAGCAAAATATTTCTGACTTAAACGAAAAACTATTTATTTTAGAAAAATCAAACATCGCTCTGAAAAGTAAAGTGTCTAGATTAGAAGAAGAGATTTTATATAACACATCAGTTACTAATGAAGTAATCAGATATGAAATTCTGGCAGCAGATACTCAATGTCACAGTGAATGTTATGACACCGTATCTGACTTTCTATAAGACAGTAAAGAACACAGTCAATTGTTTACCCAGTTCAGTGTGAAACAACACCTACTCTAGGGGCTACCAAGCCAGGGAGGAAATCCACTATAAGAGATATTAATTCAGGAATAAACCAACCAGTTTATCTCCTTCACTTAAGACCTACCCAATGCAACTTCAATCTAAGTTCAACTTAAACCTGAGTTCCTACTCACTCCCCCTCAATCACAGCATTGATACTTAAACAATTGACTAATGAAATAATAAAGACACTCTTCAGAACATACACTTGATTATGCTTCACGGCTTTTAATCAAGTAACACAAACACTCGTGCTTCACAGCTTTGAGTGATACATAAACCTAACTTGACTTTGCTTCAAAGCTTTAGTCAAGAGACACAAACACTCTTTATTCAAAGCTTTGAGTGATACAAAAACCCTTACAATCAAAACCTATTCCAAGTCACTTATCACAATGATACTTGCTTGGGTTACAGCAGTTAAAACTATACAGCTCCTAATTGATCTTCTGTCTAAGAGTTAAAATCCAATCAGCTTTCCTGTTGAATATATATGCAGCTGTTTCTTCAGTTAGGGCTTCCACGAAAAGCTAGGGTTAATTAGGGTTAAACTCAAGACTTGGTCACAAGACTTTATCAACCAGATTAGGGTTGAGCTAGGTTAACCTAAAGTCCACGTGAGATTCTGTTCTGGAAAGAATGAACCATCTTCCCGAAAAATCTCAGAATTAACCAAACTGCATAACTGTTAGATCAATACAGGATGTCTTAACATTTGTTATGACATCAGAGTTCCTGTTTACTGATTTTGGTAGAAAGTAATAAATGTGATCATTGCAAAATGCTCAGATATGCACTCATAAACAGCAGCTACTGTATGCCATACTTTTTCTGCATAAGGTACCTAATAATCCAGAATGTTATGACATTAGTCATGACATTCACACACCTGGTTTTACCAAAAATACATGCCAATAACTAAACACTTACAAACTCCCCCTTTGGCAGATTTTTGGCTAAAACCCCTAAGCAATCAGAGAATAGAGAGCAGCAGAATGAATATGTCTGCAGAAAAATATAATGTCTACCAAGTAATTAACACAAAATATCTCCCCCTCTTTAGCCACAAATAGGCCAAAGATACATGTACTTATATGTTATACAGTTATCCAAAATGAGTAATAAAAACAACAAAAAAGTCTGAAATCACTTGGATCAACAGGAACCAGCATCAAGCTTGTCAACTCCACCAAACTTTAAGCACTGTCATCTTCAGAGGAGGCACTTTCTTCAGCATTGAGCTGATCTTCAGCAGCATCCTCTTCCCTTCTGTGTCCTTCAGTCTCCTCCTGTTCTAATCTGGCAATTAGGTTCTCTAGAGTCCTTTTCCTTGTCTCCAGTTCTTTGCAGGTTTCCTTCAGCACAGCTATAACATCAGAATTTTTGGACTGAGTTTTGACAGTTGATGTCTCAGCTGATGTCATGACAATGTCAGGAACATGAGATCCCTGAAATAGCTTGTAGTGTAACCCAAGAGCAGGAGTTCTTTTGCAGACAGTATCTCTTTCCACCAGGATGTCAGGGTACTGAGCAAGGACAATTCCACATAGGAGGGAGGGAAAGGCAATAGGGCCTTTAACAGCATAGCTTCCAGCATGTTTTAAAGTTTGATAAAAAATATACCTGCCATAGTCAAATTCAGTCCTGGTTCCAACAGCATAAATGAATCTCCCCAATCCTGTGGAGATGGTTGATTTATGGTTGGTAGGGACCCAGTTGGCTACACCAATCTTATGCAGGATGGAAAATTTCATGCTTAGCTTGCTAGCATTCAGCTTTCCTTTTAAGGGCCAGCACTTGACTTGTCTTGTTGTGATGGTTTGGCATACTTCATTGTAAGTAACCTCTAGTTCAGGGCAAGCCTCATTTGATCTTCCAAGGAATTTGTTAATTTCAGAGGGAGAGAAATTAACCTTTCTTCCTCTCACATAGACACATTCAAAGTCAGCTGACCTTCCATCAGCACAATTATCAGACAAATTCACTATGAATTCCTTGACAAGATTTTCATAGCATTTGGTAAACTTTACCACAGTCTTCATTAATCCAGCAGCTTTGATTAGGTCCATGATTTCCTTACAATCCATGGCACCATTGTTCAGTTCTCTTTCCAAGGCTATTCTCTTCAAGCAAACATACTTCCATCTGTTGGCATTTTCAGGGTGGTGAAATGAAATGTTGTCAGTGGGGACTTCAGAAACTCTAGCCATTTTGCTGGAAGGGAGTTTCCTTCTGAGAGGAATGTCTTCAGCATCAATTTAAAATTCTGATTCCTCATCAGAATCAAAAGGTTCAGGTTCTTTCCTCTTCTTTGCTATTGGTTGTCTCACAGGCTTTGAGAGACTCCCAGCATGTACTCGGGCTTTAACCTTCCCTTTGGACAGTCCAGTCTTCACAGTTTCTACATCAGTCTTGCCTTCAGACCTGGTTTTCTTATCAGCAGGCTTCTCTTTGGTCAGACATTTTGCAGCATCCTGATTACCCTTTCTGTTCATCATTCTCCTAGTTATGCTAGGGTTGATATTTTCAATTAGGTCATTGTCTGAGTATTCCTCATCCACATCAATAACAGGTGGTTCAACATTCTTCTCTGAAGGGTTCTGGATATCATCAAGATTTTCAGATGATTTCTGAATGTTGTCATTTGGTGTCTCAACATTCTCAGAGACATCTGGATTTACTTCAACATTTGGGCTTGCTGATTATTGATTTAATGGAACAGAAATCCCAGGTACAGAGTGGTTCTCACTCAGAATTCTTGTAACAAGCCTAGCTATTGCTTGATGTACATAAGCTGAGCCTTCCCTATTTGGTACAGAAGATGAAGGTTGAGAGGGATTACCGGATGAAGTAGCTTGAGACCTTCCTGCATGCCTTGTTCTCAGCTTTTTGACCTTGGAGGGGTTAGTTGCCATTTCTCTAAGAGGAGTAATCTCCAGGACTTCAGAATCCATGCATGATGTGATTGCCCGAGAATCTTGATCAGAGGATGAGGATGAAACGGTCGTCTTGGATGAGGATGATGTTTGAGACATTTTGATAGTCTTAGAAAACTAGTAGCAACTAGAGAGAAAACTTTGATTGAGAGAATGGGATTTGTTGCAGAGTCGAGAGAGGAAGGAGGCAAATGAGTGTCTATTCAACTTATTAATAATTTTGAAAGAAATAGGAAAACATATGATTAACCCAATCAAAATAGACTTAACAAAAATAACTCCTTCAACCCTTGTTTTAAGCAAAATTAATTGCTACAATTCCTCATGTTGGCAAATACCCAACTTGCCCCTCAAGTTTTCAAATTGATTTGCATCAAGTGCCTTGGTAAAAATGTCAGCCAGCTGTAGCTCAGTGGCAACATGTTCCAGTTTAATCATCTTCTCTTCTACAAGGTCTCTGATAAAGTGATGTCTAATGTCAATATGTTTGGTCCTGCTATGCTGAATATGATTCTTGGAAATGTTGATTGTACTCAGATTGTCACAGTACAATGTCATAACATCTTGTGTGACATTATACTCAGTAAGCATCTGTTTCATCCAGATCATTTGAGAACAGCTACTACCAGCTGCAATGTATTCAGCTTCAGCAGTAGAGAGAGACACACAGTTCTGTTTCTTGCTGAACCAGGAGACCAGATTATTTCCTAAGAATAAACATCCTCCAGAGGTGCTTTTTCTATCATCAGCACTTCCAGCCCAATCAGCATCACAATAACCAGTCAGAGTTGGTTCACAGCCATGAGAGTATAGCAAGCCATATTTGTAAGTTCCACTTACATACTTCAAAATTCTCTTCACTTGGTTGATATGACTGACTTTAGGATCAGCTTGGTATCTTGCACAAACTCCAACTGCAAAAGCAATGTCAGGTCTGCTGGCTGTTAAGTACAGCAAACTTCCTATCATGCTTCTGTACAGACTTTGGTCCACCTTAACCCCACTTGAATCTTTGGATAGCTTTAAATGAGTAGGTGCAGGAGTCCTTTTGTGACTGGCATTCTCCATACCAAACTTCTTGACAATGTTCTTTGCATACTTGCTTTGAGATAGAAAGATTGAGTCCTCCATCTGTGAGACTTGCAGTCCAAGAAAATAAGTCAGTTCTCCCATGAGACTCATTTCGAATTCAGCCTGCATCTGGTCAGTAAAATGTTTAACCATTTGTTCTGACATTCCCCCAAACGCTATGTCATCAACATATATTTAGGCTACCATTAACTTCCCTCCTTCATTTTTGACAAAGAGGGTTTTATCCAAGCCTCCTTTTCTGTATCCTTTGTCTGAGAGAAATTTTGTTAACCTGTCATACCATGCTCTAGGAGCTTGTTTCAGGCCATATAGTGATTTCCTCAATTTGTAGACATGATCAGGGTGGTTTGGATCCACAAAACCTTTAGGCTGTTCCACATAAACTTCCTCATTTAAGTACCCATTTAGGAAGGCACTTTTTACATCCATCTGAAATAGCTTGAACTTCAGGAGACAAGCAATTCCCAATAGGAGTCTGATAGATTCCAGTCTGGCTACAGGGGCAAAGGTCTCATCAAAATCAACCCCTTCAACTTGAGTGTATCCTTGGGCAACAAGTCTTGCCTTATTCCTAGTGACAACTTCTTCAGCATCTGATTTGTTCTTGTATATCGATTTTGTGCCAATGATGTTTGTTCCCTCTGGTATAGGAACTAACTCCCAAACTTCATGTTGCTTAAATTGGTTCAATTCATCTTGCATTGCACCAATCCAGTATTCATCAGTTAAAGCCTCCTTAACATTTCTTGGTTCAATTTTAGACACAAAGCAAGAGTTTGAGATGATTTCTCTAGATCTTGTAATGACTCCACTGTTAGGATCCCCTATGATGAGTTCTTTAGGATGATCTTTCTGAATTCTGATGGAAGGGATTTTGCTAGCTTCCTTAGATTCAGAGTCTGCTGTTGTGGTGTTAGGAAGGTCATTCTGTTGAGTTGGAGTCTCAAAGAATGTCTCAACATTATAAGGGACATATGTTTCTTCATGATAATCATCAACTATGACATTTATTGATTCCATCATGACTTTGGTCCTGGAATTGAATACCCTATAAGCTCTGCTGTTGGAGGAGTATCCTAGAAATATACCTTCATCACTTTTAGGGTCCAGCTTTCTCCTTTGTTCACGATCTGCCAGAATATAGCATTTGCTGCCAACTACATGGAAGTACTTCACAGTTGGATTTCTTCCTTTCCAGAGTTCATAAATGGTGGATGAGGTTCCCTTTCTCAAAGTGACTCTATTATGGACATAACAGGCTGTATTCATAGCTTCAGCCCAAAAGTGAATAGGAAGTCTTTTGGCATGTATCATAGCTCTGGCAGATTCCTGTATGGTCCTATTTTTCCTTTCTACAACTCCATTTTGTTGAGGAGTTATAGGAGAAGAGAATTCATGACTAATTCCTTCTGAGGAACAGAACTCATTAAACTTACTGTTTTCAAATTCCTTGCCATGATCACTTCTGATTCTGACAATACACCCTTCTTTTTCTCTTTGAATTCTTTTGCACAGTTCTTTAAAAACTTCAAACACATCAGATTTTTCCCTAATGAAGTTAATCCAGGTGAATCTGGAAAAATCATCCACAACAACATAGGCATATCTTTTTCCACCAAGACTTTCCACCTGCATTGGTCCCATCAGATCCATATGTAGAAGTTCTAGAACCTTAGAGGTGGTCAGATGTCTTGACTTTGGATGTGACATCCTAGTCTGCTTACCAACCTGACATTCACCATAAACTCTCCCTTCATCAATTTGCAGTCTTGGAATCCCTCTGACTGCCTCCATGGATATAATCCTTTTCATTCCTCTTAGATGAAGGTGGCCAAGTTTTTGGTGCCACAGTTTCACCTCTTTTTCTTCTTTGGCAATAGAACACACAGTGGAGTAATTAGTGTTCTCAGGTTCCCACAAGTAACAATTGTCTTTAGATCTGACTCCTTTCATTATAATTTCTTGTTTTTCATTAGTTACAAGACATTCAGATTTTGAGAAGTTGACCTTGAATCCTAGATCACATAATTGACTGATACTAATGAGATTAGCAGTCAGGCCTTTTACCAATAGTACTTCATTTAGATTTGGAACTCCAGGGCAGTCCAAGTTACCAACTCCTTTGATTTCTCCTCTAGCACCATCTCCAAAGGTCACATAGCTAGTGGTGTGAGGTTTGACATTATTGAGAAGGTTCTTGATTCCAATCATGTGCTTAGAGCACCCACTGTCAAAGAACCAGTCTTCCTTTGCAGAGACTCTAAGGGAAGTGTGGGCTATCAGGGCAGTAGCCTTTTTCTTCCATTGTGGAGTATGTGGTACCTTGTTAGACTTAGGTTTGACACTTGGGTTCTGATTAGGGTATCCATACAATCTGAAGCAGAATGGATTTATGTGACCAAACCTCCCACAATGATGACATCTCCATCTTTGGTATTTTTTTTTTATATTTCTCTGTTCCCGATGTTGAGTGCTGTGTTGTGACATCTGCTTTGACATTTGTTTATCAGGCCTGATCTTCTTGTCTGCACCAGATTTCTTTGCTGCCACAAATCCTAGACCAGACTTGTTTCCCACATTTTGTCCAACCTGAAGGATTTCTTCCAACTTGTCAGTTCCATTTGTCAGCATCTTGACAGATTTGGTCATCTGGTTCAGTTTTGAGTTCAGCATTTGAACTTCATCTTCTAGATGACTTATAGTTTCAATGTCTGCCCTTTTTTCAGCCTCCAACTTTATTATGAGTTTTGTTTGTCTCTTATTTTGCAGACAGACTTCAGCACTTCTGATACACAATTTCTTGTAGGTATCAGCCAATTCTTCAAATGTCACTTCCTCATCACTAGTGTCACTTTCAAAGGTACAAACACCAGTTAGTGCAGTAACTAGTTTGGCAGATTCTTCTTCAGAATTACTTTCTGAATCACAGTCAGACCAGGTAACAGACATTCCTTTCTTTTGTTTCTTAAGAAAGGTAGGACATTCAGCTCGAATGTGCCCATATCCTTCACATCCATGACATTGAATTCCTCTGCTTTGATTTCCCTTCTCTTCAGACCTTGGTTTTCTGCTGGAGTCATAAGATCTGTTAATGTCAGAAGAAATGTTCTTAACATTTGACCTTGACTTTGGATCCATTCTCTTGATGAGTTTGTTGAATTGTCTTCCAAGCATGGCTATAGCTTCTGAAATACTTTCTTCTTCATCCTCCTTGTTTTCATCTTCAGTGTTGGATACAAGTGCTATGCTCTTGTTCTTCTTGTCAACATTTTCACTGATCCCCATCTCAAAAGTCTGAAGAGACCCAATGAGTTCATCCACCTTCAACTTGCTGATATCCTGGGCTTCCTCTATAGCAGTTACCTTCATTGCAAATTTTTTAGGCAAGGATCTGAGAATCTTTCTCACCAGTGTTTCTTCTGACATCTTTTCTCCCAATGCTCCTGAGGTGTTGGCAATCTCCAAGATGTTCATGTGAAACTCATGAATGGTTTCATCTTCCATCATCCTTAGGTTCTCAAACTTGGTAGTCAGCATCTGAAGCCTTGACATTTTTACTTTGGATGTGCCCTCATGGGTAGTTTTGAGAGTGTCCCAAACTTCCTTGGCCAGTTCACATTGATGTACCAGTCTGAATATGTTTCTATCAATTCCATTGAACAAGGAATTTAAAGCTTTGGAATTACCCAGGGCCAACTCATCTTCTTCTTTGCTCCATTCTTCCTCAGGCTTCAGACTGATTGTCCCATCTTTCTCAGTTATGGTGGGATAGTTCCATCCTTTGTCAGCAGCTCTCCAAGCCTTTTTGTCCAGTGATTTTAAGAAGGCAATCATACGAGGTTTCCAGTAGTCATAATTTGATCCATCCAGAATGGGTGGTCTGTTTCCAAAAACTCCTTCTTTGTCCATAGTGCCAGAAAGTGATATCCCTAGATCTCACCCAGTAATACAGGCAGGGTGCCTGCTCTGATGCCAATTGAAATTCTGGCAGCATATACTCAATGTCACAGTGAATGTTATGACACCGTATCTGACTTTCTATAAGACAGTAAATAAAAACAGTAAAGAACACAGTCAATTGTTTACCCAGTTCAGTGTGAAACAACACCTACTCTAGGGGCTACCAAGCCAGGGAGGAAATCCACTATAAGAGATATTAATTCAGGAATAAACCAACCAGTTTATCTCCTTCACTTAAGACCTACCCAATGCAACTTCAATCTAAGTTCAACTTAAACCTGAGTTCCTACTCACTCCCCCTCAATCACAGCAGTGATACTTAAACAATTGACTAATGAAATAATGAAGACACTCTTCAGAACATACACTTGATTATGCTTCACGGCTTTTAATCAAGTAACACAAACACTCGTGCTTCACAGCTTTGAGTGATACATAAACCTAACTTGACTTTGCTTCAAAGCTTTAGTCAAGAGACACAAACACTCTTGCTTCAAAGCTTTGAGTGATACAAAAACCCTTACAATCAAAACCTATTCCAAGTCACTTATCACAATGATACTTGCTTGGGTTACAGCAGTTAAAACTATACAGCTCCTAATTGATCTTATGTCTAAGAGTTAAAATCCAATCAGCTTTCCTGTTGAATATATATGCAGATGTTTCTTCAGTTAGGGCTTCCACGAAAAGCTAGGGTTAATTAGGGTTAACCTCAAGACTTGGTCACAAGACTTTATCAACCAGATTAGGGTTGAGCTAGGTTAACCTAAAGTCCACGTGAGATTCTGTTCTGGAAAGAATGAACCATCTTCCTGAAAAATCTCAGAATCAACCAAACTGCATAACTGTTAGATCAGTACAGGATGTCTTAACATTTGTTATGACATCAGAGTTCCTGTTTACTGATTTTGGTAGAAAGTAATAAATGTGATTATTGCAAAATGCTCAGATACACACTCATAAACAGCAGCTACTGTATGCCATACTTTTTCTGCATAAGGTACCTAATAATCCAGAATGTTATGACATTAGTCATGACATTCACACACCTGGTTTTACCAAAAATACATGCCAATAACTAAACACTTACAAGATATGATAAAGCTTTTCAACACTTCCTTGCTAAAAGCATAGATAGAAGCAAAATGGCTTCAATGATCTATGGTGTTAGTAGAAATGGAAGTAGAGGCTTGGGATATTCAAAACCATCAAAGAAAATTGATGAGACTGTGAATGTCAAACCAAAACCTCTTTATGAACACTTTGTGCTTGCTGACACAGATTTGAAATTTCCAGAACAAGAAGGTTATGATACTACTGTAGCACAAACACAACACAGAAGGAAACTTTTAAACCAAAGTATCATGCACAAATTTCACATGATTTTCTTGTTGCATAAAAGTCCAAAGGTGTCAGGACCTCTGGAACTTCTAACAAAAGAGGACCCAGAAAGTGGGTACCTAAGGATCAGATAATCTACATTGCATATTTCCTTGATGGTGCCACTAAAACACCAGTCATGGTACCTGAACAATGGATGCTCATGACACATGACGGGAGAAAGGTATATGTTCCATGATTTGAAACTTAAGTCTAGAGGAGTTGTTGGGTTCGGAGGAAATCAGAAGGGAAAGATCATCAGCTCTATAACAATTGATAATGGTAAATTCCCTTCTATTAACAATGTTCTTTTAGTCAAGGGTCTAATGTATAACTTATTGTCAATCATTCAACTTAGTGACAATAGTTACGGTGTCATTTTTAATCAAACATCCTACAAAGATGTTAGTCAGAAGGATGGCTCAGTTATGTTCAATGGCAAGAGGAATAACAATATTTACAAAATAAGATTATCATATTTGAAAAATCAAAATGTAAAATGTTTTTGACTGTTCAAGAAGAGCAATGGGTCTGGCATCGACATCTGGGTCATGTTAACTTGAGAAAGATTTCTCAACTAAGTAAAATTGGATTAGTTAGAGGCTTGCCCAATCTAAAGTATACTTCAGATGTCCTTTGTGAAGCTTGTCAGAAAGGAAAATTTTCAAAAACCTCTTTCAAAGCTAAAAAGATTGTTTCTACTTCTAGGCCATTAGAACTTCTTCACATTGACTTATTTGGACCAGTGAAAACTGCTTCTGTCAATGTAAGAAATATGGAGTTGTGATCATTGATGATTATAGCAGATGGGCATGGGAAAAATCCTAGAAACACAAGGATGAGTCATACTCAGTATTTGCTTCCTTCTGTTGCTAAGTGAAAGATGAAAAAAGATTGCAAAATATTCAGAATTCGAAGTGATCATGGTGGAGAATTTGAAAATAAAGATTTTGAAAAACTTTTTGATTCAAATATCATAGAAATCCACAACAAAATACTTTGTACATTATTTTTCTTGTCCTAGAACTCCATAAAAATGGGGCTGTAGAAAGGAAAAATAGAACACTGCAAGAAATGGCTCGCATCATGACTCAAGAAACTCAGATGGCTAAGCACTTCTGGATAGAAATAGTGAATACGGCGTGTTATATTCAAAATAAAATCTCCATAAGACCTATTTTGAGTAAGACTCCTTATAAATTATGGAAGAATAGAAAGCCCAACATTTTCTATTTCCATCCATTTGGATATACTTGTTATATGTTAAACACTAAAGAAAATCTGGGTAAGTTTGATTCCAAGGCATAGAAGTGTCTGCTATTAGGATACTCTGAACGCTCTAAAGGCTTCAGAATTTATAACACAGAATCACGAATTGTGGGGGAATCAATCCATGTCATATTTGATGATAAGCTTGACTATGAAAAGTCAAAGTTGTGTGAAAAGCTTGCAGATATAACCATAATATTCGTTGAACCAAAGGAGAAAATTCAAGAAGATAAAGAATTTGAAGCTCCTTCTTCTGATATCGTTGATAGTTCTTCTAATAAACCTTAACCAAGGAAGAACAGAATGACATCCTCTCATCCTTGGTAGTAAAGATGCTCCCGTCAGAACAAGATCAACTCTCAAACCTTCTGATGAAGTGCTTATGGGTTTAGTTTCTTTAATAGAACCTTCATCTATTGAAGAAGCCTTTCTAAATAAAGATTGGATTATGTCTATGGAAGAAGAACTGAACCAATTCTCAAAGAAAAATGTATGGGATCTGTTGTACCCCAAAATTTGCCCTCCCATATTCTTCAAGAAATTGCCAAGCCAAGTCATAAAACTCCCCCAAGGGTTGCACAGTCCAACTGTCTCCTATACAGTCAAAACTAGGGTTTGTGTTCTGATCAAGAAAAGGAAGTGTTCAAAGGTCCAATCAAGTCTCATATGCTTACAAACATGGTCAAGCATCCTCATATCAAGTTTCAAGGCATTCAGCTCAAGATTGCACAGTCAAAACCCTAAATTGCACTACAGTCAACTGTAGGGGCAAAATGGTCATTTGACAGTCAAAAGTTCAAATTTTTGGTCAACATATCATTTTGAAGCCACAAACATCATTTGATCAATTCTTGATCATGATTCTCAAAATTTGGCTCAGAAATCATCAAAGATGCAAAAGTTGCTATATTTGGACAGTTGAAAAAGTCAACTGAAATTGACCAAAGCATAACTTTCACATGGATTATCAGAAAAATCCCATCCAAAGCTCATTTTGAAGAGAAAGACATTTCCTACAACTCATCTTCATACTTCAAGTCCAAGAAATGCTCTCACAAAAAGTTATCAATTTCAACATTATAGGTCATTTTCAAAAGTCAACAAAAAGGGACTTTAAGTCAAAGGCCATAACTTGAGATTGGAAAATCAAAATGACATGGGACCAAAGGCATTGGTTAAAGGACTCAAAGACCTTTCCAAAATGTCCAAGAACATGAGAAAAGCTTAAAAATTGAGCAAGTTATGCATTGGAGAAGTTGGGAAATTTTTGTGAAATGGCAAAAGTCAACTATCCTTGAAACTTCAATTTTTAACAAAAGGGCCCACTTTCTTCCACTTGATTCAGCCTTGTCATGCCACACACGTGTCCCATGATTAATTTCAAGACCAAATATTGATTTTTCTATTTTATTTAATTTTTGATAATTTAATTCATTTTAAATCTTTAAAAATTCAAATAAAATTCAAAAGTCAATGAAATAGTGTCATTTGAATTGGGATAGCTTCCATATATCATGTGCCAGCTCACAAACTCATGCTAGGGTTAGATTATACACCAAGTCTTGGTCTTGGCTTAAAAGAAGGAAAAGTTTGTTAATGGTAAAAGACCTAAGACCAATTCTCTCATGGGCATGGATAAAGGCCAACTAATGACCTAATTTCCTTCCCTCATAAGTGCTGAGTCAAACCCTAATCACAAGAGACTAAATGCTGCGCCCAAACACCATTGCCAACTTGGAAAATTCTCCATAAAACTCAAAACTGAAATCAGTGTTCTAGGGGGATTCAAGTCTTAATTCCTTTTCCAAAAGCTTCCTTGTGGTCTCCTGAACAGATTCCAACCCCTAACACCAACTCAAACGCAAGGAATTGGTAACAAGACCTTCGACTGTACAGCAAAAAACTCATAAACGCATATCATGTTCTAGGCACTTTTTATGCAATTTAATTGTTGATTCTTGTTCCTCATTTGATTTCAAAGCTAACTGACATGATTAATTTCGTTTTTATGCCATATATGTGATTTCACCATGATCAATCTTTAGGGTTTTCCAAGCTTGAATTTAGGGCTTCTGAAACCAAGCAAAATTAGCCCACGAAACCATGACCATTCAAATCAGCAAGCTTGGACGAAGAAGAATGAATGTTCGCGCTCAATTTATAGAGCCCTGAGGCTTAATCGCTATTTTTCCAAAAGCCCCCTAAAACCACGCTTAAGAAACCGTTGCTTATGTTGTTTGTTTTTTCAGGGTGGTGGAGACGATGAAGCGTGGCAACATGTGATACGTTGTTTTTGAATTTCGCGCGCTTCAGTCACTAACGCATTGTTTGCTTTCATTATATTTGTTGTTTATTTAATTAACGAATGTGTGATAGTGGTGCAGCGGTATAGGTGTTAACTGGTAACCCTCATGACCTGGGTTCAAGTCCCAGGTTTTGCATCATTCCAATATTATTTTTCCAAACGTCTTCCTGTGCAATTTCAAAGGTGGAGCGCATGGTACACCACAATCATCAAGACGTCCACGTGCCTAAGAGGATCAATCAGAAAGCCATGTTCAGAGGTGTACCATAAGCCTCAGTCAAAGGTCCCATACGTGGCCTGGGAAAGTCAACAAATTCCAAAATCAGTTGGGCTAGATTGCTGGGCCACACCTCCACTTTAGGGCCTGAACCCCCTGGTTTGCTTTCTCTATATTTTTCTTGTTTTATTTTTAATTCTTGTTTTATTTTCTTTATTTGTTTAAACTAATTATTATTTCTTTACAAATTATAAAATACACAAAAATCAGAAAAAGAGAACAATATAATATTTATTTTATTTTAGTTATTTTCATAAATAAATTGTATGTAAATTAACTTAGTATTAATTTAGGTTGCAACTTTAATTCTTTCTTCCATAAAAAAATCCAAAAATATAGCATTAGGTTAATGACTTTTTATTCCTTTTAATTTTCCTTGTTTTTTGCCATAATATTAGTGATTTTCATAATTAAACTTGTAAACTAATTAGGGTTGCATTTAGGTTAGATTTTAATACTTTCTTAATAACTAAAAATCCAAAAATATAGCATTAGGTTTAATGACTTTTTATTCCTTTTAATTTTCCTTGTTTTTTGCCATAATATTAGTGATTTATTTATTTTCATAATTGAACTTGTAAACTAATTAGGGTTGCATTTAGGTTAAATTTTAATACTTTCATAATAAACTTAAAAATAATTAGAACTAGGTTTAACATTTCATTTTGGTTTTTAATTAATTCCTTTTTATTAAATCTCAAAAAACACAAAAATACTAAAAAAACATTTTCTTTTAATTCTTAATTTTAATTCCTTATTAATAATATTTTGCAAAAGGGTCCAACGCCCTCGTTCGTAATTTATTTTATTCGCCCATTTGTTTTATTTCGCTTATAATTATGTAATTCTCCCAAAGCGTTGTAACAATTATACTTTTCGCACTTTTATTTAATTTCTTTATTTTCTTGTCAAATCGGGTCCGGTTTAATTTTGGCGATGTGGACCCGCGCCATTTGTAATAGTCTTAGATTTACTTTTCCCGCAACTTTTAACTGTTAACAAAAGCATGAAAGAATGTATGGACTTAAAATAAAATCAAGCGTAGAACACCAATAAACATGACAAGACAAACATCAATGAAAACGACACACAATTCGCACACACCACCCCTAGGGTACGCCTCACTGTTGCCTTGCCTTTCGAAAGGTGATCGTCGAGTAGAGGACGTCTTAGTAAGTCCTCATGATCCGGGAACCTGGCATGAGGGTAGCTTCTAAGGTGTCTTCCCATTGCTCCGGTGATCACCATGTCCCTACAAACTCGAATTGACCCGAACACCTCCAACGGTGGTGCTACCTACCTCTCAATGGTGGGATGGCACTACTTTAAAGGACATTTACACAGACGAATTCCTTAGGGTAGGTAGACGACTCATGGATACTTGCTCTCTTCAAAAACAAAAATTCAAAGACTTTTCACACCAACACTTTTCAAAAGCTTTCAAAGCAAATTTTTCAAACACTCTGACGTATGAGTCGAACTGAAATTTTTCAAAGAAACTTTGTTAACCCACATTGAAAAGCAAACAAACCATTTTGAAAACACAATGAGCAAGTACCTAAGAGCCCATGGATAACCATGGATAGAAAGGGTGCTAACACCTTCCCTTTCTATAACCTACCTCCCGAACCGAGAGCAATCTCTTTTAAGGAATTTTTCTGTGCTTTTGTCCTTTCCATTTGGAGAAAATAAAAGACGGTGGCGACTCTTGCTTCCGCGACATTTTCGCGAACCAGCGTTAAACAGTCAGTTCCAGATCCACCGATCACAGAACTGGCGACTCTGCTGGGGAATTAAACTTAAAGTGAGGTACACCTTAGGGCTAGGTCATAACTATGTTTTCAATTGTCTTCTTTGCTTGCTTTATTATTGTGGGTTGCTTGGGAGTTCTATAGATCCTAACCCGGATCTGGGGGATACCTTCTTAGAAAGTAGCAACAAGGCTGTGAGGGAACTGTGCGGGGTATACCGACATGGTTGAAACAGTCTGCTACGTTGATGTGGCACTTTGGTGTGTACCGGTAACCCTTGAGTTCAGTCAAGGAGAGTACGGGGCCTCCATGTGGTGTCATGAAGCATCAACAGACCTTAGGAACCTTAATTGAACCATCTTGGCCTCTTTAGGGTAGTGAGATAACTGACTTTGGTGCAGTCCGAGGTTGGTTGATACTCGATACTACACCCAATTGAGGGTTGCTTTCTTGGGATATTTCGGTCGCCAGTTCAGTGGCTAAATCGAAACGATGAACAATGAAAGCGATCCCGTGATATTGGGAACCTTAGAACCCGGTTACTTTGATTAGGACAGGTTGAACCCACCAACTTCAAGAGGGTAATACCTAGACCCCATGCTGGCTTAAACCCTAAGGGTTTCTCTTGTGTGACTTGTGTGCCTTTGTACTTGCCTACTTGCATGCTTGTTAGCTGACACATGAACTACTTGCAGGTTTTGTTTATAGTCCTTAACTAGGACTCATGACAAGGTTAACCAAATTTCTTGCAGGTTTTGTTTATAGTCCTTAACTGGGACTTATAACAGGGTTACTAGATCTCTTGCAGGTTTTGTTTATAGTCCTTAATTGGGACTCATAACAAAGTATACTGAATTTCTTGCAGGGTCTGTTTATAGTCTTTAATTGGGACTCATAACATGGTTTACCTACATCACCCCATGCATAGCATGACATCATACCATTGCATACATCCTAACCCATTTCAAGGATCTCAAGGGCTTGTGATACAGGTCGTGATGAATCAAACATCTAGCAAGGGGCAAAGAGGATTTATTTTCCTCTAGCCAAGGTTGTCAGGGGCTATGACCCACTGGATATGGTGAGCCTTTGACCCTTGAAGAAGGGCTCTCTACAACAGGAGGTTCCTTCAATCAAGTTGCCAGTTTCCAACTCTAACAAGTTTCTCTGTTTACCCTGCGAGATCCTTGAAAACATCACATGCATGTCATACATCTCATTGCATTGCAGGTATCCCTTTGACAGGTTGCTTACCCTTCTCCGCTGCTTATTTCAGCCAATCATCATGAATCCTGAATCATCATCCGAGCAGACTATCAAGGACCTCCAGGCTCAGAACGCCCAGTTCCAAGAGCTGATCCTGAATTTGACCCAGGGGCAACAAGATCTGAAGGCTCTGCTCCTGAAGAAGGAGAAGAAGAAAAAGAGGACTGTTTTGTTCAGCCCTAGACGCAGATCTGGGAATGCACCGCAGACTGAAACTGAGAGGACTACCCCATCTGTGAGGGAAAACAGTCACCATGAGAGAGAGGCGCCTAGTCCAGTGGTCTCCGACAACGAGACAGATTTCGACGACGAACAGTACCCTCCGGCTGAGGATAAGTACAAACAGTTGGAAGACCGGTTAAGTGCTATAGAGATACAAAAGGTGCCTGGTCTGGACTTCGAGGATCTAGGTCTGTCTTCTGGAGTGGTGATCCCGCACAAATTCAAGGTACCTGCCTTTGCTAAATACGACGGGGCATCCTGTCCTAAGTTGCATCTCAGGGCTTATGCAAGGAGGATCCAGCCCTATACAGCTGACAAAAACTTATGGATCCATTTCTTCCAAGAGAGTCTTTCAGGGACTCAGCTCGAGTGGTTCTATCAACTGAATGGAGCCAACATCCGTACCTGGGAAGACTTAGCCACTGCATTTTACAAACACTACCAGTATAATGCCGACCTCGCTCCCACGCGTACTCAGCTTCAGGGGATGTCTATGGGTACAGGCGAAGGCTTCAAAGAGTATGCTCAAAAATGGAGGGACCTTGCTGGAAGGGTACAACCACCTCTGATGGACCGCGAGCTCGTCGACATGTTCTTGGGGACCCTGTCTGGCCCATTCTTCAACCACCTAATTGGGAATTCTGCTGCTAGGTTTACAGATCTTGTCTTGACTGGGGAGAGAATCGAAGCTGGTATCAAGTCGGGGAAGATTCAAGAAGCCGCATCTGCTGATGCTCAGAAAAAGCCCCACAGTGGGAAGAAAGAATCCAATGCTATACATGTGAAAAAGGGTCGTCATGATGTAGGGGCAATCCAGATTTCCGATCCCACGCCCGTTCAACCAAGAAAGAGCAATAGGCGTAGGATAAAGCATCAAGATAGGAAGTATGCTGACATCAACATGTCTTTGTCTCAGGCATTACAGCAATTGCTGAGGGCGAAAATGATCACACTTAAGGATCCTCCTCAAAATCCTGACACTTCCTCTCCCAAGTACAACCCGGGTGTGAGATGTGCCTACCATTCTGACAGTCCTGGACATGACACCGACGACTGTTGGACCTTGAAGAACAAGATCCAGGATTTGATTGACGCCAAGGAGGTCGAGTTTGAACACTGATCCTACACCAAATCGTCGAGAATGTCTTTTGTTCATTCAAATGTTCAAGTTGTATTGTTCTTTGATTGTTCAAACATTTATTCATGTTAAACATTGTTATCACATTAATGCATCGCTTATGTCTATTTTGAATCAATATATTCGCATTTTACTATATGCAAATTGTTTCATATTTTTCTGATGATCAACTCTTGGTTAATAATTCTAAGCCTCTTGAGGGAGGATGACGAAAACGATACCACGATCTACAGTATGCTTTTGAACAGACCCCGCTGATGAGGTACAGGCATTGTTTCAATCCCTAAACACTGGAGTTATAAGGATGATAATCCCTCGTCAACCCCTCTGAGCCAAAGAAGTAGGAGTTTTTCTTTTCGAAATTTAAAACCCTTAATCATAACCCGGGGCAGGGTAGTCTCTCAGTTGGTCCAAGTGCACAACAAATGGCACTAAAAAGAGTCCTCACGAAACAAAAGACAGTGATGGTCCCGAACAATCATAAAGACCGGCAGTCATTACTTCTCAAAATAAAAGCCCATTAAGTCAAAACCTACAAAGGGGACTTATGAAACTGGGGCATCCCGCTGACCGTAATTCCAAAAAAGGAAACAGTTCAGGCAAAAAAAAAAATAGGGATAACGAAATCAAAAAGAGGTCCTACAAACCCTCAACAAAAAAGGAAATGACTGCCTAATCAAAATATACTGTCAATATCCGAATCATCACCGGAAAATCAGAACGAAGACTCAAGCTAGGTCTAACGTATGATCAACTGAGTTTAGGTTTGGAGAACATCACGAAGAGCGGGTGGGTACAAATAATTTGAGCCTTTATCCTTTGTTTCTTAAACCGTGAACCAGGCCACGTTATAACCCTTAAAAGTCCTAGCTGAAGCATGGGTTAGTTTGAAAGCATACTGTTACGAAAGGTATCCTGACTCCTGAAGGCCTACGGTAAATACAGAGTTGACATCATGTTTTACAAACATTCACATGTTTTATGAAAAAAATGCATTTTCAAAATCTTCAAGACAGACATAGGCTTTGCATTGTTAACATAACTTTGTTTGCATATGACTTTTTGTTTGAACAGCAGGGAAATTCGCACGATGAATACCTAGTGAACAAAAGCACTTCCAATCAAGGGGCACAACATGATCATGGTCCAATCATCTGGGGCAGTTCAGTCAAGATTCGGAGAATCTCTCAAAAGGCCAACCAGCCTGGAGCAAATCTCCATCTGGATCACCTGGGGCATCCCGACAACGAATCTTGCCTGATCAGACATCTTCCAGTGGTACGGCAGCGCAATACTTCTAACAGGGGCAATTCCCTACATTCTGAGAACATGGACATAGTCGAAAAGACACTGCGCACAATCAAAGACCCGCTAGGTTGACACACCTAGGCAAAAATAAGGGCTTCCCGGCGAACCAAAAGGGTTCGGGCAAAATGAGGGATGAAATGAAAAACCTGTACACCCGGCAAGTCGAAAACCTGAAAAGGCGGCTTGGGCAAAAATGGGTATCCCGGTGGACTGAAAACCCGAAAGGGCGGTCCAGGCAAAAGTTAGGGATCAAAAGCGTACGACTATGTCCCGTCATCTTATCATCTGCCTACCAGAAGAAGGTTTGACCCTCAACAACTATCAGCACCCCACAAGTGCCTCCCCCATAGAAACAGGGGCAATAAAGAATGGTCTAAGCAATCTGATTGTTCTGTCCTCCAAGGAATCAGGGTAAGCTCCGTTGAAGAACATAGCCAACGCAGTTCAAAGCTTCCCCAGGAAGGTTGGAATCTATCTCCCCAAGCAATAGGCGTACCCCCAGTAGATTCTGGAAGCTCATCCCCTAGCAGGGCACGAACGCGCCGTCCGGCTTGATTTAAAGAGTTATTTCCTTAACAGGATATAACTGGGTTATCCTCAGCCAAAAGCCACGGAAAGAGCGTCGTCGACAGAACCTTCTTATCCCCAGCGAAGTCCATTCATACTTCCGATACAGCAAGGTATCCTCAGCGAGTCATCCTCAACAATTCAGCAAAAGCATCTCCCCACAGAGTATTTCTTCCCAGCATGGTCACTAGAATATCTTTTTCTCCCCGCAGAATCCTCCATTCGCCAAGTCTTATCCCCAACGGAGTTATCTTCGTCTATTGGAATTCTTGCAACTATTCTTCAACATCAGCCCAGGATACGACTTCCCAGCACCCGTCAAGGATTTACTTTCCTAGACGAAAAACACATTCATAAAACGTCACATACATCATTATAGCATGCATAGACGCATCATATCACCCCAATCTCATTTATTTTTGAGAACATCTTAAAATCAGGCAATTCATGCATTATGACATTGCATACAACTAATTCGTTACTTTTTCAGGAAAGAACGATCAACAGATAAAAGTCATCCCATTGAGGTAGTAATCGTCCCAGATTCCTTCATCACATATTTGGAGTAGCAATCGTCCCAGATTCCTTCATCATCCTGCTGAGGTAGTAATCGTCCCAGATTCCTTCATCATCCCGTTGAGGTAGTAATCGTCCCAGATTCCTTCATCACATATTTGGAGTAGCAATCGTCTCAGATTCCTTCATCATCCTGCTGAGGTAGTAATCGCCCCAGATTCCTTCATCATCCTGCTGAGGTAGTAATCGTCCCAGATTCCTTCATCATCCCGTTGAGGTAGTAATCGTCCCAGATTCCTTCATCATCCTGCTGAGGTAGTAATCGTCCCAGATTCCTTCATCATCCCGTTGAGGTAGTAATCGTCCCAGATTCCTTCATCACATATTTGGAGTAGCAATCGTCTCAGATTCCTTCATCATCCTGCTGAGGTAGTAATCGTCCCAGATTCCTTCATCATCCCGTTGAGGTAGTAATCGTCCCAGATTCCTTCATCACATATTTGGAGTAGCAATAGTCTCAGACTCCTTCATCATCCCGTTGAGGTAGTAATCGTCCCAGATTCCTTCATCACATATTTGGAGTAGCAATCGTCTCAGATTCCTTCATCATCCCGCTGAGGTAGTAATCTTCCCAGATTCCTTCATCATATATTTGGAGTAGCAATCGTCTCAGATTCCTTCATCGTCCTGCTGAGGTAGTAATCGTCCCAGATTCCTTCATCACATATTTGGAGTAGCAATCGTCTCAGATTCCTTCATCATCCTGCTGAGGTAGTAATCGTCCCAGATTCCTTCATCATCCCGTTGAGGTAGTAATCGTCCCAGATTCCTTCATCATCCTGCTGAGGTAGTAATCGTCCCAGATTCCTTCATCATCCCGTTGAGGTAGTAATCGTCCCAGATTCCTTCATCACATATTTGGAGTAGCAATCGTCTCAGATTCCTTCATCATCCTGCTGAGGTAGTAATCGTCCCAGATTCCTTCATCATCCCGTTGAGGTAGTAATCGTCCCAGATTCCTTCATCACTTATTTGGAGTAGCAATCGTCTCAGATTCCTTCATCATCCCGTTGAGGTAGTAATCGTCCCAGATTCCTTCATCACATATTTGGAGTAGCAATCGTCTCAGATTCCTTCATCATCCCGCTGAGGTAGTAATCTTCCCAAATTCCTTCATCATATATTTGGAGTAGCAATCGTCTCAGATTCCTTCATCGTCCTGCTGAGGTAGTAATCGTCCCAGATTCCTTCATCACATATTTGGAGTAGCAATCGTCTCAGATTCCTTCATCATCCTGCTGAGGTAGTAATCGTCCCAGATTCCTTCATCATCCTGTTGAGGTAGTAATCGTCCCAGATTCCTTCATCATCCTGCTGAGGTAGTAATCGTCCCAGATTCCTTCATCATCCCGTTGAGGTAGTAATCGTCCCAGATTCCTTCATCACATATTTGGAGTAGCAATCGTCTCAGATTCCTTCATCATCCTGCTGAGGTAGTAATCGTCCCAGATTCCTTCATCATCCCGTTGAGGTAGTAATCGTCCCAGATTCCTTCATCACATATTTGGAGTAGCAATCGTCTCAGATTCCTTCATCATCCCGCTGAGGTAGTAATCTTCCCAGATTCCTTCATCATATATTTGGAGTAGCAATCGTCTCAGATTCCTTCATCGTCCTGCTGAGGTAGTAATCGTCCCAGATTCCTTCATCATATATTTGGAGTAGCAATCATCTCAGATTCCTTCATCGTCCTGCTGAGGTAGCAATCGTCTCAGATTCCTTCATCACATCCTTATCAAAAAAACAAAAAAAAAAACCCTCCTCTGGTTCAGTCAGATCGACCCTAAGATCTCCCTGATGCTTATCCCAGTTAAAGTCACCCAAGATTTTTTCTCAACGAGCGTTGTTGAAGTTAAAGTCGCCTAAGGTTCTCTTGCTATTCATACTAAGATAGTAACCATCCCTGGTTCATTCATCGCCGTTTGAAGCTCCAGACTCAGCTCCTGTAACCAGTCAGGACATATCTACACCAAGCATCTAAAAAATCAGCTCCTGCAACGTGTCAGGTACTCATTTTTCTGTTTTGCAGGTATGCAGGTTCTCGCTAAGGAATCTCCCACGCAATCAACATTCAGATGGCATCTATAAGCCCATCATCCTATCCAACAACCTCCAAATGGCATCTATAAGCCCATTTTCATCACACTGCTAACATGTGAGCGCAAATTTCTGGGCACTCTAGTGTCCAATCATCTTCTACCCTCGGATTACGAAAGGCACGTCAGCCAATCTGCATCCTCAGGTCTAAGAAGATTGAACAGGGGCAACTGTTGTACCCCAAAATTTTCCCTCCCATATTCTTCAAGAAATTGCCAAGCCAAGTCATAAAACTCCCCCAAGGGTTGCACAGTCCAACTGTCTCCTATACAGTCAAAACTAGGGTTTGTGTTCTGATCAAGAAAAGGAAGTGTTCAAAGGTCCAATCAAGTCTCATATGCTTACAAACATGGTCAAGCATCCTCATATCAAGTTTCAAGGCATTCAGCTCAAGATTGCACAGTCAAAACCCTAAATTGCACTACAGTCAACTGTAGGGGCAAAATGGTCATTTGACAGTCAAAAGTTCAAATTTTTGGTCAACATATCATTTTGAAGCCACAAACATCATTTGATCAATTCTTGATCATGATTCTCAAAATTTGGCTCAGAAATCATCAAAGATGCAAAAGTTGCTATATTTGGACAGTTGAAAAAGTCAACTGAAATTGACCAAAGCATAACTTTCACATGGATTATCATAAAAATCCCATCCAAAGCTCATTTTGAAGAGAAAGACATTTCCTACAACTCATCTTCATACTTCAAGTCCAAGAAATGCTCTCACAAAAAGTTATCAATTTCAACATTATAGGTCATTTTCAAAAGTCAACAAAAAGGGACTTTAAGTCAAAGGCCATAACTTGAGATTGGAAAATCAAAATGACATGGGACCAAAGGCATTGGTTAAAGGACTCAAAGACCTTTCCAAAATGTCCAAGAACATGAGAAAAGCTTAAATATTGAGCAAGTTATGCATTGGAGAAGTTGGGAAATTTTTGTGAAATGGCAAAAGTCAACTATCCTTGAAACTTCAATTTTTGACAAAAGAGCCCACTTTCTTCCACTTGATTCAGCCTTGTCATGCCACACACGTGTCCCATGATTAATTTCAAGACCAAATATTGATTTTTCTATTTTATTTAATTTTTTATAATTTAATTCATTTTAAATCTTTAAAAATTCAAATAAAATTCAAAAGTCAATGAAATAGTGTCATTTGAATTGGGATAGCTTCCATATATCATGTGCCAGCTCACAAACTCATGCTAGGGTTAGATTATACACCAAGTCTTGGTCTTGGCTTAAAAGAAGGAAAAGTTTGTTAATGGTAAAAGACCTAAGACCAATTCTCTCATGGGCATGGATAAAGGCCAACTAATGACCTAATTTCCTTCCCTCATAAGTGCTGAGTCAAACCCTAATCACAAGAGACTAAATGCTGCGCCCAAACACCATTGCCAACTTGGAAAATTCTCCATAAAACTCAAAACTGAAATCAGTGTTCTAGGGGGATTCAAGTCTTAATTCCTTTTCCAAAAGCTTCCTTGTGGTCTCCTGAACAGATTCCAACCCCTAACACCAACTCAAACGCAAGGAATTGGTAACAAGACCTTCGACTGTACAGCAAAAAACTCATAAACGCATATCATGTTCTAGGCACTTTTTATGCAATTTAATTGTTGATTCTTGTTCCTCATTTGATTTCAAAGCTAACTGACATGATTAATTTCGTTTTTATGCCATATATGTGATTTCACCATGATCAATCTTTAGGGTTTTCCAAGCTTGAATTTAGGGCTTCTGAAACCAAGCAAAATTAGCCCACGAAACCATGACCATTCAAATCAGCAAGCTTGGACGAAGAAGAATGAATGTTCGCGCTCAATTTATAGAGCCCTGAGGCTTAATCGCTATTTTTCCAAAAGCCCCCTAAAACCACGCTTAAGAAACCGTTGCTTATGTTGTTTGTTTTTTCAGGGTGGTGGAGACGATGAAGCGTGGCAACATGTGATACGTTGTTTTTGAATTTCGCGCGCTTCAGTCACTAACGCATTGTTTGCTTTCATTATATTTGTTGTTTATTTAATTAACGAATGTGTGATAGTGGTGCAGCGGTATAGGTGTTAACTGGTAACCCTCATGACCTGGGTTCAAGTCCCAGGTTTTGCATCATTCCAATATTATTTTTCCAAACGTCTTCCTGTGCAATTTCAAAGGTGGAGCGCATGGTACACCACAATCATCAAGACGTCCACGTGCCTAAGAGGATCAATCAGAAAGCCATGTTCAGAGGTGTACCATAAGCCTCAGTCAAAGGTCCCATACGTGGCCTGGGAAAGTCAACAAATTCCAAAATCAGTTGGGCTAGATTGCTGGGCCACACCTCCACTTTAGGGCCTGAACCCCCTGGTTTGCTTTCTCTATATTTTTCTTGTTTTATTTTTAATTCTTGTTTTATTTTCTTTATTTGTTTAAACTAATTATTATTTCTTTACAAATTATAAAATACACAAAAATCAGAAAAAGAGAACAATATAATATTTATTTTATTTTAGTTATTTTCATAAATAAATTGTATGTAAATTAACTTAGTATTAATTTAGGTTGCAACTTTAATTCTTTCTTCCATAAAAAAATCCAAAAATATAGCATTAGGTTAATGACTTTTTATTCCTTTTAATTTTCCTTGTTTTTTGCCATAATATTAGTGATTTTCATAATTAAACTTGTAAACTAATTAGGGTTGCATTTAGGTTAGATTTTAATACTTTCTTAATAACTAAAAATCCAAAAATATAGCATTAGGTTTAATGACTTTTTATTCCTTTTAATTTTCCTTGTTTTTTGCCATAATATTAGTGATTTATTTATTTTCATAATTGAACTTGTAAACTAATTAGGGTTGCATTTAGGTTAAATTTTAATACTTTCATAATAAACTTAAAAATAATTAGAACTAGGTTTAACATTTCATTTTGGTTTTTAATTAATTCCTTTTTATTAAATCTCAAAAAACACAAAAATACTAAAAAAACATTTTCTTTTAATTCTTAATTTTAATTCCTTATTAATAATATTTTGCAAAAGGGTCCAACGCCCTTGTTCGTAATTTATTTTATTCGCCCATTTGTTTTATTTCGCTTATAATTATGTAATTCTCCCAAAGCGTTGTAACAATTATACTTTTCGCACTTTTATTTAATTTCTTTATTTTCTTGTCAAATCGGGTCCGGTTTAATTTTGGCGATGTGGACCCGCGCCATTTGTAATAGTCTTAGATTTACTTTTCCCGCAACTTTTAACTGTTAACAAAAGCATGAAAGAATGTATGGACTTAAAATAAAATCAAGCGTAGAACACCAATAAACATGACAAGACAAACATCAATGAAAACGACACACAATTCGCACACACCACCCCTAGGGTACGCCTCACTGTTGCCTTGCCTTTCGAAAGGTGATCGTCGAGTAGAGGACGTCTTAGTAAGTCCTCATGATCCGGGAACCTGGCATGAGGGTAGCTTCTAAGGTGTCTTCCCATTGCTCCGGTGATCACCATGTCCCTACAAACTCGAATTGACCCGAACACCTCCAACGGTGGTGCTACCTACCTCTCAATGGTGGGATGGCACTACTTTAAAGGACATTTACACAGACGAATTCCTTAGGGTAGGTAGACGACTCATGGATACTTGCTCTCTTCAAAAACAAAAATTCAAAGACTTTTCACACCAACACTTTTCAAAAGCTTTCAAAGCAAATTTTTCAAACACTCTGACGTATGAGTCGAACTGAAATTTTTCAAAGAAACTTTGTTAACCCACATTGAAAAGCAAACAAACCATTTTGAAAACACAATGAGCAAGTACCTAAGAGCCCATGGATAACCATGGATAGAAAGGGTGCTAACACCTTCCCTTTCTATAATCTACCTCCCGAACCGAGAACAATCTCTTTAAGGAATTTTTCTGTGCTTTTGTCCTTTCCATTTGGAGAAAATAAAAGACGGTGGCGACTCTTGCTTCCGCGACATTTCGCGAACCAGCGTTAAACAGTCAGTTCCAGATCCACCGATCACAGGATCTTATTCAGAAACCTAAAGGTGCCCATGTCATTAGAACAATATGGGTGTTCAGAAACAAGCTCAATGAGAATGGTGAAGTTGTTAGAAACAAAGCATGATTGGTTGCACAAGGTTATAGTCAACAATAAGGGATAGACTATATAGAAAACTTTGCACCAGCCGCCAAGTTATAAGATATTCGGTTGTTAATTTCTTTTTAGGTCAATCATAGCATTATCCTTTATTAGATGGATTTTAAGAGTGCATTTCTCAATGGTTATATTTCAGAAGAAGGGTGTATGTCAAACAACCTCCTGGCTTTAAAAACTCTAAGAAATCAGGATTTGTTTTTGAACTAAAGAAATCTCTTTATGGCTTGAAACAAGCTCCCAGAGCTTGGTATGACAGATTGGGTAATTTTCTTCTATAAAATAAATTTACCAGAGGAAAGGTTAACACCATACTCTTCTGTAAAAATTTCAAAAATGATATTCTAATTGTTCAAATTTATGTTGATGATATTATTTTTGGTTCTACTAATCCATCCCTCTGCGAGGAATTCCCCAAGCTAATGCAGGCTGAATTTGAAATGAGCATGATGGGAGAACTGAAGTTCTTTCTGGGAATCCAGATTGATTAAAAACCAGAGGCTACTTACATACATCAAAGTAAGTACACCAAAGAACTTCTAAAGAAATTTAATATGATAGACTGCACTGTAGAAAATACTCCAATGCATCCAACATGTATTTTGGAGAAAGAAAAGGTAAGTGGAAAGGTTTGTTAGAAGCTCTATTATGGTATGATAGGCTCTCTTATGTATCTGACTGGATCTAGACCTGATATCTTATTCAATGTTCATCTTTGCGCTAGATTCCAATCTAATCCTAGGGAATCTCATTTAACTATTGTTAAGAGAATTCTAAGTTATCTAAAAGGAACCTCTAATCTTGGATTGATGTATGAGAAAACATCAGAGTATTCTCTTTCTGGTTTCTATGATGCAGACTACGCTGGAGATCGGCTAAAGAGGAAGAGTACTTCTGGAAACTGTCAGTTTCTAGGAAAGAATCTGATCTCATGGTCAATCAAGAGACAATAAACAATTGCTCTTTCAACGGCAAAAGTAGAGTACATTTCAGCAGCACTATGCAGTACTCAAAGGTTATAGATGAAGAATCAACTAGAAGATTATCAGATTTATGAGAGTAATATTCCTATCTTCTGTGATAATACCGCTGTTATTTGCTTAAGCAAGAATCCTATCCTACACTATAGGTCTAAACACATAGAAATCAAACATCATTTTATTAGAGACTATGTTCAAAAAGGGGTCCTATCTTTGAAATTCATAGATACATACCATCAGTGGGCTAATATTTTTATAAAACTCTTAGCTGAAGATAGATTTATGTTATTCTAAAGAATCTAAAAAATGGGTCTATGTCCAAAGTAAGATATCATTAGAATCAAATGTTTTTTAGTCATAGTCTGAAAGGATAAAATTCCAACTTTAAACAAAAGACTTCTAACTTGTTTTATCTCATTCGTTAGATGATGTTTCAGTCAGAAATGTTCCTGATCAGATGGAAATATTTGTGGTTTTCCATATGCTGAGAATATCAAACGCATTACCTAAATAGACTTAGTGTCTATCACACTCTACCTAGGTCATGCACGAGCAGTTATTTTTCTTGAAATTGATTAATCATGATTGCATTTATTTAACTACTCCTTTTTACTATGACTTGGGAATAGTCGTTTCATGTCATACCCATAGGCCTTTGTCTGATATTACATGTTGCGTTCTAATTAAATGTTTATTTGTTCTATCATATTAACATTTGATCTACTTCTCTTTTTAGTTCCTTCTTTTAGCAGTCCATGACGCCATTTGAGTGTTTCAATCGTCTTACCTCGTGAACTGCTTGACTGACTATTTATATCTTCTCTCATCTATAGTCATTCATAAAGTCATAATCCTTGTATCATTCTTATATCTACCTATTAATTAGAGGCAATGCTCTATTTGATGAGAGTTGTGATGTGTTTGAAGTTTATATAGATTTTCGTGTCTATGTTTCTCCTTATGTTGTAATCTCCTTCGAATATCAATGAAACTTATGATCTTTTCTTGTTATTTCTTCTGGTTTTTATGCTTTTCACACATAATTACCTTTTTGATAATGACAAAAAGGGGGAGTAATTAAATGGACATAATTTTGATTTAAATAATCAACTTCTGGTAAATGTTCTCTGAAACAAGCTACTTATATTCTAACCCAGCTAAACTTTTGTTTTTGTTAGAATTGTTTTTTCTTTTTCAGGAAATGAAAACTCTGATTTAAGAAGATCAGAAAATACAATGCAAGACTTATGTCTAACTCTGAAGATATGTTTTGAGAATCTAGAAGTTATTTTACTGACATTAAATTTTAAAATATTTCAATTTGATTTCATTCTCATTGGAATCTAAAGTCAAGATTCAATAAGAAGGAGTTCTAAGAAATCAAGATCTCAATTGTTTTATTAGCATCAAGATTTCAATTTTTCCATTGGCATCTAGAGTCAAGACTCTCAATATCTCGATATCTAATCTATTGGAACCAGGGGAGTTTTAATCAAATGGTTCAAAGTCAGGATATTCGATCTTCATCAAGTCATTGACTCAGGGGGGTACCATAAAAAGGATAAGTATTCCTTACCTTTCTATTTTCACTTTTTCTAATTATAAGAACAAAATTGTGTCATGAAAATATATAGTTTTATCATCATCAAAAAGGGGGAGATTGTAAGAATAAGATTTGGTTCTGCAATATTATCTCTAATTTTTTATGATAACAAATGAGTATGTTTGTATGAACAATTTTGATACTCTAATGTTTTTTATTTTTTAGTACTTAACAAACAGGTTCTGCTTCTGATGAATGGTGTGGCCAAGATATTAGAAGATAATTAGTTCCACTTCTGCGCTACACAAGTTCTATTGAATAGTAGCCAGACAATCCAGAAGGCTCTGAAGTTTAAGCTCTCATGTTTGTCTAAAGAAACCAGTCAGAAGATCTACAGACAAAAGTTGCTACTTAAGTCCATATGCTAAAGACTCATGTTTCTAAAGACAACGGGTTCTAAAGAAACATTCAGAAGATCTGAAGACATAAGATCTCAAGGTTCTAAAGATAAGGGTTCTAAACACCAAGTGCTGAAGACTCTAAAGACATAAGTTCTAAAGATTCTAAATACTTGAAGTTCTAAAGACCCAAGGCTCCAAGAAAAGGTTCTCACAAGCAAGTGTTGAAGACTCTGAAGATGCAGTTCTGAAGACTATAAAGACTTGAAGTCCTGACAACCTTGTGTTATGTTCTCGCTTCTAAACTCATGCTCGCAGAAGCCTATGAAGTGCAGAAGGAAATAATATAATGTTAACATGGAACAAATAATACATGGTACAATCAAATTTTCATTCCACTACTATGAAAGGACGGACGCGTCGCACGATCTTGTCCCCCACATTATTGTTCAAGCTGCAAATGTTTCTAGAAATCCCAAGAGTAACCCTCAATGGATATATTATTGTATCGGCTATATAAAGGCTTGAAGACTAAGAGAGAAAGCTTCCAATTAATGAAATATTCAAGCGCAAACGTTGTTCATAGATTTCATATTCTTAAGTAATTGTTCTTAAAATAGTTTACATATTCAGCTTGTGTAGAAGCAATATTCTTGTAAACAAAACTTGTATTCAAACGGTTGTTTGATTTTCCTTAAGGGACCGGGTAGGTCTGTATCCTTAAGAATTCTAGGACTTACGAGTTTTAGAGGTTGTTAGTCACTTGCGTGTAGCTTGTGCATTGTAATAATCAGGTTGATTATTGTTTGATATTCCTTAAGGGACCGGGTAGGTGTGTATCCTTAAGAAGTCTAGGACTTACGAGTCTTAGAGGTTGTTAGTCACTTGCAGGTAGCTTGTGCAAATTGTAATCGGTTTGGTTATAATGAATTAAGTCATCGATTGAGTGAGGCGAAATCACCTTGGTGGGTGGACTAGACTAGCTTGGTAATTTTCAATTGAACTAGTATAAACATACATTTTTTTACTTCCTTTTCTTACTTATTGTTATTATCAAGAGTTCGGGAAAAAATATTTTAACTTAAAGGGGAATATTTTTAAAGAAAAGTTCCTGTTTTAAAAACCCAATTCAACCCCCCCCCCCCCCCCCCCCTTCTTGTGTTTTGAACACCTTCACACCCCACAGTGAAACACTCGGTCGCACGAACTTCTTCTCAAGCATCACTTCTAGTTGTTTCTTTAACTCGCTCAGCTCTGAAGCTGACATCTAATAAGGAGCCATTGACACTGGACTTGTACCTGGAACCACATCTATAGAAAAATCCAATTCATGTTCTGGAGGTAAATCACTGATGTCATTTGGAAACACTTCTAGAAATTCACAAACGATAGGTGATTCAACACCCGCAAATTCCCAATCAACTTGCAGAGATGCAAGCATTGCAAACATCAAAGTTTCGTCTTGTTGCATCCCAAAATTTACCCTCTTGATTTAGGTTTATGTTTCATCATGAATATCATATTACATTGCATTCATACATTGTGATGGGATCAAAGCACTTTGGTTGTCAAGTCTTACTCAAGCCTTGAAGGTTATTTTGCATGGACAAGTTTCTCAAGAAATATCTTACCATCCAAATCTCTGGATCATTTGAGCTCAAAGGTTATGGCATATCTCAAGATGTTTTTTACCCATCTCTTTGGATTCATCAGCCAAATTAGGGTTTTGCTTGAGCAAGATCATTGATCAATATAAAAGTTTTAATCTAGAAGCTATAACATCTCATTGACATTTTAAAGGTCCTTGTACAAGAAATTGATCAAGATGCCCAGAGGATTTAAAGTTTTGAAGATGATTCATCAGTCTCCTAAGTAGTTGACCAAAATTAGGGTTTTGGTTTTTATCAGGTTTTCTTGAGAATTTTGAAGTGAAAATTTACACATGGCATATTTATGTTTGGAATATCATATGTTTGAAGTTGTAATCATCAATTTTAAATAGAAGTGGGTCAATTGATTCAGAGGGGCAAAATGGTCATTTTGGTCCAAATCAGTCAAAGTTGACCAAGTGAATTTTTGGCCAACCATCATTTCAAGGATGTACTTTTCATATTTCAAGTCCATTTTGGTCATTGGATTAAAGAGATTGAAGTTTGGATTGAAACTTATTCTTGAAGAAACCCTAAAAGTTTCTAATTTTGGAAAATAAGGACTTAATTTCAAAAAAATTATATTTTATTCATCCTTGATCAAGAAGATGCAAATGGAATATGCTTGGAAATATAAGAGAATGATATTTCACCTCCTTTTGGTCTCATGTCCATATTGATAAGGAATCAAGAGTTATGGCCTTTTGAAGTTACACGATTATAGGTCATTTTTCAAATTTAGTGAATTTCAAGCCAAATTTTGGGAACTTTAATGGATTCAATTGAAAAAACTATAAACTAGGGGTTTGTAGATCTTTTCAAGACCTTTCCAAATTGTACTCATTTGTGTCAAAACTCAAAAGTATGAGAAAGTTATGAGTTTTGGAATTTTGTGGCATTTTAGTGAAATTTGGCAAATGTGCAAAATGGCCATTTCTTGCAAACTCAAGTTTTAGCCATTCTTCATGCTTCTAATCAAGCTCATTGGTAATTTGTGACATGTTGAGGCCCTTTTCACTTGCTATTTCATGCCCCATTTGGTATTGCACATGTTGCATTGAAAAAATGACAAAATTGCTCAAAATGGCCAATTCACCAACACTCTCTCATTTCAAATGATCATGGGCTAGACTTTTAAGCATGCATTACTTACTTCATTTGGCTGAAAAAATGCGTGAGAAGCAAGGGAATGCACGGGCAAAAGAGATGATTCAGTATGCACCTTATTTTTGGCCAAATTTCCCAATCCTGCCCTCCTGCGGATTTAAGGACAAACTTCCACTTCTAACCTTCTCTAGAAGCTCTATATAAGTGAAAGCAAGCAAAGAGAGAGAAGGAGAATGCTCCATTTGCAAGAATTCCATATCTGAAATTTTTCTTCCTCTTCTGCAATTTTGTTCGATTCTCTTGTTTCCTTGGTGCTTTCTTCAAAATTCTTGTGGATTCTGCTTCAGCAAAGCAAGTAGATCAAGCTAGCACCCTTGGATTGAAACTGGAGTGAAGGAGACAGTAGATCCATTTTTTCTCAAAGGTTTGAATTCTCAACTTTGAATTCTGATTTCTAGCTATGCTTCGTGTGACTTAAGTTCATAATCATGTTGTGTGAAGTCTATGGAATGATTCTGAAGCTTTACAGCGTTTAAATCGTTGAACTATGCATGTTTGAATGTTTTGAAACTCACGATTCAGAAGGTTTTTGTTCATGTTCATGACTTGATTGTGGATAATGTGGTTGATGATTTGATTTGATTTGAATTGTTATGAGTTCCTTTCCATGCCAGCTTTAATTTGCTTTTAATTTCATGGAAAATGATGCAAAATTGAGCGAGTTGTGTTGATCTGAAAGCGAGCCCTAATCCTGAGTCATGCGCGTGTTTTTTGAATCGCCAGAGGTTGAAGACGATGTGGTGGCACATCCTGATTGGTCCATTTAAAATTTTGGTTTATTTGAATTTTTGTTTTATGATTTGATTTCCATGATTTATTTTCTTGCTCAAAAATGATTGAAAAATTCTGAAAAAATTATCATAAATACAATATAATATTTCTGACTTTGTGTATGTTTTTGAGAATTTTTTGAAAATATTTGATTGGTTTAAAAAAAATTTAGGTTTAATTAATTAATTAACCAAGGATAATTTTTATTTTAATAGTTCCTTTGACCTAAAAAATCCACAAAAATTATTTGAGACTCCTAAAATAATGTGAAAATTGATTCTGACTTTGGTTCATCATACTTCTTATTTTTGATTAAAAATTTAATTTCAAAAGATATTTGTAATATTTGTTTGTTCTTTTTATTTTTAATACTTCTATTAATTCAAAAATTCCAAAAAAAATCATGTAATATGATCATATTTTTGTTTTGCCTTTTTTGTGATTTTTGGTTATGATTTGTATTTTCTTGCCTTTAAATAATAATTTCACTATTAATTGTTTGTTTTTTTTGTTTTTAATATTTTCCTTTTATCCAAAAATTCATAAAAATTCAGGGATGTATGTCTTTAGCCCTAATATTTGAATATAATTTTGTTTGGCCATTTTTCTGAATTTTTGATTTAAATATTTTTTTAATATGTGAATATTTGTTAATTACATACATGTTTGAATATTAATTCCTTTCTTGACCTTTCCTTAATTCAAAAAATATGAAAAAAAATGTATATTCTGACATTTAGGGTTTCTTGATATTTTGAATGGCTTTGGTTTTATTTTTTTGGGTTTTGGTCTCATTTAATCAATATTTGAGATAAAAAGCAAAAAATTAGGGTTTTGTTGCTTATGATGCAAGTTTATTTTCAAAAGTTCACTTTGCCTTGGTTTTTCTTGGGATGCGGGTTTTGACCATGGTTCATGAATGTATTGGGAATTTGAAGACTATTTTTCTTGAATTACTTAACTTAGTTTGGCATTTTTCCACAAATAATTTTGAAAACATGTCTAGTTTGGTAGTTTGGCTAACTAGTCTTGAACTTTGAGTTTCATTTGATCTCCTCCCCAATCATTCCTGGACTTAGGGCTTGCATTATGACTTCTAAACACTTCCAAGATGTTGAGATATTTTTGGTTTGAATTATGGATCCTTGTTTCTATTTTTGGTGTAATTTTGAAGTGAAGGTACCCAATCATGTTTGTATGACTTGTTGCAATTTGTTTGTTGGCTAATGAACTTGAGTGAGGCCTATAATTGGGAACCTAATGATCATGTTGGTTCTGACTTGTCCATATTAGCTCAATCCATTTCACTTAGAAGCCTCATGTTTGAATATTTTGAACCATCTAATGCATTATGTAGGTTCCATTTCCTATTGTATTCATGAAGTTGTGATGGAATTAATTATGCATGATTAAAATATGTTTGCTACTGACCTTTATGGTTCTTGCTCATATTATTCTCAAGCTCTTATGATCCTTGATTGACACTCAATTGTCAATTCAACATGGTGATAGGAAAGAGCAATATTCCTTTGATTCTTTTCACCTAATCTGTGCATATGCTTGTCTCTTCTTGTTTATGATGTCTAATATTTGGTAATTGCCACCATGATTATTCTCATTTCTTCACCTTTTGGAATACTAACTTGGTTGTTGAATGTGCGAGGTACTCTGAGAAAGTTGCCACTTTTGGCTTGAGGCTTTTGTGTTCCACTTTATTTATGGAACACAGTTTATTATATTGGCATTGTTTTTGTGTTTGGCATGCTTGATGGTTTATGCAGGATACACACATCTATGATTGTGAATGTCATACTTTGCCCATGGGATTTGTACATATCTGATAATTTGCTTACATCTTGATGGTGCAATTACTGACTCAACTTGTCTACTGATGTCAGCTTGCTTGAAGTTTCTCTGGGTTTCTTTCTATTCCTGCTTGACTGCTACAGATAGTTATCTATTTGGTATTATATCACATCCTTGCTCTCATCTTCATTTTGCATAACTCTCTGATTGCATGATGGGACCTCTGTTGCTGATATATGTCAGGAGGCCCTCTGGTTTTTGTCTGGTTGCATGTATTTTGTTTGTTGTTGATCGATGAGTCACTCAATTTATATATTGAGATCACGACTTCGCTCTCATTGCATGTTCCCTATAGGATGTTTATTTCTTTTCATATTTAATTGTTGATCGATGAGTCACTCAATTTAGATATTGAGATCACGACTTCGCTCTTATTGCATGTTCCCTATAGGATGTTTACTGGTTTTCATCTTTAATTGTTGATCGATGAGTCACTCAATTTAGATATTGATATCACGACTTCGCTCTCATTGCATGTTCCCTATAGGATAGTTTTGTTAAGCTTTCTTTGACATGTTGATTAAGGTAGGAATCCATGTATGCTAACATAGGATAGGATTTTCCTTTATCCTCAACCTTAGGGTCAACCATTGTATGATAACACTAGGGATAGTACTAGGTTAGCTTCCCTTAGTGGTTTTCCCTTTCTTTGCATCTTGCATCTTAAAACAAAAACCTATTTTCTTGGAAAATCATAAGACACCTCTAATGAATTCAAACTCCTCTTCAGAATAAAAGATACAAACCAATCTCACTTTGTCTGTGTTATCTTGAAGCCGACGTTTCTCCATCGCACATGTCTATTATCTTACGTTGATTCTCAATATCATTGTTAGGTGTGATGTTTTTGCCATCCTTCTTATTGATGTTTTGCCATCTCTACCATGATATCTTTGTTATCTCTTAGCCGATGTTTCGCCATCGCACATTTGTTTGAAGCCGATGTTTCGCCATCGCACATGTTTGTTATCCTACTTTGATTCTCAATATCATTGTTAGGTGTGATGTTTTTCCATCCGTCTTATCGATGTTTTGCCATCTCTACCATGATGCCTTATTATTTTGAAGTCGATGTTTCACCATCGCACATTTGTTTGAAGCCGATGTTTCGCTATCGCACATGTTTGTTATCCTACTTTGTTTCTCAATACCATTGTCAGGTGTGATTGTTTTGTCATCTTTGCCATCATATCTTTGTTATCTCTTAGCCGATGTTTTGCCATTGCACATTTTGTTTGAAGCCGATGTTTCGTCATCGCACATGTTTGTTATCCTACTTTGACCCATAATGTCACTGTTAGGTGTGTTATCTTACTATTTGATGTCTTGCCATCTTTGACATATTACGTTGTTATTATTTAGTCGATGTTTGATCACCTCATTTGTTCGTTATTTCTTGATGTTTTGCCATCTTGATTATCTTTGTTTGCTTTAACTAAAAAACACAAACCAACCAAAACACATAAGCCAAACTACGGCTGCTCTGATTCCTTAAAATGGATACGTAGGCATTGGGGTAGGGCCCAACCGAGCACATCTTTTTATTTTCCCTACATTATTTTTTTTTCTTTCGTATGCATTCCCTTTTCGATTGTAAGCCATAGACATAGGATTTAACCACACCCATTTAGATTAGACAACAAGAGTGGATACCGTAGAGTACTACGGGTGTATGGGGTGTTAATACCTTCCCCTTGCGTAACAGACTCCCTTACTCGATCTCTCGGTCGAAAGACTGTGATTTCTCCCTTTCCAGGTTTTCTCGATGTTTACCTTTCCCTTTCAGTGGGATAAAATACGTTCAGTGGCGACTTCATTGTTCGATGATTTACAGCCGGCGGTTTCAGCTGGCGACTTCACTGGGGACAGATTGACCTTTTATTGGTCCATCCTGGAGTCGATCCTAGCGCTTGCTTGTTTTCTTTTTTGGGTGTTTATTTTATCTCTTTGCATATTTATCTGTTTGCATTGCATCCTATGTGTGCTTTACTTTCTGCATATTGGATTTGGTTGGACTGTTTGATTTCTGGATTTCCTTGGTGGGTGGGTTTGTTCCATGAGGTAAAAGGCCTCGTACCCAGGCTATGAGTGAAATCCATAAGAACTAGGAATAGAGTGGCCATGGTAGCTATGAGGCAGATGCTTTGTAGACCTGACCATGAGATCCATGACATCAGAGGTAGTTCAGATAGGTGTCATCATATGATGATACCGACATTCGATCTTTCATACTCTGATTTGGCTTTAAACCTTACCTTGACCTAGACTACACCCGTGAGAGGAGCAGGAAAACTTTTCTTATAAGTACAGGTACTGTTGGTGACTTTGTGTTGCGAAGGTGACTCAGGTTCCCAGTTTTTAAGCTTCGAGATTCTCTTTTCATCTTGAGTGGTGTTGTTCTGTAATGGTCCAGCCACGATCCAGTGTGGAACTTTGATTCTGTCATATTGCATCATAGCATGTTTATTTCTATAAAAAAATGATGCATGCGCATGTCATTTTCCAGGGACATTCAAGAGTCTTCTTTCTATCAGAAAGGGTTGGCCTCCCTTCAAATGAGTTTGATTCAGTTCGTGTTAAAGAGCTTACCAGGCATACTTTCTCTTATCAGATTCCTACTGTTGATGTGGCCGAGTTGAAGAGGTTGAGTTCTTATTTGAAGGATGATGTTCTGAACAATTTCAGCAAGATTTATGGCAACTTGTTACTGGTCCTTAATACTCTAGTTGACCTGATGGCTTTAATCACTCTCTTCCAGTTCTATGACAAAGAATTACGATGATTTACTTTCCAAGATTATCAACTGGTTCCTACTCTAGAAGAGCACGCGTACCTGCTTAATATCAGATTGACCGATGAGGTTCCTTTTGTCCAAGTGCCGGAAAAGCCAAAGTTTGAAGTCATTTCTGAAATTATCCACTTAAGTTCGAAGGAGGTGACAGATAATTGGAAGTTCAGAGAGGGTACTACAGGGTTTTACTTGGATTTCTTGGTGAAGAAAGCTGAAGACTGGGCAGAGAAAGGAAATTGGAGCGACTTCAGTTCTCTGTTTGCTCTTATGATATACGGGATCGTCCTCTTCCCTCGCAAGAAAAACTTTGTGCGTAACGTAGGGCAGTTTCCTCCGTCTCCTGGACCTCGTCTTGTGGGGAATATAAGAGTTAATCAGGGCGGTGTCAGGAATTATCAGGAGCAGGATTTTGACTTTGACCAAGATGAAGATCAGTTTTTTGTGCGACATTCAGAGCCAGGGGTTCAGATTGAGGATATGAAGTATCAGTTGTTGGAAGAACGTTTGAAGGTTGTGGAAGGGCAAGGAGTCCTTGGTATGGATGCTAATGATCTTGGTTTGGTGTCTGGAGTGAAGGTGCCTCCGAAGTTTAAGCCTCCTACATTTGAGAAGTACAACGGAACATCGTGTCCTATTACTCATGCAACTGCTTATTTCCGGAAGATGTCAATACATACGGAGGATCAAGGGCTGTTGATTCACTTCTTCCAGGATAGGTTGTCTGGGGCATCCCTGGAATGGTGCATGAAGCTGGAGAAAACTCATATTCGTTGCTGGAATGATCTTGCTCGGGCTTTTGTCAAACATTATCAGTACAATGTGGATATGGCACCTAATCGCACTCAATTACAGAATATGTCGCAAGGACCAAAAGAATCTTTCAAGGAATACGCTCATAAGTGGCATGAGTTGGCTGCGAGGGTTCAACCTCCACTCATGGAGAGAGAACTCATTGATATGTTTATGAGTACCCTACAAGGGCCATTCTATGAACACATGATAGGAAGTGCTTCCGCAGGATTCGCGGACTTGGTTATGGCTGGTGAAAGAATTGACGTAGGTTTGAAATTGGGGAAAATTTAGATTGGAGGTTCCAGTGGCTCATCAGGAGGCGGTAAGAAACCATTCAACAATTACCCTAAGAAAAGGGAAGGCAACGCAAGCGCGGTTTATTCTCATAGAGGACGAAGAGAGGATCATCAGCACCAACAAATCAATGTTGTTTCTATTCCTGTTAATGCTCCTCCGCAGCAGAGACCGAATACAGTGCCTCAACAACAAAGGCAACAAGATGCTCCCCGTCAGTATAATAATCAGCAACAGAGACAACCCAGAAAGTTTGATCCCTTGCCAGTAACTCTTACCGAAGCGCTCCACCATCTTCTTGATTTGAAGTTGATTAGTCTGAGGAATATGCAACCACCACCCGCAAGACTCCCTGTTAACTATGATGCTAACGCTAGATGTGAATTCCATTCGGCCGGAGTCGGTCATTCTAGTGACAATTGTTTTGAATTGAAATGTAAAGTACAAGACTTGTTGGATGCGAAGGCGAATGAGTTTACTCCAGTGAACGGACCGAATGTTACTCAGAACCCAATGCCTAGGCATGGAGGGGGCGTTGTCAACATGATTGATGATAATGGTGAAATGTTGAATTTGATCATGGATGTGGAACAAGTAACTACTCCGTTGAGTTTGTTAAGAGGTATTTGCTTGACAATGCTATTTTCCCAGGTTGTACTTCAGAGTGTGCCAAGTGTAGAGAGTAACCGAAAGGCTGCGATGAGTTGAAAGCAGGCATCCAGTTGTTGGTAAATGAGGGTTCCCTGCAGTTTGATAGAAAATCGAGCTACTGCAAGACTATTGAAGAAGATATTGCTGTGATATTTATTCCTTACACCCCTGCATGTATTCCTGCCCCATCAAGGGCACCCCCTCTGATAATTATGGTACCCGGTCCCATGCCGTACACCAGTGAGAAGGATGTCCCGTGGCATTACGGTGCCGATGTTTATTACCACGGAGTAAAGCAGGAGGTTAATGCCTGTTTGTCTGAGGAAGAACATGCTGAAGGTGATGAAGAGGAAGTCTATAACTTTTCTGGTGTAGGACGAATGACTAGAAGTGGGAGAGTATTTGGTCCTTCCAAAGTGCAAGATGCGGCAGATGCTTCTGCAAGAGAAAAAGGAAAACAACAGGTGATGATTGGAAACCCAAGGGTTATGCCAGCCAATGTGACTCAACCAAATCTGATACCAGAAGCTTCTTCGGTTCCCGATGATATTGAAGAGTTGATGCGAATTATCAAAAAGAGTGATTATAGCATAATTGATCATTTGAGCCATACTCCTTCTAAGATGTCTATCTTGTCTCTGTTGATTTATTCAGAACATCACAGAAATTCTTTGATGAAGTTGTTGAAGAATGCGTTCGTGCCACATGAGATAACAGTCAATCAGTTTGAAAATGTTTGTGCTAATATATCTGCCAGGAACGGTCTGGGTTTCACAGATTTTGATCTTCCTCCAGAGGGACCAGACCATAACAAGGCGTTGCATATTTCAATAGAGTGCAGGGGAACTACTTTATCCTGGGTCTTGGTGGATACAGGATCATCTTTAAATGTATTGCCCAAGTCAGCATTGATGAAGATTGATTATTCCGGACTGGAGTTGCGCCCTAGTGATTTGATGGTGAAGGCGTTTGATGGGTCTCGAAGGCCAGTATTTGGGGAAGTGGAGCTACCAATCAAAGTTGGTCCTCGCACCTTCGCGGCTACATTTTTTGTGATGGATATACAGCTAGCATATTGTTGCTTGTTGGGGAGGCCGTGGATTCATAGAGCAAGAGCAGTCACTTCTACTCTTCATCAGAAACTCAAGTATCCTGCGGAGGGAAAGGTGATAACTGTATGCGGCGTGGAAGAGTACATTGTAAGTCATTTGACATCATTCTGCTATGTTGAAGTTGAAGGCGAGATTCACGAAACTCCATTTCAGGCATTTGATACAGTTCATGCTATCAACTTTCCTCCTCCAGAGCAGAAAAAGAAATCGGAAACTGTTATGTCTTCTCTCAAAGATGCAAAAGCTGTAGTGGAAGGCGGTAACCCTGAAGGTTGGGGTCAGGTGCTGGACGTTATTCCGAAGTTTGATAAGTTTGGTCTTGGTTTTAGCCCAGGTCAGCAGAATGCAGCTCCCAGAGCATCCAGTTTATCTACTCCTGTGAAGTTTTCTTGTCCTTGTGCTACTCAAGGAGGGCACGTCAGTGCAGTCGGCAATAATAGAGCTGATGGTTACAATGTTGAAGATTGGATTCGTCTAAGTATTCCAGGCCAGACGCTCAACAATTGGACTTCTGTGGATGTTATCCAAGTTTCAAGAACTGAGGAGTAATCTTCTTGTTTCTTTTATTATCATATCATAATTCCTACGCTCTGCCCAAGGCATAGTGAATCATTTGTGTAGGGCCACCATGTTTATTTTGCAAGTTTATCATGAAATAAAGGACGTTTTTGCATTCAAAATTTTGCTTCTTTTCTTTTTCTTTTTTATTCTTCTTTAAATGGCAATGTTTCTCTTTCCACACACTGTCACTAAAAAAGGAAAAAATGTCATTCATGCAAATGCACTTCCACCCCCGATTCTATTGATAACGACTCTGCTATGGCTCATTATGACTTTGATACTCCTATTTATCAAGTTGAAGAAGAAGCATAGGAGGATTGTGATCTTCTCGAGGAATTAGCAAGACTATTATAACAAGAGGAGAAGGTTATCCAGTCGAATCAGGATTCTGTTGAGGTGGTGAATATTGGTACAGAAGAGGTAAGAAGAGAAGTCAAGATTGGGGCTGATCTCGAAGAAAGTGTAAAAGCCAGATTGATTGAGCTACTCCGTGAGTATTCTGATATCTTCGCCTGGTCTTATGAGGATATGCCTGGGTTGGATACAGACATAGTGGCGCATCGACTACCGCTCAAAGAAGGTTGTTCTCCTGTCAAGAAGAAGCTCCGAAGAACTCATCATGATTTGTCCAAGAAAATCAAAGAGGAGGTCTAGAAGCAGTTGGACGCAAATTTCTTAAAAGTTGTCAATTATTCTCCATGGATTGCAAATATTGTGCTTGTGCCCAAGAAAGATGGTAAGGTCAGGATGTGCGTGGATTATAGGGATTTGAACAGGGCTAGCCCTAAAGATGATTTCCCTCTTCCGCATATTGATGTGCTGGTCGATAATACTGCTCATTCCAAGGTGTTCTCGTTCATGAATGGCTTTTTGGGTTACAATCAAATTAAGATGGCTCCAGAGGATATGGAGAAAACAAAATTCATCACGCCTTGGGGAACTTTTTTCTATAAAGTGATGTCGTTTGGTTTGAAAAATGTCGGGGCAACATATCAGCGCACTATGGTTACTCTCTTTCATGATTTGATTCACAAAGAGATTAAGGTATATGTAGATGATATGATTGCTAAGTCTGACATGGAAGAGGAACACCTTGTTCATCTGGAAAAATTGTTAGGGAGGCTGTGGCAGTTCTTGCTAAGGTTGAATCCGAATAAGTGCACCTTCGGGGTGAGATCCGGCAAGCTTTTGGGCTTTATTGTAAGTGAGAAAGGTATCGAGGTGGACCCGGCCAAAGTCAAAGCGATACAGGAAATTCCTGAGCCAAGAAAAAAGAAGGAAATACGTGGCTTCTTAGGAAGGTTAAACTATATTTCCAGATTTATTTCTCATCTCACAGCCACCTGTGAACCTATGTTCAAGTTGTTAAAGAAAAGTCAGACAGTGAAATGGAATGGAGATTGTCAGAAGGCCTTTGACAAAATAAAGGAGTATTTGCAAGAACCTCTGATACTCATTCCGCCAGTGGAAGGAAGGCCACTAATCATGTACCTAACTGTGTTGGAGACCTCAATGGGTTGTGTCCTCGGTCAGCACGACGAGACGGGGGAGAAAGAGTAGGCTATTTACTACTTGAGTAAGAAGTTTACGGAATGCGAGTCGAGGTACTCATTGCTGGAACAGACTTGTTGTGCGCTTTCCTGGGCCTCCAAACGTTTGAGGCAATACATGTTAACTCACACCACCTACTTGATATCCAAAATGGATACAATCAAGTACATTTTTGAGAAGCCAGCTCTTACAGGAAGGGTAGCCCGTTGTCAGATGATACTCATTGAATATGATATCCAATACACTACTCAAAAAGCAATTAAGGGTAGTGTACTGGCCGACCATCTTGCTCATCAGCCCATGAACGATTATGAACCAATGAAGTTTGATTTTCCAGATGAGGAAATTGTGTATATTTGGGATTGCAATATGCCATCAGAACCTAATTCCCTATCGTGAGCATGTTATAAAGCTGATTCTGTACTTCGAAGAGATCATGTTTGAGCAAATTCCTAGAGAAGAAAACAATCTAGTTGATGCACTGGAAACTTTGTCCTCCATGTTCAAGGTTAAGTGGGCTAATGAGGCACCCTCCATTACTATCAGAAGTTTGAGTAAGCCAGCTTTATGTTTTGAGGCCAGTTTGGAACCAGACAGTAATCCTTGGTTTTATGACGTTAAATGGTATCTTGAAACACGAGAGTATCCGGAAGGGGCATCCGTCACAGACAAGAAGTTCTTGAGAAGATTTTTAGCCAAGTTCTTTCTCAGTGGTGGTGTGTTGTAGAGAAGGCATCATGATGGTTTACTGCTCAGATGTGTTGACAAGAAAGAAGCATCTAGGATCATTGAAGAGATACATGAAGGTGACTTCGGGACCCATTCCAACGGGCACACCATGGCTAAAAAGATTTTGCGAGCAGGTTATTATTGGTCCACCATGGAGACTGACTGTTACAACCATGCGCAGGTTTGCCACAAATGTCAAGTCTATGCCGACAAGGTGCATGTGCCGCCAGTACCTTTGAATGTTTTGACCTCCCCTTGGCCGTTTGCGATATGGGGAATTGATATGATTGGCAAGATTGAACCGACTGCATCCAACAGGCACCGTTTCATTCTGGTTGCCATTGATTATTTTACAAAGTGGGTCGAAGTTGCATCCTATGCCAATGTCACCAAGCAGGTGGTAACTCGGTTCATTAAGCACAACATTATCTGTCGCTACGAAGTGCCCGAGAAGATCATTACCGATAATGGGTCTAATCTAAACAACAAGATGACGAAGGAGCTTTGTGAGTCCTTCAAAATCAAGCATTATAACTCTTCCCCATACAGACCAAAGATGAATGGCGTTGTAGAAGCGGCCAATAAAAATATCAAGAAAATTATGCAGAAGATGGTGGTAACCTATAAAGATTGGCATGAGATGCTGCCTTTTGCTTTGCATGGTTATCATACCACTGTGCATACTTCGACTAGGGCAACCCCGTTTTCATTGGTTAACGGCATGGAAGCAATACTGTCGGTAGAAGTCGAGATTCCTTCCCTTAGGGTCATGAGAGATGTTGAGCTGGATGAGAGTGAATGGGTACAGAATCGGCTGGATCAGCTGGAACTTATTGATGAAAAGAGGTTGACGGTTGTATGTCACGGTCAAGTGTATCAGCAAAGGATGGGGAAAGCTTTTGACAAGAGGGTACGACCTCAATGTTACAAACCAGGCGACCTTGTGCTCAGAAGGATAATTCTTCCCCAGGGAGATCCCAGGGGCAAGTGGGTTCCGACTTATGAAGTTCCTTTCATGGTCAGAAAAGTTTTCTCTAGAGGAGCGATGATGCTCACGACTATGGATGGAGATTACTTCCCTCTCCTTGTGAATGCTGACGTAGTTAAAAAATACTTTGCATAAAAATAATAAGAACCCGCTAAACTGAAAACCCGAAAGGGCGGTTTAGGCAAAAAGAGGGTGTCCTGGTGAATCGAAGACCCGAAAGGGTGATTCAGGAAAAAGTTAGGGACTTAAAGCAAATGGCTACGCTCAGCATGGGATCTGTTGTTTCTTTCCTCTGTCCCGTCACCTGGCATAAGCTCGGAGCTAATACAAGAATGTCTTGTCTGAAGGCAGGAAGATGAGAGTCATCAGAACCATAGCAGAGTCGGGACTCGATGGATGTTCACATTCACATTGCCATTTTGTAAACACTTGTTTGTTTTAATTTTGCAATTTCTTGTTTCCCAATGTAAATGCCTTTTCACAGGCAGTTTTCTCAAAATCAATAGAATATCTTCTTTCAAGTATACATATGCTTTTCTTTTCTTTTTATTTTGTTTGCAAAAACGTCCAATATTTTTGATGAGCATGTGCATATAAACTTCGTGGACCTTACACGAAAATGGTAATGCAAGTCACGATTGGTTGATCGCTTGAAATACGGATAACAAATACCACTACCGCTGTGCAAGGGGCATGTTTGTTTCTCCGTTTGGCGAACTTCTCTTTCACTCTTTTAGGCATTTTTGCCTTGCGGTATTGTTCCACAGCTCCGGGCCGTTGTTAACAACCGTAGGTCAGGGTAATGTCAAGGTTACGGCAGGTCAGTGGGGCCAGCAAACCTGGTTGGAGATACTTCTTCCCCATAATGGCTTTTATTATGTTCCTTTACCGTTCTTTCATGTGTTATCTTGTTTGATTGTTTTAAGCGTTGTCTGCATACAGGATTTTGTTTATAGCTGAATGTCAGTCTTGATGCGTTGAATGTTTTTTTTTACAAAACCACTCTTTAATTGTTCTCCGGGCGTTTTGATACCAACTGTGCCAATTCTTTTGCATGACCAAGAATTTGGGGGAGGGAGTTTGGCTGAAAAACGATGACTGTAGTGGTATGCTTTCGAGTAGAACCCTGTTGATGATGTATAGGAATTGTTTCAATCCCCAAACACTGGAGATATAAGGGAGTTAGAACCTCGTTAACCCCTCTGAGCCTTCGAAGTAGGAGTTTTCTTTCGGTTCGAAAAATAAAAATAAACCCTTTTTAACCAGGGGCAGGGTAGATGTTCAGTTGATTTTCCCAAGCATTCAAATTTCAGAAGGAATGACCCCTCTGAGGATCACCACATTTTATCTTTCACATCATAAGATCAAAAATGTCTAAACAAAGTCTTGAGGTCGAGATCGAATCGATACAATAATGGCTATTCCTCGCTGACCAAGGAATGAGGCATTTGTGTTCTTCAAAAAAAAGAGAAAGAAATAAAAAGTTCAAAAGTCACATTGACTTGTTCAAAATGGAAGCATGAATAAGAAAGAAACAAAAAAAAGCCCCGCTAAGTCGAAACTTGAAAATAAGTCGCTTAGGCAAAAGTTAGGGCATCCCGCTGGATTCCCAAAATGGAAATTCAAAAGATTTTTTCCAGGAAAAAGTTAGGGAAAAGAGAGCCTAAAAGGCCAAAAAGAAGAAGAGAGAAAGTATATTCAATAAGATTTTCATCAAAGAAAGAACAATAATATCAACAACAAAATCAGCAGAAATTTTCGACGATCATGTTGGAGGATTTGTCGTGATCACTCAACCATCATAAATCCTTTTGAAAGATGAATGTTTGTGATAAATCAGCTGAACTTAGGACAGGAGAATATCACGAAGGGGGCGGGCACCGAATAACTTGAACCATGAAAAACTTTTTTCAAAAGAACCTTGAACCAGGCCACGTTACAACCTCTAAAAGCCCTAACTAAAACAAGGGTTTAACTCAAAAGCATACTACAACAGGATAACATTTCCTAGACTCCCCAAATGTGTGTTGTATAGCCGTGTTGGTATCTTATCACCCGCACTTTAACTCGTTTTTTCAAAAAAAGGGAAAGAAAAGTTTTATAGCCTTTTTGCACTCTAGCCAGTGATTCATTCACAACAGAGATGCCACATCTTGTTAAAGTTTTCAACTTCAAAGCTTAAACAATTATCGCATCAGGTCTATCATTCTCAATAAACATTTTTCTGTATGCAAAATAACTGTTTGACATCAAAAAAAAATGGTTTACACGTTGAACACCTGTAAAGAGCTTAATGATGGTCAAAAGGGGAATGTTCGGCTTTCTTCTTCTTCTTATCCCCCGTGAAGTTTTGTTTCCCTGGTGAAGCTGACTTTCCCCAGTGAAATTACCTTTCCCCAGTGAAGTTTTGCTTCCGCGGCAAAGTTTGTTACTCCAGGGAGTTTCTTTCAAAAAGTTTCATTCTAGAACTTCAAGAGTGGGATATGTTGCATATCCCCAGTAAAGTCGTTAAGCAGGAACCCACATTCTGAAGGAGTTTCAAATTCCCAATGGAATACCCAATAGAGATCCCTCGCTTTGACCTCTCACTTCCCAACCGATCTGTTGACCGGGGAATCCTTTTGTTTAGGATCTTCTCTTATTCCCCAGTGAGGTTTTGATACCATGTGACTCTCTTCAGGATTCATCCTTTGGTTGCATTCCAAGAGAATATCTCTCCAGCAAGATAATCTTCAACAGAGTTCTATCTCTCCAGTGAAGTCCCACCTCTTCAGTAGAGTTTTTCTCCCCCAGCAAAAGGTTTTCGTCCTTTTCCGGAAGTTATAGTGACGACCTAATCTTCCCCGGGAATTCGCAATTTATTTTTGCAGCTCCTCTCTTCGTTTGTGGCCCGTTTTTGCTGGTTGCTCGGTTGTTTCTTTGCGAAGCTCCATCTCTTCGAGGTTCCCTCTCTAGTGGTTCCCCGTATTTTCTCCTCTCTTTTGGATTTTGCAATTTATTTTTGCAAGTCTGGTCAGATTCTGATTTCTTGGTTATTGGCTTCTCAATTGGCCATTCTCCAGTGAGACTTTTTAAACACGAATCATTACATTGCATCTACCAAAATGCGTAGCATTTCCATTATATGGAGCATTGCGCTATAAAAAAGAATTCCAACATGCATCGGAACATAAGTCATTATTATTTCTGTCATCCCTAGTGATTTGCTAACACTTCGGGTTTAATCTCCAGCAAGGTCTTTGTCCTCATAATCTCAGTTTCACCCTATTCCAATATCCTTTTGACGTCAGTCATTTGTTTGTTTGAGTGTCTACTTTTGGTTATAGCTGCTCAGTTTCGCCCTGACGTGGTCTTCTTGGGTTTAGTCTTTACTACTCTCTCTGGTTCGTTCCAATATCTATTGGTGCACCTTTTCAAATACCAGTTTCACCTTGATATTCGCTTTCAGCAGGTTTTTATGTGTACGCCCTAATCTCCTCGCTCTGGGTCGAGTTTCGCCCCATCGCTTGTGCATGAAATCCAGTTCTGTCCTGGTACTCATCTAGTTTAGTTTCTTCTAACTATTTGTTGAGTCGAGTTTTGTCTCATTTTTGCTTTCCTACCTTTGACTCTTTGATGGTGTTCGTTTACCGAGTGCAGTGTTTGTGTTGCGTCCCTGGTTTGAAATTTGTCTCCTTTGTTCCTTGGATTCTCCTATCAGCTTTTGTCGTTGTTTATCCATTGATCTGAGACCAGCAGGTGCTCTCAGAAGCATGCACTCTCATCACTTTGCTTTGGGTCGAGTTTCGTCTCGTTACCCGTGCGTGAAATCTAGTTTCATCCTAGTACTCATGTGGTTTAGTTTTGCCTAACTGGTCATTGAGTCGAGTTTCGTCTCACTGTTGTTCCTCATTTCTGAGATTCTGTCAGTTCCTTCATACTGTCTATCTTAGTTAAGATTGGCAAATGTTCCTAGAATCACGCACTCTAGCCACTTTGCTTTGGGTCGAGCTCAGAGTTTTGTCTCCTTGCCCACGTACGTTTTCTGTTACAGAGCTTAGTTTTGTCTATACTTTGTTGTTTGAGTTTTGTCTCGCCCCTTTTTGAAGCCTAGTTTTACCTTGGCGCGTTTGTCCGGAAGTTTAGTTGCGTCTACTCTTCTTTGTTCTTGTTCTGTTTTAACCTGTGTTACAACTTCACTCTGACGCGTGTATTGGGAGTTTTGTCTCTGTTTCTTTCAAGAGTGTAAATTTTCGGGTTCTTTCGTATTCAAACATTGTCAACCTGAACGCTCGAAAGTTATCACTTTTCTCACTTATCATGTTGAAGATATTTGAATAGGGGCAGCTGTTGCACCCCAAAATTTACCCTCTTGATTTAGGTTTATGTTTCATCATGAATATCATATTACATTGCATTCATACATTGTGATGGGATCAAAGCACTTTGGTTGTCAAGTCTTCCTCAAGCCTTGAAGGTTATTTTGCATGGACAAGTTGCTCAAGAAATATCTTACCATCCAAATCTCTGGATCATTTGAGCTCAAAGGTTATGGCATATCTTAAGATGTTTTTTACCCATCTCTTTGGATTCAACAACCAAATTAGGGTTTTGCTTGAGCAAGATCATTGATCAATATACAAGTTTTGATCTGGAAGCTATAACATCTCATTGAAATTTGAAAGGTCCTTGTACAAGAAATTGATCAAGATGCCCAGAGGATTTAAAGTTTTGAAGATGATTCATCAGTCTCCTAATGAGTTGACCAAAATTAGGGTTTTGGTTTTTATCAGGTTTTCTTAAGAATTTTGAAGTGAAACTTTGCACATGGCCTCTTTATGTTTGGAAAATTATATGTTTGAAGTTGTAATCATCAATTTAAAAGAGAAGTGGGTCAATTGATTCAGAGGGGCAAAATGGTCATTTTGGTCTAAATCAGTCAAAGTCAAAGTTGACCAAGTGAATTTTTGGACAACCATCATTTCAAGGATGTACTTTTCATATTTCAATTCCATTTTGGTCATTGGATTAAAGAGATTGAAGTTTGGATTGAAACTTATTCTTGAAGAAACCCTAAAAGTTTCTAATTTTGGAAAATAAGGACTTAATTTCAAAAAAATCATATTTTATTCATCCTTGATCAAGAAGATGCAAATGAAATATGCTTGGAAATCTAAGAGAATGATCTTTCACCTCCTTTTGGTCTCATGTCCATATTGATAAGGAATCAAGAGTTATGGCCTTTTGAAGTTACAAGATTATAGGTCATTTTTCAAATTTAGTGAATTTCAAGCCAAATTTTGGGAACTTTAATGGATTCAATTTCAAAAACTATAAACTAGGGGTTTGTATATCTTTTTAAGACCTTTCCAAATTGTAATCATTTGTATCAAAACTCAAAAGTATGAGCAAGTTATGAGTTTTGGAATTTTGTGGCATTTTAGTGAAATTTGGCAAATGTGCAAAATGGCCATTTCTTGAAAACTTAAGTTTTAGCCATTCCTCATGCTTCTAATCAAGCCCATTGGTAATTTGTGACATGCTGAGGCCCTTTTCACTTTCTATTTCATGCCCCATTTGGTATTGCACATGTTGCATTGAAAAAATGACAAAATTGCTCAAAATGGCCAATTCACCAACACTCTCTCATTTCAAATAATCATGGGTTGGCCTTTTAAGCATGCATTACTGACTTGATTTGGCTGACAAAACGCGTGAGAAGCAAGGGAACACACGGGCAAAAGAGATGATTTAATATGCACCTCATTTTTGGCCAAATTTCCCAATCCTGCCCTCCAACGGATTTAAGGACAAACATCCACTTCTATACTTCACTAGAAGCTCTATATAAGTGAAAGCAAGCAAAGAGAGAGAAGGAGAACGCGCCATTTGCAAGAATTCCAGATCTGAAATTTTTCTTCCTCTTCTGCAATTTTGTTCGATTCTCTCGTTTCCTTTGTGCTTTCTTCAAAATTCTTGTGGATTCTGCTTCAGCAAAGCAAGTAGATCAAGCTAGTACCCTGGGATTGCAACTGGAGTGAAGGAGATAGTAGATCCATTTTTTCTCAAAGGTTTGAATTCTTAACTTTGAATTCTGATTTCTAGCCATGCTTCGTGTGATTTAAGTTCATAATCATGTTGGGTGAAGTCTATGGAATGATTCTGAAGCTTTACAGTGTTTAAATCGTTGAACTATGCATGTTTGAATGTTCTGAAAGTCACGATTCATAAGGTTTTTGTTCATGTTCATGACTTGATTATGGATAATGTGGTTGATGGTTTGATTTGATTTGAATTGCTATGAGTTCCTTGCCATGCCAGCTTTAATTTGCTTTTGATTTCATGGAATGATGCAAAATTGAGTGAGTTGTGTTGATCTGAAAGTGAGCCCTAATCCTGAGTCATGCGCGCGTTTTTTGAATGGCCAGAGGTTGAAGATGATGTGGTGGCACATCCTGGTTGGTCCATTTGAAATTTTGGTTTATTTGAATTTTTGTTTTATGATTTGATTTCCATGATTTATTTTCTTGCTCAAAAATGATTGAAAAATTCTGACAAAATTATCATAAATTCAAAATAATATTTCTGACTTTGTGTATGTTTTTGATAATTTTTTGAAAATATTTGATTGGTTTAAAAATTTGTTAGGTTTAATTAATTAATTAACCAAGGATAATTTTTATTTTAATAGTTCCTTTGACCTAAAAAATCCACAAAAATTATTTGAGACTCCTAAAATAATGTGAAAATAGTTTCTGACTTTGGTTCATCATATTTCTTAATTTTGATTAAAAATTTAATTTCAAAAGATATTTGTAATATTTGTTTGTTCTTTTTATTTTTAATAATTCTATTAATTCAAAAATTCCAAAAAAATCATGTAATCTTGTTTTTAATCATAGAATCTGATCTTATTTTTGTTTTGCCTTTTTTGTGATTTTTGGTTATGATTTGTATTTTCTTGCCTTTAAATAATAATATCACTATTAATTGTTTGTTTTTTTGTTTTTAAAATTTTCCTTTTATCCAAAAATTCACAAAAATTCAGGGATGTATGTCTTTAGCCCTAATATTTGAATATAATTTTGTTTGGCCATTTTTCTTACTTTTTTATTTAAATATTTTTTTAATATGTGAATATTTGTTAATTACATACATGTTTGAATATTAATTCCTTTCTTGACCTTTCCTTAATTCAAAAAATATGAAAAAAAATGTATATTCTGACATTTAGGGTTTCTTGATATTTTGCATGGCTTTGGTTTGATTTTTTTGGGTTTTGGTCTCATTTAATCAATATTTGAGATAAAAAGAAAAAAATTAGGGTTTTGTTGCTTATGATGCAAGTTTATTTTCAAAAATTCACTTTCCCTTGGTTTTTCTTGGGATGCAGGTCTTGACCATGGTTCATGAATGTATTGGGAATTTGAAGACTATTTTTCTTGAATTACTTGACTTAGTTTGGCATTTTTCCACAAATAATTTTGAAAACTTGTCTAGTTTGGTAGTTTGGCCAACTAGTCTTGAACTTTGAGTTTCATTTGATCTCCTTCCCAATCATTCATGAACTTAGGGCTTGTATTCTGACTTCTAAGCACTTCCAAGATGTTGAGATATTTTTGGTTTGAATTATGGATCCTTGTTTCTATTTTTGGTGTGATTTTGAAGTGAAGGTACCCAATCATGTTTGTATGACTTGTTGCAATTTGTTTGTTGGCCAATGAACTTGAGTGAGGCCTATAATTGGGAACCTAATGATCATGTTGGTTCTGACTTGTCCATGTTAGCTCAAGCCATTTCACTTAGAAGCCTCATGTTTGAATATTTTGAACCATCTAATGCATTATGTAGGTTCCATTTCCTATTGTATTCATGAAGTTGTGATGGAATTAATTGTGCATGATTAAAATATGTTTGCTACTGACCTTTTTGGTTCTTGCTCATATTATTCTCAACCTCTTATGATCCTTGGTTGACACTCAATTGTCAATTCAACATGGTGATAGGAAAGAGCAATATTCCTTTGATTCTTTTACCCTAATATGTGCATATACTTGTCTCTTCTTGTTTTTGATGTCTAATATTTGGTAATTGCCACCATGATTATTCTCATTTCTTTACCTTTTGGAATACTAACTTGGTTGTTGAATGTGCGAGGTACTCTGAGAAAGTTGCCACTTTTGGCTTGAGGCTTTTGTGTTCCACTTTATTTATGGAACACAGTTTATTATATTGGCATTGTTTTTGTGTTTGGCATGCTTGATGGTTTATGCAGGATACACACATCTATGATTATGAATGTCATACTTTGCCCATGGGATTTATACATATCTGATAATTTGCTTACATCTTGATGGTGCAATTACTGACTCAATTTGTCTACTGATGCCAGCTTGCTTGAAGTTTCTCTGGGTTTCTTTTTATTCTTGCTTGACTGCTACAAATAGTTATCTGTTTGGTATTATATCACATCCTTGCTCTCATCTTCATTTTGTATAATTCTCTAATTGCATGATGGGACCTTTGTTGCTGATATATGTCAGGAGGCCCTCTGGTTTTTTGTCTGATTGCATGTATTTTGTTTGTTGTTGATCGATGAGTCACTCAATTTAGATATTGAGATCACGACTTCTCTCTCATTGCATGTTCCCTATAGGATGTTTATTGCTTTTCATCTTTAATTGTTGATCGATGAGTCACTCAATTTAGATATTGAGATCACGACTTCGCTCTCATTGCATGTTCCCTATAGGATGTTTACTGCTTTTCATCTTTAATTGTTGATCGATGAGTCACTCAATTTAGATATTGAGATCACGACTTCGCTCTCATTGCATGTTCCCTATAGGAAAGTTTTTTTAAGCTTTCTTTGACATGCTGATTAAGGTAGGAATCCATGTATGCTAACATAGGATAGGATTTTCCTTTATCCTCAACCTTAGGGTCAACCATTGTATGATAACACTAGGGATAGTACTAGGTTAGTTTCCCTTAGTGGTTTTCCCTTTCTTTGCATCTTGCATCTTAAAACAAAAACCTGTTTTATTGGAAAATCATAAGACACTTCTAATGAATTCAAACTCCTCTTCAGAATAAAAGATACAAACCAATCTCACTTTGTCTGTGTTATCTTCAAGCCGACGTTTCGCCATCGCACATGTCTGTTATCCTACGTTGATTCTCAATATCATTGTTAGGTGTGATGTTTTTGCCATCCGTCTTATTGATGTTTTGCCATCTCTACCATGATATCTTTGTTATCTCTTAGCCGATGTTTCGCCATCGCAGATTTGTTTGAAGCCGATGTTTCGCCATCGCACATGTTTGTTATCCTACTTTGATTCTCAATATCATTGTCAGGTGTGATTGTTTTGTCATCTTTGCCATGATATCTTTGTTATCTCTTAGCCGATGTTTCGCCATCGCACATTTTGTTTGAAGCCGATGTTTCGTCATCGCACATGTTTGTTATCCTACTTTGACCCACAATGTCACTGTTAGGTGTGTTATCTTACCATTTGATGTCTTGCCATCTTTGACATGTTACATTGTTATTATTTAGTCGATGTTTGATCACCTCATTTGTTAGTTTTTTCTTGATGTTTTACCATCTTGATTATCTTTGTTTGCTTTAACTAAAAAACACAAACCAACCAAAACACATAAGCTGAACTACGACTGCTCTGATTCCTTAAAAGGGATACGTAGGCATTGGGGTAGGGTCCAACCGAGCACATCTTTTTATTTTCCCTACATTATTTTCTTTTCTTTCGCATGCATTCCCTTTTTGATTGTAAGCCATAGACATAGGATTTGACCACACCCATTTAGATTAGACAACAAGAGTGGATACATAGAGTACTACGGGCGTGTGAGGTGCTAATACCTTCCCCTTGCATAACAAACTCCCTTACCCGATCTCTCGGTCGAAAGACCGTGATTTCTCCCTTTCCAGGTTTTCTCGATGTTTACCTTTCCCTTTGGGCGGGATAAAAGACGTTCGGTGGCGACTTCATTGTTCGATGATTTCCAGTCGGCGGTTTCACATCTTAAATAAGTTCATTCACTTTCTTAGCAGACAAAAACATTAACTCTCCATTATCGCCAAACTTAGGGAACCTCAAAGTATTATTATAACAATTGATATGAACATAGTTGAACTCCAACCAGTTCATCCCAAGAATAACATAAATTTGGTGTATGTGAAGACACACCAAATCCATCATAAAACTCTTGCCATAAATAATCAAAGGAAATTTCAAACAAACATAAGTAATAGTAACAGAACCACTAGCAAAAGTATCTATCACCATACCACCATTCATATTATACAACTCTAATCACAACATGTTAGAACATTCACGCAAAATAAACGAATGTGTAGCACCAATATCAATAATAGCAGACAATTCAACATCATTAATAAAACAAGTACCTCGAATCAAGTTGTCCCCCTTGGAATCCTCCGATCTACTCAAAGCAAACACTCTACCGTTGGTCTGGGTGGCAGCGCCTTCTTCGGCTTCTAACACTAGATACTGATATGACCCTACTTTCCACAATTGAAACAGGTTGGACCATCATTCTTGCTTTCAGGAGCATGTTGACCTGTCTTACCACATTTGTAGCACCTCAGCACCTTATTCTCACATTCATTAGAATAGTGACCTTGTTCACCATACCCATAACACTTGACAAGAGCGGGATCTCCTTCCTCACTTTTCTTCTTCCCATCATAAGCCTTTTGTTTCCATTTATCAATTGGGGAATCATAAGGCTTCTTATGATCTTGATATTGCTTTCCTCTTTTCTCGTTCAAAATCTTATAGTGAGCTGAATGAGCTTTGTTGTCTTCTTTATAAATCCTACAATTATTCACCAACTATGAAAATACACAGACCTGCTGATACCCAATTTCCTGTTTGATTTCCGAATGCAAACCATTCTCAAACTTTATATACATCGATAACTCAGTAGTATCTTCATTGTAATGTGGATAATACTTTTCCAGTTCCATAAACCTCGAAGCATACTCAATCGCAGTCAAATTCCCTTATCTCAACTCCAGAAACTCAATCTCTTTCTTCCCGCACACATGCTTGGGAAAGTACTTTCTCATAAACTCCCTATTGAACACAGCCCAAGTAATAAGTTCACCCACTGCTGTCAGTCTCTAACGGGTGTCAACCCACCAGTCATCAACTTCCTCTTCCAGTGGATGTGTACTGAACCGCACCTTTTATGCCTCTGAGCAATCCATGACTCGAAAGATCGTGTCAACCTCCTTGAGCCAAGCTTGTGCTCTATCAGGATCTTATCTACCTTTGAAAACAGGAGGATGTTTCCTCTAAAACGTCTCTAAAACAAGGGATCCATCATTCCCACCAATATTGGGCTAATGTTTCACTTCCTGAGCAACATCCTGGAAAGTAGCAGCAATCGCATCATCGTTTCTTCCAACCATTCTACACATAGAAAACTAATGTTAGAAACATGCATCGACAGTGTACTCACACTAATCGACCGATAGAACATACACGTCATAAGAAAACCTGGTCGAACGGTTTGCTCTGATAAGACTAATGTAACACCATTCTAAACCCTAAAGAATATTCTCAAAATAATTCAATAATTATATCAAAGTAATGCACCAAAAAGGGTGTCACATTTACTTCAAACACACCTCATAATAAAACACAGCATGCTCTGTAACACGAGTTTTCAAAAATCAATCACGTTAAGTGCTCCATGATTAACAACCATAGCTTTTCAACTTACTCGCAATGGAAATTCATAATTCAAAACATTTGTATTAATATACTTCTGAATAACTTCTTCAAATCAAAACATCTCAAATACCTCAAGGGTAGTTCAAATCTCAAATTAAACGAAATAACATGATTATTCAAAACAAACGATCTTATCCCCGATGTTACATATCAGAGAAAGACCCATTTGTTCTACAATAAATAAAGAACACACTTCACATATTTCCTCTTAGCCTCAGCGAACTATTCTTGATTACCTGTAAGTTACCCACATATAGAGGCATCATTTCCAAGCAGCAAAGGTGAGTAAATTATAATCATTATAAAAGATATAAGGAGTAAATATAGTATTTATAATACAACACCAAAGAAACCCACCATTAAAACCACATGTCATACTAACATCTTCAAGTATCATAATACGCATCAGACACATGGTAATACCATCAATTAGCAATTATTACAAACATGCACTCATAACATATCAGTTAATCAAATCATCATGCAATGCCACATATAATGCAATGCAACTTCTTTAGATTCATGCATGTGGTACCAAAACTTCATTGATGACACCGTCATTGTTTTCTCCAAAGATCCCCACCAATAGGATCGATTCCCTCTCGGAACCAGAGAATATCACAAATTGCACCCAATCCACATTGTAGTATGTGATCGGTGGATCTGGAACTGACTGTTTAACGCTGGTTTCGCGAAATGTCGCGGAAGCAAGAGTCGCCACCGTCTTTTATTTTCTCCAAATGGAAAGGACAAAAGCACAGAAAAATTCCTTATTGAGATTGGTTCTCGGTTCGGGAGGTAGATTTATAGAAAGGGAAGGTGTTAGCACCCTTTCTATCCATGGTTATCCATGGGCTCTTAGATACTTGCTCATTTGTGTTTTCAAAATGTTTGTTTGCTTTTCAGAGTGGGTTTGAAAAAGTTTCGTTTAAAATTCCAGTTCGACTCTTGTATCAGTCCTCAAGAGTGTTTGAAAAGTTGTTTTTGAAAGCTTTTTGCAAAGTGTCGGTGTGGAAAGAAGTTTTTTTAATTTGTTTTGAATTAGAGAAAGTATCTATGAGTCATCTACCTACCCTAAGGAATTAGTCTGTGTAAATGTCCTTAAGGTAGTGTCATCCCACCATTGAGAGGTAAGTAGCACCACCGTTGGAGGTGTTCGGGTCAATTCGAGGTTTAGGGACAGTGTGGTCACCAGAGCAATAGGAAGACACCTTAGAAGCTACCCCCATGCCATGTTCATGGACATGAGGACTTACTAAAACATCCTCTACTCGACGACCACTTTTCGAGGGGCAAGGCAACAGTGAGGCGTACCCTAAGAGTGGTGTGTGAATTGTGTGTCATTTTCAGTTATATTTGTCTTGTCATGCATTGAGTGTTCTACGCTTTGATTTTATTTTTGGCCATTCATTCTTTCATGCAAATTATTAGCAGTTAAAAGGTGCGGGAAGATAAAAGTCCTACGCTATTACAAAGGTGCGGGTCTACATCGCCAAATTGAACCAAGACCCGATTTGAAACAAAGTGCGAAAAGTAAATACCCTAATTATCTATTACAAGGCTTTGGGGCAAATACATTACATTCATAGAAGAAATAAAAATAAATGCGTGAAGAGAATTTAGAATCGAGTGCGAGGGCGTTGGACCCTTTAAGGAAATTGAATTGAAGTTACAAAATTAATTAAATTAAGTAAAGGAAAGAACTTATTTTTGGAGTTTTTGTATTTATGGAATTAAGGAGAATTAAATTGGAATTAAAAGTTAATTAAAACCCTAGTTCTAAATTGTTTTTAATTTATTAAAAAAATGTTTAAGTTATAACCTAATTTAACCCTAATTAATTAAATGGCATATTTATTTACAAAATAATTAATTATTAATAATAATAATAAGAAGAAATTTTAATTATTAAAAAAAAAAGAGTAAAAAAGCTAGAAACCCTAATTTTTATGTTTTATTTATTAAGAAAAATATTAAAATTAAACCTAAAATTAAACTAATTATCAAAACTTATTTACAAAATTAATATAAATTAATATTAACAAAAACATATTTTTTATTGTTTTATGATTTTTCTGATTTTTATGTTATAAGGAATTATTTTTATGAATTTAAAACAAATTGAAAAGGATTAAAATTAAAGGGGAAAATTAGAAAGAAAATAAATATACAAACAGGGGGGGTTTTCTGGCCCAGTAGGAGGTATGTTGTGAGTAATCTAGCCCATGAAATGCAAGCCCATTTGACTTTTCAGACTTGCGTGTGGAGGCATTGACTGGTGTGTACCCTGGGACCCTCATCATGGCCTTTGGATTGGCGTTGCTGGACATGTGGCAGGCAAGCTGGCGAAGGCATATGGTGAACCTTTGAGAATATGCTGCACAGAAGCGTATTAAAACAAAATATATCAAATAAGTGGGGGACCTGGGAATCGAACCCAAGTCCCAAATGTTTACCACTATCCCTGTCCACCAACTGAGCTATGCACGCGCGTTTGTTAGTATAATGAGATAAAAATAATATATATGAAACGTGTAATTATCCTGGAACCAATGCAAAACGCGCCAATGATTTGAATTAGCCAACCATATGCCTACAGCTCATCTTCTTCTCCACCTCTTCGCTTTGGCCTGAAAAAAAATAGAATGGATAGCGGGGGTTTTAAACCCCCACTAAATGGTACATGTGAAAATAGCGAATAGAAATTGGGCAATGATAAATTGAGCGCGATGAGTGTTTTAGATTCGTTGGAATGTTACGAATTCAATGGTCCTAGTCTCATGGTCTAATTTTACCAGATACTCAAAGCCCCAAATGGAAGCTTCTGAAACCCTAAAACACTTCAATGGTATATTTCGCTACAGGCAAGATTAGTTCAATTAAAATACACCAAAAGCTTCAGTGAGTCCACATTAGTACAAATCAAACATTAAACTGCATTGATATGGCATGAAAATATGAATACGAATATGCAAAAAAGCATGAACAGGGTGACTCCGTGCTACCAGTTCTTGAGGTTAGGGATTGTGATTTCGATTGAGAAAGCTTCCTGGATGTGTAAGCAAGCTATTGGAATGGTTATTTTGCCTTGAAACAAACTCTAGCTGTGTTTTCAGTTTTGAAAAATTTTAGAGAAAAGTGCAAAGTGTATGGTGTTCTTGGGCGCAGCCTCTGAGTTCTTGTGATTAGGGTTAGGTTTCTGTATGTATATGGAATGATTTTGGTCAAAAATCCAAGCCCAACAACCATGTATTCAATGCTTTTGAGATTTGATTTCAATGGTATCTTTTTCAATCTTTTTCATGTGAAGAACATGCCAATCTTTGCCAATCACCTTGATTCTTTCCTTATTGAATAGTGCACGAAATCTTGAGTGAATTCTATGCACAAAAAGATTTGAAAAGCATGGATTAGTATTTTTCTTATAATTAATTATAATTAAATAAATTAAATAGATTAAATATTCAATTAATTAATTAAAAATAGGAAAATAACTCCCCTTTGGGTCAATGGGTCGTGCATAGCTTTTGGGTGATGATTCTTGGAAGAAATTGAGGCCCATTAGCAATTTTGAGGCATTTGAAGTAAAGTTAACTTTTCAAAATTCCCAAAAATTTCCCAACTTCCACAAGGCATATCTTACTCAATTTTTAAGATTTCATCATGTTCTTGGACATTTTGGAAAGGTCTTGAAGTCCTCTAACCAATTCCTTTGGTCCCATATAATTTTGATTTACCAATCTCAACTTATGGTCTTTGACTTAAAGTGCCTTTTTGTTGACTTTTGAAAATGATCTATAATGTTGAGATTGATATCTTTTTGTGAGAGCATTTCTTGGACTTGAAGTGTGAAGAGGAGTTGTAGGAAATGTCATTCTATTAAAAATGAGCTTTGGATGGAATTTTTATGATAAACCATGTGGAAGTTATGCCTTGGTCAATTTGCAGTTGACTTTTTCACCTGTCCAAATATGGAAACTTTTGCATCTTGAGACTTTTTGAGCCATGCCTTGAGAATCATGATCAAGAATTGATCAAATGATGTTTGTGGCTTCAAAATAAGATGTTGACCAAAAATTTGGACTTTTGACTGTCAAATGACCATTTTGCCCCTGCAATTGACTGCTGAGCAATTAGGGTTTTTGACTGTGCAATCTTGTGCTGTGAGTCTTGAATCTTGACATGAGGATGCTTGACAATGTTTGTAGGCATGTGGGACTTATTTGGACCCTTGGACACTTCAACTTCTTTGCCAGAACCAAAACCCTAGTTTTTGACTGTTAGGAGGCCATTGGACTGTGCAACCCTTGGGAGATTTTGAAGCATGCTCTTTGCAAATCTTGAAGAATATGGGAGGGCAAATTTTGGGGTACAACAGTTTCCCCTGTTCAATCTTCTTAAACCTGAGGATGTAGATTGGCTGACGTGCCTTTCGTAATCCGAAGGTGGAAGATGATTGAACACTAGAGTGCCCAGAAATTTGCGCTCACATGTTAGCAGTGTGATGATGGGAATGGGCTTATAGATGCCATTTGGAGATTGATGGATAGGAAGATGGGCTTACAGATTCCATGTTGAGAGGTGATTGATAGGTGGACGGGCTTATAGATGCCATCTGGGTGTCGATCGCGTAAGAGATTCCTTAGCGAGAACTTGCGTACCTGAAAAAGAAAATGAGTACCTGGCCTGTTACAGGAGCTGGTCTTCAAACTCTTTGTGTAGTTGTGTCCTGACTGGTTACAGGAACTGAATCTTTAAACCTCTTCAGACGTGCCCTGGCGAGATACAGGAATCGAGTCTGGAGCTTCAAAAGGTGATGAATGCATCAGGGATGGTTACTACCTCAACGGGACAATGAGAGAACCTGGAGCGATTACTACCTCAACAGTAACGATGAGAGAATCATAGGCGACTTCAACCTCAACAGTAACGATGAGAGAATCATGGGCGACTTCAACCTCAACAGTAACGATGAGAGAATCATGGGCGACTTCAATCTCAACAGTAACGATGAGAGAATCATAGGCGACTTCAACCTCAACAGTAACGATGAGAGAATCTGGGGTGATTACTACCTCAACAGGAACGTTGAGAGAACCTTGGGCGATTACTACCTCAACAAGAACGCTGAGAGAATCTTGGATGTCTTCTACTGGGATAAGAATCAGGGAGATCTTAGGGTCGATCTGACTGAACCAGAGAAGGCCTTTGACTGGATAAGAATCAGAAAAATCTTTAGGGTCGATTTAACTGAACCGGACAAGGTCTTGGAATCTTCAACTGGACAAGAATCAGGGAGATCTTAGGGTCGATCTGACTGAACCAGAGAAGGCCTTTGACTGGATAAGAATCAGAAAAATCTTAGGGTCGATTTAACTGAACCGGGCAAGGTCATGGAATCTTCAACTGGATAAGAATCAGGAAGATCTTAGGGTCGATCTGACTGAACCAGAGAAGGCCTTTGACTGGATAAGAATCAGAAAAATCTTAGGGTCGATTTAACTGAACCGGGCAAGGTCTTGGAATATCTTCAACTGGATAAGAATCAGGGAGATCTTAGGGTCGATCTGACTGAACCAGAGAAGGCCTTTGACTGGATAAGAATCATAAAAATCTTAGGGTCGATTTAACTGAACCGGGCAAGGTCTTGGAATCTTCAACTGGATAAGAATCAGGGAGATCTTAGGGGCGATCTGACTGAACCAGAGAAGGCCTTTGACTGGATAAGAATCAGGAAAATCTTAGGGTCGATTTAACTGAACCAGGCTAAAGTCTTGGACATAGCTGAGAACTTAACTGGATCTTTCCTGAAAGGTAAAGGTCAGTCATATGCAATGCATGATATGGATCAAGCAATGATGTTCTCAACATAAATGAGATTGTAAGGTATGATGCGTTTATGCATGTATCATGATGTATGTGATGTTTTTGAATGTATGTTTTTGTCTTAGGAAAATAAATCCTTGACGGGTGCCGGGAAGTTAAATCCTGGGCTGATGTAGAGCTTCTGTTTCCACTGAGGAGTGATGGTTGCAAGAATACCGGTAGGAGAAGATAACTCCGTTGAGGAATAAACTTGGCGAATAGATTACTCTGCGGGGAGAAAATTATTCTAGCGATCTTGCTGGGGAGCAATACTCTGTGGGGAGAGAGGTACTTTGCTGGAATGTTGATGGTAACTTCGCTGGGGATACCGTTGTTATGTTGGAAGTGTTAATAGACTCCGCTGGGGATAAGAAGACTGTGCCGAGTACGATCTTTCCGTGGCTTTTGGCTGAGGATAACCTAGTTATATCCTGGTAGGGAAGTAAACTTTGAATAAAGCCGGAGGACGCGTTCGTGCTCTGTAGGGGAAAAGCTTCCAGAATCTACTGGGGATAAGCTTCCTGCTGGGGAGATGATTCAAACTTTCCTGGGGAAACTGGATTGGACTCTCCTGGGGAAATTTTTGAGATACGTTGGGGAAGTGGCTTCGCTGAATGTTTGGTATACCGCCGGGGAACAATCTTAGATAAAGATTGCCGGGGATGCTTGTTAAGAATATTTGTATATTGTGTCGGGGAATGTTGAGATCTGCGGGAGGATACCCAACTTTCTTAAGGCTGATAGTATAGCTTTGCTTAGGGAGAATGCATTGATTTGCTGACTCACTCTCTGGGGAGTTAAGGTGTATTGGTTACGTTCTTTAGCCGAACCTACCTTGATACTTTGGAGGACAGAACAATTAGATCGCTCAGATAACTCTTTATTTCCCCTGTTTCTAATGTTACCTGTAATTGATCCTTTGTTTCGTATGCAAATATTTATGAGTTAGCAATTAGTGTCAATGCATATATCACAAATTGAACCTTGGACGTTCTTCGCAAAACAAAATAGAAAAAGAAAAAAACAATTGGCAATTTTAACTGAAAAGTGATTTGTATTGATTTTGAATTTGCCTGTAAAATAGGCGTTTATGTACAAGAGGCTGACGTCCTAGTAAGAGAACGCCGCCGATCAAAAGAGTTTATACAATTTGTACAATAGGGAAAACAAAACAGTTGTGTGAAAAGAATAATCCCACTGGGTTCCAACTCTGCTATTGTCTTTATATCTTCGAGCATCTCATCACTTGATGACCTAGCTGAAGATGAAGCTGATTGATCGATGCCGTCTGAACTTGATGCTGATACCGGATTCTGGATGCAAAGTGATCCAATGAGACATAGTATTACGCTTTATCCCTAACTTTTGCCTGGACTGCCCTTTCGGGTTTTCAGTCCACCGGGATACCCATTTTTGCCCAAGCCTCCTTTTCAGGTTTTCGACTTGCCGGGTGTACAGATTTTTTCATTTCATCCCTTCATTTTGCCCGAACCCTTTTGGTTCGCCGGGAAGCCCTTATTTTTGCCTAGGTATGTCAACCTAGCGGGTCTTTTTTCATGCGTAGTATCTTTTTACCTTGTCTGCATTGGCGGGGTGAGGAAGGTCGTCACCATCCATGTTGGTTAGAATCATGGCTCCTCCAGAGAACACATGTTTAACCACAAATGGCCCTTCGTACGTAGGGGTCCATTTTCCCCTTGGATCACTCTGAGGAAGGATGATGCGTTTGATTACCAGATCCCCGACTTGATATTCTTGTGGTCTGACCTTTTTGTTAAATGCCCTGATCATCCGTTTTTGATACGTCTGACCATGACAAATAGCAGCAAGTCTCTTTTCGTCAATCAGGTTTAACTGATCAAGTCGTGTCTGGATCCAATCGTCTTCACTCAGATCTGCATCCTTCATTATCCGGAGAGAGGGTATTTGCACTTCGATCGGTAAGACTGCCTCCATACCGTAGACCAAGGAGAAAGGAGTTGCCCCGGTTGACGTCCTGGCTGAGGTACGGTACCCATGTAGAGCGAACGGTAACATCTCGTGCCAATCTTTATAAGTCACTGTCATCTTCTGCACAATTTTCTTGATATTTTTATTTGCTGCTTCCACAGCCCCATTCATCTTCGGTCTGTAAGGCAAAGAGTTGTGGTGCTGTATTTTAAATTGCTCGCAGAGCTCAGTGATCATCTTGTTATTGAGGTTGGTACCGTTGTCTGTAATGATCCTTTCAAGGACGCCGTATTGATAGATCAGGTTGTGCCGAATGAACCGTGCCACAACATTCTTGGTTACTGTAGCGTAGGAAGCTGCTTCAACCCACTTTGTAAAGTAATCAATCGCTACCAGGATGAAGCGATGCCCATTGGATGCCGTAGGTTTGATCTCGCCGATCATATCTATGCCCCACATTGCAAAAGGCCAAGGTGCAGTTAGAACATTTAGAGGAACTGGAGGAACGTGCACCTTGTCTGCGTAAATCTGGCATTTGTGACATGTCCGAGAATGTTGGTAGCAGTCGGCTTCCATTGTGGACCAGAAATACCCTGCCCGGAGGATCTTCTTTGCCATAGTGTGTCCACTGGAATGTGTTCCGAAAGTACCTTCATGTAGCTCTTCCATGATCCTTTCTGCTTCAGTCTTATCCACACAATGCAGTAAGGTCGAATCATGGTTTCGCTTATACAGGATGCCATTGCTAAGGAAGAACTTTGCTGCGAATCTTCTTAGAAACTACTTTTCATTGACAGATGCACCTTCAGGGTATTCCTGAGCTTCCAAATATCTCTTCACCTCATGGTACCAAGGCTTCTCAGTCACCAATTCAGTCTCGAGATCACAACAGTATGCTGGTTCGTCCAGTTTCCAGATGATGATCCGGGGAGCCTCATTATCCCATTTGACTTTGAACATGGAAGACATCGTAGCTAACGCGTCCGCCAGCTGATTCTCCTCTCTCGGAAAGTGTTCAAAGGTTATCTCTGTGAAATGGGGGATCATTGTCAACACACATTCTCTGTAAGGAATAAGATTCGGATGTTTCGTATCCCACTCTCCTTTGATTTGATTGATCACGAGAGCGGAATCTCCGAAGACACTCAGAAACTTGATCCTTAAGTCAATCGCAGCTTGGAGACCCATGATGCATGCCTCATACTCCGCCATGTTGTTGGTGCAGTTGAAACATAGTCGGGCGATAAGTGGAGTATGAGTGCCTTGAGGGGATATGATCACAGCGCCGATACCGTTACCCAAAGCGTTGGAGGCTCCTTCAAAGTGCATAGACCATCGGGATCCTTCCTCAGGTCCTTCATCCGGTCCAGGTACTTCACAATCAGTCACTATCATGATACTCTCGTCTGGAAACTCGAAGTTCATTGAATGATAGTCGTCTATTGCCTGATGTGCCAAGTGGTCTGCCAATACACTTCCTTTGATGGATTTCTGAGTCGTGTACTGGATGTCGTATTCCGTAAAGATCATCTGCCATCTTGCTATTCTCCCAGACAGAGCAGGCTTTTCAAATATATACTTTATAGGATCCATCTTTGAAATCAACAAGGTAGTGTGAGTCAGCATATACGGTCTCAGCCGGCGAGCAGCCCATACCAAAGCGCAACAAGTTTTCTCGAGCAGTGAGTATCGAGTCTCACAGTCGGTAAACTTTTTGCTAAGGTAATAAATGGCGTGCTCTTTTTGGCCAGACTCGTCATGCTGCCCCAGCACACACCCCATTGAGTTGTCAAGTACTGTCAGGTATAGTATCAGAGGTCTCCCTTCAACCGGTGGCATAAGGATGGGTGGTTCTTGAAGATACTCTTTGATTCTGTCAAAAGCGGCCTGACATTCATCATTCCAACGTACTACCTGATCTTTCTTCAGCAGCTTGAAGATTGGTTCACAGGTAGCGGTTAGATGGGAGATGAATCGAGCAATGTAATTCAGACGTCCTAGAAAGCCTCTGACCTCTTTCTCTGTCTTGGGAACTGGCATCTCTTGAATAGCTTTAACCTTGGAAGGGTCCACTTGAATACCCTTGTCACTTACAACAAAGCCTAGCAACTTTCCAGATCTGACCCCGAAGGTGCACTTGTTCGGGTTCAACCTCAGCTTGTACAGTTTCAGACGGTCAAACAATTTCTGCAGATGATCAAGATGTTCCTCCTCGGTTTGGGACCTTGCAATCATGTCGTCGACATACACTTCTATCTCATGATGGATCATATCATGAAATAAAGCAACCATGGCACGTTGGTAGGTTGCCCCAGCATTCTTCAGTCCGAATGGCATGACCTTGTAGCAGAAGGTGCCCCACTGAGTAACGAAGGTAGTCTTTTCCATGTCTTCAGGAGCCATCTTGATCTGATTATAACCTGAAAAGCCGTCCATGAAAGAGAACACCTTGTGCTGAGCAGTATTGTCAACAAGGACATCAATGTGAGGTAGAGGGAAGTCATCCTTGGGGCTGGCCCTGTTCAGATCCCTGTAGTCAACACACATTCTGACCTTACCATCCTTCTTTGGTACCGCCACCACATTGGCAACCCACTGAGGGTAAGAAGTCACTGCAAGAAACCCGGTATTAAACTGTTTCATAACCTCGGCTTTGATCTTCTCAGACATCTCTGGACGCATCCGGCGGACCTTTTGCTTAACCGGAGGGCAGTCTTCCTTGGTAGGAAAGTGATGGACCACAATGTCGGTATCCAACCCAGGCATGTCTTCGTAGGACCAGGCGAAGATCTCCACATAATCATGTAACATCTGGGTCAACCGTTGCTTCACACTGAGCTCTAAGTTGGCACCAATCTTAACCTCCTTTCTGTCTGCCTCAGTACCCAGATTTATTGTTTCCACTGGCTCTTCGTGTGGTTGAATTTCCCTCTCTTCTTGTTGTAACAGTCTTGCAAGCTCGCCAGGCACTTCGCAATCATCTTCACCTTCGTCTTCGGCTAAGTTGATCGGATTTTCGAAGTCATAACTGGAAGTAGCAGAGTCGTTACCAGTGAGATCCAGAGTGGATTGAAACCTGTATGAGTGAGTGTGTGTAAATACAGTTGTTTCGCAATATATAAAGAAAGGAAAAAAAGAAAAGGAGCATAAGATTTGAAATGCGAGAAAACGTCCAAGGTCTTTATTCATGATATATATGAAATGACAATTAATATGCCCTCACAAATGAAGCCACGGTGCCCCGGGTAAGACACCGGGCCATAGAGTTTTAATTCATTGTTTATTACAAATAACAAAAACAAAGGAGTTTATTACTGCGTAACAAAAGTAACAGGTAGGTTGTCTTTTGCAATCCAATTGCTAGGTCCACTGTCGGCCATCGGATAAATCCAGCTATTGAACTCTGATTCCTCCACTTCATCATCATCCCTGATAGCATTCACTCCATGAGCAGGCGGGGGAGCTGTCACCACATTAGGCTTCTCAGGTGCCTTAAACTGTACCTCCTTGGCATCAATAAGGTCTTGCAACTTATTCCTCAAGGCCCAACAGTCATCAGTGGAATGCCCCAGGCTACCGGAGTGATAAGCACAACGGGCATTTGGATTGTACTTGGGAGAGGCAGTATTCACAACCTTTGGGGCCTCTCTGACAGTCACCAAGTTGGTGGATAGCAACTGCGGCAAGATTTGTGATAGGGTCATACTCAACCGGGTAAACTCTCTTCTGGGTCTCTCAGCCCTGGGTGGATTGGTTTGCCGAGGAGCGGCAGCAGGCTTAGCAATCACCACTGCGTTGACAGATTGGCGGCGTTCTGGTTTATCTTGTCTTCTAGGCCCATATACAGCACTGGCCTCCTTCTTAAAGGGTTTCTTCTCAGAACTTGAAGATGCACCCTTCTGAATTTTACCGGACTTCATTCCAGCCTCTATCCTCTCCCCAGTCAGAATAAGATCAGTGAATCCAGTAGACGAGTTACCGATAAGATGATTGAAGAATGGCCCGGAGAGGGTCCCCAAGAACATATCTACCAGCTCACGGTCAGTCAACGGAGGCTGCACCCTGCCAGCCAGGTCCCTCCACTTCTGTGCATACTCTTTAAAACCTTCGCTTGATCCTAGCGACATACCCTGGAGTTGGGTACGTGTAGGAGCAAGGTCGGCATTATATTGATATTGCTTATAAAAAGCAGTAGCCAACTCCTCCCAGTTACGAACCTTGGTCCCATCCAGCTGATAGAACCATTCGAGATGTGTCCCTGAAAGACTCTCCTGGAAGAAGTGGATCCACAAATTCTTATCCACAGTGTACGGCTGAATCTTCCGCACATAAGATCTGAGGTGTAGCTTGGGACAAGACGCCCCGTCATACTTGGTGAAAGATGGTGCCTTAAACTTGTGAGGAATGATCACACCAGTAGATAAGCCCAAATCTCCGAAATCCAGCCCAGGCACTCGTTGGATCTCCATGGCGTTCAGTCTGTCTTCCAACTGCTTGTACCGGTCTTCAGCAGGAGGATACTGTTCCTCATTAAAGTCAGTCTCGTTGTCAGAGACTACTGGACTTAGAGCCTTTCCCCCCTGGGGACTGTCTTTGCCTACAGAGGAACCAGCTTCCTCATTCTGCAGAGTGTTGCCAAACCTTCGGCCCGTGTTGAAAAGAACAGTTCTCTTCTTCTTCTTCTCCTTCTTCAGGAGCAAAGCCTTTAGCTCTTCCTGACCTTGAGCCAAACCCATGATCAGCTCTTGAAATTATGCGTTCTGCACCTGAAGGGCCTTGATAGACATCTCGGTTGATGATTCAGGGTTCATGATGCTGAAATAAACAGCGAAGAACAGTAAGCAACCTGAAAAGAAGAGTACCTGATATGCACATGATGAATGATATGTGTTTATGCAATGCATTCAAGGGTTCGAAAATTCAAATTCGTTGCAGACAAAAAGGAACACACGTTATCATTAAGGAAATAATTGTTCAGTACATCAAAGCCTCATGGGCACAATTTTACAAAAGCAAATCAATCCCAAAAGACACTACGCATCCTCTTCGGAGCAATGTAGGTGTTGAGATTCCTCTCCTCGTGCAATAGGCGGGTGAGCTCCAAGACCTTCTTTTCACTAGCATGTAGACTGGTCTCAAGAGAATTCCGTTCTTCCTTAAGCTGGATCCAGCTCTTCTGCATCTCTTCCCAGGACGTGGGCATGTCAGGATGTTGAATGGTGTAGGACACCTCTCCCTCCAAGACTGGCTCTTTGATCACAGGGAGCACATGAGGATAAGGCATTACTAACTTCTGGGAGCGGGCTCGTACCCACTTGAGATAAGGTTCCAATGGGATGGAATTCTTGTGCCCCAGGGTCTTGCTGTCTATCCTACTTGGCATCCTCCAAGCTCTGATAAATCTCTGGCGAAGTCCTTGTGCATCGTTGTCGAAGTCAAAAACTATGTCAGGAATTAACATGTCATGAGGGCCATCCCTCCGAGCATAACCAAACTGTCTCCAAGCCAGGCATGGGTTGTAAGTAATACCTCCTCTGATTCCAAGTAAAGGAACATTAGGGTACTCACCGCAACGATCAATGATAGTGACATCCTCTCTGGACCGAGGGCACCAATGTATATCTGCATGTGTAAGAGTCATCAATCGTTGTGACCATCTCAAACCCCGCTCGTTCTTCAAAACTGATTATGGAAGGTGCGAAATAAACCACCTTCCCAGGAGAGGAGTGCAGCACATAAGGACACCTCTCTTTCTCATGGTTCGAGTGTAACATGAGTGAAGGATGTCCCCCAACAACGTAGGTATAAGGTTCCTGGACATGAAGATCTGGACAGCACTGATGTCTATAAGCTGATCTGGATTAGGAAACAACACCAAACCATAGACAAGGAGGGTCACAACTTCTTCAAAAGCTTGTAGGTCAAGGGAGTTCCAACATTCCTGGGCCTTTTCAAACAGAAACCTGGCTAAGAACCCTTTGATGCCACTTCTAACTTCCCAATGTCCCTTGAGGTTAGATGATTGTAGGTGTAAGCCTTTGGCAATCTCTTCAAGCTTGGGTTCCTTTTTCGTACCGTTGTAGGGTAGTTGATCAAGGATAGGGATCTTCAGAAGCCGGGAGAACTCTTCCAATGTAGGTACCAGTTGATAATCCAGGAAAGTGAAACAATGATGCAGAGGGTCAAAGAACTGCAATAGGACCTTTATCATATCTTCCTCAATGTTGGTGTTGACCAAGCTGATGAGTCTTCCATGCCTCTCACTGAATGAAGAGCTCTCGGGAATCCTGGATATAAGCTCCTTAAGTTGAGGAGGGATCCTTACAAGGCTAATCTTAATTGTCTTCCTGCGAACAGTTTCCATGTCCTACAAAACAAGAACAAAGATGAAGATTCGAACCCCTGAAATGGTTAGTCAATGCATGTGATGTTGTATGATGTCATGATGCTATGATTAAACACACCACAAATATCTACAAAGGCAAACATGATAAGGCACACAAGTCACACCACAGCCCTTAGAGTTTAAGGCCAGCATGGGGTCTGGGTATTACCCTCTTGAAGTTGGTGGGCTCAACCTGTCCTATTAGAAGTAACCGGGTTCTAAGGGTCCCAATATCATTGGATTGCTTTCATTGTTCATCGTTTCGATTTAGCCACTGAACTGGCGACCGAAATATTCCAGGAAAGCAACCCTCAATTGAGTGTAGTATCGAGTATCAACCAACCTCGGACTGCACCAAAGTCAGTTATCTCACTACCCTAAAGAGGCCAAGATGGTTCAATTAAGGTTCCTAAGGTCAGTTGATGCTTCACAACACCACGCGGAGGCCCCGTACTCTCCTTGACTGAACTCAAGGGTTACCGGTACACACCAAAGTGCCACATCAACGTAGCAGACTGCTTCAACCATATCGGTATACCCCGCACAGTTCCCTCACAGCCTTGTTGCTACTTTCTAAGAAGGTATCCCCAGATCCGGGTTAGGATCTATAGAACTCCCAAGATAGTCCCACAATTTAAATCAAACAAGTCAAAGCAATTGAAAACACAGTGATCTTAGTCCTAAGGTACACCTCACTTTTATAAGTATGTCCCCAGCAGAGTCGCCAGTTCTGTGATCGGTGTATCTGGAACTGACTGTTTAACGCTGGTTTCGCGAAATGTCGCGGAAGCAAGAGTCGCCATCGTCTTTTATTTTCTCCAAATGGAAAGGACAAAAGCATAGAAAAATTCCTTATTGAGATTGGTTCTCGGTTCGGGAGGTAGATTTATAGAAAGGGAAGGTGTTAGCACCCTTTCTATCCATGGTTATCCATGGGCTCTTAGATACTTGCTCATTTGTGTTTTCAAAATGTTTGTTTGCTTTTCAGAGTGGGTTTGAAAAAGTTTCGTTTAAAATTTCAGTTCGACTCTTGTATCAGTCCTCAAGAGTGTTTGAAAAGTTGTTTTTGAAAGCTTTTTGCAAAGTGTCGGTGTGGAAAGAAGTTTTTTTAATTTGTTTTGAATTAGAGCAAGTATCTATGAGTCATCTACCTACCCTAAGGAATTAGTCTGTGTAAATGTCCTTAAGGTAGTGCCATCCCACCATTGAGAGGTAAGTAGCACCACCGTTGGAGGTGTTCGGGTCAATTCGAGGATTAGGGACAGTGTGGTCACCAGAGCAATAGGAAGACACCTTAGAAGCTACCCCTATGCCATGTTCATGGACATGAGGACTTACTAAAACATCCTCTACTCGACGACCACTTTTCGAGGGGCAAGGCAACAGTGAGGCGTACCCTAAGAGTGGTGTGTGAATTGTGTGTCATTTTCAGTTATATTTGTCTTGTCATGCATTGAGTGTTCTACGCTTTGATTTTATTTTTGGCCATTCATTCTTTCATGCAAATTATTAGCAGTTAAAAGGTGCGGGAAGATAAAAGTCCTACGCTATTACAAAGGCGCGGGTCTACATCGCCAAATTGAACCAAGACCCGATTTGAAACAAAGTGCGAAAAGTAAATACCCTAATTATCTATTACAAGGCTTTGGGGCAAATACATTACATTCATAGAAGAAATAAAAATAAATGCGTGAAGAGAATTTAGAATCGAGTGCGAGGGCGTTGGACCCTTTAAGGAAATTGAATTGAAGTTACAAAATTAATTAAATTAAGTAAAGGAAAGAACTTATTTTTGGAGTTTTTGTATTTATGGAATTAAGGAGAATTAAATTGGAATTAAAAGTTAATTAAAACCCTAGTTCTAAATTGTTTTTAATTTATTAAAAAAATGTTTAAGTTATAACCTAATTTAACCCTAATTAATTAAATGGCATATTTATTTACAAAATAATTAATTATTAATAATAATAAGAAGAAATTTTAATTATTAAAAAAAAAGAGTAAAAAAGCTAGAAACCCTAATTTTTATGTTTTATTTATTAAGAAAAATATTAAAATTAAGCCTAAAATTAAACTAATTATCAAAACTTATTTACAAAATTAATATAAATTAATATTAACAAAAACATATTTTTTATTGTTTTATGATTTTTCTGATTTTTATGTTATAAGGAATTATTTTTATGAATTTAAAAAAAATTGAAAAGGATTAAAATTAAAGGGGAAAATTAGAAAGAAAATAAATATACAAACAGGGGGGGTTTTCTGGCCCAGTAGGAGGTATGTTGTGAGTAATCTGGCCCATGAAATGCAAGCCCATTTGACTTTTCAGACTTGCGTGTGGAGGCATTGACTGGTGTGTACCCTGGGACCCTCATCATGGCCTTTGGATTGGCGTTGCTGGACATGTGGCAGGCAAGCTGGCGAAGGCATATGGTGAACCTTTGAGAATATGCTGCACAGAAGCGTATTAAAACAAAATATATCAAATAAGTGGGGGACCTGGGAATCGAACCCAGGTCCCAAATGTTTACCAATATCCCTGTCCACCAACTGAGCTATGCACGCGCGTTTGTTAGTATAATGAGATAAAAATAATATATATGAAACATGCAATTATCCTGGAACCAATGCAAAACGTGCCAATGATTTGAATTAGCCAACCATATGCCTACAACTCATCTTCTTCTCCACCTCTTCGCTTTGGCCTGAAAAAAATAGAATGGATAGCGGGGGTTTTAAACCCCCACTAAATGGTACATGTGAAAATAGCGAATAGAAATTGGGCAATGATAAATTGAGCGCGATGAGTGTTTTAGATTCGTTGGAATGTTACGAATTCAATGGTCCTAGTCTCATGGTCTAATTTTACCAGATACTCAAAGCCCCAAATGGAAGCTTCTGAAACCCTAGAACACTTCAATGGTATATTTCGCTACAGGCAAGATTAGTTCAATTAAAATACACCAAAAGCTTCAGTGAGTCCACATTAGTACAAATCAAACATTAAACTGCATTGATATGGCATGAAAATATGAATACGAATATGCAAAAAAGCATGAACAGGGTGACTCCGTGATACCAGTTTTTGAGGTTAGGGATTGTGATTTCGATTGAGAAAGCTTCCTGGATGTGTAAGCAAGCTATTGGAATGGTTATTTTGCCTTGAAACAAACTCTAGCTGTGTTTTCAGTTTTGAAAAATTTTAGAGAAAAGTGCAAAGTGTATGGTGTTCTTGGGCGCAGCCTCTGAGTTCTTGTGATTAGGGTTAGGTTTCTGTATGTATATGGAATGATTTTGGTCAAAAATCCAAGCCCAACAACCATGTATTCAATGCTTTTGAGATTTGATTTCAATGGTATCTTTTTCATGTGAAGAACATGCCAATCATTGCCAATCACCTTGATTCTTTCCTTATTGAATAGTGCACGAAATCTTGAGTGAATTCTATGCACAAAAAGATTTGAAAAGCATGGATTAGTATTTTTCTTATAATTAATTATAATTAAATAAATTAAATAGATTAAATATTCAATTAATTAATTAAAAATAGGAAAATAACTCCCCTTTGGGTCAATGGGTCGTGCATAGCTTTTGGGTGATGATTCTTGGAAGAAATTGAGGCCCATTAGCAATTTTGAGGCATTTGAAGTAAATTGACTTTTCAAAATTCCCAAAAATTTCCCAACTTCCACAAGGCATATCTTGCTCAATTTTTAAGCTTTCATCATGTTCTTGGACATTTGGGAAAGGTATTGAAGTCCTCTAACCAATGCCTTTGGTCCCATGTCATTTTGATTTACCAATCTCAAGTTATGATCTTTGACTTAAAGTGCCTTTTTGTTGACTTTTGAAAATGATCTATAATGTTGAGATTGATATCTTTTTGTGAGAGCATTTCTTGGACTTGAAGTGTGAAGAGGAGTTGTAGGAAATGTCATTATATTAAAAATGAGCTTTGGATGGAATTTTTCTGATAAACCATGTGGAAGTTATGCCTTGGTCAATTTGCAGTTGACTTTTTCAACTGTCCAAATATGGAAACTTTTGCATCTTGAGACTTTTTGAGCCATGCCTTGAGAATCATGATCAAGAATTGATCAAATGATGTTTGTGGCTTCAAAATAAGATGTTGACCAAAAATTTGGACTTTTGACTGTCAAATGACCATTTTGCCCCTGCAATTGACTGCTGAGCAATTAGGGTTTTTGACTGTGCAATCTTGTGCTGTGAGTCTTGAATCTTGACATGAGGATGCTTGACAATGTTTGTAGGCATATGGGACTTATTTGGACCCTTGGACACTTCAACTTCTTTGCCAGAACCAAAACCCTAGTTTTTGACTGTTAGGAGGCCATTGGACTGTGCAACCCTTGGGAGATTTTGAAGCATGCTCTTTGAAAATCTTGAAGAATATGGGAGGGCAAATTTTGGTGTACAACATAGTATTAAGGCCATCATTGGACTATTTGTCCTACAAAACTCACTGGAACAATGTTCTGCAACCATCATTAGGCTATGCCCTAACATATGCCATGAATGCATTATATGAAACATCTTAATAACCAAATGACCATTTCTTGTAAAAATTCATCATCGTTCATATAATCATCATTAATATCAACACATACTTCATAACACGAAACAACATCATTATAGCATCAACAATTCATTATATACACATACATCATACTAAAAAAATCACTGAATCATATTATTCATCAAAGAATAGGTACTTGAAAGATAGATTATATGACTCTTTTTACTCCACCAAAGTATATTTCATCGCGTTATCTTTCTAACGCTTCAAATGGCGCGTCAATCGGAGTCCTGAAACTCAAGTTATGACACTTTTAAAATACTATTGTTGTCCATCACCTAGTGCTCGCCCGACGAAGCAGGATGCTCCCCAGAGGCTCGCCCGGCAATGAGGGAGCGACATCACCCTTTTTCCTTTTTGGTCTCCACCTCCCGACGCTTCAACCCGCTCTCCCACCACTCTCTTCTCTCCTCTGCATCGCCCGACGAAGCTCTTGCGACAGACCACCCTCCATACAAAAATCCAGGGACTATGTTTTTCACCCCATCCCTTTGCTTCTTACTCCCTGGAACTGCTGGAGCGAGGCTTCATCGCCCGACACACACATCCACCATCCAGCGCTGCAGTGCAAACATGACTTCCTTGTTGCGATTTCTACATTGCACTGTCCTAACTTCTACACGATTTCTCCATAGAACAGGTCTCAATTCATCATAAATTCACTTAGTTTCATCACATAACAACAACACATATTATCATACATCATATGCATCCATTCTTTGCAATAAAATATCATAATTCCCCAATTTTCGTCAAAGCATCATATTAACATCATCATCCTAAAACCCTAACACAACCTACAATTATCTAAACCTTAGAGAAATTATAATAACAATGATAAACCCCCTTACTTTAGATTTCTCCTAGAAATTGATTTCACTTCACGTTCTATCAAATCCCTTTGAGCTTTTTGGTGCCCTAGCTCTCTTTACAATGTTCTTCTCTTTTCACTATTGCACAGAATGAATATTGGCACTCTTTTTCCCTAGTTTAACCTTTGGACCCTTTCTATGATTTTCCCATCTTACCCTCACTTATCCATTCACAATTTACCACTTTTCCCCCATAACTTCTACCTCTTATTATTATTATATTTAACTAATTAAAATAATTCCAATGAATTATTCTAATTATCTAAATTATTCTAAAATACTTTATACCTTCTTAATTCCTACCACCCCCATCACACACCACACAAAACAGCATATTAAGCATCGTGATCGTCCATACATCACATAAACATCACAATTAAGTCACAAATACTCAACATAAAATAATCGAATAATTAAATAAATAATCTAATTATTTTGGGGTGTTACAATCTCCATTCTCCTTGAAGATCAGGATGATCTAGTGGAGTATTTATAATTTGATCTTGAGCTAGTTCTTCATATATGACTTGATATTGACTTTGTACTTGATCTGGATCTTGATCATTTTCCTCTAATTTGTCTTTTCCAAGATACATCCATAATCGATCACTTCTACTTCTAATGGTTTAGGGTTAGATTAATTAAAGGTAATATGAACTGTTTAGAGTTTTGTTAGAGTTCTTTTATTAAATACTCTAAAAGCTTTGCTAGAGGTGGAATATCCTATGAATATTCCTTTATAAGCTTATGCGTCAAATTTTTTGAGGTTATCCTTCTCGTTGTTAAGCATAAAACAATTGCATCCAAAAAAATGTAAGTGACAAATATTCAACTTTCTTCCTTTATATAGTTCATATGGTGTTCGCTTTGTCTTATCAAGACACGAACCATACCATAGTAAGCAAGAAATATTGCATCGGTCTAAAAATATTTAGGAAGGTTAGTCTCATTGAGAATTGTCCTTGCAAGCTCGGTTATAGATCTTTTACTCTCTACTACCCCATTTTTAAGGAGTTTGTGGATTTGAAAAAGGTGTGTTGAATACCATTCTTGATACATAATTTTTTGAATTCCTTATTTTAGAGTTTATTGTTCCTTTTGGATTGGATGAATTATGAAAAATAACATGGAGTATGTTCAAGCAAATTTTGGTGCATAAGGGACACGTGTGGAACACGATGTACTAACATGTGTGCTACAATATCTGGTCTCTAACAACAAACATATGATATTGCAGTATTGGTTGAGACTTATTCTATCCAAGATTCACTCTACAAGGAAGATCAATGAAGAGAGTTAAATTGGATTTTCTTGTACAACATGTGAAACATGATGTTCCAACATGTGTGTTGTGACATCCGGTCTCTTATAATAGACTAATGGTATTGCAATATTGGTTTAAACTTATTCTATCCAAGATTCACTCTATAAGGAGGATCAATGAAGAGAGTTAAATTGGATGTTCTTGTACAACATGTTGAACACGATGTTCTAACATGTGTATAGTGAAACATTTGACCCTGATCAGCAAACCATGATGGATGTTTCTAGGTGAGAAATTTCTGATTGGGATTTAATCAAATTTGTTGCAGATTATTTAGCAATGTTTGTTTGATTTGTTTCACAACTGTAGAAATCAAATCACACTTAAATGGAGATTTATTGGATAGTTTTATGGAGCAAATCATATCCAACATATTTATCTATTATTCTGGACAAATATTCAAGGAGAAAAATCCCAGAATACATTTCTATATAAGGAGACTCGATTCTCATGTTTAGGTGTGTGTTTTATGCGCAAGATTAATATATTAGTGCCTCGGGTTTGTGAGTCTTTTGTTTCTTATATTCCACATTAATGCCATCATAAATATGAGTGTTGAATCTATTTGTTTTACACCACTTTATGTTTTAATAACTTGGCATAGTTTTTGGGTTGTCTTAGTTGAGTTGTAAATTTAACCATCAATAGAGTTGCTATTAAAGTTAATCACTAGGGTGTTAGTGATTGAGAGAAAGTAAGAGGGGTTTTCATTTTTAAGGGGAGTCCTAAATAGAAAGTCACTCGAATTAGGAAGAGGCATTGAACATCATGGGATTGATGTTCTTATATGACTAATTGCACTACTTCAAAGTAGAGGATTTCCTTTCTTGGGTATAGTTCCCTCTAGACGTAGGTGTAGTTTCACTGAACTGTGAGATAAAACATCTCTTTTATGAGATAAGAGTAATGTCGAAGGTAAAAAACACATCTCTTTTATGAGATAAGAATAAGGTAAAAGTATAGCGAGAATGGTCATCCACAGTTAAGATTCTGGATGCACCAAAAAGGTCCATGTGAAGCAGTTGTAAAGACCATTCAGTTAAGAAAATATTTTTAGCTTTAAAAGAGGCCTTTACTTGCTTCCCTTTTTGGCACACATTGCATAATTTGTTCTTTTGAAAATGTATGTCTGGTAGACAATCTACAAGATCATTACGGACCAACTTGTTTAAGTGATCCATGTGAATATGAGATTTTATCATATGTCATAGCCAAGATTCATCCTCATTACTCAGAAGACATACATCATTTGAAGGAATTTTATTAAAATTCACTCTATAGGTATTTCCACTTCTTGAACTCATAAATAGAGTTTCATTTGATTTAGGTTTTATAACACTACAACCATAAGAATCAAAAGTTACACGGTTTCCCTTATCACATGATTTACTTATACTAAGTAAATTATACTCTAGCTGCTTAACCAAGAGAACTTCCCCAATAGTTTGACTGGAATCAAAACCTAGAATTTTTACCTTATTATTATCTCCATAAGAGACAAAAATCTCCTTCTTTAGGGAATAATAAGGAGAATAAGGTGAAGAAGTGAAAAACACAAGAAGGGGGGTTGAATTGTAAAAACTTGAAATCAATTGCAGTCAACACAGTATTTTTATCCTGGTTCGTTTGATCTCAAACTACTCCAGTCCACCCGTCAAGGTGATTTCGCCTCTCTCCAACGAGGTCTTAATCCATTATATTCAATTGAATATTACAACTGCTTTAATAACTGCTAAAGCCTTCTTGAGTCAAACCACAAACCGGTTTCTCAAGGAAATACTTTCTTACAGATAATTGAAATCTAAGTGTGTTGAATGTTTTCTACAAAAACTGTTTATCACAACTGTGATACTACACAATTTAAGCTTATGAGAACTAGAGTGCTAAAATAATTGAGTAAAGAATTTGAGAGCTTTTAGCAAACTGAGAGTGAGGAAGAGGATGAATAGCTTTAGGCGTGTAGAGTGTTGTAGAGCATTAGCCAATTCAATCTTCACTGACTTGTTTATATAGCCTTAGAAAATGGTACGTTGGAGTCCGTTAATTCTGTTTCAATGTCAATAACATTCTTTCCATATTAAGCAGATCTTTGTCTGGAATAATGCCATTGATAATAAATAGTCTTGAATGCACAGTACTGTTGCTACTTAAGCGTGTTCTGACTTTGGCTTATTCTGACGCTGCTTAGGTGCTGATGAACTGTTGTTTTCTAGATCAGAGTTCAGATGGTTAAGCGCAGATCTGTTCATCAAGCTTCAGCATAAGCACAAGTTTATCTTCTGATTCTGGCATCTGATATAACATCTTCTGATGCTGATTAGGTGATATCTCATCTTCTGATGCTGATGTTGATATCTCATCTTCTGATGCTGATGATGATATCTCATCTTCTGATGCTGATGATGATGTTCTCTTGCTGATACCCATCAGAGTTTCTGTAAAGCAGAATGTAATTTTTTTAGGCAGCATATATGTCTTACATGAATCATACAATTAATATATCTTTGCATTTTGTTATCATCAAAACTTAAACTTAGGGTAGTAGATTCAAACTTTGTTCTAACAATCTCCCCCTTTTTTATGATGACAAAAACTAGATACTTTTTAATTGAAAATTAGCGTGAAAAGTATCAGAGATAACCAAATAGTAAATAGTAGCATAATTAAATAGGAAGTTATCAAAGATAAGGGATAAAGAGATATCAGAGTTTAGATCAAAGATACTCCCCCTGAGTTTATTACTTCCCTTTTTTAATTCCATGAGTCCTTCAGGATCAGATCTTTATTGACTTTCTTTGAACATCAGAACATCAGAGCTTCAGTGTATCAGAGATGATTAACTTCTTGTACCTGTAGGCTTATGAAAAATAGAAAACATTCAAGTATATCAGAGTGTTAGAATGTTTGAGACTTTTTGTCTCAGTAATCCGTTATTGAAAAATATCATTCTTGTTCTCCCCCTTTTTGTCAGTAATCAAAAAGTGCAAGTAATATAAGCTAAAACGATCAGAGCAGAAAAACTGTTATATTTAATTCAAAGCATAGAAGAGAGTACAGAAAACATGGAAAGAAAAAGCATGAAAACATCATGAATGAAAAACTAAGGTTGGGGTGGAAGGCGTGTGAACAGAGTCTCTAGCATTGTCTTAATATGATCAGCAGTTTCATTCTGCTTGTGCACCATGCTGACTACTGTATCAATCTTGCTATCTTGCACATCCATCCTTTCCTTCATCTTCTGATCATTCTCATCCATTCTTTGCTGCAGACGAATATCATTCTGCTTAAGCTCTTCCAGAGTCTTCCTGTCCAAGGCAGCTTGAGAAACGTCAGAAGCAGGATACTTCTGAGAGCTTTCTGCAACATCTTCAGCTTGACTAACATCTTCAGCTTGAGTTGTCTGATCTTCTGCTTGCTGAACTTTTGAAGCTGAACGCTTTTCAAACCATGGCTCACTATCCAGAAGTAGCACTTCCTCCTTCGGCAGCTGACTTTCAACTTCCTTCAGCAGCTTGCTGAAGTTCTGTTGTGCTTGTTCATAATTTATGTCTTGCAGCTTGAGGGCTTCAACGCGTACCCACATTCTGAAACGTGTCCAGAGTTGGTCTGAGGCAGCAGGATCAATCATCCCAGGACAAACCTGCTTTAGAGAAGCAATCCAATTCTGCAAGCCTGTTTCAAAATTCAAAATGCCAGCACCAACATCTAGTTGTTTGGGTTTGGGGATGGCTATTTTATTTTTGCAGTCAGCAAGACGGTCAAGGATTGTTAAATCAATGAAGGTCCTGTTGTGGTCTTCTGTAGTTTGTTTGGGAGATGGAGTGGGAGAGTCAGAAATGACAATTGGACTGTTTGGAGTATTTGGAGGGGTAGTTTCTGGTGAGGATGGCAGTTGGGGAATGTTTATAGTTGTACCACATGGCAGTTGAATTGCCAAGGGTTGAGGTTCAGAGGATTGAGGTGAAAGAGGTTCAGGAGTTTGATGTTCAGGTGATGGAGTTTCAGAGTGTCTAAACTCAGGGTGTGAAGGTGATGGTTGAGGTGAAAGTGGATGACGTTCTGGTTGTGGAGAGGGAGGTGGAATTTCTGGTTATGGAGAAGGAGGTGGAATTTCTGGTTGTTCTGGTATGGGTGAGAGAGTATGTTCTGGTTGAGGAGAGTGGGCAGTTTCTGATTGAGTGTTTGGATTTTCTGAGAGGGGAGCGGAAGAACGTTGATCAATTTCAGAAAGAACTTTGTCAAGTTCTGATTCTGTTGATGTTGTGGGTTTTGGATTTTTGGTGCGGGATCTCCTGAGAGTTAGTGACTCAGAAGGGTCAGCCTCTGGTTCGGTTTCATCAATGGTTGGTATGGGGATTGGAAGTTCATATGAAGTTGGGGTTGGGATTGATGTTGGAATAGCAGAAGAATTTAAAACATTAGCAGCAGATAGATTACCTCTCTTCTTAGGGGTCTGATGGGATGGTCCTTCTGAAGTAGCCTTTCTTTTCTTCGTCTTCTTCACAGTAACTTCTGGATTTTGCTGGTGCAGATCTTTAATGTTCAGAGTGGGATCTGTGCCATCAGCCTTGCAAGCGTCCAAGTATCTGAGAACAATGACTGGTTTAGAGTAAATCTCAGAAAATATTGGAAAGTCGTCCAGAGGGACTCTTCTGCTGGTGATGTCAGCAAGAGGAGTGGCGCTGGGCTCCTTTCTGATATTCTCTATCAGTTTCATTTTCTTCAGATTCTTGGCGTTCAGAGGCTTGCCAACAGTAGGTTCAATAAAGCTTAATTCTTGAGCTTCTGTAAGGTGTTCTATCAGCCTATTCTCAGTTAGAATGTCTGATATTAACCTGCCAAAGGGTATCCAATCCCTTTTTGTCCTTTCTTCTTCTCTTGTCTCCTTGACGCTGGTCCTGAGGTGATTAAACAGAAGATGAGCCAAGTTAATCTTTACCTTCTGATTAATAAAATAGATCAAAAACTGCTGATCTATGTTTATATAATCAGGAGAGCTTGTGGGCTTCTTGTGATTGAAGCACCCCAGAATAATCTTCGCCCATATTCTGTGCTGATCCTTCAAGTCTCTGATTTTGCTGCTGGGAACCCCATGGGTGAAAATCTCTCTTGCAATGACAGCAGCATCTGAGCATCTTTCTGCCATGTCGATACAGCGGATGCCACCACCGTTGTATCCAATCAGTCTAGCAATGTGATCCTCAGTGATCACAATCTTCTTTCCCATTATATAGGAGGTAACTTGATGTGTTGATGAGGACGCATGAATCCAGAATTCTTTGACCAATACTGGGAACATTGGACCCACCAACCTATCAAAGTATCTCTCCCATCCTTGTGCCCTAACTTCTTCTGTCAAATCGAATCCATTTTCTTTCAGACTGGAGAAATCAACAATCAGTTCAGACAGAACTTCCAAGTTCTTCACTGGTGTAAGGAGCGTTCTGAAGGGAATTTTGTATTGTTCAGATGAAGCCTCCTTCTGAGAACCTGCAGAAACATTGCTAGAGGTTACCATGTTCACACTTAGGGTTTTCTGAGAAAAAGTTTTGAGAAAAAAGGTTTCTTTTGAGAAGGATGATTACACAAGTAAAAATGCAGAAAATCTTTGGATGATTGTAAGAAACGGTAAAAGTTTAATGAATGATGTTAATATGCTTAAATAGATTTCAAAATGAGTTTTGAAAATGTAAACAATTTTAAGAAAGATAATTAATTCATGATTACAGTTTAACTCATGATTACGTGCATTTAATGCTTGCTGATTTTGGGGGATTTGAGAAAGATACTTGAAACGGTTACCAGACATGTGTCTCAATGCACCCAATCAGCGTTTTGCCTTCTCAGAAGCGTGCACGCGTGTTCTGCTTCAGAGATTTGCTGATGATTGGATGACACTTGTTTGATTTAGTGAGCAGCACGTCTATCCTTGAGCTGAAATGCTCAGATCTTTAAGAATAGAATCTGATACAATCTGCATGTCTATCTTTCTGAAAGAAGATTGATCAGAAGTTCACAGTAAAAGGAAAACACATTCTGAAGATTAATATATAAAATTAAAACATTTTCACTCTGGGCAGAGTTTCATGCTGAGATGTTTCAGAATGAAATTGAACCTATCTTCAGAAAGAGGTTTAGTGAAGATATCAGCCCATTGATGGTCTGTATCAATAAACTTTAAGTTCAAAATTTCTTTCTGAATATAGTCCCTAATGAAGTGATGTTTTATTTCTATATGCTTAGCCCTAGAATGCAAAATAGGATTTTTACTTAAGCAAATGGTAGAAGTATTGTCACAGAGTATAGGGATGTTACTCTCAAAAATCTGGAAGTCTTCAAGCTGACTTTTCATCCAGAGCATTTGTGTGCTACATCCTGCTGCTGCTATATACTCAGCTTCTACTGTTGATAGCGCAATTGTGGATTGCCTTTTGCTGGACCAAGAGATCAAATTTTCTCCCAGAAACTGGCAGCTTCCAGAAGTACTTTTACGCTCTACGCTGTCTCCAGCAAAGTCAGCATCGCAGTAGCCTACTAAGCTGTAATCACTAGATTTTCTATAAAATAGACCCAGATTAGTAGTACCTTTCAGATACTTGAAAATTCGCTTAACAGCTGTTAAGTGAGATTCTCTAGGATCTAATTGGAATCTAGCACAAATACATACGCTGAATAAGATATCAGGCCTTGAAGCCATCAGATAAAGGAGAGAACCAATCATACCTCTGTAGACCTTCTGTTCTACCTTTTTGCTTACCTCTTCTATTTCCAGAATGCACGTGGGATGCATTGGAATCTTTGATGGCTTACATTCTGAGAGGTCAAATTTCTTCAGAAGTTCTATGACATATTTGCTCTGATGAATGTAAGTTCCCTCAGGATTCTGATTGATCTGAATTCCCAGAAAGAATTTCAGTTCTCCCATGAGGCTCATCTCAAATTCTGCCTGCATACACTTAGCAAATTTTCTTCCAAGAGAAGGATTAGTAGATCCAAAAATAATATCATCAACATAAATTTGGCAAACTAAGATGTCATTCTTAACTGACTTACAGAATAAGGTAGTGTCCACCTTCCCTCTGGTGAAATCTTTTTCTAACAGAAAGTTACTTAGTCTTTCATACCAAGCTCTGGGAGCTTGTTTCAGACCATATAGTGACTTCTTTAGTTTGAAAACATATTCTGGATTTTTTGTACTTTCAAAACCAGGGGGTTGGTGCACATAAACCTCTTCTTCTATATAACCATTTAAGAATGCACTCTTGACATCCATCTGATACAGAGTGATGCCTTTATTAACAGCAAACAGAATTAAAAGTCTGATAGATTCTAACCTGGAGACTGGAGCAAAGGTTTCTGTATAGTCTATCCCCTCTTGCTGACTATAACCTTGTGCTACCAGTCGTGCTTTGTTTCTGATAACTTCACCTTGTTCATTTAGCTTGTTTCTCAACACCCATCTTGTTCCAATGATGTTGAATCCTTTTGGTCTGGGAACAAGATCACATACGTCATTTCTGGTGAATTGATTCAGCTCTTCTTGAATTGCTAGAATCCAGTCGTTGTCCAGAAGTGCTTCATCAATAGAAGAAGGTTCAATCAGAGACACAAGTCCCATGAGGGATTCTTCAGAGTTTCTGAAGCTGGCTCTTGTTCTGATTGGATCTTCCTTTCTTCCTAAGATAGTTTCTTCTGGGTGATCCAAGCTGCTTCTAGGTAGTCTCTTCTGAGGTTGATCAGCAACTGTTGTAGGATTGCTAGCAGTGCTCCTTTCAGATGTTGAAGGAGTGTCTTTGTTGAGAGCTTCTGATGACTTGTCTTCAGAACCTGTAAATTCAACTTCCATACCTGCAAAAACTTCATTCTGCTTTGACTTTTCAGAGTCAAGCTTATCATCAAAACGAACACTGATTGATTCTTCCACAATCTGTGTTTCTGTATTGTATACTCTGTACCCTCTTGAGCGTACAGAGTATCCTAACATAATACACTTCTGTGCTTTAGAGTCAAACTTGTTCAAATAATTTTTTGTATTTAACATAAAACAAGTACATCCAAATGGATGAAAATATGAAATGTTGGGCTTTCTGTTCTTCCACAATTCATATGAAGTCTTTTCCAGAATAGGTCTTATTGAGATTCTATTCTGAATGTAGCACGCTGTGTTTATTGCCTCTGCCCAGAATATCTTAGCAACGTTTGTCTCATTGATCATGGTTCTGGCCATTTCTTACAATGTTCTGTTCTTTCGTTCTACAACTCCATTTTGTTGGGGAGTTCTAGGACAAGAGAAATCATGCAGAATGCCTCTGTCATTAAAGAATGACTCAAAATCTTTTTTTTCAAACTCTCCACCATGATCACTTCTGACTTTAACGATTCTAAGATCCTTTTCATTCTGAACTTGGTTACAGAAGGTAACAAACACAGAGTGTGACTCGTCCTTGTGTCTTAAGAACTTTACCCATGTCCATCTGCTATAGTCATCTACGATTACTAACCCATACTTCTTGCCACTGACTGAAGCAGTTTTAACTGGTCCAAATAAGTCAATGTGCAGAAGTTCTAATGGCTTAGAGGTAGAAACAACATTTTTAGATTTGAAAGAAGGTTTTGCAAACTTGCCTTTCTGACATGCTTCACATAGAGCATCTGAATTGAACTTCAGATTAGGAAGTCCTCTGACCAGATTGAGTTTGTTAATCTGAGATATTCTTCTCATACTAACATGCCCCAATCTTCTGTGCCAGATCCATTGCTCGTTGTTAATAGACAGAAGACACTTTACATTCTGACTTTTCAGTTCAGAAAGTTTGATTTTATAAATGTTGTTTTTCCTCTTTCCATTAAATAGGATAGTCCCATCTTTCTGACTAGCAGCTTTACATGATTTTTGATTAAAGATTATATCATAACCGTTATCACTTAATTGACTTATGGATAACAGATTATGCATTAATCCATCTACTAGAAGAACATTATTTATAGAGGGAAGATTTCCATTACCTACAGTTCCAGAGCCAATGATCTTTCCCCTTTGATTGCCTCCAAAGCCAACGTGGCCTCCAGGCTTAAGTTCCAGGCTTTGGAACATATGCCTTCTTCCCGTCATGTGTCGCGAGCAGCCAAAGTCCAGGTACCATGACTGGTGTTTCTGATTTGCTACTAAAGATATCTGCAACATGTATTATTTTATCCTTAGGTACCCAGATTTTCTTGGGTCCTGATTTGTTAGATTTACCAAAACTCTGGTTGAATTTTGGTTTCACAAAATACTTACTACTGGTATATTTAATATCATGTGTGTGACCATACACAAAATGTGAGTTCAGAGGAGTGTGTTTAATAATTAAATCCATGGCATTCTTTGGTGTAGGTACCTTACCTTGGTATCCTATTCCCTTTCTTCCGTTTCTGCTAACTCCATAAATCATTGAAGCCATTTTGCTTCTATCTATGCTTTTAGCAAGGAACTTCTAAAAGCTATGATCATACTCCTTGATGATCTTATCAGCGTTGCTGGGAGTTTCAGAAATTGTTTCCTTCTGAGCATTTTGTAAAACATTTTCTAACTTTGAAATTTTATTTTTTAGCTTAGAATTTTCCAATTTAAGACTCTCAGTCTTATCAGAGTCAGATTCAAGATTCCTTTTCAGGTTTCTGAATTTAACTCTAATCTGCTGGTACCTTTCCAGAATTTCGTTAAGGCTTTCAGCAAGTTCAGCCTTAGTAAAATTAATTGCAAAGTCAGGAAATACCTCTTCAGTGTCTGATTCTGAGTCTGATTCAGAAGCTTCACTGTCTTCTGAAATGTTGGCCATGAGAGCTATGTTGGCTCTCTCATCATCTGATTCTGAGTCAGCTTCAGACGAGTCAGAGTCATCCCATGTAGCCATGAGACTTTTCTTCTTTTATCTTCCAAACTTCTTTTTGGGATTTTCCCTCTGAAGCTTTGGGCAGTCACTCTTGTAGTGTCCTTGCTCATTGCATTCATAGCAGATGATGTCCTTGGTGTTTGGCTTTCTGCTTCCTGAGGATCCTTCAGATCTTCTGTATCCAGAGGAAGAATCTAACCTTCTGTATCTGGAAGAAGACTCATTCTGATCAGATCTTCTGGGATTCCTGAACTTCCTTTGCCTCTGCTTCCATAGTTGGTTCACTCTTCTAGAGAGGAGGGAAAGTTCGTCTTCTTCTGATGAGGATCCATCAGATGTTTCTTCAACTGCCTGCAAAACTTTAGACTCAGATTTTTTGTTAGATTTTAATGCTAAAGGCTTACCTTGCTTCTGAGGTTCATCAGCTTCCAGCTCTGTCTCATGACTTCTGAGGGAGCTGATAAGTTCCTCCAGAGAAATTTTGTTGAGATCTTTTGCTAGCTTCAGCGCTGTAACCACTGGCCTCCACTGCTTTGGCAAGCTTCTGATGATCTTCTTGACATGATCAGCAGTAGAGTATCCTTTGTCCAGAACCTTGAGACCAGCCACCAGAATTTGGAATCTTGAGAACATTGTTTCAATGAATTCACTTTCTTCCATTTTGAATGCCTCATACTTCTGAATGAGCGCAAGAGCTTTAGTTTCTTTGACCTGAATGTTGCCTTCATGCGTCATTCTGAGTGAGTCAAACAAGTTCTTTGTTGTGTCTCTGTTAGAGATCTTTTCATATTCAGCGTAAGAGATGGCGCTGAGAAGAATGGTTCTGGCCTTGTGGTGATTTTTGAAGTCACACTTTTGTTGATCAGACATTGCTTTCCTGTCAATCTTCTGACCGCTTGCATTCACTGGGTGCGTGTATCCATCTGTCACCATGTCCCACAAATCAGCATCATGTGCCATAAAGAAGCTTTCAATTCTGTCTTTCCAGTAATCAAAATTTTCTCCATCAAGGACTGGAGGTTTGCCGCTGAATCTGTCTCTGTCTTCATTGTTGTCATTGCTGGTGTGTTGATATGTTCCTGCCATTGTGTTTTTCTGACGCTGGATCTTGTACTGACACGGTTAAGTGTTTTAGCTCAGAACCAGGCGCTCTGATGCCAATTGAAGAAGTGAAAAACACAAGAAGGGGGGTTGAATTGTAAAAACTTGAAATCAATTGCAGTCAACACAGTATTTTTATCCTGGTTCGTTTGATCTCAAACTACTCCAGTCCACCCGTCAAGGTGATTTCGCCTCTCTCCAACGAGGTCTTAATCCACTATATTCAACTGAATATTACAACTGCTTTAACAACTGCTAAAGCCTTCTTGAGTCAAACCACAAACCGGTTTCTCAAGGAAATACTTTCTTACAAATAATTGAAATCTAAGTGTGTTGAATGTTTTCTACAAAAACTATTTATCACAACTGTGATACTACACAATTTAAGCTTATGAGAACTAGAGTGCTAAAATAATTGAGTAAAGAATTTGAGAGCTTTTAGCAAACTGAGAGTGAGGAAGAGGATGAATAGCTTTAGGCGTGTAGAGTGTTGTAGAGCATTAGCAAATTCAATCTTCACTGACTTGTTTATATAGCATTGGAAAATGGTACTTGGAGTCCGTTAATTCCATTTCAATGCCAATAACATTCTTTCCATATTAAGCAGATCTTTGTCTGGAATAATGCCGTTGATAATAAATAGTCTTGAATGCACAGTACCGTTGCTACTTAAGCGTGTTCTGACTTTGGCTTATTCTGACGCTGCTTAGGTGCTGATGAACTGTTGTTTTCTAGATCAGAGTTCAGATGGTTAAGCGCAGATCTGTTCATCAAGCTTCAGCGTAAGCACAAGTTAATCTTCTGATTCTGGCATCTGATATAACATCTTCTGATGCTGATTAGGTGATATCTCATCTTCTGATGCTGATGTTGATATCTCATCTTCTGATGCTGATGATGATATCTCATCTTCTGATGCTGATGATGATGTTCTCTTGCTGATACCCATCAGAGTTTCTGTAAAGCAGAATGTAATTTTTTTAGGCAGCATATATGTCTTACATGAATCATACAATTAATATATCTTTGCATTTTGTTATCATCAAAACTTAAACTTAGGGTAGTAGATTCAAACTTTGTTCTAACATAAGGTTTAGTCATCAGTCATATGCTTTGAATAACTGCTACCAAGGTACCATTTAGCAATCGACATGGTAAAGCATTCCTATAAAAATTGTTAGGTCTTGACTTTAGGTACCCACATCATAATGGGTCATTTATTGTTAGTATCATAAGCACTCTTTTCATTTGTATTTAAATTAGATACATAAGCATTTATAGGAGCATATAAATTTTTAGATTTGTGTTCAAAATGTTTTTTGTAAAAATATGAAAGAGGGAGTCCTTATTTGATCTCATGACTTTTATTAATAAAAACGAACATAGCGATGTGTTCTTCTATATTACAGTAGTTTAATTTTAAGGTTCTACAGTGAGAGGTGGTTTTAGCATTACAAATATTACTAAAGTTTTTACTATTATTATTGGTTCATAGCCAAGATCGGCTTTGTCGTAAGAAGCTCTTTGATTTCCTAATATAAGATTCAAGATATATCTTCCCTTGGTGAACTTGACAAGTGTCTTTTGAAGATCAAAAGTTTCATTTTTCAAATTATCACATTCATTGCACTTGCCAGGTTCATGCTCTTCATTTGAAGTGTAAGAGTTTTGAACTAGATCTTTTGTCTTTCTCAAAAGATTTCTCTCTCTCTCTCTCTCTCTCTCTCTCTCTCTCTCTCTCTCTATATATATATATATATATATATATATATATATATATATATATATATATATATATATATATATATATATATATATATATATATATATATATATATATATATATATATATATATATATATATATATATATATATATATATATATATATATATATATATATATATATATATATATATATATATATATATATATATATAAGGTTTTTAAGTCAAAGAGAGGAAATAGTATCCTTGGACGTGGAGACAATTTGTTCTTGTTTTGTTGTTTCTTTTGTTAGTTTCTTACAAAAGCAAAAAAGATTTTGTTAACAAAAGTAAGATGTTACCTCATCTTCTTGATTATTTTTCGTTAAACATATGTTGGCTTCTTCTTCGTCATCTGAGGATTCCATGTTGTTGTCTTCCTATACAACGTAAGTTTTCTTTCCCTTTTTTCCGAGGTTTCTTAGATTTATTTTAATTTTACTTTTTATCAAAGGAACAATTTGGTCTGATATGCCCTTTCTTTCCAGATGTATAGCATGTTGGGATGAATAGGAATTTTTCCTCGTCTTTTTCGTTTGTTTCTTCTATTGTCTTAGAAATACTTTGAAGTTCTTCACAATAAGAGACATGTCATCATCAGGTTTACATTCCTCAACTTTGAGTGCTAGAATTTTTCTTTTCTTTTATCCTTCCTCATCTATGGCAAGTCTTTTTTAGTTCCATCTCGTGTTCCTACAATTTTTCAAAAAAGGGTGTGTGTGTGTGTGTGTGTGTGTGTGTGTGTGTGTGTGTGTGTGTGTGTGTGTGTGTGTGTGCGCGCGTGTGTCCATAGTTGCTAAATATTGAGATTCACAAATCACATAGACTTTGGGTTTCCAACTAAAGTTTAAGAATCTAAGGATTTTTACAACTAGTTCCTTATTTGAAAATTATTTTCTCAGAGTTCTCATATGACTCACAATATGAGTAAATCGTGTTTTCATTTGATTGATGCTCTTTTCAGGTTTCATTTTGAATGGTCCATACTCATAAGTTAATATGCCCTACCTTGCCTTTTTTACCTCAGTAGTTCTTTCATGAGTAACTCAGATGTTGTCTCATATTTCTTTTGCATTCTTATAGTCAGAAACTCACAAAAATTCATCAAAATCAAGAGTGGTAATGATGACAGTTTTTGCTTTTAAATCATGCTACACATATTCTGTATCATCATTGGTCCAATCCTTTTCAATTTTATTTACTAAAACACCGTTTACTTCAAGCGTAGGAACAAATGATAATTCCTTCATAGCCTTTCAAATACCACGGTCCATCCCGTCTATGAAAATTTTCATTTTCTCTTTCCACAAATTATAACATTCTCGATTATGAGATGAGTTTTTTTAGTGAATAGCTTGAATACATTTTTCCTATGGGGATGATTAGCCTTTAACGAGAGTTAAGCATTGATTCCACTTGTTGGACAAGTGACTTAAAGCTCAAGAGGGGGGTTGAATTGTGGTATTCAAAATTCATAATTAATTTTAAGTTTTTGTTACTTAAGAAATGAATTGTGCCAGTATTATTTAATATCGGAGTAAAATGAACAACGAAATAAAAACAATAAAGTAAAATTTAGAAATAAAGAGATGAGGATTTAGAGAGATTGCACCAATGATTTATCCAAGTTCATCCAAACCTTGGTCTATTCTTGTCCCTAAGAGATCTTCTTGAGATTTTGACTATGAACTTGAGCTTTTACAGGTTATGCACAGGAACCTCAATATGATCGAATATAGAGATTTTATAGTGGATTATCCTCAACCAAGAAGAAAGATTTTACCCAGGTTGATCTAACGAACCAATTAGAGATTTTTCATGCTAATCTCAATAACCAAACAGAACTTTTTCCAACTAGGTTTTAGAACCAAATAGATACTTTAAGACTGGTTAATCTAACGAACCAAACTCAATTTTCAAAGAGTATCACACTCTTGAGTATAACAACAACACGACACCAATATAATTTCTTCTACACAAGTAGCTTTTCACTCAAAATCACTAAGGCAACTTAAGTGAAAGAAAAATATTTTTAGAGATCGAGAAAAGAGAGATAAATTCCAAAGAAATAGAGAACTTCAGAGATTTTTTATGAGATAAGAAGGAAAGGTGCCTCCTTTATATAGGAGAATGGAATGCTAAAAAGTGAAATAATTCATGGGAAATTTTAATGGCCCAATCGATTGGGTCCTTAATCCAATCGATTGAATGACATAAATAATTTATTATCTTGGCCTATTTTGGAATTTTTAGATAGAGAGTCGTTTCCAATCTTTAAGACACTATCATAATCGATTATATAATTGATTTGGAAGTCGTTTCCAATCTTTAAGACACTATCATAATCGATTATATAATTGCTTTGTCTTCTTCCAATCGATTGGCTTAAGGTCCTAATCAATTCGTTAGTTCAAAATATGCTCCAAAAAAAACTGATAGTTCTTAATCAACTGGCACAAGCTTGTAAGTATTTTTAAGAGTTATAATAGTTAAAAAAGGTTCAAAAGAGCATTTTATATGTGTGTGTGTTGTCTAAGTTTCTTAGGAGTTACTTTCCTAGTTTCACAAAACTCTAGTCACTCAGATAGACACAATTATACGAGTTCTCACACTTCATCTCTTTCGTAATTTTAAGGCTTTCTAGATCCTTTGACAGATACATCAATCATATAAGCACTTCAATGGAATCTTGAATATTTTACTTGATGAGGCCTGAGATGTCTTTATGTTTGATCACCATCATCAAAGAGTTGGAAAGTTATTACCACTAACTTCAACAACAAATGACAACAACAAAAAACAACGTTAATGTAACATGAATAGTGATGTAAGACATACCAAATTGTGAAGAATTGAAGAAGCTGGAGAAGAAGAAGAAGACAAGTGAATAAAAGCCCTAAACACATATCATATGTTCTTATTTTCTTGTTTTTTCAGGAGATGGAGGATGATATGCGTTTAGGGCTCTTTTTGTCTAGAGCTCTTCATTAGGGTTCTGTGAGTTTTTTTTTTAGTATATCTTTTTTAGGTAAGTGAAACTGAACGAAATCTAAGTGAAAGCTGACTTATTTTTGAATTAAAAATATAAGCTGAAATTGATAGAATTCGAAGCATAAACAGTTGTTAGGATAACCTGAATTAGTTTACCCCTCGATTTTCTAATAAAATCGGCGTAATAGTTTGCTCATTTTAAAAAGAAAAAGAATATGACACAATAAATTATTATATCTCGGTGTTTTGTTATGTGAGGTGAAAACGTTATCATAATATTTATAGTAATGAATATTTTTTTAATTGATTAACATCATAACTATAGAGAAGTAACTTCCTCTAGAATTAGTGGTGTTTAGTTGTTTCTTTTGGATTTTAGCCCTCCTTTATATAAAAAAAATCATTACTATCAAACTTAATAACCAAAAATAAAATTATAAAATATTTACATTAAATTAAAACTAAACAAAAAAATTACATAAAGTTATATATTTGCATACTAAATTACCAATTTAAATTTAATTTAAAACCAACACTTACTTTATAAATGTGTACACAAGTATGCTTTTTAACGTTTACTCGAGTATCGAGGTATACTTTAATTTCTTTTAAAATATACCCCTACAGAATTCCTTAAGCATGTCCTCATTTCATATTACTATATAAAATAAATATAATAACATTTTCCTACAAACTTTACGAACAAGATTTTGTTTTCTTTGTCCTTCACAAACCTTATCTCATGAATGACTCAGTCGTCAATTTAGACTTTAGCTTTAAAAAAATGAACAAGTTGACAAGAATTCCAAAATGAAATTGTCAAAGGGCAATTAATATGCTGAGCTTAACTAATTAGACCGTGTTTTTTTCTTCTTTCAAACGTGTCCATTTTTTTTTCCTTATATATATATACACCCAAATTGTATCACCAACCAAATCTGCTGCCTTTTTTCTTCTTCGTCATGAAGTTCTCTTTTTCTGGTTGTTTATTCTCATGTTCTACTGAAGTTAACAATAATGGTATATAAACATATATACTTTAATTAAACATTAAAATTATGTTTTGTTTTTGATAGTCATGTTTTGATGAGTTTAGTTTATGAACTGTGTAGATTTTGGTGATGAAGAGATTAATGATGGAAGCTTTCGTGTATTCACTTATCAACAATTGAAATCTGCTACTGGTAATTTCAGTGACAAAATTGGACAAGGTGGATTTGGCTCTGTTTATAAGGTTACATATTATTTACTTTTTGTTATAGGTGAATAAATGAGTTGTCGTGAGTTCAGAGTTCGAACTCGCGTCCTACACTCAGATGACGCTCTACACAGCTATCTACTGAGCTGCTAATTATGAATTTTATTTGATGGAAAATTGATTAGGGTTTAATTTACTTTTAAAGGGGAGGCTTAAGGATGGATCTTTTGTTGCTGTGAAAGTGCTTTCTATTGAGATTGATTCCATGAGAGGAGAGAAGGAATTTGTTGCGGAATTGGCTACATTAGCAAATATGAAGCATCGTAATCTTGTTAGTCTTAAAGGTTGTTGTGTTGAAGGAGCAAAAAGATATTTAGTTTATGATTACATGGAGAATAATAGCCTCCACTACACTTTCTTAGGTACTTCATTTCAACATTTTTCTCAATTTTCCCTAAAAGTGTCATTTTTTCAAACTTCAAGTTCACTGTACTGCTATTGTATTATAGCAGTGCAGCGAACTTGAAGTTGGAACATTATTTAAATGAGATAGAAATTAATTGTAGTTTTTGTTGTGAATTTTGATTGATAGGTTCAGAGGATAAAAGGGAGAGATTCAGTTGGGAAGAAAGGAAGAGTATATCAATTGGCGTGGCAAGTGGGCTTTCCTATCTCCATGAGGAGTTGAAGCCTCCTATAGTGCATAGAGACATCAAAGCTAAGAATATACTAATTGACAGAAGTTTTACACCGAAACTTGCGGATTTTGGTTTGGCGAAACTAATGAGAGATGAAAAATCTTACATTAGCACTAGAGTTGCAGGGACATTGTAAGTGTTAAAGATTAAGAAAAAAAAAGCTATACAATGATTGATAATTTGAATCGTTTTTGTTCGTTGACTAATGTGATATTCTCAACAGGGGTTATTTGGCTCCAGAGTATGCTAGTTCTGGACAACTAAGAAGAAAATCAGATGTTTATAGCTTTGGAGTATTGCTTTTACAAGTTTTCACTGGCTTGGATGTTGTAGATGCTTATAAAGATATCGAACGTTTCATTGTAGAAAAGGTATGTAATTTGAAATCGAATAGTTATTATTCATGAAGCAAGGACAGAGACACATACACTAGATACGACACTGATACTGACACGTCGAAAGCGGTGATAATTTGAAAAAATACATAAATTGAACTTAGTCACAAATGTCTCTTTCATGTCAGTGTCGGTGCTACATAGATAGTTACAGAAATTCAGCCTTACTTTGTGGAAAAAAATAGTCAATGAACATTTGTAGCATATAGGAACCAAAATTGTCAACATTAGACAAAACACAAGTTAATGTCAATTGGTTTGAACATGTTTGCAGGCTTATGCAGCTTATGACGCCAATGATCTGTTAAGAATTGTGGATCCTGTGCTCAATAGAAACTATTCTGAAAAAGAAGCCATCAAATTCCTCAAAGTTGGATTACTTTGCGTGCAAGAAACCGCAAGATTGCGGCCACGAATGTCAGAGGTTGTAGAAATATTGACCAATAACAATATTGATCTAAAAGATGTTCAGATTTCAAAACCAGGATTTGTTGCTGATCTCAGAAACATCAGAATAAAACAGAACATGACAACAAGCTTGCCACAAGAATCGAGCTCTTCGGGAGCAACCTTTGCAAGCTCCATTTGGAGTGTGGGAAATCTCGCCCGTTAATCTAGATCGATAATTCTATCGATTTTTTCAAAAAATCTTCTGCTTATGATATGTGACGAAACTTCGTCCTGTTTAATTAGCAGATTTTTTTACATCTGTGCATTTTTGTACATGATTTTTACTAGCTTAAGAATAGGTTAGTATCAAATTAGTCATGTGTATAGATAAAATCATGTTGATGTGTTCATAATCATTTTTTTTCCTTAGGGTTGGGCTAGCTTATGCAATTTTGATTTATTTATTTTTTGCTGTTTTATTTATTTTTTTATTTTTTTTTTGAATTGGCATTGCCTTCTATATATAAAGATTTTTGTTCTGACTTGCATTGTGATAGTTCAGTGAGATTTTTGCACCTATAATTTTCTACTCAATTTTCCAAGTTAGTTGAACTTGAATGAAGCAATATTTATTATAGAAAAGACATAATAGATAAGAAAATTATTTTTATAGATAATGTTTTATTTGGTCTACTATAGATAATGATTTTTATTTTAAATTTTAATTATTGTTATCTCAGCCACTGTCATATACTGTTGTAACCAAAGATAGACTGATATGTCAGTATCAATATTGTTATGAATTGAACTCACACCTAATCCATCTTGAAAAATAAAGAAGGGAAGACAAATGGGTGAGGTCGAACAAGTTCTAGAGAAAAACTTATACTAGAGATATTCTTCAAGAAACCATTGACATGGATAAATATTTTAGAGGTCCTCCAAAAATATGCAACACCTATATGAAGTGTATCTTGAAATAATGTGCAAGCACTGAGTTCAATCAGACATCCAGTTCCCTAAGCCGGTACTAATTTGACTTGGAGTTGACAAAATGAAGTATTGCATGTTCCATACGAGTATATGTTGTGGTGAAAAATCGGAGACTAAATTATTTACTAATTTGACTCATATATTAAAAAGTCACTACCGAACTTTATTATTTTTAAAGAAAAAGAAAAGATCAAAATCATATATTAAACATGCACATGCAAAAACAAAGCAAGTAAGAGATCTAAGATACATGAGTTAGTTATACAAATGGAATGTATTAGTACCGTGTGTATCTATTGTACTCTTAAAGAATCTCTTGTAATATATGTTTTTTGGTAAAATGGTTTGTTTGCAAAAAAGAGTGTGAAAATGAGAAAATAAATTGTTTTTTATTGATTTTTGTTTGGAAAGACATGAAAATCTTATATCTACGTAGCAATAAAGGATTAAAATCTCGTAGTTCGGGGTAAAAATAACAAAAAGTTTGTTGATTGATTTTTAGGAGAAGAGATAAGTTGTCATCTCAAGAAAAATACTCAACTAATCCAACACACAAATGAGAAAGAGGGATTTTTGTATCATCATGAAGGAAGTGTAAGAACAAGATTTGATTCAGCAATATTATCTGAGTTTTGATGATAACAAATGAGTATGAGTGTATGAACAATTTTGTTGTACTAATGTTTGTTATTGTTGAGTACTTAACAAACGGGTTTTGCTTCTGATGAATGGCGTGGCCAAGACATTAGAAGAGAATTAGTTCCACTTCTATGCTACATAAGTTTTGTTGAACAGTAGCAAGACACTTCAGAAGGCTCTGAAGTGTAAGCCTTGATATTTGTCTAAAAAAACCAGTCAGAAGATCTGAAGACAGAAGTTGCTACTTACATCCAGATGTTGAAGACTCAATCTTCTAAAAGACAATGTGTTCTAAGAAAACATCAGAAGATCTGAAGACAGGAATTGTCACTTAAGTCCAGATGCTGAAGACTCGTGTTTCTAAAAGACAATGTGTTCCAAAGAAACAAAGTTAGAAGATTTGAAGACAAAGTTTCTATTGAAGTCTAGATGCTAAAAACTTAGTTTCTATGAGACAACTTGTTTCAAAGAAGACAAAGTTAAAAAAGATCTGAAGACATTTCTAACTGAAGTCCAGATGTTGAAGACTTTGTGTTTCTAATAACAAGGTTCTAAAGACAAGGATTCTTAAAGAACCAAGTGCTAAAGATTCTTAAGACCAAAGATCTGAAGATTCCAAAGACTTGAAATTCTAAAGGTCCAAGGTTATCTATAACGGGTTCTCAAGATCAAGTACTTAAGACTCTAAAGACGCAACTCTTAAGATTCTGAAGACTTGAAGCTCTTTTGATCCAAGGTTCACTACAACAGGTTCTCACGACCAAGTGCTGAAGACTCTAAAGACGCAGTTCTAAAGACTTGAAGTTCTAGAGACCTTATATTATGTTCCCGCTTCTAACCTCATGCTCGCAGAAGCCTCTGAAGTGTAGAAATAAAGAATATAACGGTAACATGGTACAATAGTACACAGTACGAAAAAGTTTTATGTCACTATCTCTCCACTAACTTGAAGTGTGGAAGAGATAAGGACATAGCAGTACTATTTGTAATGACTCTTTTTTAAATATCCAATGGCTCTATTTTTCTTGGCTATATGAGAAAAGAATCGTATGCTTAAATGTGGCTTGCTGTATGTATATGCTGGTTGCTGGTTACTCATAGCTGCAAGTTGAAAGTCGCAAATTGTTGGTGTTCAATGTTAAAAATGAAAGTTGTCATTATTGGAACACAACCAAAAATCTATCAACCACTATAACAACAACCAGAACAATTGTTATCAAAATGATTCTTCAATCATGTTGATACTGATTACAATGAAATCATTGATTCACAATGTGTTTAATTTCATATTCTGCACAAAGCTTGTTAAGCCGGAGAAGATAATGAAGATGACCATGAAAGCTCCAGTTACAAATTCACAATACAAATGTTGTGCTCTAAAGTGATCATAGAAGAAAATGGAACAGAGGTTACTTTCCAGAATGTTCTAAAATTAATCAAGATGGAGAAGTTCTTCTCTTTACTACATCAAGATCAACAAATCTTTCAGAAGCTTATGAAGAAGAAGAATTCGGCAATTCAAGTGCTTTGGGTTGTTGTCCGTGAAGAATCTACTTGAAGAAAAGAAGACCACACATTGAAGCTATAATAAAATTCTTTTAGTGTATATTAGGTTCTTCTGATGTACTTAATTTTGTTTACATCCAGCTTGCATAGAAGCATTACTCTTGTAAACAAATGTAAATCAAAAAGTTGTTTGATGGTTCCTTGAGAGACTCGATTGAGTCAGGATTCTTAAAAAGACTTTGGTTGCGGTCATTGTAGATGAAATCCTGGTAGTGGGTTCTATTGAGACAATGGTAGTTATATCTCAAAGGGGACTGAGTGAAGGACATCCTTATAAGATCACTAATGTATATCATTGGAAGGAAATCCTGATATGAGATTATGAAGAATCAGATTTTGTTGGGTCAATGAACGTTATATCCAGTTTGGATCCCTGAACGCGTCATTGGATGTTAGTCACCGACGGTTGCCCGTGAGATTGTAATCAGATTGTTTATAGTGGATTAAGTCCTTGAGTTCAAGGTGAAATCACCTAAGAAGGATGGACTAGACTAGCTTGGGGGTTTCTCAAGTGAACCCTGATATATTGCGTGTTTTTTACTTTTGCTTATACTTTAGAGTTTATGTTTTCTAAACTTAATTAGAATCATTACTTAGAAGTAAAAATCAGAAGCATTATTCAACAAATAATGCTCAGAAGCAAAATTTATCCAAGAAAGGAAAACCCAATTCAACCCCCCCCCCCCCCCTTTTCTTGCGTTTTCTTCACACCTTCAGGAAGGGCCCCAATTTGGATATAAAATCAACAAGTATGCCACTAACTCCATCAAGGGGAAAATAATAAAAAACATTTCAATCATTACTCTGGAGATAGGAGAATTACATCTCAACTATAAAGATGACTCATGTTTAATCTCTTTGAGAAAAGATTTTAAATTGAAAAGTCAAGTGGCAAAAATATTTGGGTGAGGTTAAATCTTATTTAGTCTTTTGAAATTATTTAATATGCTTAAGTGTATTGAAGCATTTATTAAAGAAGGGAAGTTTAAAATACAATTACAAAGTCAATTTTTTTTAATGAAAGAAGTTTAATTTTGAAATGAGATTAGGATTTGGGTGCACAAGGGTAAACACAAGGTAAACATTCACAAAGGTAAGCACGTGAAGATAAACATATGACAAACACATGCACATGACTATCAAGTAAACACTACAATCTCTTTCCTTGGATTTGAACACAAGTGCTAGCACAATGAAGTATCAATATCAATCATCACCACATAAACATTAAGATCAATATCCAAGCAAGGAACATGCAAGCTTCATGGATTATATTTTAGAATCACTTCACACAATCAAACAAGGCACTAATCAAGATCTCAAGGTAATAATAAGGACCAAATAAACATGGCAATAACAAAACCCTAAAATCTCAAACATTAAGACAAAACGACGAGATATTTGAATCAATCATGTTCATGGTATTAGACATCACTTAATCATGGTATAAAACTTCAAAATAAAATCACACTAAACTAAACAGATTAAAGTATCATGGTATGGAGAGAGTCATTTAAGAAAAATAATTTACAAAGGTATAATAAAAGAAATATTAAGATTAAAAAAAAGAAACTATTTTTGTTTTGTTTTTTATTAACATACTAAACAAAAATAAAATAAAATCAAAGCTTGATTAAATAAATAAAATATTTTTGATATTTTAAAATATTAAGTTGATAATAAAATAAATAAACAAACTAAAAATAAAAGGAAAGTGAAAAAGAAAAGAAATATAGAACAAAATAAAAGAAACTAGTAGTAAAAATTAAGAAATGGTGGCCAAGGGGGTTGAACTGACGCCCTTGAGGTTCAAGGCTCAAAACATTAATTAGCCACTAGGTCATGTGTTATATGGTGTTATAGACATGCAACCATAAAATAAATATGAAACAAGGGGGATTCGAATCCCATACCTCTTACCACACACAACAAAAACAAAACCAGCGCTATGACCACTCGGGTGCAATGTCATTCAAGTTTTAAAATGCATTCAGTTAAATATAATATAAACAAATTATCTCAATTTCTCCATCTTTGTCCTTTTTTGCAAGTTATATCAATTTTCTTGATTTCACTTAATCAAATTCAACTATCAATCACATATTTGACCAAAAATATCAGAAGTCAAAGTTTGACTTTGAGTAGTTGATTTTTTCAGATGAATTCAAATCTTCCAATTTCAAAGAAATCTTGTGATCATGGTGTAATATTCAATACATTGAGGCATCTTGAGGACTATGAGATGATAATATTGAGGACCTCTTGAGTGATGTACATTGGAGCTCAACCTTTAAAACTAATTCCTGATTTTTCAATTGTGGGTGCAAAAACCTTAATTCTCTTAAAGCTCTTGATGAATCCATGATGAAACCCTAATGTGATGAGATTGTGATGAATACGATGATCCCTTTAAATGGAGAAAGCACAAAGCACAAGTAATATGAGATTCAAACATTTGAGGGCCAACTTGTGTGAGATAGACATGTAAGTTAAATGATATGTATGATTTATTGAAGCCAGATGACTTATATGATGATGCATATGATGTGGGATCTTATGTAAAAAATAATATGTATCCATATGAAGAATGTTGTTGAGTTTTTGGATCCAAAATTATATTTTAGATTGGTTCAAGTCATGAGAATCTCAAAACATCTTTAAAATTGTTAAAATTTGAGATTCTATATGTGTGATTCGAATCACAC